>CM057450.1:614006776-614688026 GCA_016271365.2 Neoceratodus forsteri | reverse complement strand
AGGTACATGCCAAGGAGGATGTCTGTAGGGGAGGATGACTTGGACAGCATGCAGTGTGCTTCTGTGCACCAGCACGTCAGACACCATTAATGACATCCTGAATGGAGGGAAAGAAAATGAGGTGAAGCTTTCCCTTGCAGTACTGTGACTGTTGGTGCTGCTTCCCAGGCTCCACATGCACTGACCCAGGCAGTCTGCCTGAGTCTGAAGTCAAAAGCGTCTGGAGGTGTTTATGGTCACGTGGAATGCCCACGCTATGGGGCGGAAGCAAGTTCTGGGAGAAGATGAGGTGATGGGGCTGGCAATGAAAGGGTCCTAATAAGGTCCCCCATGGTAGGTGTAGGGATGTATTAACAAAGAGGCAGGAAAGAAAAAGACTTAAAAGTGCCTGTCTTTTATGAATGGGTCCCATCTTGTATATTTGATTTCTGCATACTGTAGGGGTGTGTCGGGGACAGTTCCACAATTTGTGTTGCTGTTATAAAAAAATAAAAATTTTGTAACATGAGTTGTGAGAGGTGAAATATTTGTACTGCCACCCGTAAGTTCTGGCAACAACACTTTGTGACAACCAGTTTGTGTTTTGTTTGTTTTTTTTGTTCGAAAAGTGCTTATTTATGAGATGGCATTTTGTGTCCATGGGGTGGAGTGCAAGAACAGGAGGGTATGAAGTTTCCAACATTAAGGATTTAGCATTAGTCATTATAAAATAGACTGCTTTTAAATAGCTTCTTGATGCCGGCGCATCGGTTAGATTTCCGCTTGCGCCGCTGACAACCTGGGTTTGGAAATGGACCTGGGGAGTCGGAGGGCCAACTGGGGTAGAAGGATTGAGGGGACTGCTCTCCTTCTCCGGGTGGACTGTCCAGTGTTTGATGGACCCTTGGCGGAGGCCGGGGGCACTGCAGCGACTGGCGCTAGCATGCTGTGGGGGTGGGATGAACAATGGATGTCGTTGCACGTCCCCACCCCGGGGCAGCATACACACACACACAAAAAAAATTGCTGGCTGCCCAGGGTGAAGCCCACCTCCAGCACTTGGCGTCAGTGGTTCCCTGCTGACTGTTTATGGCTCTGCAGCATCGCTGGCCCTGAACCCCGCCCTGGGGGAAGCCAGGGACGCAGTGTCTATGGTGGTCCCCGTTGTACCTTCTCTTATCGTAGACTGGCCTGTCTGGTGCTGTAGCCATGCCCTGGGGGTTAAGCCAGGGGCATCCAGCGAGGGCAAGGCAAATAGGGGCACTGGAGCAGAGTAGCAGGCGGCTGGCTCACAAAAAAAAAAGCTTCTTGATACTCTTGAGCACTAAAACAATTAATGCTAACTACCTACGTGGGAAATATTTAAGTTGAAATAAATTTAATTTGGTTGGATGTGCAGTTTTTCTTTGCTGTTGTGTACACAGTTGTTGATAATACTAACAGACTTCCGGTGGAGACATGGCGCTATGAACATGCAGGGAATTGAGCTCCTCCACATCGCCTTAATAAAAAAAAAATAAAAAAAACTCTCCCATGAATTGCTAAAATAGAACCGCAAACTGGAGCATTTACCTTCAGGTTCCACAGGAGACTCGTCAGAAATTAAAAACCTAGCCCTAGGTGAAATGGCTCGCCTGGAGAGGAATCTTTCAGGTCCTGCATGATCTCCCTGAGGCCGAAGAATGCGGCCTATCAGACATCGGCACTCCATCTCCAGCAGCCTCTAAACCAGACTCAAAAAAGGGGGAAAAGAGGAGATTAAAGAAAACCTATATAAATGGAAAGGGACCTGGGGGTAGTCATATCAGATGACCTAAAGGTGGGCAAGCAATGTGAGAAGGCAGCAAGGAGGGCTGGGGGGATACTGGGATGCATAGGGAGAGGCATCACCAGTAGAAAACAGGAAGTTGTTATCCCTCTGTACAGACAGCTGGTGAGACCCCATCTGGAGTACTGTGTGCAGTTCTGGAGACCCAATCTCCCAGAGACATAGACAGGATGGAAGCTGTCCAGAGGAGGGCAACTAAAATGGTGCAGGGTCTGCACGGAGGACATATGAAGAGAGACTTAAGGAGCTTAATATGTATAGCCTCGAGGAAAGGAGGAGAGGGGGACATGATAGAAACTTTCAAGTACCTCAGGGAATCAACAAAGTCCAAGAGGTAGCATCTTTCAAAAAAAGAGGTGTGCAAGAACAAGAGGCACAATTTGAAGATAGAGGCGGCTCAGAGTAATTTAAGGAAGTATTTTTCACAGAGAGGTTGTGGATGCATGGAATGGCCTTCCGGAGGAGGTTGTGGAGTCAAAATCAGTGGTGGAATTCAAGCATGCATGGGATAGTCATAAGGCAATTCTGGGGGTGGGGGTAGGAAGAAGTAGGCTGCTGGTTAACTAGGATATGCAGCTTATCCAGTAGGTAGGGAAATGGGCAGACTGGGTGGGCCAAGCGGTCCTTATCTGCTGTCAAATTCTATGTTTCTATAACAGAGAACTCCTCTTCGGAGACATCCTTTTAGCAGTATCAGAGTTTCGAACAGAAATGAGAAATGTATTATGGGACTTAACGATCAGATCTAGGAGACCCGCAGTCATGAGTTACCAAATCGGATGCCCAGATATCTGAAAAGACAAATAAAATTACCATGCTAGAGCAAGCAGTTCAGTTCTTGGCTGAAGAACAATTATATCTCTCTCTAAGACAAGAAGACTCTGAAAACAGGGGGTGATGTAAAAATATTAGACTTTATGGCATTCCAGTGGGTGAAGAGGGTAATGACCCTAATGCTTTTGCAGACTATTTCCTACGCCTAGCTTTAGATTTGGGCCCAGAATTTCAAATGGATGTAGAAAGAGCTCGTCGGGCACTTGGGCCTCGCCCCTCAACCTGAAAACAGACCTTGATCTTTTGTGATCCGCTTTAACAGTTTATCAAAAAGACCAGATTCTCTCTAAAGCATGGTGCAAACAAGTAGTAAAGCTAGGAGACTGTCTGATCTTATTCGATAATCATTATGCTCCAGCAACTCAATGTCACAGAAGAGTATTTCCCCCTGTTTTCCATACTATGGGTGAAAAACTTGAAATTCCGGACCCCACCAGCAAAATTGGTGGTAGTTTTACCTACTGGCCCGATCACCTACAACTCGGCAGCAGCGCCAAGGCAGATTTTATACATTGTGGTATAATTTCCAGCGGGATCCTAAACTGGTGGCCAGGGTTGGACAGATATCTCCAGTTCCTGTCACTCAAGAAGTAGATTGAATAAATACGGAGAACAGAAGATACAAAACTTGCTGGAGAAAGTAAAAGCTCTCAGAAATCCTACTATTCAGCCAGTGTGAAAAGCCAAGTACACTATAAGGATTTAATTCTACATTTGTGGAGGCGGGGCGCGGAGGATAACCCATGCATTTGTGCTTGAGGGTAGAGAGCAAGCTATAGCTCCTCTAACAGCTATTACAGTTTCACATCAAGGGCATAGCTTATTTAATAGGCCCTGAGTTTAGCCAAACGGGGCGCTCGTCTTCCCCTCGCTAGGGCATAGTGTGTGCTGGTGTCCCTCTCTCTTCCTCTGGACCTCATTCACTGCGTTTCCCCTGTGCTTCATCTACTGCACTAGTGACCATTTCTGTAGTGGCTCCCATAGCCATACATTCTCAACTAAATGGACTCGAGCTACTTGAAAACGGAAAGGACTTGAGAGTCAGGATTGCTTAGACCTTTGCATTCGTTTTGTTTAAACATGCAACTAAATTTCCAGAGAAACAGACACAAGAAAAGGAGTTTTAAAATGCTGATTTGAAAGATCATATATGAAACCTAATTATGTATTGAATTATAGATCAAACAAGTAGTGTTTATAAACCCCTTCTGATCTAGATGGCAATAGCACAAGTGCCCCTTATAGGGCTACAGGCAAAATCTGGGTGCCTTTTTTATTTATATTTGTATTTTAATTTTTAATTCTGTTTCACTTATAAAATACTAGAAAAAGGTACATTAATACTCCTTTCTATATAAATAAGTTCTGGGCTTAAAATAAGTAGAAACTGACCAGGGGCTGGGTATGATATGGATCCCAAAGGGGCCAAATGGAAATTGTCCTTGGAATTTTGATGTTTTAATGAGATCAGAATCGACAAAGGGATCCTCTCATTATTTTGTTTTTACTTCTTGAATTTTATTAAGAGCGCTTCTATAATCCTCTGTAGGATACCAGAAGTTCGCATTCTTATTTCATTTAACACTAGAGGCGATGTGGAAACACTCCCGTCTAAACTATTATTTTTCTGGGCTTAAAACAGGCAGAAAGAAAACTATAGCTGAACCGCCCCATATAATATTGGCACCTTGACCCATAGCCTGGTATTGTATGATATATCAGCATAAATTTGTAAATTCTATGGTACTCCCCGAGTAAATGTACAGGAAAGGGGACATACATATGGTAAACCATGAAGTCCATTTTCTTCCAAGTTGTGTACTGGGTGTGCTTTGAAACAACTGAGAAGCGTGGGATATACTATATTGGACTAGATATCTGTAACTAATCTCTGTCTCTTGCTTACATCTGAGAGAAGTTTTCCTTACTTTTACAGAGGAATTGTTTTGTGTTTAATTATTTTAGTTTTAATTCAGGAAGGGGTTTTCAAAACTGCTTATCTTGTCAGCATCTTCAGAAGGGCTGAAATAACTGCATATTTGATTTTTCTTTGTAGGCTAACAAACCACCAGGCTGTTTTGGGGCTGGAGGGTTTACCTGTGTCTGACTTGGATGTCTGGATTTTTCTCTGTTTGATTAGCAGGTATTTTCTCTGTCAAATTGTTGTGTAGGTATCTTGCTGACAGGAAGGCACTCATGCGCTGGTAAGCGAGTTTTTAGCTGATTGTTTTGTGAGGGCACAGTTTAGGCCCAACCCCTTCCCACCCCTCGCCCACCCACCCTGGAAATAGTTCCTTTATACCTGAGGTTCTGACATCATTTCTCAAGAGTGCAAGGTGCATATCACTGTCATATCCTCTCCTAGCACACTGCACTGACAATATAAGCATACACATTGTGTAATATATAACCAAGCCGCATGACACACACACACACACACACACACACACACACACACACACACACACAAAGTAGATAAACATGTGGGGAGTAGTGCAATGTAATGGCTGTGGGGCAGCAGTCTTCCGGGAGTCTTTCTGGAGGCTGAGATGCTGCCCTATTTGCAAACAACTCTCTGCCCTGAGGGAGGAAGTTGCCAGTCTTCAGGCCGCACTGGACAGTAGTAAGGAAACCTTCCCCCAGGCCACACTGGACAGTAGGAAGGGAACCTCCCCCATCCAGGGAGCACTAGCGCCACCACCACTACCTCAGAGGTTGCAAAGAAAGCACAGCAGTTGGACCACAGTGGGCTCAGGGAGGGTGAGGATGGTGGAACAGAGGCACACCCAGTCAATTGTTCCACTCCACAATCCATACACCATTCTGGGGGAGCATAGCTCCTCTATGGATGCACCCGCAGAGAAGACTGATGACAACTGTCACAAGGGAGGCCCACAGGAAGGAGGCAGAGGACACCACAGGGAAAGGAAGCAGCTCCTGGTGGGGGACTCAATTATTAGGGGTACAGAACTGGGGGGAGCTGGGAAAACTGAAGTAAGGTGCCTGCCTGGTGCCATGGCTTGGAGGGACAGGAAGCGCATCCTCAGGATCACGAGAACAGCTGCAAAGGAGTCTGAGCTGGACGTAATTGTCCACCTAGGGACAAATGACTTGGCTCATCATGAGATTAGAACAGTGCAGGAGGACACTGCAGAGTTGGGGAGGGGCCTAAGACAGGTAGCACACACAGTATCCTTCTCAGAGGTGCTGCCTGTCAAAGGCATGGGGGAGGCGAGGGTAATTAGCACCAATGAATGGTTGAAAAAATGGTGCGGAGCACAGGGGTTTGGCTTCATTGGGGACTGGGGTTCCACCTGGAGGGACACCAGCCTATACTGGCAGGATGGTCTGCATCTGTCCAGGAAGGGAACAAGTCTTTTGAGCAGTCGGTTTAAATGCTTCATTGGCAAGCTTTTAAACTAGTCAAAGGGGGAGGCACTGACAAGCAGCAGGAAAATCCCAGCCTCTCCCTACAAAACAGGGTACTAAATGAGAAAAAGACCGAGGTAGAACGGTCAGTGGGGGATGCTGCAACAGAAGGTAAAGCCATCAAAAAATAGAGAGCAATGAGTACCAATGCCCGTAGTCTGGGTAACAAGCTTCCTGAATTAGTGGCCTTGATGGAGGAGGAACATCTGGATATCGTGGCAGTCACAGAAACATGGTACACACAAAACCATGACTGGGACGTAAACATTCCAGGATACACTATCTACAGGAGGGACAGGGAGGGTAAAAGAGGAGGAGGAGGAGTAGCTCTTTACATAAGGGAAGGAATAAAAGCAACAGAACAAAAAGGGTAAACAGGGAGGAGGAGAGAAGCACTGTGGGTAAATGTGGAGACAGGCAGGCACCACAATCCGCACAGGGTTGTATACAGAACCCCTCTTCAGGGGAGGAAATGGACAAGGAAATGATAAAAGTATACTTAGAATGGCAGAAAAGGGGAGATATTGCTGATGGGGATCTGAATATGCCAGATGTTCACTGGAGTGCAGTTGCAGCTGCCACTTGAAGAGTGGAGTTATTCTAGATGCCCTACAGGCCACCTGAGGGAGCAACATTAGATTTGATTCTCTCTCAAATGGAAATGGAGAGGATCACAGATGTAGAAGTGGGTAGCCATCTGGGAGATAGGCGACCATCCGAACAGTATGGTTCACAGTAAACACAGTAATAGAGTCAAAGCCATACAAAGACAAAGTAGCTGGACTTTAGGATGGCTGACTTCATCAAAAATGGGTGCGTGCCTAAGAAATGCACTAGCAAATGGGCAGGAAGAAGGTGGAAGAACAATGGGGGAATAATAAAACTGCCATCACAGAGGTAACGAGCTCTTGTGAAGCAAATGAACAAAACGATGTAAGAAACCACTATAGTTCTTAAAGGAAGTGGCAGTGACGGTTCAAGAGAAAAGAAGCATTCAGAGGTACAAGGAATCACAGAAGGAGCAGGACAGGGAACTGTATCAGTTAAAGCAAAGGAGGCTGGGAAGGCAGTCAGAACAGCAAAGGCCCAAACCGAGGAAAAGATAGCCAACTCAGTTAAGAAGGGGGATAAAACCTTTTATAGGTACATCAGGGAGTGAAGGAAGACCAAGGGAGGGATAGTGAGGCTTAATAAAGGGAGGGAGGGTGGGCAGAGGGAGACTGTGAAAAGGCAGAGATACTAAACAAATATTTTTTGCTCAGTATTTACAAATGAAGAGGGGAGGTACATAAAACAAACAGTAGAAACACTCTAGATACAGAAGATGATACCAGCCCATTTACAGAAGAAAGGGTTCTGAAAGAACTCTTAAAACTGAAGGTGGACAAACAGTGGGGCCTGATGGGATTCATCCCAGAATTCCTAAGAACTAAGGGTAGAACTAGTGACACCACTGACTACCCTTTTTAACAAATCATGGGAGGATGGGGTGGTAACAGAGGACTGGAGGAGGGCAGATGTGATTCCCTTCACAAAAGTGGGAGCAAAGCAGAAGCAGGACTACAGACCTGTTAGTTTAACCTCAGTGATAGGGAAAATGATGGAATCACTTCTGAAGGAAAGCATTGTCGAGTATCTAGAGGCCAGAGGGCACAGGACCCAGGCAGCATGGATTCACAGCGGGAAGGTCATGCAGGCAGCGAATCTGATGGATTTCTTTGACTGGGCGACCAAAGTAGTAGATCAGGGAGGGGGCTGTGACATGGCCTACCTAGACTTTAGCAAGGCATTTGACACAGTCCCACACAAAAGATTAATATACAAGTTAGCCAGCCTGGGAGTGGGTCCCAAGATGACAGCCTGGGTAAAGAATTGGCTGGAGAATAGGACACAGAGAGTAATAGTAAATGGAGTCCACTCAGAAGAAAGGAGGGTTACTAGTGGGGTACCCGAGGGTTCAGTATGGACCGGGTCCTCTTCAATGTCTTTATAAGTGACATTGCAGAAGGACGGAAGGAAAAGTATGTCTCTTTGCAGATGACACAAAGATCTGCAACAGAGTTGATGCACAGGGTGGGGTGGAAGGATGAGAAGGGACTTGGCAAGGTTAGAGGAATGGTCAAATGTGTGGCAGCTTAGATTCAATGCTAAGAAGTGCAACGTAATGCACCTGGGAAACAAAAACCCAGGGGAAGAGTACACAATGGGGGGTGAGATACTAACAACAACAACAAAAATGGAAAGGGACCTGGGGGTAGTCATATCAGATGACCTAAAGGTGGGCAAGCAATGTGAGAGGGCAGCAAGGAGGGCTGGGGGGATACTGGGATGCATACAGAGAGGCATCACCAGTAGAAAACAGGAAGTTATTATCCCTCTGTACAGACAGCTGGTGAGACCCCATCTGGAGTACTGTGTGCAGTTCTGGAGACCCAATCTCCGCAAAGACATAGACAGGATGGAAGCTGTCCAGAGGAGGGCAACTAAAATGGTGCAGGATCTGCACCGGAAGACATATGAAGAGAGACTAAAGGAGCTAATATGTATAGCCTCGAGGAAAGGAGAGAGAGAGAGAGAGAGGGGGGGAGAGAGGAGAGAGGAGAGAGGGAGAGAGGGAGGACATGATAGAAACTTTCAAGTACCTCAAGGGAATCAACAAAGTCCAAGAGGGTAGCATCTTTCAAAAAGAGGTGTGCAAGAACAAGAGGCACAATTTGAAGATAGAGGGGTGGCTCAGAGGTAATTTAAGGAAGTATTTTTTCACAGAGAGGGTTGTGGATGCATGGAACGGCCTTCCAGGAGGAGTTGTGGAGTCAAAATCAGTGGTGGAATTCAAGCATGCATGGGACAGTCATAAGGCAATTCTAGGGGTAGGAAGAAGTAGGCTGCTGGTTAACTAGGATCTGCAGCTTATCCAGTAGGTAGGGAAATGGGCAAACTGGGTGGGCCAAGTGGTCCTTAGCTGCCGTCAAATTCTGTGTTTCTATAACCATGCAGTTTTATTCTGGACTCTTATCTCGAAAATGTCAGAGATAGTTGGAGGGACAGGGATCCTGTCTGGGCCAAAAGGTAGCTGTAATTCTTGAATTTTGGTGCTTAATGAAGTTAAATTGGATGCAGTTTGGATTGGGGGGGGTCTCTCTCTCTCCCCCTTCTCTTTTGTTGTCCCTGTCTGAATGGAGATATTTACAGATTTCTTAATTCAAGGCCGGAGTAAGAGTCTCCTTAGACTGTTTCCTTTTGTTATAAAAGCCTTTAAAGTTACCAAAATTGACCCTCATGAGTCAATGTGGCGTTTTTGTAATTTTATTAGTCCCATGAAAGTTCCAGGAGAGGGTAGCATGGAAACACCTCCCTAAATATAAAATACAGAAGAAGGGAGGCTAGATGGGACATGGCTTGTATGTGAGAAAGAGGCCTAACAGGCTCCATGTCCCATTAGAATATCTTAGTAACTCAGACATTTAAATATTCACAGGGCTAGATTTATTCCACAGGCATGCGAGGAGCTCTTTCCCTTAACTAGGAGAGTCACCAAATAGTTTGATGCCTAGTTAAACCCACGCTCCACCACTACAGGACCAGTCTCCAAAGAGCTGGTTCCTTGAGAGGGAGATCCTCTCAAGTGGGTACAAATCCACATTTGTGGATCATTCCCCCAGTTATCTGGAGGAAGAGTCTTCTTCCCCTGGGATCTGGGTTGGAGATGGAAATTTCCCCCCTACGGCGGAAATCAATATGTATATAGTTCTCCCCTTTGGGAGCTTTGGGGTTACGAATTGTGTTAGATTTGAAAATAGAAAGTTAATGTTTGTTTCTATTGCTAATAATAAAAACATGTTGGTGACATTAAATTCAAGTATGGACAGGTGCACCCTTCTCTGGCTGTAGCCATCAGGGACCGAGGGAAAAAGACAAGTTACCATCCAGGTTCGCTGGAACTGGACTTTATGGACCCTCGGATGGGATACGGGATACTTATCAAATCACTTATTGGATGTCCCAGGGAATCTCTGGTTGGCCAGATTTTTGAAAAAGATGGCGTTCCCAATACTATAGTTAATATACCAGTAAAATTTTTCTCTCATACTATGAATGGCTTGCATTCTCCTATTAAACAATATAAAATAATGAAGCATTTAGGCAAACGAGGAGCTGACATACTTTTGCAGGAATCCCATTTGTCCACCGTGGAACATACAATACTTCATTGGGGAGAACGTTATAAGGTCGTGGCCTCCTCTCATCCAAGCGGTCATAAAAGGAGCAGTAATTTTAATCCCTACTTCATCGCTTTTAGAAATTCAAGACTCTTATCTTGATCCCAAGGTAATTTTAACGGCACGCTTTATTTGCAGATTATGACCTTGGTGAGTGTGTATCTGCCTCCACAGACTTCACTCCAAATAATTAGAACTTTCTTGCAGTGATGTAGAGACATCCAGGCATTTTGATAATGGGAGGATTTTAATGTATCCCTGCACCCCATCTCGATTCCTCAAACCCTAATCCAAAAAGACCATCTAAGGCGACTAAATATTTAAAGGGGAACTTGTCTCACCTAGGTATAGAAGATGCCTGGATAAGGATTTTTTCTTTTAGCCCTGGTTATAATTTTTATTCTGGGAGACACAATACATATTCATGCTTGGACTGTGTGTTTTTTGTTTTGTTTTGTTTTGTTTTGTTACAGGGGAACATCTCACCCTAATTCAATATATAATAATAGGACCTCAGATTTGTCCGTTCACCATTCTTTAAACCTTAAAAATAATCTAGGGAAACAAAAGAAGCTCAAACTTTGGAGATTTAATAATTCTTTATGAAAAGATCAGAAATTTTTTGAACATTTCAGGGAACAGATTCCACAAATTAATACAAGATAATTCATCCCCGGAGGTCTAGTGTCCAATTCAGTGGGACACATTGAAGGCGGTCCTTCGAGGAGAGATGTTATCATATTCATCTTACAAAAATAGGGATACAAGCAAGATTAAACTATTTGACAGATCTTTTAGCATCATACCAAATGTTTTTATATTGAGAGGGAGATAAAATATTTCATCACAGAATAAAAATATTAAAACAAGATATACAAAAAATATTAGACTATAGGACATTAGAGTCTAGAGGGGGGAGCCAGATGAGCTAGAGAATTGGCTTGGAAATTACGAGCGAATAAAAGGGCATCTACAGTACTAAAAATAAAATCTAAGCCCTCTGGCACCTTCTCTTACAAAGACTATAAAACAGGCATTTTGCCAGTTCTATGAAGGATTATATGTGGTCCCTCCTCATCTCAGGCTCAGGAGGAACTTATAGCTGCTTCTTTTAAAACCTTATTTTACCAGGTAACAGATTCTCAAAGATAAATTTTAGAAAGGCCGTTAGACCCAAAGAGATCCTTCTTCAGGTCAAACAACTAAAACCTCTAAAGTGCCGCGGACGGATGGGTTCATTCCAAGCGGTACAAAGCCTTCATTCCACAACTGCTCCCTAGTTTGTTGCTGGCTGGCCATGCAGTAAAGGAGAGATCCCACCCCTCTTTTGGAATTGTGTGGTATTATCACCTTTACTTAAGCCAGAAAAGGATCTTATCCTTCCATCTTCATATCGCCCAATTTCAATATTAAATGTGGACTACAAGATATTCATGGCTATCTGGGCAAAGAAATTGGAACCCATTCTGACTACCTTAATACACCAGGATCAATCGGGTTTTATTAAACAAAGAAGCACTTTTGACAACCTGCGTCAGCTTACCCTTCTTCTGGAACATATACAGGCTAGGATTATTCCATCCATTATAATCAGCTTACATGCTGACAAAGCATTTGATAAGGTAACCCATAAATATTCCCAGTTTACCTTATCAAAATTTTCCTTTCCACTATCCTTTATCTCTTTCATAAAGAATGTATATGCTCAACCCTGTGCCTATATCTGGGTAAAAGGTTCCCTTTCTCAACCTATACATATTCAAAGAGGCATAAGACAAGGGTGCCTGTTGTCCCCGCTGTTTGTGTTATACATAGAGCCGTTGGCTGAAACCATTAGAGGAACATTAATGTTGAGGGGATTCCAGTGGGTCAAAGGAATATAAAATGGCATTATTTGTTGATGATATTTTGATAACTGCCCAAAAAAAACCTGTCCCAGCATTATGGCAAATACTAGAAGATTTTAAAAAGATCTCTGGCTTCCAGTTACATATAGCAAAAACAGACCTGCTTCCAATATTTTTTAACCCCTCTCATGATCTTAAAAATAAATACCCGATTAAATACTATAAAACCAAATTTAAATACCTCAGTATTATGATTTCCAAAAATCTAGATCTAATGGAGCTGTTAAATTATGAACCTTTATCCATCCAAATACAGAAAGATCTGGGTCTATGGGCTCTGTTACCCTTGTCCTTTTTTCAAAAGATTGATACTGTCCGCATGATAATCCTCCCAAAATTATTGTATTTTTCAGAATATCCCACTTTTCCTCCTAATTTTTATTTTAAATCATGGGACAAACTTATTTCAAATTTTATCTGGAATGACCAGAAACCTAGAATCAGATTGTCCCTTCTTCAATTACCACTTTCCTTGGGAAGAGCTAACCTACCAAATTTGAGGTTTTACTCAATGGCATCTTTTTAAAAATGTTATCCCTTTGGCTTTCACCGACACATCATTCTCCTTGGAAGGATCTAGAGTTCGCCATAAATTATCTTTATATCATAAAGGTGACATTGGTCCCTGAAAGTGGGTTGCGACCTCTCAGACTTTTCTACACTTACGGCCTAAATATTGAAATTGTGGTATAGATTGAAATGGCAAAAGGCCTTCCGAAATGTTCTTTTTCTATACACTTATTGCAGAAGACGATAGGTTTCTCCCAGCATCCCTGGACCACACTTTTTCTCTAGCTGGAGACTAGTGGGTCTTCAATTTTAAGCAGTTTCTATCCCTCTGGCATTATCCCCTTTGAAGCTCTGCAAACAAAATTTGGTTTATCAAATAATGACTACTTCAGATATTATCAGGTAAGAAAATGGCTACCACATCAAAAAGAAGTAGATATTAGATTGCGGAACCCTTACCCTGGCCTGGAAATATCTGGAGGATGATGTGGAGGGGAATTTATGGCCACATCGTGCGTGCGTGTGTGTATTAAGGGAAGGAATGGGGGACTCGACAATTTCTATTATGAATAGTTGGAATAGAGATCTCGAGGTGGAGATACGGGAAGAGGATTGGTTACGGGCCTCAATACAAGCATATAAAATTACTGATGCTACTAGGTGGTGTGAATTTGTGGAAGTGCAGGAGACTTTTCTGTTCCCTGCAACTCTAAATACCTCCCACCGCATTCGGGACATGTTTGAGAAAATGTTCATGTAAAGTAGCTGATCATGGCCAGGTTTTCTGGTCCTGTCCTCTAACACCATTTTGTTGTTCTTTACAAGAAATTTCAGACTGTTTGGGAGAAGCGATTGAACTCACAGTCAGATTGGTGTTGATCTCCATTTATCCCAACATAACCCTCAGTGGCGCGAACCCTACTTCCTATATTTCTTTTGGCAGTGAAAAGGCAATAACTAGGCGTTGTCATCCACAATCATTCCAACAATACACGACTGGAGAGGATTGATAGCGGACATCTATCATGTGGAATCCCTAACTGCAAAACTTCACAATAAATTGGGGCAATTCAAACTTTTTTGGAGACCTTGGGTGATGTATGTTTCCGTATATGATCCTGATTTTGTTCCCTGAAGCTTCTTATATACAGGGAGGAGGGGTATTGGAGAGAAATAAGAGGAGCCAGGTGAATTATAGAGTTGTAGGCAATATTTTGAACATTTGCCTTTGGTCGAAGGGAACCATCATCAGAAAAATAGTAAGAGAGCACTTTATCAATATAGTTGAAATTGAACCATGGACTATCTGTAAAGGTTCTAATTAAGAACAATACATATATAGATATAAATTGCATATGAAATGTGTTTAAAGAAAAGTCTGTTTAGCGTGATGTATTATCAATCTGATTCAATCAATTCTACTTGTACCAGCTCTCGACTAATAAAAAAAAAAAAAAAAAAAAAATACTGACATACAAAAGGCAGCAGAATAGGCCTCATGGTCTGTTGTCTGCTCGGTAGCCAACCACTTATGGGTGCTTGCTTTCCCGCCCCACAGCCCCAGAGAGGGTGGTCTTCGGCTTCAGTTTTCCTTGTACCTGTCCCACCCTTCTTGAAGCCCTTCACTGTGCCCTCTTCACCAAACTCCTGGGTATTGCATTCCATGGCTCCACCACCCTCTCAGTGAAATAGTGTCCCTCGTTCTCCATCCCCCCTTCTTTAGCCTGGACATCTCCTTGGCTTAGCCATTATTTATGCCTTTTACATATTTGATGACCCTATCATGTCCCTCTGTCTCTCCTCTCCTCCAGTGTGTGCAGGCCAGGCTCTTCCAGTGTCTCCTCATGAGCGCCCCAGATCATCCTGGTTGCCCTCCTCTGGACCCTCTCCAGCAGTGCTATGTCCTTCTTAAGGTGAGGTCTCTAGAACTGCACACAGTACTCGAGATGTGGCCTGACCCAAGGCATTATACAGATTAAGGATCACCTCCCTCCTCCTTAAGGTAATCCCCCTGGCTATGCAGCCAAGTATCCTGTTCGCTTTTGCTGCGGCTCTTCAGTTTTCAGTGATCTTCATTTTGACATCTACCGCCACCCTGAGATCCCTCTCGCCTGATGTGGGTTGCAGTGCAACATCCCCCCCCCCCCCGGGTGTATACATGGCCCGGGTTTCTGACCCCCAGATGCAGCACCTTACATTTTCCTGTATTAAACTTCAATCCCCACCTCCTTGACCACCCCTCCTGGGTATCCGGGTCCCCCTAGATTGCGCTTCTCCCTTCTTCCCCGTCCGCCAGTGCTCTGTTTTTAAGTAATCCGCAAAGAGACTCTGCCTACTCCTAACCCCCTCTCTAGATCCGAGACATAGGCATTGCACAGAGGGGCCCTCTGATGAAACTTCTGGGAGAGGAAACTATCCCACCAACCACTACCCTCTGTATTTGCCCCGTAAGCCAATTTTCTGCTCTCCAACCCATCTCCTCCCCCCAGCTTTGTTAGCAGGCCATTGTGGGGTACCGAATCGAATGCCTTGCTGAAATCCAGGTATAGTATGTCTACCGGCCTATGTCAGTCCAGGGCCTCTGTCACCCAGTCATAAAACTCCACGAGGTTGGTGTGGCATGATCTCCCTGGAATGAATCGTTGTTGCCGGCCTGGTTGTGCGGAGGGTTGAGGTGCTGGATGCCACCTCACGCCATGCCGATGACCGGTCTGAACGAACTTGGGCCACGGGGGTCGGCAAAGGAGAGGGGGTCAGCTCTGCACCGGCACTCACAGCAGTGTGTGCGTAGTTGAGGGCTGGAGGTGGTGGGCGGCGGCATAAGTGCACTGATGCAATTGCATGACTGGCTCCAAGGAAGGAAAAATTGCAGGGCGAGCATGACAGCTGATGGCCATGCCCTGCGCCCTGGACACGAGGTGTGCCCCCAGAAATCAGGATCCAGGTCCCTTGGGGGGCTTTGTATGGCAGCCTGTGTGGAGCAGAGCATGTTGCTGGCCAGACCAGGTCTGGGAGTGTGGGTGCCGGTGACTGGATGACTACCCGCTCTGCAGTAGGGAGTGAAAGAAAGCTGAAATTAAAAAAAAAAAAAATATATATATATATATATATATATATATATATATATATATATATATATAAAAATCGGTGTCCATATTTGATTAGTGTGTATGCAGGAGAAGAATCTTTTAATCCTTCCAGAGTTCCTCTAGATAAACACCTGGCTCATACTGTCCTTGTTCAGATAAAAGTTTGAGTTGGTGGCATCGGGCTTTTATGCTGGGACGAGTTAAAAATGTTTTCATGCGCAGAATATTTACTTACAGATTTTCTGAAAACCTCAGCCTCGTTAACCGGTGTCCCTTACATCTGGCCTAATGAGTGGTGACTGAAAGAAAAGATAACTAAAGCAGTAATGCTCAAGCAAGCTGGCATTTCCTAGGGATTAATGCCGGGCTGAGGGTGGTTTATTAACCTTAGTAAGAGCGTTGATTCCATGGGAATGCCTGGTTGTAGGAGTAGTATTGTGATTGTAAGTCTAATCGTGATTTCTTTGGTAGTGTGGGTAGCTCGTATCAAGGATATTCACTGGGGAAAGAAGGGCCCCAGATACATGGAAGAAGGTGGTTTGCATGCCAGGGATGACAGTGGAGAGGGTATTTCCAAAAATTGGGGAGCTGGTATGGGGAGTTGGGAGGGAACCGGTCGTAGTTATACCCCTAGGTACCAGTGGCCTAGCCGGAGAGGAGGTGGGGGGTAGTACAGGAATGATTCAGGGTTGTAGGGAGGACCTGTAGAGAGGTAGCTAGATTGCTGGCATTCGAGGTGTTGCCAGTGCTGATAGCCAGCATGATCAGGAAGAAAAGGACAGAGGGAGTGGTGCAGGGAGGAAGGGTATGACTGTATTGGGGATGGCGTGAGACCTGGTCATATAAAGACTTTCTTTGCACCAGACAGACTCACCACAGTGGTGGGGAGGGGGGTTGGAGGGATACATAAACCTAAAACTTTATCTAGTAGGGGTGCAAACTGGCATGCAGGCCCCTCAAGACTCTAGGAGGAGGTCAGCAGACTCCATCCCCATACCAGTTTGGGAGGGTTGGAGGGGGAGCAGTTGGGTCGACAGCAGAGGGTGGGGCATTGTGAATGGGGAGAAATGAGAAGGGCAGATGGGAGAGAAGGGGCTCAGACTCTGGGTGGAAGGTGGTGTCCTTTGGTGCAGAAAGTCGTGAAGCGAGATGGACTGCCTGCAGGCACAGTTGACAGAGAGGGAGTAGACATCATGGATGTCCCAAAGACATGGGCCACACCTAACCTTGACTAGGACATTTCAGTCCCTGGGTATAGATTATATACAGGAGGGATGGGGACGTAGGGAAGGGAGTTGGCAGTTTATATCAGGAAGGTTATAACTTGTATGGGGGATGAGTCTGAAGAGAGGAGGGTGGTGGAAGCAGTATGGATTCAGTTACTGTCTCATAGAGGGAGGAAGGAAAGACCGGGAAATGAACTTTCAGATCTTGACTGCTGGAGTGAAGGGATAAGTGTTAATAGTGGGGGACTTCAACCTGCCCAAGGCGGATTGGAGGGTACTGACCATGACATTCACTAGGAGTTTGATCCTAGATGCGCTACAGTGTAGGTTCCTGACCTGTGGAAGTTATTGCAGAACCGCCAGGGAAGGGAGGACTGTCTTTGATCTGGTGCTGACAGACCAGACCATGTCCAGGATATAAAGGTTTAACGGGGCCCCTGGGTGGAGTGACCATTACACAGTGTGGTTTTGGTCAGACATGGGCAGGGAAAGGACCTCCATTGAAACTAAAATGTAGGAGATGGGAGGTGAAAGGCCCCACTAAGACTGAAAACCTGGATTTTTAGAATGGTGAACTTCAGAAATTTGGGGAGCTACTAAGGAGTCACCTGGCAAGTATCTGAGTGGATGTGTGGGTGGATTAAAGATGGTCCACATCATCAAGGAGAAATAAAAGATTGCCACAGAGGAGTGCACTAGGCTCATAGGGAGCTGGTTTAGCACTGAGGTCCCTTAAACAGTAAGGGACAAGAGGGCAGCCTGCAAGAAATTCATGAGAACTCCTGAGGGAGGACGACGAGGACTACCTGAAAACAGCTAAAGTAGCAGGTGAGGTAGTCCAGCGAGCTAAAGCTATAAAGGAACTTGGACTTAAAAGGGGGGGAGGGGCTTTTTCCCTATGTTACAGTGAAAAGGGACAAGAAAGATGGGGTTGATAAGCTCAGGAAAGGGACAGGGGGTGGGGGAGAATGGGGGCAAAACAGAGGTACTGAACAAGGAAGTACTTCTGGTCCGTCTTCACTAGGCAGACAGACATTCAGACCAGAATCGCACAGTCCTGGAACAAGCTCCACTAGGACGCAGAGCTTTCCCTCGCTTCCTGCATTTAAGCACTCGCTAAAAACACACTTCACCAAAAGCAACTGCACCTGTACTCAATAAATGTGCATCTTTCAAAATACCAGAGTCGGTATATCAGTCCCCTTAACTAGCATCCTCTCACATACTTCCTAACCTTGATGCAGACTCCTCCTACCACAGTACTGCTACAAAGAACACATACTTGTACCCCACTAAACACACATTGCACTTACTACAAAGATAGTTAGTGTGGTTTTGTTTACTATCGATTTCTTTATTGTTTTACGGTATATTAATGGCATGCCTCGCACTATGGAACTGTTACCTGTAGTGTCCCCATAAGTTTGCCATGTACCGACCAACTATTTATTTTTTTTTTTAAGTTTAATTATACTAACACACTAAGAGCCCAGCAGATTAGGCCCTATCGTCTATCAAGTCTGCTCGATAATCTGTGCCTTCCCAGGGCACTGTTATTTTCCCCTCCCTCCCTACAAGGTCCCCCAGCCCCCGGTGGGGCTCTGGGATGAACCTCCCCTATACCGTCTGGCAACTGCCACCAAGCCCTGGGCCAGTAAATTAAGAGCGAGCCCGCTAGCTCCCTTACTGAATAATGAACAGGCTGAGTATTGCGATGTGGATGGCCATGTCTGTTAAAGGGGCTCTCATCGCAGAGTAAAACTACAACTGATCAGTGGGGATGGAGAACTGGAGATCATACTATATTGTACTGGATCTCTGTGGATGGAACATCTGGTATTTCAGCTGCTACTCTTCCTCTGTAACTTGTTTGCTCATCTGTTTTGATTTTGGAATATTTGGTTTCTCATTTTACTGTAGCGTTCTCCAATGCAAAGCTCACAGCCTGGCAACAGTGACTTCCTTTCTGTCCTTTGCAGTAACTGACTCACTCTTTGCTAACTCGACCAGATCCATCTGTTTTTCTTCACTAGGCTTTTTTGATTAGTCCCAGTGGCTGTCAAGATTTCTTCAGTCCAGTTACAGTATTTTTTTTTTTGATGACCTGACTAAAAATAGAATTCTTGGGCACATACTGAGCTAAAACTAGCTTAAATAAGGGGTTGACTTTAACAAATTTTTTTTTTTTTTTTTGCAGTAGGATAAGTTAATAAAGAATTACAGAAGCCCACAGAAGCTTGCACTAATCTGCAGTCAGAGCCAGCTGGATTTTCCACATACTAACATACTAAAATGCCAGCAGAATAGGCCTAATGGTCTTTTGTGTCTGCTCGTTTGGTCAGCTCCCACCCTGGGAGCTGACCTGCTACCCCTCTCTGGCTTCTCCCTTCCAGTCCCAGATAATATCGCTGCACTGGATGTTGCTTCCAGAACCCTTCCCTGTACCTGTCCCACCCCTCTTGAACCCTCCATCAGCCCCCTGGGCAGCGCATTCCATGGCTCCTCCACCCTCTCCAGTGAAGTAGCACCTCCTCCTTTCTCCCCTGAATCCCTCCTCCAGCTTCCACCCATGCCCTCGAGTTACCCCTTCCTTCAGAGCACCCTGACTGCTGCTCCCTATTTACCCCTTCATATACTGAAGACCTCTCTTGTCCCCGGTCCTTCTGTCTTTCTATGAGTACATATTTAGCTCTTCGAGCCTCTCCCCATAGGTCCTATCCCCCAAGCCCAAAATCATTTTGGTTGCCCTCCTCTGGACCCTCTCCAGGAGTTCAGTGTCCCTTTTTAAATGTGGCCTCCACAACTGCACGCAGTACTCAAGGTGCGGCCTCACCAAGCAGTTATACAGTGGGAGTGTCACTTTCCTCCTTCTGGAGGTGATCCCCCTAGTGATGCATCCAAGCATCCTGTTGGCCTTTGCCGCTGCCCTCCTACAAGTCTCCGAGTTGTTCATCTTGACATCCACCACCACCCCAGTTCACACTCAGTCATCGAGACTTGTAGCACTCGGCTTGTGGGCACCCCACACTTGGCCAGGGTTTCTGGCCCCAGGTGCAGTACCTTGCATTTCCGCATTGAACCTCAGCTTCCACTTTCTAGACCACCTTTCCACGCTTCCAGGTCCCCATGTAGGGCCATCCTCCCCTCCTCCTATCCACCACCGCCCCCAGTTTTGAATCATCCATGGGAGCTCATCTCACGCACAGTACCCTTCCTTATGTCAGAGGCGTGACGTTGAACAGGAGGGCCCAAGGACCGATCCCTGAGGGACCCCACTAATGACCCTCCTTGGGGATGAGATTATCCCGCCAACCACAACCCTCTGGGTCTGGTCCTGGAGCCAACTGCCTATCCATCTGATCATCTGGTTCCCCACCCCCATTTCTCCCAGCTTATCCAACAGGCCCCCGTGAGGAACAGAGTCTTGACTTCAGCAAGGCGTTTGAAAGAGGATATGACACACGTGACAGAGATGAATGCTGGCATAGATTCTGCCAAGGAGTTCAAGTAAGCAGCTAGTTTTTGGTTTCTCTCCTTTGTCCCCCCCCCACTATGTCCTGGGTCCCACCCAGACGATTGGACCACGTTGCTGCCTACGCTTGTTTGGTTAACTGGTGAGGGACACTCAGAACTGTGGCCTGTGACCTCCCTTTGCAAGAACTGAGCATCTCACCGCCATAGCACGCTCAGAACTTCAGTCCTGTTTGGGTTTCCCCACCTATAAGTAGAAAGTGGGACACAACTTCCAGGAAGTTTGCATGTTTCTGCCCACAGCAGTGAGTCTCAAATGAAGCGTCTGGAAAAGATAAATGCTTTTACATGGAGCTTACCTGTACGCTGGTTCTGTGACGTGCTTTGTTCTGCTTGGTCTGCTGTGCTCAAAGGCACTTCTACACACACGATCTGTATCTGAATGAATGGTACAGATCACCTTCAACATTACCCTGTGTGGCGTCTACAGGCGATCTGCTCTGCATCAGCCAAGAGAGCACAAGATTTCCTTTTATAGGACAGAAATGAGTGGAAGGGCACTAGTACATGGCTGGGATAAACGATACAAGTCAACAAACTCAGCTAAGCAGGGAATGTGGAATCGGTGAACACTTGCTTTTTGTTGTGGAGTGGATGGCCTGTAGATGCCACACAGGGTGACGTTACAGTTGATCTGTACCGCTCGTTCCAATACAGATTACTGCGTGTAAAAGGGTCTTCAGAGCATCGGCTTGCACATGATTTTCTGCAGTACACAGGACTGAAGTATGGGGTTGGCTGCACTTGGGACTTTGCCCTATGCCCCAGACTAGCAAATTGTTTAAGTTGACCCTTGCTATTACACAGGCTTTTGAGATATGGTTGTTGCTGCTGAATGCAATACATTTTTTTTTTTTTTTTTTTGTTGTTTATTAATGGTTCCACTTTTTTGGTAGGAGGGGGACAGAATCTAGGAGGCCAGCAATCACCCTCACACTTGCTTTGGACAATGTGGAGTGCATTATGCAGTGTCATCCTTATATTACTACCCATTGTTTCACGGCTGTGTACAGTGAAGTTTAAAGTAGATGTTTCTACCTCTAGGGTGGCCTTTGTTGTTCTTGCATTACTAGAATGAACACTAGTCTTGCCATTTATAATAGAATAACATTTAAATTTATAGCCCCCCCTTTTCATACACAGACCTGTTAAACTGGTCTTCCAAGTAGTAAGCTTGAGCTAGATACTAGTGTAGCTCTGATCTCCTCAAACAGCCCACGGCCTGGGTTAACTGCATCATTGTCTGTCTTACTGAGAACAGAAATGTCTCACTGGGCTAAATAAGGTACAGGAGGGGAGTATTTTTCAGAACAAGGCCCTTTTCAGCTCTATTAAAAAGGGCCTTGTTACAGCAGTGTCAGTGGCTCAGCAGGGTGCACAGCAGTGGCTGGCACTTCTCAAACAGTAGGGGAAAGTAGGGGTGTTCTGGCCACATTTCCCCATTCACTGAAAATACCACCAACAGCTTAATCTGGCTCAGTTCAGTTGGTTACCATCTGTAATTCCCCCCGTCGACCTTGAAAAAGGGACTTCTAGTCTTGGTGGGCCTACCTGATCAACAAAATTCAGCAAACAAGCTGGGAGTGGGGTAGAGTAGATTCAGGAGAGATGTGAGGAACTACTTCACAGGAAAGAGTGGTGGATTCCTGGAACAGTCTTCTAGCGGAGGCGGTGGGGGTGAAAACGGGGTTCAACAATGCATGGGGTAGGCATAAGGGAATCAGTTGAAAAGAAGGGAGGAGGGAGAAAGAGCTGTAGTTAAGACACTGTCTGTGTTAGTAGATGGGGAGAAATGGGCAGACTGGGCCAAGCAGTCCTTATCTGTCATCAAATTCTGTGTTTCAGATTCTTGTTGAAAGGGAATGTCGACTAGACGTCATGGAAAACTCGTATTCTTTTGAATATAGCCTTCTCTACAAGATTTATTTTCAGATTTGTTGTTCGTAGTCTCATTGTAGGTACAAAGTAAACCTCCCTTTAAAATTTTGTACAGTTGTGGACCTTAAGGTACCAATTTTGGGATATGGTGCTTTAGGTCTGCGATAGTCCTTTTGTGTTACTTTTAATATTTTATTTTGAATGTTTATCTAGTAATATGGGATCGTAGTGTGGTTCAGTGTGGCCATCCGATCCTTTCACTTCCCAGTTCATCTCCACGCCACCATGGTCAGGTATGTTATGACATGCAGCAAGGGAGAGTGCAGAGGTGCACCCCATTGAAATGAATGAGACTGAATTTTCCTTTTTTTTAACATATAATTATGGTGGGTTGGAGATTAATGAAGGCCACTGCTCTACTAAAAAGGGCCTTGTTAGTCGAGCGGTGGCCTTCATTAATCTCCAGCTCGTCGTCAGTATGTTCGAAAGAATAAGGAAAGCCCCCGCGCACTCCCATGCTGCACATCATAACACGTGTGAGAGTGTGTGTGTGAGTTGAGTTGGAAATTAAAGGGATCGGCTGGCCACATTGTCGGGGCCAAATTGCAATCCCTTACCGTTGAATAAAGGCTCAAAATAAAAAACTAAAAGCAACAGGATTGTCCCAGATCTGTGGTACCTTATGATTACAAAATCACTAAGAAAAAATAGTACAAAATGTGCTTTCTTGGGGCTAATGGCCAATTTCTGGTGTAAAGCATTAGCAGTAAGATTTCAGTTGTGGTGGCATGGTCAGAAACTCTGTGGTAGGACAGTTATTAAACTTTTTAGATCTGGACCTAGTTAGAGACTCGGAAGCGGCAGCACCTGGCACCTACGCTTTCCTCTCTACACTTCCACCTCTGTGTTTCACACTTGCACTGGGTCTGTGGATCACTAGCTGCTGCCAGAAGAGTGATCCTCTGCCATGAAGGACCCTGAACCCCCATGGATCAGGGGTGGAAGAACATCTTGGACCTGACGCCAGCTGTCACTATACCTGAAAATATGGAGTTCATACCTTGAGGCCCATCCATAACCTGCACCTCTTCTACACTTGAGATTAACTCTGCTTCAGATTACCTGTAACTTTTTATACTGTGTCAGATTGACTTTGATCAAAAGTTGACTGTCACCATGTGTTCTGGCAGAACCCATGAAGGGTTGGTTCTTCCACCTCCACTCCCCATACAGTGTTTTACCCAAACTTGCCAAAAGTTGCTCACAGACAAGGGGGGAACATAACACTACTACCAGTACTACCATATACACTGTCATACCTTGGGATGCTATAACCCCCCTTTCTGATGCTGTTCCATCACACGCTACCGTCTAGGGCTTGAGCTAAGAAATACCACTGATACTCTGACCTTTGGGGTGGGTGGGGGCACGGACTGGGATTTGGTGCATGAAATTGTTGTCCTGTGATTCATGCATTTTATGAATCAAGTTATAGCTGTAACTCTGCAACAGCCACATAGAGACGTGCCCCCGTACCAATGGTAGTAGAACTCCGAACCAGCTCAACACAATCCTTTGAGGTTGCATACCTGTTCTTAACAATGGTGAATTTGACAGTCTGACAATTTCTAATGTATGTGATTTTACTCCAGAGTGTGGTGCTGATCTAGTTTGAAGTAGTACCATTACCACTCTAATGCTTAGACACCCACTGAGTGGTAGTATTATCTTCTGTTCTCAGTGCAAATTCTAACCGTTCGTACCTAAACATGGAATTTCTCTCCATGAAGGGGACTGGGAATACATACGGTTTTCTGGTTATTGTGGTGGCTGTTATGAACTGAAATCTTGTCAAAAAACAAACTTGGGCCTTAGGAGGAGTACAGCAGGTGTGTTCCTTTGTATTTTGCAACTTCCAGCTGGAGGAGGCGAGCAGAAGCTACCTGCTCAGTATTAGTACCTAAGGCAGTGCAGTACCCTTTAGTACTGTGAGTGTGGGACTTGACCGTAGGAATTTGGCAGCATATAAGGACCACTTGGACCACCTAGTCTTCCCCTCTTTTCCTGGCTGTTCTGCTGCAGAGACCCTACCTGGTCTCTGGCCACCCTGCCCCACTCTGATGCTAGTTCTGCCTCCTTGTGCTGTTTGCAGGTCTCTAGGATCATTGGGTTCTCCCTCTTGTGCTTTCTTGAAGGCAGTTTACAGGTATCTAAATTTTGAAATTTTTCTCTCCCCCCCCCAAGCTGGTCTCCGGGCTTCCTTACGCCTGGACTGTACCTCTCCGGGCTTCCTTACGCCTGGACTGTACCTCTCCGGGTTTCCTTACGCCTGGACTGTACCTCCTGATGCTGGTGGTACGCAGGACTAAAGCTCTGCAGCAGAGGGATAAGGAACCCTCCACATCCTGTCGTCTCCAGTTTACTTTCTGCCTTAAGACTGGCAGGTACTAGGCAAGCAGAGCTCTGCCATGTGGCAGAGCTGAAGACAACAGACTGTAAGTCGAGCAGTTTTGATTTAATTTGGATATTGGAGGAATCACAGCTGTATTTAAGAACTCCAGTGTGGGTTCCGTCTCAGCCTTGCAAGCTGCTCAGACTGGCCCTATTTCACTGCGTTGTTTTTCCCTTTTCTGCACTCTGCTTGGAATGCTCCTTCAGTGCAATGGAAGTCTGTTTTAGGGAATTAAAACAGCACGGAGTGCTTAGGAAGGTTTATCCCTCAGTGCAGTGAAAGTCTGGGTAATTGATTAAAAACAGCACTGCTGGGCTTAGGGAGAATATATCGCCCCTCAGACGGCAGTTACCTTTGTACCTGTTCCATGCATGCTTGAAGTCCACGACTGTTTGTTTTTGCCCCAACCACCACCTCTGGAAGATTGTTCCAGGTGTCTATCACCCTCTCTCTGAAGAATTACTTCCTCATATCCCTCCCCCACCCCAGTTTCATTGCATGCCCCTAGTTCTTGTACAGCATCTTTTCTGAAAAATGCTCCCCTTCTGTATGTTTGTTCACTTCCATAAAGTATTTAAAGGCCTGTAACATGTTCTCTTCTCCCCACACCTTTTCCAGGGTGTACATATTTAGATCCCTCAATCTCTCCTCAGAGGACATTTGGTGTGTCTGCACCATTTGTGTTCCCCTTCGTTGGATGATCTCTACCCGACCATGTCCTTTTTTTAATGAAGTGTGGTCTCCAGAACTGGATTTGCGGTAATCGGGTGTGGTCTCACCAATGACTGATATAGTGGCAACACCACCTCCCTCTTTGTGTTGGTGATACTCTCCCCTGTGCACTTCGCATCCCGCTGGCTTTCCCTACTGCTTTGTCTCATTGCCTTGACACCTTAAGGTTATCTGTTATGATTACTCCTAGGTCACATTTCTGTATAAACAGTCAATACCCTCCTTTATTCTGTGCTCTGTCTCTGCATTTCTGTGCCCAAGGAGCATAATGTTACTTTTTTTTTTTTTTCATTGAAACCCAGCTATCGTTCATTTCTGAAACTTCAGGTTTCTTATTATTCTGTCCAACCTCCACCCACTCCAGAGTGTCTACCCTGTTGCAGATCTTTATTTATCCCCCCCCGGCACCTTCCCGGGGACTGGAGTATCAGGACTCCCTGTTCGCTCGCTGGCCCCCGGTGGACCTTGGACTGCAGCGGAGTGGCGGAGATGGGAGCCATCAGTAGCAGGCTGGCATTTTTTTTGTGGAATCTCCCCGCGGGGCAGGGACTCAGTAACACCAGTTTCTGCCCTGCCCTGACATGTGGTACTAGCCGCCACGGCACTCCAGCCTCCCAAAGGTCCGATTCTGCCCCCCCGAGAAGGGGAGCAGTCCCTGGGACACTCAGTCCTTCTCCTCTGGCTGGCCCTCTGAGTCAGTCACCGAACCCAGGATGTTGGCACAGGAAGCAGACGCTTGCCGCTGTGCTGGTGGGCCAGCTCTATTGCAGATCTTGGTGTCATCTACAAAGGGCACATCTTGCTTTCCAGTTCTTCTGCAGTGTCACTTACTGAGTCGTTGGAGGACTGGACTCACTTCTGAGCCCTGAGGAAACCCCGCTGGTCACTCTTGAAACTATTATTTTGGGCCTGGGAGAGTGCATTACTCAACTGAGCCACATTGAGACCATTAAACCATGGCTGTATCCTTTACCACAAGGAGCCATTGGGACAGGTCCTTTTCTAGATTTGGTGAAGGATGGTAGTCAAACAACTGAAATGTACCATTCACAGGGATAGAAATTGGTTGGGAAGTAATTTGTGTGAAAGATTACCAAACACCAAATATTTAGCCTGTCCAAAGTGTGCATCACTGTAAAACTGCAGAGAGGTGGCATGGCAGAATGGTACTCCAGATAGAATACCACCTTGATGAAAATGGTTTTCTGCTTTGCAAACTGGTGTGCAGAATGGGGCAGAATTCCATGACCTTTCAAAGTCCATTACGGTACCTAAAACTAGTTTTACATCCCTGCTGTCTGCAACCTCTTCCTTTTCCTTCCAGTTGTGCCTTGTAATGCCTTGGGAGCTTGGTGAGGCTTGAAAGGAGTAACCATGCAAACCTTAAATAATTTATCACCTGGAAAAATTGTTTTGTCATTGTATGCTGGGCTATAATGGTATGTTTAATGAGCGTCTCCATCACGCTTTCCTTTTGAACTGTTTGGGTGTGGGGGGGGGGGAGAAGTTAGCTTGTTTAAATACTGAAATCTTTTCATTGGAAGCTAACAAAGTGTGGCAAGTTCAGTGTTCCAGCAATGGTGAGGCAAATTTAGCTGATGTTTGCCTTTGCAAGTACTTGTGCAGACAAGAAATTCTGTGAGAATTGTCACTGGTTTGTGGCAGCACTCGGAGGCAGCTAGCAAAAGGATTGTTTGGTAAGTTGCTAGAGTATGATGTAAGCTGGTAAAATTGTCTTGTGGAGTCTAGTCTTGATTGTCGAGCTTTCTCATCTGTGAAAAGTATTTTTTTTTTTTTGGTAGGGGGTTAAAATATTACCACCAAAGCAATTAAGAGGACATTGTGAAGAGACCCCTTACACCCACCATAGTTTAGATTGGAGTACTCCTCTCATTGAAAGAGTCTTGCAGTGTTAGATTAAGAGTATTTATTTATTTTTTGTTGACTGGGTAAGTGCACTAGACAAATCGTATCTATTTTCAGGCACGACTCTGGGGAGGGGGATATAGATAAATGCCAACTGACCTTGAACCAGATTAAGTCATAGTATGTGAAGGGATAGACATTTAGTCTAAACTCCAGTGGAATAACATGTAAAAATGTTTTGTAAAAGGCCTTTTTTTTTTTTAACCTGTCCATCTTGTGATGAGAAAAAGCAATATGACTACAGAAGGAAAGTGATAATGGGAAGCTTGGGCTGCTGCCATGTGAACCGGATGGCATAGGAGGCCTGGGTTCAATTCCCAGATCTGTCACATTACTACTTTTTTCATTACGGTTTGTGTTAAATGCTTAGCAGCGGCCAGTATTGCACCGGTACTGAACTACCTGTTTGAGCCTTAACATCCTTTCCTTTAACTTAAGTTCTACAGCTTCCTTTAGAAAAGGGTGCGGCTGTCAGCTGCCATATCCTGGGCAGCTGACTCTTTATAGAGCTCTGTGCTGTTGTGCCCTGCAGACGCTGACATTGGTTGGCAGGCACATTAGTATGTAGCACTGGAGAGCACAAGGCTGCCTGCCAGATGGTGACTGGCAGTGTTTTTCGACAGAGTTGACTTGCTTTTAAAGGTAGAGACTGCTTGTAAGGCGAGGGGGATAATTGGCTAGGAAAAGCACATCTGGGTTAGCTATTGGAGAGGGATGGCTTGTAAAGATGTAGAGTTTTCCTTTTAACATGTTCACTGTGGAAATGTAGGTGGGGAGACATGATTTCGGTCTACTACATACTCAAGGGTGTTGGCAAGATTGATCTTGTTTTCTGAAGCTGAATGGGGACATACCCTGAAGTTCAGATGGTAAAGTCCGTGGTAATGGTAGGCTGCACTTTCTTTCCTCAAGCTGGTAAACCAATGGAACAGCCTACCAGTGGAGACAATGGACATGAAGTAAAGGCTTTCTGGGTAAGCCTGTACAGAAAGAAGTCACTTCATGCCCTGGGTAGTACAGCAGAATGTCCACTGTGGACTGCAGCCAGATGGTGCAGGCATATCACCTTTTTTTTTTTTATTTTTGTTTTTTGCGTGTTTATGCCCCTTCTTGCTGGCTATATAACCTCTCCAGCTAGGGCACCACTACTTCCCGCTCAGGGTTTTAAATAATTGATTAGCACTTTTTTGTTTTCTTGGGATAATACTAATTGTAAAAAAGCATTTATATAGGTTTTCTAGAAGTGTTATGTTTATTAAACACAGTGAGGCAAGTGCTATGCATTTTTCACAGTGTTAACACTTTTATGAGCAAAATGCTAATCAATTTTGAGAGTTAAATAAAACCCTGCGCTCAGTCTGAGACCCCCACTGCCTGAACCTCCGGCCCAGGATGCTCCTCCATTCCTAATCTGAATAGGCCAGCCCCAGGTCCTGGGGCCCCCAAGGTGGGGCTGCCAATTCCTCGTGCTCTGTCTACAGTTGGGTGGGCTGTTGTAGTAAGGTGAAAAGCATGAGGTCAGACTGGGTGGATCCGCTGTTAGCATGGGGTGCAGTCTGCAGGCCTTGCCTTCGCCTTCCCAGGTGCGGGCCATTTTCCTGGTTTCCAGCGCCCTGGAGGAGGGCGTGCACTGGGTCCAGCACATCCGGTCACGTGTTCCCGATGACCTCGTGAGCCTCCGCCTTCTCCCAACTCCACTGAAGTGGCCCGACTGAGGGCACCCAGACACCACTATGTGCCACTGTAGCACTAGGAACCACCAAGACCCTCCCTGAGAGAGGAGAGTTTGCTGATGACAGCTCAGTCCTGTATCCTTTCTCTCTCTCCCCTCCCCAGCCGCCACCACCCAATGGCCCGAGCTCGTTTCTGAAACTCGGGTTGTCGGCATGGTGCAAGGTGTAGTGTCAGCACCCCAAACTCTGCGTCACTGGGCTGGCCCATATCACCTTTCTTGACTACTTTTTATTTTTTTCGCATTGGTGACTTCCTTGGCAGTGACTTCATTCCTGAACTGAGGAGCAGGTGTTTTACCTGTGCAGCATTATCTGCTCCATCCTTTTTGAGATTTTGACTCTAGTGACCCTGTATGCATCTCCTTGTAGTTTGCTTGAACTCATGGCAAATTGGGCAATGACAAATGCTGTGGCTATTATAGTGGCAGTGAGCGCAGGGTGGGTGCCTCAAGACTGGAGGTGGCCCATGTGGTGCCTATCCTCAAGGGAGGGTCTAGAGGAGATAAGCCAACAGGCCTGTAGTTCCCAACGTCCGTGGTAGGCAGGGTGATGGAGGGCATTATCAAGGAGAGGCTTGAGGGAAAGGTTGGGGCACCTGAGCGACAGGCAGTATGGCTTTGTTCTGGGAGAGATCATGCATACACCCTGGGGAGAGGTGTCACCCTGCAAACCTCATCGAGCGAGAGGGACCTGGGGTGGTGTTGGACGTCAAAATGAATAACACTGAAAATTGTTGAAGAGCCGCAGCAAAGTGAACAGGATACTAGGCTGCATAGCCAGGGGATTACCTGCAGGAAGAGGGAGGTGGTCCTTCCTCTGTATCATGCCCTAGTCAGAATGCATCTTGAGTACTGTGTGCAGTTCTGGAGACCACACCTTAAAGAGACATGGCGCTGCTGAGAGGGTCAGGAGGCGACCAGGATGATTTTGGGGCATGGAGGGAAGCCTTATGAGGAGAGACTGGAAGAGCTCGAGCTTTATTCACTGGAGAAGAGGAGGGACGGGAGATATGATAGAGGTTTTCAAGTATGTAAAAGGAATAATCAGGAGTGAAACCAAGGAGCTTTTTTTAGGCTAAGGAAGTGGGGAACAACCAGGGGCCATGAGTGGAAGCTGGAGGGGGGAAAACTACAGGGAGGAGCGTAGGAAGCATTTTTTTCACAGAGGGTGGTGGAGCCATGGAATGCGTTGCCTGGGAGGCTGGTGGAGGAGGGCACAGTGGAGGGATTCAAGAAGGGGTGGGACAGGTACAAGGGGAAACTGAAACTAAAGAAGACCCTCTTGGGGGCTGGTGGGGTGGTAAGATGAGCAGCCATTGGGTTGCTGGCTTTTGAGCAGACAAGACAGACCATTTGGCCTGTTCTGCTGGCTTTTTGTATGTTGGTATGTTTTCAGTCTGTTCGGGTGTGGTGGTGGTGTACAAGAAGTAATGATTGTTCTAGGGATGTGGATATGATGTACTATCCACACTTCTGTCAGTGTTCCTTTCCCTTTAAGGCTTGATAGAATGTCTTCATGCTGGTTCCTCCTACCTACCTGGTGGTAACTCCTAGGCACTACCCCATGATGTCAGATCTTCCTTTCTGCTGGAAGAAGATTCCCTCCTTACTGCACTCTAAGCTGAAGTAGGCCCTTTGCTTCAAAACTTACGAAATTACTTCATCTTCAGTCAATTTCTTAATCTCAGACATAGGCGACTCCAAGTAAGCACTGGGATTTAAGAAATACAGTGCTGGCAGAAGATGTCCCAGATGGACCGCATATCTCATACGTCTACTCGTAGGCCGCAAACCTGATCCCCAGGCATGTGGCCTCTGCATCTTGCATCCTTCTACTTTAGATGACTGGCATGCTTGGCATCTTTAAGGGCGCTCACATGAACAGGGCCCCCCCCCACCTTTTGCTTGAAGGATGCCTGTTGGGCAGTTTCTGTGACTGCGGGGTCCACTGAACAACTGACTGCCTTTGGAGAGGTTGTGGCTCATGCCGCGGAGCAGGTCTCTTAGGCTTTGGCCTTTGTGCCACTTTCTTTTGGCGCCACCTTCACAGGGGTGTTTCGAGATTTGTGCCAGTCCCTCCAGGGTTTTAAATAAGCTTGGAAAATTGATTAGCAGTTTTGCATGTGAAAGTGCTAATCAGTTGTAAAATGAATAACGTGCCTCGATTTTGTTTAGCAAAATCAAAATCTTAAATATTGTAACCTAAATAAAATCTTTTATCAAAATCGATCCTGTCTTGGTTTAATCTGTTTCAGTACCCCTCAACACACACACGCACATGCGCGCGCACACACACGCACACACACACACACCCATCTCAGTACCACACCCTCCCCACCCTTGTCCTCTCTGCCAGAACCACTGCGTGCAGTTCTGGAGACCCAATCTCCGCAAGGACATAGGCAGGATGGAGGCCGTCCAGAGGAGGTCAAATAAAATGGTGCAGGGTCTGCACCGGAAGACATATGAAGAGAGACTTAAGGAGCTGAACATGTATAGCCTCGAGGAAAGGAGGGAGAGGGGGGACATGATGGAAACTTTCAAGTATCTCAAGGGAATCAACAAAGTCCAAGAGGGTAGCATCTTTCAAAAAAAGAGGTGTGCAAGAACAAGGGAGCACAATTTGAAGATAGAAGGGGGCTCAGAGGTAATTTAAGGAAGTATTTTTTCACAGAGAGGGTTGTGGATGCATGGAGCGGACTTCCGGAGGAGGTTGTGGAGTCAAAAACAGTGGTGGAATTCAAGCATGCATGGGACAGTCATAAGGCAATTCTAGGGGGTGGGGGTAGGAAGAAGTAGGCTGCTGGTTAACTAGGATCTGCAGCTTATCAATAGGTAGGAAATGGGCAGACTGGGTGGGCCAAGCGGTCCTTATCTCAAAATCTATGTTTCTATGTAACCACTAAAACCTCCTCCCACCCATCTCAGTGGCTAATCACCAACCCCATCCATGGGGTACCTGCCAAAACTCCACCCATTTCAGCCTCTCCAGCCATGGCCCCTTTACCAAAACTTAAAGCTCCAAGTCACCAGCCGCAGTGACATAAATACTGCTGCTTTTAGTGTTAAACCCATTGTCTTGTTTTATTTCTGACCGTTATATATTTCTGCCTTAAAGTATGAATTTACAACACCTTCTCTGTGTTGGCAGCAAGCATCTTTTCTGTAAGGACAGAAAGGAAGAACAAAGTAGTTTTGAGGGGGTGAATTAAGGAACATTCTTCATGATCAAGGAGAAGTACCTCTGTAGCCCCGAACCCACTTTACCAGCATTCTCCCCCCACCCATCTCGGCCCCACCACCCTTCCCCACAGACACTCACCCACATAAGGTACCTCATTAGTTTAGAATACCCCAGTCTCAGTGCCGCGGCCCCAAAATAAAACACTGGCAGTCGCTCCATAGTTAACGATAAGTTAAATTATCCAGTCTTAGTCGTGGTGTCTGTAGTATTCAGTCTTACTGCCGCGGCCCCAAATGCTGGTAGTCACTCGCAGTAGGGCATTGCGATTGCATTTACAGAGCAATACTAGTAGCGACTACCAACATTCGGTGCCTCAACTGTGAGACTGAGGATACTAGACACCACTACTAGGGCTGGATAATTTAACTTATAGTTACCTATGGAGCGACTGCCAGCGTTTTATTTTAGGGCCTCAGCAGTGAGACTGGGCGGCGTTCTAAACTAATGAGGTACCTTATGTGGGTGAGTGTCTGAGGATATGGGTGGGGAAGGGTGGTGGGGCTAAGATGGTGGGAGGAGGGTCACAAAATGCATCACACTTTTTTGCGATGCAGATGTGAGAATGGATTGCCCGAGCAGCCAGATCACATCTCAGATTGCGATGCGATACTGGCTATTTAAAACCCTGCCTTCCCACCTTCGGGCAGGGCCCCTCTAAGAGCACAAAATCCAAATTTTCGAAGTAGTCTCTCCGATTGTGGGATCGTGAGCACTCTTGGGCCTCTGATTTCTGCACTTTTCTGGAGGTTTTGAATAGGGTAGATCCTTCGGCCCAGGCTGCTGGCTCCATGGGCTTCCTGCCAGGCCAGTTGGTCAAGACGCCTGTCGACCAACCTATCGAGATGTTTCTCAACCCGGTGGTTGCAGTGTCACCAGATGAGGCCAGTACCCCCTTTTTTAGGATTCCGGTCCTGCCTGTCACCTCTCCGGGTGGGTCGAACTAGCCTTCTGATCCAGTCCATACTCCTCAGGATCAGATTGTCCAGGAGGATCCTTGGCTTTCTCCGGTTCCTTCCAAGTCTCACCATTGGTGTCCCCAACGATAGAGCATCTCTATCACGAAGCACGGAGGTGAGCTGCCAACGCCGGTATAGACGTTCCCACTCGTTGAATTAGGGCAAGCATCATTGCTGTTGCTCGTCCTCCTTGGACAAGGAGAGGCTTCACCACAAAATATGTCGGCACTATGAGGAGCTCATGTGGCATCAGCTTGTGTTTTACTGGGGTTAAGCCGGCTCCAGCTCCTGCCCTGGCTCCCGCCACCTAGGCCCCAGCCTGTTGCAGCTCTGCTTATCCAGGCTTCTCTACCCATCCAGGTGGAGCAGCCACCAGTGGGGCGCCCCCACCCCACCGATGCCAGTATTGCTTCCGGGCTTCTTCATCAGCTGTTTGTTACCGTGACTCCCGACAGATCCCGTAGGGTCAGCAGGGACTCTGGCGGTTGACCGCTTTTTGAACAAATTCTCAGTCTGAGGGCTCCTCCCTACATTACCTTCCGTTGGACGCAGAACCTGGAGAGGATCTGTCCACAGAGCATAGTCCCGCTTCTTTTGCAGACCTGCTATGCTTAATCTTGGAATCTACAGGACTCCTGATGGAGCCCATCCGGAAATGGGACAAGTACCCTCTGACCGTGATGACTCCCTTGGGGAGGCCATCCTGGTCGCTGAGACCATTCTTGGCCCCACTCTGGAGCTTTGGCAGCACCCTGCCTCTTGCCCTGTACCATTGGCACGGATGGCCTGCATGACGTGGCCACTACTGGTTCCCTGTCTGGTTTCACCAAGCATCCCTCATCTGAGGGTCTGGCAGCTGACTCAGTCTTTCGGTGTACCGGCAACGTCGGGGACGTGGACAAGCCTCTGAGAAAGGAATCCAAGAAATTGAATCGTATGATGACAAAGGTATATATGGCCTCTTCCTTGGCCTGAGGAATGCAAGTTCGGCCCTTTTGATGGCCCACTTCGCTCATGTGCACCCTAGATGAAGTGCTTCCTCTGCTCCTGGCTGACTTGCAGACCACGGTCAAACAAGTCCGGGACCAGGGCTGAGTGGTTGCTAAGCAGCAGCTCCAGACAGCCATGGACATCTGCGACTCCTGCTCCTGGTCTGTGGCTGCCATGATAGCCATGCATCGTAGGGCTCGACTGAGGATCTCTACTTTTATGGCAGATACCCAGCACAATTTGGCGGATGTCCCCTTCCTGGGCACCGACTTGTTCAGGCAGGGGTTGGAAGGACACCTTAATCGCATTGAAGTCCAGTGCCACCCTGGACTTTACCTCCAGTCAGCGGGCTCCCAAGGGCTTTGAAGTCCAAAGGAAGAAGCTTGTTGGCCCCTCTCTGCCCCTGCAGTCAAGCTGTCCCAGTCTCCAGCTCAGCAGTAGGCCCAGGCTTGGCATTCCTGCCCAAAGTCTATTGCTTTGATCGACCACAAACCAGGTGGGTAGAAATCCTGCCACTTTCTCGGCTGGTCCCTCCTTTGGCTCCAAGCTTGCAAAGTGATGGAATGGGGGATGCCTCCCCCATGGCCACCCTGACTCCCCTGAGTCCTCCCTTGAGGGTCTGGCTGTGCCACTTCCTTTCCGCCTGATCTCCTGTCACTGCGGACAGGTGGGTCCTCGAGATGGTTGGTCAGGGTCTGCTTCTAGAGGCTGAGGCTTATCTGCTTTGCCGAGCCCATACCCCAAAGGAGGACATGGTGTCCACCAACATGCTGTCAGCCCTTCGAGAGAACATGTCCCAGCTTCTCCAGAAAGAGGTAGTGGCTCCTGTCCCAGACCCTCCAGTGCACTCGGGGGTTTGTCTCCAGGTACTTCCTAGTGCCAAAATGGATGGGGGCTGGCGCCCCATCTTAGATCGGCATGACCTGAACAAATTCCTTCGGCCACTCGCACTTTCAGGATGGTCATGCTGTCTCTGATCATTCCAGGAGCAGAATATATGGTTCTGCTGTCTGGATCTTCAGGAGGCGTTCTTCTGTGTCCCAGTCCATCCGTCCCACTGCCGGTTCTTCTTCTGGTTCTGTGCAGAGGGCATTCTGAGTTACAGGCCACGCGCTTTGGCCTGTCCTCTGCTCCCAGGGTCTTCACCAAATGCATTGCATGGGTGGCAGCCTACTGGAGTTGCCAAGGGGTCTGGGTGTACCCCTGCATGGAGACTGACTTAGAGCAGGTCCCTCCAGTGAGGAGGTGGAGCAGTCCAAGGACCTGGTCCTCCAGACCTGCTTGTCCCTTGGCCTCCTGGTTAGCGAGGCCAAGTTGGAGCTTGTACTGTACCTTGGCAGGTGATGCACTTTATCGGGCGGAGCTCGACTCTTGCAAAGCCAGGGCTCTGTATCCGGGTGGAGGCTTTTTCCTCCTTTGCCTGATCATTTTTGGGTTGGGCAGTTGCACCCTGCTCAGGACTATCTGCGCCTTGTGGGATACATGGTGACATGCACCAGCGTAGTCTGAGCCTGGTGGAGAATGTGCTGTCTGCAGTGGGGCCTTGCCCGCCAATGGTCTCTGTGCCAGGGTCATTTCATGCAGCTGGTCACTGTGACCCAGCTGATATGGGATGCCCCCTAGTGGTGGTTAGTCCTGGAACATCTTCAGGAAGGGATCCATCTTGTCTGCCCAGAGCTGACTGTCACCATCATGACCGATGCCTCCCTGATGGGCTGGGTGCCCACCTGGGGGGGCCCCACAGAGGCCACTGACTCTGGACCCCCAAGGAGTCCTGGTGCCATATCAACCTGCTGGAGTTTGGTGGTTGACTAGCACTGTCAGCCCTTTGCTTTAGACATTTGAAGGTCAGCTTTTTCGGTCCAGATGAACACCACAACCACGTACTACCTGAACAAACGGAGCAGGAAGCACTCCTTCCTCCCTGCAGGGAAGCTCGCCGCATATGGACTGTCATGCTCAGCGGCATGGACGCCAATCTACTGGCCATCCACATGGCTGGCATCTCCAACCAGCTGGTGGAAGCCCTCAGCCGTGTGGGCTCGGTGTCTCAATAGTGGTCTCTCCATACGGAGGTAGTATGCAGCCTATTCTCCCAATGGGGCACCCCTCTGGTGGATCTGTTTGCCTTCAGGGAGAATGCAAAGCTGAGGCTGTATTGTGCCCTCCTCCCTCAGCAGGGAACGCTGCAGGGAAATGCCATCTCGAGGCCCTAGATGCCTGGACTCCTCTATGCCTTCCCTCCATTTCCTCTGATCCACAAAGTGCTGATCAAAGCCAGGGAGGGACAAGGCATGGATGATCCTAGTGGCTCCGGACTGGCCCTGCCTGTTCTGGTACCTCAGTTGTCTCAGCAGCAGACTGCCATAGTCTTCCTTTCATCCCGGACCTGCTGTCTTGCAGTCAGGGGCAGGTACTCCATTAGGACCTTCAGTCCCTGCACCTGACAGCCTGGTTCCTGAGTGGCTAGAGTTCCAGGCTTTGGGTCTCTCCAAAGATGTTCTCACCGTGGTTGAGGTTTCTCAGAAGGAGTCGACCTGAAAATGCTGTGCCTTCAAATGGGAGAGGTTCTTCATTTGGTGCCAAAGAGACCAGTCCGTAGAAGATAGTACAGTTATGTAAGAACTTGGTGTAACAGTAGAACTTCTGAGGACTGTCTCTTGCAGTAAGTCCCACCGCCTTCCGTCCCCCTGCCTTTTCGCCTCGAATCTGCAACACAGGACATTGGGATCGCTGCTCTGTTTTTTCTGGCCCTCGTTTACCTTGGTCCAGGCCATGCTGGCTGAAGCAGACGGTAAATGGAGGGTACTGGGGGCCACCCACTCTTATACACAGCCACAGGAAGTGATGTCATGTGGACGGCCCCCATGGAAGACTGCTAGAAGAAGCTGCCGTGTGACAGCGCCACGTGGTGGATACTCCCATAAGTAATGACTTACTGCAAGAGATGGACCTTGGAAGGTCTACTGTTACGGTAAGTTCTTGCGTAACTGTACTTTGTAGGAGTGGTATATGATGTACATCCACACTGACCCACCGACCTCCCTGGCAAGTGACACACCAGTCTTGTTTCCAGTGGGTAAGATCTGACATCACGGGGCGGTGCCAAGGGAGTTACCATCCGGGCGGGAGGAGCCAGCTTGAAGATGTTCTGGCAAGTGTTAAAGGGGCACTGTCAGCTTTGCCGCTTCATTTTATGAGTAAAACGAGCAGTGTGCTAAATGCACCCCAGAATTCCACTGCATGTGCAAATTTACAGCCTTTTGGCTGTTTTTTTAAGATTTGTGAGAAAATATGGCTACACTCAGAATTGACTAAAACTCACGCATCCAGAAGCACAGTGAGGTCGAGGCAGCATGCTCTGGATCGGCGCTGTGCAAAGCGGTGATCTTTTTTGAGAGCGAACCAGAGATAGAATAATAACCCTGCTCCTCGTGTAACAAATAAAACTTTGCTGGTATCTCCATTGAAAACCGAGCACTCTACAGTGCACAATGTTTAATTTCTCATAGTTGCTGAATCTCAGCCATCGCATCAGAGGTAGGAACAGAGATCCCGCGACGCACGAGCACGCTTCTGAAGCGCAGGCACAAGATTTAGGCAACTACGAGAAATTAAACATCGCATACTGTAGAGAGCTCGGTTTTTCAACGGTGATACCAGCAACGTTTTATTTCTACACGAGGAGCAGGGTGGTTACTCCATCTCTGGTTCGTTCTCAAAAAAAAAAAAAGCAAAAAAAAAAAAATCACTGTTTTGGATAGTGCTTGTGCCAGAGGCGTGTTCTTGACCTCGTTGTGCGTCCGGGATGTGGTGAGTTTTACTCGACCCAGAGTGTAACCATATTTTCTCACAAATCTTAAACAGCCAAAAGGCTGTAAATTTGCACATGTAGGGGCATTTTGGGGTGCATTTAGGATAGGTGGGTGCCAAGAGGCACACTGCTCGTTTTACTCATAAAACAAAGGGGCAAAGCTGACAGTGCCCCTTTAAAAGGAAAGGAACACTGCCAGCAGTGTGGATGTACATCATGTACCACTCCTAGAACTACTGTTACAGGTGAGTAACCTGTTTATACTGAACCAGGTTATGCTATTGCTGGTTTTGGTGAATGAGAGATGCTTGACCAGGACACTGGGGGAAATTCCCCTGCTCATGCAAAAAGTGCCACATGATCTTTAATGTCCACCAGAACAGGCAGACTCAGTCTATTGTCCCTTTCAAAACATGGCACCTCGTGACAGCATTGTGTCCCCCTAACATCATGCTGAACCTTGATATGGTTAGTCATCATGGGGAGAATGCCCTCTGCAGAGCTATCTGAAGTTTACTGCAACCCCTGGTATTCATTGGAGGTCTCCCCTCTGACTGCAGACAAGGCCTAAGTGTACTTAGCTTCTGAAGTTTGAGTGAATTGGGCTGCAAGGCAGGAGGCAATTTACCCTAATTATTTTAAAATGAGATTTGATTTAAAATGACAAAACAAAAATGCATGGCGCACCATAGTGATGTGATCCCACAACACTCTGGTGGTTGGGTTTTATTGTGTGCTTTCCTTACATATAAACAATGCCAGAGCACACTAGCGTTTTACTATTAAAAAAAAAATAATAATTCTGAGTAATATTCTGTGTTTTAATCCTGCCACTCCCTCTGCCTGCTCTTAGGCTTACCCCCAGTTTAGTTTAAAAATAGCAAAATCTGGTCTGTGGAGGGGGAGAAATGACAAGAGTCCTGCAGTGTTGACTGAATTATGGTCTTCACACAACAGAAATGCTTTTGGGAGGGGACAGTAATTTAACATAGCTGGATAATAATACGGATTGGTTTAGAATGAGTCACTGGGGTCCTGACTGTAGCAGTCAGCTGCTTGTCAGCAGACTATCCTGAAACCCGCACTTCATTGTATCAGATAAATATATTGGTGACAATGGATGCAGCCAAAAAACTCCAAGCATGTAAGAAGTAGCGTGCCCTCCTTCATGACAATGGAAAGTATTAGATGCTTCCTCACTTCTGGGAGTATTTAGTGATACCATTGCAATGCCACTCTACCTGCCATTCTGGTTTGGCCACAGCCTGCCGTACCTTTTCAGCTAAATGTCCTTATGTGTAACATGTAGACAGACCAGTTGGGTGTTGCCTCCATCTGAAATGGGTGGTGCCACTGGCTTTAAACCATCGTAAAGAAGAGAGGACTGCGGTCTGAAACAGATTTGTTTTCTTTTCTCTTTTCATCCAGGTTTTAACCTCTGGCCCGCCAACCACAACAGGATCCCCAGTGGCCTCCCAACTCCTGTACCCCATCTTGCTGTTTCAGGATCCCCATGCCCCCCGCCCAAAAATGGCAAGGGTTTTCAGGGAGGCTTCCCTCCCAGTAAAGCACATTGCATTGGTTGAAAAAGCAAAAAAGTAGAAGTGTCCGATCTGGTAGTGTTCCTTTCCCACCTATGTTTTCTCTACTGGTGACCCTTCAGGGGGTCATCAATTTGTAGGCACTAGCCAGCGGGGAGAGTGACCCTCCAGCAAGTCTTTCCACTGGCTCAGCTGGCACACTTATTTAAATATATTTTCTCCAATACAAGCCAGAAGGAAAATGTTACAAGCCTAAAGCAAATTCTACCAGCATTTGGCTAGTGGGCTTGTGTTAGTTTTGACCCCTGCTGTTTACCTACTTTCTTCCCTGGCATCTGACAGATTCATGACTGCATGTGCGCAGTGCACCTCCAGTGGAGGAAACTCTGCCAGCCGGGTCGCTGCAGAACCCTGGGTCCACCCCCAGAATGAGTTGCAAACATGGCAGGGCACTGGGCTGTCGGAAAGGCCAAACCTTGCAGCTCATGTAATTGAAACCATTTTGAGAAAGGGCTGTCCTCCTTTAAAAATCAGAGGAAAAGGTTCACTCGGAAAACTTTTGACAGCATCTCCTTCATAGAGCCATACTCATCGGATTGTATGCTAGTGGTGACAGGACCATGCAGGAGACCTTTCAGAGCTGGGACCACCCACACTGTCTTGCACCCCCATACGTAGTATAAAGAGTTCCAGCATTTACCAACAAATGGTACTACTAGGTGTGAATGGACAAAAGGGAATGATTAGCCCATCTAGATTCTTATACCGTTAAACACTTTGAGTAGAATAACCTGTTGAGTATAACAAGGAATACATCGCTGACTCAAGCATACAGTATTGGGAGTTCAAGCAAATCATTAAGGTCAGCTCAGAATAACAGTCTGGCAACTGAAAAGCTGTTAAGTGACATGTAAGAACAACAGGTCTCATCAAGGTGGGGGGCAATTCTATCAGACCTACTGTTATTGGGAAGCAAACATATCATTTTAGGAATATCTCCATAGAGCCACACTCATTGGACTGTACTGCACCCCAAAAAGGTGGGGGATAAGGAACAGAGCAGGACGGCACCCCAGAAGACAGCAGGCCTTGTAGCACAGCTAGGCCAAAATGAGATCTTTCCAAGAGACCAGATACAGACTGAAATGCTTTGAATGTATGGACCTTCTTCAAGGACATCTCCCTTCATTGAAACAGTCAGCGTCATGACCACTCGGAAGGGAAAGGGAACATTATTTAACCAGGAGTAGCACACTAAGCGGAAGCTTGTTTCCAGATGCGACTTGGGAGCACAGGGAAGTTAAGTGACTTGCTCAGGATCACACAGTATGCACCTAGGCGGTTGCAGGATTCAAACCCAGGTCTCCAGATCTACAGCTCTGAGTCTTAACCCACTGTGCTATACTGCCTGAAACTTTAGCTTGCTTTGTCCACCATGAATGTAACATGGGTGGCCCAGCATTCCTCAGTTCTTTCTCCTGCCATCCCCTTGCTGTTTGGATCACAGTGAATAAACGCCAAAACTCCCACGCCATTGACTTTGATGTTTTTTTTTTTTTTTTCATAATTCACTTTCTTTTGTATATTTCTACAAAGTTTTTTTTTTTTTAACATCCCTGCCTCCTGACTGGCCCCTTTCTGGCTTTAGTCACCCACCATCTCAAGGGATTACCTTTCCTCTGGTATACCCATGAACTGCCCCATGTGGTGAGGCTGTTGGGGCTGGATGGTCCCCTCTGGAGCACAGTCCAGACTTTGTTCCATAGGAGCTACTTAGTTTGTGGTGTGGGGCTTGTGATGGACCGAGCTGCCATCCTGCTGTCTTTTTTTTTTTTTTTTTTCTGCTTTCCTCCCATGCCACTTGTTCAGCTGTAATATCAGCGTGCATGTGTAAACACACAGTTGCCTCACATCTGATGGCGACCCTCCCTCTGGTCATTCTCACTGCCATCTATCCTCCACTTGGTGGTAGTCAAAGTGATACAGGCAGGCCCCCAAATCCAGGAGAGGACAGCAGACCCCGAACCTAGTTGCCACCTGTCTGGCCTTATTTATTTCTTTTAATCAATTTATATTTCACGCCGCCATCAAAGGATCGTTGGTCCATCTCTGATGCTGTAGCAAGGTGAAAATCTACAAGGATGCCTACAAACTGGCTGTTGTCCAGGGCACTCTCACGATGTCTGGAACTTCAGTATGTGCCAGGTCTTTAACCAAGCAATCCCCCAAAAAAAAAACACCTTCGAATTCACCACTGCTTCTCTGTTCCTCCTGATCCATTCTCCCCAACCCATCTCCAGATACTGGTTTGGGTCCCTGCACTCTTACCCTGTCCTCATTCCTCTTTCCCATATTCCTCTGCCCCGTACTCCTTCCACTCCAGGGGCCTTGCACCTTCCTCATTCCTTTGCTGGGTAGTCATCCTTCTGCTGTTGCCTTCACTGTATCTGGAACCTGCTCCCCTCCTACCGTCTTCTCCTGGCTTTCTCAGGCACCAGCTAAAACTCCTCCCTACCCCCATCTGCTGCTGTCGCATATCTCCCTGACCCTCCTCTTTTGGAGTCCCTGCTTTCCATGATGTTGAGCCTTCTCCTGGGTTCTACTTTGGCTTTTATTAAGCTCCTTACCTTTGTACTTGTGCACTGCCATCATTTCCCTGCGTTAGTCACTTCTGTTGGTACATTATTGCTGCTCATTGTGCCTTGCTGCCTTTATTTGCATGTGTACTATGTTACATCGTACTCTGATTGCACTTTGTGCTACGCATCGATATTGTGTTTTGTTTTATAGTATTTCCTGTTCCATTCGCCAAGGTTGCACCTGGAAAAGAGCCTTTGCTGAGTGTGCGTTTCCCAGTTACCAATTTTCAGATACATAGAATAAATAAGGCAATAAGTAGACTTCACTGAAAAGTTTAGAAGCCTTTCAGAAAAGCATAAGCGAGTACACAGCATTTGATGCCAGCTTCGCGATTTTACCTGCCTGCTCTACCGGCTCCATGGCTTTGTCTCACTGCTCAGCTGGGTGATTGGCAGTAGAGACAACTCTGCTGTGGTTGTCAGTCAGCAGAGAAACTATAAAGGAAAAGCATTCAGAGAGATTCTGAGAGAGGCACAGACAGGGGAATTGTGAGGATTTCCAGTGGGCGACTTCTTCAACCGTTCAAGTCTTAATGCCTAGGCCACGGCTGTGACCTCTGGTTCTGTTGCCCCCCAAACTGTTTCTGAGACATGGGCTGGTTCTGCCACATATAGTGGATCTTGTTCAATTCCATTGTCAGGCTTCAGCCTGCCAATAGGCTAGCTGTTGACCCTGCTATGGGAGTCAACGCGGAGGCCGTGCAGCATACTATTTTGGTTCTACTTATTCATCTTCTGCCTAAGGGCCTGCTATCGTTGCCTAGGCTGACAGTATAGGACAGTTCACTAGCGCTAACCTAGAGTCCCGTGAGTTGATCTTCCATCGTTTACTCTGTGCCTTCTCCATAAGTGCCTGTGCTGTTGACACTGGCTCCCTATTGGTTTACATTTGCATCCTCCCCTCCCTGATAAGGAAGAGCAGGAGACCTACTCCTGTCAGAAGGCATTTGCTCCAACTCTACCATGTTATCTTAATAGTGATGACAGTGTGTTGTATACCCCACTTTCTTCCCAAGAGGATGCCTCGTTTCAGGCTCTTCCTTAAGCACATGCAGGACACCTGGCTTCACACTGTCTACTGTGCTCATCCTCCTGCTTACACCTGCTTTGGAGGATGCCACTATGGCTGCCTGGCACTGGCCAAAGTGCTTTTGCGGTGTCCTGTAAGACATACAACCAGCATCCACTAAAGTCTTTTACTCATCTCGTGAGATGCTGATTCTGTGGTGGTTATGGTAGCCCATGACAGGTTTAAAGCACTTGTCATGTGAACTTTTCCTTCTGATAAGGAAGTCACGGTCAAAGGGTCCTATACTTCAGCATCCTTTGGCATTAGATTTGCTAATTAGTAGGTTACATGAATGATTAAATATCAGAACAGCCTGTGGAACTCCATCTTGGCTGTGACTGACAAGCTGCCTGATGGACCCAGCAGACTGTCACCCATGGCCTAGATATTGGGACACATTTTCTGTGATCTGCTTATAATGAATCAGATGGTTCTGCCCATGCTGCTGCCTCTGGCATTTGCCTCCTATGCTGCTCTTGGCTTAGGGTGGCTGATGTTGCCACTGATCAGCAGTCAATGCTCAGTGCCTTTTTCCGTGGCTAGAAACGATTTGGCAGCAACGTAGAGATGGCCTTATGTGAGTTGCAATTCTGTAAAATGACATGCACTACCTTCAGGCTTTTGCCCCATATCTAAGTGGTTGTGGTAGAGGTTCCTTTTTGTAGGCCCTACTCTGATGCTCTCTGTGGCTACTCATGTACCTTGTGGCGTGGGTCCCAGTGTACTCCTACCCCATCTCCATTGTCCCCCAGTTTCCATCCCATGGTCACCAAGGGTACAGATATTGTTTACTTCCTAGTAGCCCCTGGAGCCTTCTAACGCCCTTCCACCTCCCCAGATCCTTGCAGAAGACCTCAGGAGGTGGCATCTCCCTCTTCATGCCAAAGTGGAAGGAGAGCACTATGGATACGAGTTCTGGACATTGTTTGAGGGCATGCCCTAGAGCAGCTATCTGCTTGTCCAGTGCATCATCCCTCTCCTTGTTGCTACCCTCTAGGATATTTGTCTGTCGTGTAGGACAGCGTTCAGACACACCTGCACAAATGAACCATAAAGCCCTTGCTTGCAGCAGAACTGAACAAGGTTATTTCTCCCAGTATTTTCTGGTTACAAAGTGGACAGGTGATGCATTCTGATCTAGACCTGGGGGGGGCTTGAACCTGGACATAGAATACAACAACGCTATACTGTCTCCACTTCCTGCTCTTATTCTGCAAGGAGATTGGATGTGTGCCCTGGATATGAAGGATGCTTACCTTCATATCAAGATTCTTTGCAGTCACTGACAGTACCCCCACTTCATGCTGGAGGATCTCATTACCAGTTTTGTGTCTTATTTGGCTTGTCTTTGGCACTGCAAGTGTGGCTGTGGTGCTCCAGAGGGAGGATCTATATGTGTTTCCATTTCTGGATAACTGGCTCTTGAAAACCCTGTCATGGGGCAAAGTCCTTCATACCTTGTTTTGGCTGTGCTAGCTGTTCGATCAGCTGGGATCTGTGTCAATGTAGTGCCCAGTTGTGCTGAACTACATCTGTGTTGCGAAGCACTTCTACATTAACTCCCCCCAATTATTTTTCTGAAAATATAATTGAGCTTGGGGAAGGAGCAAACTGCCAAGCTGCCTGCATCTCTTCTCAGCTCCTCTCTGTGTGGAGCTGCCTTGCCTGCATCTCTTCTCTGTTCCTGTTTGTGGACATGCTGACAGCGACAATGCTGTGCTCCCACACGAAAGCTGCACCACTGCCACAATGTAGTGACATACTTGACTTTGTCTTGTCCCGTCGAAGATGACCTTTTTATAGTTGTGACGAAAAAGGGATGAAGTAGTAGCTATAGATGGCATCCAGAAAATATGAAGGGGAAGGTGAACTGTCAAGGGGGAGATTAAAATGTTGAAACAAATGTCTTGTGAAACCCGTTTGTAACATTCAAGTCTGTGGATATTGGCAAGAGATTTGGAATAATTAAAAGATTCAAGCTGATTCCATTTTCTTCTTCCTTCACATGCTTTGTTCTATGCTGCTCTTCTGTCTGCGTGCGTACTTGCTACCCCACCAGGAACTTCATATTTGAGACCCTGTATCTTGTGACGTTGTTCTAGAGAGAAAAACCTTAAAGAAATAAAACTGGGCTTCAGTTTTATATAATTTGGTGTTCCACGTACAGCACTTGCAGGGCATAATATCAGTCAAGGCTTTGACTCCACTGCTCTGGGACCTGTTGATTTTCTTTTTGTCCGGTACCACTAAAATAAATTCTTAACTGGTCTTGAGAATTGGTGAAGAACAGTAATTACCAGGACCAAAATCTGAACTCTGGTCAAGGAGAACATGAACCTTTTTTCTGAGAGAGCTTGAGTCTGTATACAACCATAACATTTTAAAACATGTGCTTACCTCACTAGTTTTGTTTCATGACAGTGTTAATACTGATATTCTTAAGCTTTACGGTGGACTAAGTGAGTGGATTTCCTGACTGTCGATTTTACCAGAGACTGATCCTGGATTAGTCCTCAGTAAAAATCTTTAACCCCGGTCGGTTCTTGGCTTCTGGTGTTTCTCACCACACCATCATGGGAGTACTTCCTTGTTGAGTCTGAAGAACGGGAGGAGCACAAGGCCTAAGTGCTTAATGAAAAGTTGGGGGAAAACGTCCCCTGAGCCTTGATGAAACACTGGTATGGGTGGTTCTTGAGATTTTGAAAAATCACACAACGCAGCATTGACGTTAACCCTACCTTCCTCGCCGTCTTTCCAGGCACAGAAAAATATTCACACATTAATACTGGGAGAGTGGGGTGCCGCAGAGGGGTAATGCCAACACTGAATTGCTTAAGAGCATGTTTCTCCAGTAAGTCGCCACCACCCCAACGCATGGTGGCTGATAACTGCCAAAGTGTGCTAACTAGTTTCCTTTATTAAAATCCATATTTTCAGCAAAATGCTGCATACCCTTGATCCAGTAACCAAAAATGCACCTACTTCCCACTCGAGGACCGCCCCCACACCGGTACGTTTTTTGTGACATCTGTAAAGGATGAGTGTGGGGGAGGGCTCCATAGACTGTAATGGGGCATTGTTTGACCTTTATTTATTTTTTTTTTTTTTTAATGTCATAGAACTGAGTTTCACAAATTCTGGCCACTGCTTGACTAAGAAGGACCTGCTTAGTCTAGCAGTGGCCGAATGTGAAGCTTCGGTGCCATACGCAAAAAGACAAAGGTCAAAACAATACCCTGTTTCGATCTATAGAAGTGCACCTCCCTGCGCTCGTCCTTTACTGAGCGTCATGAAATGTGCCAGTGTGGCGGCGAGTGAAGTTAGCGCATTTTATGCTAAACTCAGGGGGCAATTCTGATCATTTTTGCCAGAAAATAGACTAGCAAAGAAACAAATAACACACTTTCTCTGGAGCAAATGGCTCCCACATGTGATTGAGGAAGTGACGACTCTGGAGAAGAAGTTGCTCTTTAATTTTCAAACGAACATATGCCTACAGATTCAGGAAGGCTCAGGGGAATATTTCACCACTTTTTACTCCTGTGTTGAAACTCCAAATGATGCTCTAACAGTCCCCCACCAAAGTTAATTGCTTTACTTAAAGATGCAACACGGGATACCTCATAGTGCTTCAGGCCTAGAGCATGCTTTGTAAATTGCCTAAAACCATGGAACACCTGGTACTGTCTTGGAACTATTGTGAGGTCTCACATTTGCTCACATTTAGGGTCTGTCACACATTTGGGTGACAGATGTTTGAGAGGAAGTGTAAGTATTCCAATATGTGTCTGGTTTTGGAAACTGCCTTTTTTTCTTCCTGCCATATCTTGTACCATTAAACATTTGACTCTTGGGCCCTGTCCACATTACCCCTCTGTAACGTTAGAGTGCCCAAACCGCTACCGCAACAGTTTCCATTTACACCTGTAACGCTACAGGAAGGTGTTTTGTAAGCACATATGAGGTGGTTTCAACAACGGTTATGAAAACCAGTTGCCTGTAACGCACTGGGTGGTGTGGACGCTGCGGGCACCGTCTCAGCGAGCGTGAGCTGCATTGTGGGATTGGGTGCCACGGTAACGGTCGCCTGCTCTCAAAGTGTGGATCGGCGGTGCTGGTCCCGTAACGGACACCGAGGCAGTGTGGACACACTGTGCCGCTCCCTGGTTGTAACTGTTTATATCCGTTGTGAGGTCTGAGCGGTGCAGTGTGGATGGGGCCTAACATGACAGAGTACCATAGGATCAAAGGAACTGGAATCTAAACTCTGGTCAAAAGAATTTATGTCCAAGAGATTGATTTTGGTTTTTGTACTTTAAAGTCCTGCAGCCAAAACAACTTATGAAATGCTGTGCAATGTTTTTATCATAGAAGTTTTGTTTAATAGTATCTTAAGGTCAAGATTCTTCCACTTTTAATTAATCCCTGTCTTGAGTTTGCTTGTTTGCCCTTATGCACAGTAGAAGACATACGAGTGATCTTGTTGGTCATAAACCATGAATCTTGGCTGGAGATTAAACGCTGGTGGGGGGGGGGTGGTCTCTTTGGTACAAAGTGAACCCAGCTGAGCCATGTTCTGGCTGTTGAAATCTCATTGTCCCCCGAGAGAGGTGCATTAGCATATGAGAAAATATTGTGTCTGCACCCTTTAGGCTTCACGGTATGCATGTCTGCTTAGAGTTAAACAAAGTAAGTTGCAGCATGGTGTGAAATACCACATTTACCTTCTGTTAGCTTTGCAGACTGAGTTGTAATGCAAGGTTTTGCCTTTAAATTGCATTCAGCTTGTGTTTCCAGAGTTTTTCCCCCCAGGATATTTGTACTTTCTGCGTAGAAATACATGGTATAAATGGGTGATGTGACATGTTCTGATATGCTAATACAGTTCTCATGGACAATGAGATTTCGACAACCATAAAATGGAGACTCCCAGGTTATTTACAGAGTACCAGTTTGAACACTGACAACAAAGTAAAGCAAACACATATGTCCAACAGCTACAGGAAAAGAGTTGTCTGACATGGAAACAAGTAAAATTTACAAGATGTGAGGGAGGCCTGCCTCCATCTCTAAAGGAAGTGGAGGCCTGCCCCGGGGTTGCAGTGTCCACGACTTCTAGCATCACTGTGCATCATCAGGGAGACAAAGCTGCATTATTTTGTGGGCGCTGTCTCACACGGAGAGTTACATGAAGGGTCTTTCTGTTTCTGTTGGTAGCGAAGTGAAGGTTAACGACTCATTCTTACCTGGGGACCATTTTATGTAAGGTTAGGCAATGGATGGTTCGGACTTCATTACGAAGCTAATGAAGCTACTGGAAGTAAATAGTAGGGGTTTGGCAGTGCTTTAAAGTAGGGGGACAAACCCTAGTGTTCTGGTCAACGTTTCTGTCTCAGTTAATGACAGCTGTTGGTGCAGTCATTAATGGCTGGCTGTGGCTGCGCCTTATTCCTGCTACATTCCTTGTACTTTCCCTGAGATGCACTGCATTGTGATTTCTATAAATACCAATACAATACAGTGTGTACTTCCTTAAATGAGCTCATAGTTGGATGGGGGTGAGGCTTTGGTGAACTAAAGTGGTGCATTCCGCATAAGGAAATGGGCTTCATGTCCAGAAACATAATTATTTAGTCTGGATGCCAAGACCTTCTGCCTTTCCAAAGGAATGGAGGAGGAGGAAGTCTGTTTCCGTTAGTAAAACTGATTTATACTCACAAGTCTCAAAGTTGGATGCACACTATGAGCAGTTACCAGTGTGCTTGGTTTCTCATCTCCTTACTTTCCAGAAGAATATGCCTCACTTTAATCTCAGTGTCTGACTTTAGTGTGAAACTTTCCTCTTTCGTATGAAGTAAATTTTTACAGTTTTTTCTCTGAGAATGCAATCTTAGTTTAGCAGTCTTTTAACTCTTGCTGAGCTCTGGATGGAATGCTTTGGGGGGTTGGCTGTTAAAGCATGCATCATTTTTGACTGCTCCTTTTCATTTGCAAAGTTCATGAAATGTCTTAATGCTGGTCAAGCTGACTGTGCATGTGACTTGGTGCACAGTGTGTAACACCACCCTCTTGGCCTCACAGAGCATTTAGTCTAAAGGTGTAGTATGCTGAAGTTTCCATCAGTGGAACCTGTTATCACCTCTGAGAGGTGGGCTGTGCTGCCTCTTTGGTCTCTAGCCTATGCGCTGGTGTGAGAAGGGATCACACTTTCATCTCCCCCCCCCCCCCCAAGCCACTGGCTCCCCTGTTCCTCCAGTCTCGTCAGCGGGGTTGCCAGCGCTGCACCATTCCACCAGCTGGGAGAGTGGGCAGGTGGCTGCCTCACCAGCCAGTGCCGGTGCCTCTCCTTAATCCCTTGGCAGGGGTGTGCATGAATGCTGGATGCCCTGGACGGACCTTCAGCACCTCACCCCCTGGTGTGGAAGGTTTGTATTCTAAAAAACCTTTCCTGTGATTGTAACAGTCACTTGGAGATTTCTTTTGAAGCTTAGCAGCCATACCATTAAGCTAGGTCGTTAATTTCTGTCTGCCTTGGTTACACATTTCAGGACGATTCTGTTGGCTAAGGACACACATCTGTCTGGAGACGAAGCTTGTTTACCAATGCTTGCGGTCGTGGTTCTGCAGTAAGAGACCAGAGTTACCATATTTCACTACTGAGGCCATCCCTGAATAAAATCTATGGCTGAAAGACTTAATAGAAGCCATCTCTCTTTTGTGGCCACAGCTTCGAAACCATGAAATAGGCAGCCCATATACTATATTGTTTCGAGGTTATGTAAGCACAGTCATTACAAACCCTAAATGCTGCTTGAATATATTAACAACACTTGGCTCACAAAACTATTCTGTTATCTGCAAGGAACATTCAATGCCATGACACAGTGCCTCAACCCCCTGCCACGCTGTTCAGTCTTTGAGATTTCTCCTCCACTGGGCCACACCTTTTGGAACTGTAACTGTCCGCATTAGGCCTACTCAGAAACTCTGTTAGCCAGGGCCACCTGATGATGACAGGCAACTGTTGGTGCCACTATAGTCGGGAGGCCCCATTTGTCCTCCATTCTTTCTCCCACCAGCAACCACTCAGACCTGCACAGAAACATCACTGCTTTTTTTTTTTTTTTTTTTTTTTTAAACTTTGTTTTCTAAACTGCTTCACATTATTGACATTGTCCTTTTATGTCACCATCAAAAGAACCTTCTTCATTTAGGTTTTGTAGCTGTGGTTGCAAGATCTACATTGGCAACACTCGCACAGTTTGTGGGTTTCTGTGTGGGCCTGTCCCACAACGTCGGGGGGGGGGGTGGCCTGCAAGATCTGCCAGGGAGTTAATTTGGTCACAAGACAGTGAAAGAAGGCTGTAGAAACCTTCAATGCCATCAGGGCTCACGGAAGCTCAAGCCAAGACAGCAGGCTCCTAGGTGGCTTCTCCCGCTCGATCAACCACCATTGAGAAGAGAATTCCCCATTGTTTAGTGTTGCTGTTACTGCCGCTTGCTGCGGTCATCCTAAGGACAGCGACAAGGGTTAGTCGTCGTCAAAGTCCCCTTCCAGCCATCATCACATGCATAAGAATAAAGCTCCTGCTTTGCTGGTGAGGTCAGAGTCTTTATTGAAGGAGGGTAGGACCTTGTCTGCTTTTGGCAGCAACAGCTACAGCCCCCTAACCGATGAGACACCAACGTCTGGGTATGGCTCTGGCACTGCCATGTTTGTTATGGAAGGTTTGCAGCTCCCCTCGTCAGGTTCTACCCCATGAATGTTGGTTGTCCCAGGCAATTTGCAGGGTGCAGTCAACTGCCAGCCTGTGCGGGCAACATTCTCTGAACTATTTCGATGCCTGTTACCAACGCTCCTGATGATAACTTCGCCATCAGCCGGGCCTCCCCTGTCTTCACTATCATTGATGGAATCCAGAAGTACACCTGTCATTCCTCTTCAGCCACTGCTGGTGCAGTTGATTTGCTCCCGTTGTCATTCCAGATGATGAGGTTGAATACAGTCTTAATCTTAGTATGAAGGTGGATTTGGAGGATGGTGACAAGGATGAGGATCTCTATTTGAGAGGTTGCCTTCCAGCCTTTCCTTCTCTCCTTGTAGTAGGGCCCTGTGGTATGTACTCCCAGAATCTCCTCGTGACAATCGAACTCTCTTTTCCTTTTTGTTTTTTTTTTAAGGCTTTGCTCAGACAGGTCCCATAATAGCATGGGATTTATTTTTGAGTACTAGGATTACACATACCTTTGAACCAGCGGTTCTTTTACAAAGGTTCTGCGTCAGAATTAAATTGTGGAAACAGTAAAATACTGACAATACAAATGCAGGTAGAGAATTAACATAGCCCACAAACTGTGGTTTCATCTAGTTAAAGGCATCAAGATTACAGTATATTAAAAGAAAAAAAAAATTGAGTAGAGACTTGGGGGCATTGGAAAGTGAAGTAAGAGATGTGTAAGGGTAGGGATGCAAATATGACATGTGCTGGGTTGCAGTAGGCACTGAGAACATTATCTATTAGGTAGAAGGAAGTAGAGTTAGGAAGAAAAGGAAAGGAGGAGGAAGAAAAGTAAATCAAAAAATTCACTATCAAAAAGTAATGTACAAAAAACATTACAAAGAGATTAGTGAAAGAAAGCAAGGAAAGGAGAAAAATTGCTGGCAGAAAACACAGACTATAGTAGAAAGAGTAGAAACGAAAAATACACAGAAGGTACAGAAAGGAAAGAAAAAGGTAAAGTAGTAGTAAGAAAGTAGCAATAATGTGGAAAAAGAGATAGCCAGTACTAGTAATTGCCAATTCTACCAGAAAAGAAGTAAGTACCAAAGTAGAATCCTAAAGTAAGGAAGAGAAATTATGTAGATTTCTATACAAAAAATATAGAAAACCATAAATACGAAATCTGCCCGAAAAAAACAAAGTAGAAATAGCAAAAGAAAAATAAAGCAAGAGAACCCAACAGAAAGAGATAGCCATCAAACTTACAATTACAATCACATATACTAGAATTTATGAGTGTTAGTCAGGATCTTAAGAGGAAGGCTCCACTAGGGAAAAATGTCATGGAGCATTTGGAGGTTCCCACTGCACCCTCCATTGTGGTTCTTCCTGTATATCCTGCCTTACAGAATTCTACCTTTGCTGCCTGGCATAGGCCTAATACCTTGCCTGCAGTGCTTACTGAGGAGGTTGATTAACAGCACCCTGCTCAGTCTGTTGAGCTTTATTATACTTTCTCAGCCTGAGACCGAGTCCGTGGTTAAAGTAACTGTTCTAGACCCCTTAGACACATGAGCACTTTGCTTCCTGACAAAGAATCCAGGAGGCTGTATGTTCTGAACAACTCTGCATCCTTAGTCCTAAAAATTGCAGATTACTAGGCTTACATGATTAAATATCAGAATGGCCTGTTGAAATCCTATTTCTGCCATTCCGGCTCTACCTGCCAGGATTGACTTGCTTGAAGCCATCTCACCTGGTGTGGTACTGGAAAGCATCTGTTACACTTTGCATGGGATACATATGATGCCTCTTCTAGAGCGGCTGCCTCTGACATACGCCTTTGGAGATACTCCTGGCTTATGGTAGCTGGATTTGCTACTGATGTACAGCAAGTTGTGCTGAATGCTCTTTTTAGAGGCTGCAGGCTGTTTAGGAGAGATGTTGAAAATACTCTGAGCTTCAGTCGTCCAAAATGACTTTAAGGTAACTCAGATTTCACGCCTCAGCTTGCCAGGAGGCATGCTATGGGCTAATTTCCCAGACCTGCTGGCCATGCTTCCTGTTGGCAGCCCCATGTGCAGAGCTGTTGTGGTTGCTGCCTCCCGCTCTCCCTCCCCCTGCTCATACAGAGGCATCGTTCAAGGCAGTGCCCCCACTGCCCAGGTAAATTCTGGCTCCCTACTTCCTTCCTTCCTTCCTTCCCCTCCACTGTTCTCTCCAGGGCAGAAAATGTGGGTAGGGGGACGGATCTCCCTTAATCTGCCAAACTAAAGGGAGATGACGATGGAGTAGTGGGTCTTGTAAATAGTGGAAAAGGGACATGCTCTGGAGTTGTGTACCCCTTCCATTTGCCTGCAGCCTCCTTCTCATTATCCTCCAGGCCACGTGTCCCTATTGCTAGAGGAGGCTGTCACTTGGCCCGCTGACGCAGCAGCTTGGCATCTGCATGTGACGCCAACGTCCTGGGTTCAGTAAAGAACCCGATAAGTTGGAGGGCCAGCCAAGAGGAGAAGGATTGTGAGTCTGGATGGCTCTCCTCCTGGGGGGGGGAGGGGCTTGCGTGTCTGGTGCAACAGAGGCTCCTGGCGGAGGTCGGGAAACCCATGGCGTCCAGTGCCTAGAGATGTGGAAGGCTGGACAGATGTAGTGTTCATTCCCTTGATGTCATTGCACATCCAGCCCCCAGGGGAGAAAGCAGCATCCACAAAATCCATTGCTCCATGCATGATGCCCCGCTCGGCTTCCGCTCCCATTGCCTGTTATCGCCCACGGGTGGGGTCCCGCTCCCGTGGTCCCACCCTGGGGAGTAAGCCAGGGCTTCCCAGTTATCCATTGGGGGGGTGCCTGCCTGGAGTCCCCACCTTGGGGGTAAGCCCAGCATGCATGGTGAGTAAGGGGCTGAGTCCTTAGGAGAAATCGAGGTCCCCCCCCCCAAAAAAAAAAAAGGAGGCTGTCACTTATACACAGTCAGGCTATATAACCCATTCCTCCCTAAGAATGAAATGGATGTTTCTATGCCAGAAACTTCTAGTTCCCAATTGGACGGGAGATCTGTGTACTGTATTAGACCTCAGCAGCCTAAACCTGTTCATTAAATACAAAATGTTTCGAATGGTCTGTCTTCAGGCTCTCATCCCCCTGGTGCAAATGGGGGACTGGCATTGTGCCCTGGGCATGAAGGACTGATGCCTTAAAAATCGCAGCTGCCACAGGCAGTACCTCTGCTTCATGCTGCAGGGCAGCCGTTATCACTTTCAAGTCTTGCCCTTTGATTTATCCATCCCTGGGACTGCGGGTATTTACCAAATGCTTAGCACTTGTGGCAGCAGCCCTTCGGAGCAATGGGCTTTATGTCTTCCTGTATCTGGACGACTGCCTCCTGAAGGCCCTGTCCAAGGAAACTGTGCTTTACACATTGTCCAGAATGAGACTTTATCGTAGAGGAACTGGGTGTATCAGTGAACTTACTAAAATCCATACTTGTTGCTTGTCAGTGCCTCTAATATATTGGTGAAGGGCAGCGCCTTCCTTCCTGCAGACATGGCAGAGGCTCTTGTTGCCCAGGCCCAGCTGATGCCTAGAAGTCCTTACATGTCAGCTCAGACAGTGTTACCTTTCCTGGGGCTTGTAGCTGCTGCCATCATTATGGTTCCCTGTGACAGTCTCCATATGTGCACACTGCATTGGACTCCTCAGGTACAGTGGGATCAGCTGACAAAGAAGCTGGAACAAATTGCGTTCATCCCATCCCCTTTCCGCCTTGGTCTCGTGTGGTGGATAGAATGGCAGAACCTGTTACAGGACATTCCATTCTTTTCCTCCGCCCATACAGATCCTCACAAGAGATGTCTTGGGGTCCCGCTGGAGTACTCGTCTCTGTTCCTTTGTCACCCAAGGGTCTTGGACCAATGTGGAGATCGAACTCTGTATCGTTATACTGGAGATGTGGGCTGTTCTGTTTGGTCTCCAGGCTTTCCAGGAGCACTAGCGCTGATCCCTTGCTGGAAGCTCACTGACAGTGTTAGTGTTATGCACTACATAAAGCGAGCAAGGGGGTGCTCACTCTTACGCCTTGTGCAGTGGAGCGATGATCGTCATACTGGGCAATGTCTCATGGCCTTCAGCCATGTTTCTCTGAGGTGTCCCAAAACATCTTGATAGACAGGTCAAGCAGGTCTCCATCTCTGGTGCATAAATGGGAACTGTTGACCTTTGTCTTAAACCACCTCTAAGCATGATGGGGTCATCCAGAGCTGGACCTTTGTGCACAAGTGCTGCATTTCTGCTTGCCCGCTCCTGGGTATGGAGTTTTTTGGTGAGATGCAGTGTTCCTCTCCTGGAAAGGGAGGTTCTTTTATGCCTTTCCACTGATCCTGCTCATACAGAGGGTTCTACTCAAGTTGTGGGCAGAGCATGCCACCTTAATAATTGTGGCTGCCTTCTGGCTCGCCGGATTTTGTTTTCACTTCAGCATCTGGCAGCGGGTGCCTCCTTTTGATCTCCCCACTTTGTTGGTCTGCTGTCTCAAGCCCAGAGATTGCTGGACCTGCAGTCCCTGCATCTGTCTAGTCATTCTTGTCACAGTTGTAGGTTGCACCTCTGACAGAATTCTGCAGCTGGATAAAACAATTACTGCTTTCTTTAGCTCGGGTCACTCCTCAGCCACTTCAGGTGCCACTGGCTGGATCTTTTGTGCCCCCCCCCCCCCCCCCCAAACACTTAAAGCTACTGTTACTCTTCAGCTCAGGAGGAGTATGAGGAACACAGTTCTGATCTCCCAGGAATGGAGAAGGTTTGGAGGTATGGGGACTCTGATCTTCTCCACCCTCCAGGGCTGGAAATTTTGCCTGGTTCCACTGTGTCCTCTGGTGTTGGAGAAGTGGTCCTATTCTTCTGAGGACCCTACCTTCTAGGCACTACTGAGGCAGATCCAAGAGACTTGATTTTCTTTCAGGAGGATGAAGATACTTTTAAGAAATAACAAATTTTTCTGGAGCTGGACAGTGCCTCACCTGTGGTTGCTCTGGCTGTTCATGTTGAGCACTGGAGGTTGCTACCCTTCCTGCCTAGCAGACTTGGCACTTGGCCAGCTGTCCCAAGCAACAGCAGACAATCAGTATATAGTGCCTCGAGATGAGATGTTAGCCATCCTGAACTGATTTCCGTGGTAGTCATGGCTATTCATGACTGGTTGGGGTGGGGGATAATAGGATGCGCTCAGGACCTTCTGCAAGGAATCCAGAAAAGCTGGACATCGTGGGCGTACGCAGCCTCCCTTGACTTGCCCATAGTCAGTCAACAAGCATATCTGATCAAGTATCCATACTGCATGGGGAGAGAATTGGTCCACATTGTCAGCAGTCTTGTCTGCCAGGCATACTAAAACAGACACTCACTTGCATGTCTTGGGGCTCTTGATATTCAGCAGCATCTCCTGAGATCCATCTGGCACCTTGCCTGTTGCAGCCATGGCAGCTGCCTCTGGCATTTCCTTAAGCTGCCACCCCTGACTCTGAATTGCAGGTTTTGCACAGTGCATGCAGCAGTCTGTCTTTTTCAAGACTTAAAGCACTTTGAGCCAGAGGTTGGTTATTCTCTGAACCTGAGACTTCCATAAACATCTGAGATCAACCTCTGCATGGTTGTGGTAGTGGCTTCTCTGTAGCAGTTCCTCAACCCCCCCCTCAAAATCAGGGATGGAGCTATGAGCCCTGCAACAGCGGCAGTTGAGGCTCCTTACATGGCCCCAGTGGAATGTGGCAAAGGGGCTGTCTGCTACTCTGTCCTCTACACCTCTGCCAGATCTGGGACCTATTGGAGAAGAGGATCTCTCTGTTCTTGACTTACTGACATGCCTGCCTGCACGTGACAGTCAAGAGGTGCCACGTGCAGTTGCTTAGGTTCTTCTGGAAGGACAGCATTACCAAATCTATGTTTTGCTCTTTGAGCTGTTCTATACAGCTTCCCCTCAACTGATTTGTTTTTCCTGTGCTGCTGCTTGCAGTCATTTTTTGTACTGTATTTAACTTGTCACCTCAGTTGCTGTCTGTTAATGTACAGAATTTAGTCAGGATTCTGAGTTTAAGATTTCTTTACTGAAAGTCTGCATAGCATGCTGATTTGTTGTATTTTAATCCAGTGCAGCTACCATTTTAATTTCTACCTTAGTTTTGCCCCCCGTTTTACAAATCTCAGTTACAGAGTTGGTGCCTATCTGCTTCCTGACCCATTATTTGTCCCTGTTTTAGTAAATTGCAGCTCTTTCGTCTTGGTGGTAATCTTAGTTTCACTCCCGCCACTTAGAAGTGCTATAAATTCCTGTTCTGTCCCTCTTCCAACAGGCATCCTTGTAACCCACTGGACTACCTACCCCACCTGCAGTTTGCCTCCTGCACGGATGGACACCACTCTGCGCCGCTCTCTGCACCAAGGAGCCTGCTGCCACCAGCCCCTGGATCAGACATCCAGTATGGCTGTACACAGCCCTGGCCGCACGGCTGCTGCTCCATATTGCAGTTATCACCGGCAGACAGCATAAATGCCTGAAACTCCTCCTGATGCCCAATCTGCCAGGTGACTGGTGCTAGTGCTAGACAAAAACTTTCTGTCTCCCACCCCCTGGTTGATCTCCCTCTCTCTCTTAAAGCTTCCTCACTAGTCTACTATTCTCACCCAGTACTGCTCTCACAAGTGTCCTAGACCTGCCTTCCTGTTAAATCGATATTGTTTCTACGAATGTGGATATGTTGTTCAATTCACACTTACTGGCAGGTTCCTTGCCACTTTAAATCTTGACGGAAGATCTTTAAGCTGGCGCCTTCCACCCACCCAGGTGGTAAAACTCTCAGCTCCGCCCCATGACACCTGATCTTCCTTACCGCTTGGAAGTTCAGGTTACCTCCTTAGTGCTTTGCGCTTTAGGCCTGGATCCACACTGTTTGGTTGAACCAAAACTTGTTCTAAAATTTGAAAGACTTTGGTCTTTTTCCCTCGCGGCTGTGATGGACAAATCGACTCCCGGATTTCGCCGGTGCCCCTGTGGGCAGATGATGTCCCTGACCGACCCGCACTCCATGTGCATTTACTGCCTAGAACTCGGACATGACTCCCAGGCTTGCGAATTATGTAGATCCTTTTCAGCTTCGGTCTTGGAGGACTGCACTGCCCGACTGCTTTTGGGGCGCCCTGAAAAACGTTATCCTCTGGTTGTCAAAGGAGGCCCGTTGGGCGGTGTCCGGCGCGGGCTCCGCAGACCAGCTGGAGCAGATGATTGCCCTTGAGGAGGAGGCGACCCAGGCGGCATCTTCATCTTCCTCGGTCGCGGCATTTATCCCACTCTCCTTTGGCTCTTCTTATACAGCTTCTTTTAAGGAGCTTTTCCAGTCCCTCTCCACCAAGGGAGAAGTACCATCGGGACATTCCAGTCGGCTCAAAAAGGACTCCAAAGGTAAGTCCCACCGTCGACGTTCTTGGGAGCAGGGCGATCCCATCACTGGATAGTAAACAGTCTACCTCAGTCGAGGTTGCGGCTAAGGCCGCTGGCTTCATGGTGTCCCTGTCGGGTCAGCCGGCCGAGACACCCGTCGACGCAGTCGAGATTTTCTCGACCAATCGGATGGTTTGTCGACTGGAGAAGCAGACAACCCTTCTTCACGGGTCATGGTGGAAGCGGAGGACTTGACTGTGCCAGAGTCCCCGGTTAAGGTCCCTGAACCAAGGGAAGAGTGGGTTTCTCCTGTCCCCTCTCTGACCCACCCTCGGAATCCCCGAAGGTCTCTGTTTCAGACCTCTTCCAGGTCCAGCTGGTCCCGCCGTCGGCAGTCTCGGCACCATGGAAAGCGACGGCACCGCTCATCCTCGTCGTCCTCTTTGGAGGATAGGCTGTGGCGCAAGTTGCGTCAGCGCTGCAAGGATTTAATGTGGCAGCAGCTCTTATTGTCCGGGAATAAGCAGACTCCGTCGCCTTCTCCAGCCATTAAGTGGCTGTCACCAGAGCGGCTGAAACAACCCCTTGTAGTGGTCAAGGGGCCGAAACTGGCACCGGTTGTTCGGCCGAAACTGTCTGCACCACCCGTTGTGTTGGAACCTCTGCCTTCACAACCGAAGACTGGGGCTCTGACCAAGGATTCTGTCGGGTCAGGGTTTGCCTCATAGGTTGTCGGTCACCCTCACTCCTCATAGACCTCGGCAGGTGGAGGGTGGCTCAGGCACTTGGCAGCTGTTTGCAGACTCCTCTGAGTCTGATGATGACTCCTCCCTGTTCTCCAGGCCGACTGACCTGGAGTCTGCAGGGGGCCAGTCGGTGGACGAATGCCCATCCTTGTTTTTGGGTATGCTTCGACTCATCTTAGTCTACTGGGATGCAGCTCTAACCCGTTCTCAGATGGGCTAAAGTATCTCCCCAGGGGATTCCCCTCACGGAGGTCTTTCAGGTGGCCAACGCCATTGTTGGCCCGGCCCTGGAGTTGTGGCAGCGGTCAGCATCTTGTCCCTCGCCTTCGGCCAGGATGGCTCGAAGTCATGATCCCACGGTTCACTCTCTGGTTTCTCTGGGCACTCCTCTGTGGAGGTTAGTGGCCCGATGGCATTTTCTGGCGTTCGGGAGCGCTTGGGATGTCTGAAACCGCCGATAAGGGATCCAAAAAGTTGGATTACTCGGGGCGGAAGGTTTACGCTGCTTCCTTCCTAGGCCTTCATCAGGCTAGCTTGGCCGCTCTGATGGCACATTTACTAACATACTAACATACTAAAATGCCAGCAGAATAGGCCTAACGGTCTTTCGTGTCTGCTCGTTTGGTCAGTCCCCAACCTGGGTGCTGACCTTGCTGTCCCCCTCGCCTTCTCTGGCTTCTCCCTTCCCAGTTCCGGATATTCTTGCTGCATTGGATTTTGCTTCCATAACCCTTCTCCTGTACCTGTCCCTGTCCCACCCCCTCTTGAACCCCTCCACTGTCTGCCTCCACCAGCCCCCTAGGCAGTGCATTCCATGGCTCCACCACCCTCTCAGTGAAGTAGCACCTCCTCCTTTCTCCCCTGAATCTTCCCCCCTCCAGCTTCCAGCCATGCCCTCTAGTGGCCCCTTCCTCCTTCCTTCGAAGCACCCAGACTGTTCCTCCTCTATTTACCCTCTTCATGTACCTAAAGACCTCTATCGTGTACCCCCGGTCCCTTCTCTCTTCCAATGTGTACATATTTAGCTCTTCGAACCTCTCCTCATAGGTCCTGTCCCCCAAGCCCCAAATCATTTTGGTTGCCCTTCTCTGGACCCTCTCCAGGAGGTTAATGTCCCGCTTTAAGTGTGGCCTCCAAAACTGTACGCAGTACTCAAGGTGCGGCCTCGCCAAGCAGTTATACAGAGGGAGTATCACTTCCCTCCTTCTATAGGTGATCCCTCTAGCAATGCATCCCAGCATCCTGTTGGCCTTGGCTGCTGCCCTCCTACAAGTCTCAGAGTTGTTCATCTTGACATCCACCACCACCCCCAGGTCCCTCTCAGCCATCGAGACTTGTAGCATTCCCCCCCCAGGGTGTACACTTGACCTGGGTTTCTGGCCCCCAGGTGGAGTAACTTGCATTTCCCTGCATTGAACCTCAGCTTCCACTTTCTAGACCATCTTTCCAGAGCCTCCAGGTCCCCCTGTAGGGCCACCCTCCCCTCCTCCCCATCCACCACCGCCCCCAGTTTCGAGTCATCTGCAAAGAGACTCATCTCTCCTGATTCCTGTCCTTATGTCAGATCGTAGGCGTTGAACAGAAGGGCCCAAGGACTGATCCCTGTGGGACCCCACTAATGACCCTCCTTGGGGATGAGACTATCCCCACCAACTACGACCCTCTGGGTTTCTCACACGCCCTCATGGCCTCCCTGGATGAGGCGATTCCTCATCTCCCGGCTGACCTCCAGATGACTGTCAAGCAGATGCGGGATATGGGAAGGTTGGTGGCTAAACAACTCCAAACTTCATTGGACATTGGTGACTCTTGTGCCCGGTCAGTAGCAGCCACAGTGGCCATGCGCCGCAGAGCTTGACTGAGGACACCCAGCACAACCTGGCAGATGTTCCCTTCCTGGGCACCAACTTGTTCGGGCTCAGAGTGGAAGGCCATCTCCAGAGGATCAAGAAGTCCAATGCCACCTTGAACTCTGTCACATCTGCCTAGGACAAAGGCCACCCGCAGCAGCGTAAGCATTTTCGTCCTTCCGCTCCTGCGGCACGTCCGGCCTAGCAACACCAGCATCAGGGCCAGCAGGCTCACTCTTGGCACCCTAAGGCCAAGTCTGCCGCTTCCTCTAGTAGGAAGCCTGGAGGCAAGGGTCCAGAAGGTCCCTCAGTGGGCCCTTCCTCCATGCCTGCTCAGTGACTGGTTGAGGGGTGTCGCCCCCAACCTTGTCACTCCTACCCGGGTTCCCCCCATGGGGGAATGGCTCCGCCACTTCTTTTCTGCCTGGTCTGCTATCACCACGGACTGCTGGGTGTTAGAAGTGGTCAGCAGGGGTCTGCCTCTGGAATTTGAGCAGTTCCCTCCCTATCGAGCCGTCGCCCCCACGGGGTGGGGGCTATGGGTTCCGCAGCCTCTGTCAGCTTGTCAAGCCGACATTGCCTTACTCCTTCAGAAGGAGGTGATCAGTGAGGTGGCGGACCCCCCTCCAGACCCAGGATTTGTGTCCAGGTACTTTCTGGTCCCAAAAAGGACAGGGGTCTGGTGCCCCATTCTCGACCTGCACGACCTGAACAAGTTCCTATGGCCTTGCACCTTCAGGATGGTCACTCTGGCTCAGATCAATCCATCCTTGGAACCAGGCGTGTGGTTCTGTTCTCTGGACCTTCAGGACGCGTTCTTTCACGTCTCAATCAGTCCATCTCATCAGTGATTCCTCTGCTTCAGAGCAGAGGGATCTCTTTACGAGTTCCGGGCCATGCCCTTCGGCCTCTCTCCAGCTCCCAGGGTCTTCACCAAATGCATGGCAGTGGTGACAGCATTCCTGCGGCGCTGAGAGGTCCGTGTGTACCTTTACCTGGACTGGCTGATTGCAGCCCCCTCCAGGTTGGAGGTGGAGCAGTCCAGGGATCTGGCCCTCCAGGTTCGCTCAGATTGGCCTCCTCATTGAGGCCAAATCAGGAACTCGTGCCATCGGTGATTCCAGCTCCATCGAGGCAGAGCTCGACTCTCTTCAAGCCAGAGCCCGGCTCCGGTGGACAGGGCGATGTCCTTTCCTGCTTTGCCCAATCATTTCTGTTTGGGCAATTGCATCCTGACCTCACGCCTCCTGGGCCTCATGGCAGCCTGCCACCAGCGTGGTCCGTTTGGCCTGCTGGCATATCGTCCCCTGCAATGGGGGCTGGCCATCCAGTTGTCTGCGCTCCTGTCCTCTGGTCCAGCGGTGACAGTGATCCAAGGCGATGGGACGGCCTGCAGTGGTGGCTCGTCCCAGCTCATCTGTAGGAGGGTATCCCATTCATCTACCCGAGCCAATGGTCACTGTTAGCGACCGATATCTCTCTGATGGGTTGGGATGCCCATCCGGGGGCGCTCGGAGCCCATGGTGTCTGGTCCTCTCAGGAGTCCTAATGCCACACCAACCTGCCCTCACCGCCTTCGCTTCGTTTGTACGGGGTCGGGTGGTTCAGGTCCAGACTGACAACACCACGACCATGTACTTTCTCAACCGTGCATGGAGGCTGTCTGCAATTGGTCTCTCGTGATCCGCCTGGAGGCGGGTCTCCTAGCCATCCATGTGGCAGGAGCCTCCAACAGTCTAGCCGATGCCTTCAGCCGGATAGGCGCTGCTTCTCATGAGTGGTCTCTCCTGCTGGAGATAGTACAAGATCTGTTTTCCCATTGGGGCTACCCTCAGGTGGACCTGTTCTCACATTGCCCTGAACTGCCCCCATCTTTAAATTGTGTGTCTTGTTCTTGCACATCTTTTTCGAGATGCTACCTCCTGGGTCTTTGTTGATTCCACTGAGGTACTTATTTCTCATGTCCCCCTTTCCTCCTTCTCATGGTATACATATTAAGCTCCTTAGTCTCTCATGGCTTTGCAGACCCTGCACCATTTTAGTTGTCTCCTTGAACTGCCTCCATCCTGTCTATGTCCTTAAGATGGGGTTCCAGAAGGACGCAGTACTCCAGATGGGTCTCACCAACTGTCTGTACAGGGATAACAATTCCTGTTTTCTGCTGGTGATGCCTCCCATACATCCTAGTATCCCAGCCTTCCTACTGCCTTTCTCACATTGCTTGCCAACATATGTTCTGATATGATTATCCCTGGTCCTTCCATTTTGTTGTTGTTACTACCCCCTCATTGTGTAACCTTCCCTGGGGTTTGTTTCCCAGGTATTACTTTGCACTTCTTTGCATTGAACCAGCTCTTTTCTGACCATTCCTCCAACCTTGCCACTTTCTCATCCTTCCACGCCTCCTTGTATCAACCTTGTTGCAGATCTTTGTGTTATTGCAGAGAGGCATACTTTTCCTTCCAGTCCCTCTGCAATGTCACTTAAAGACATTAAAAGGTCTGACCCAGTACTGAACCCTGTGGTACCTCACTAGTAACCCTCTTTTTTCAGAGTGGACTCCATTTACAGTTACCTCTGTCCTGTTGTTCAGCCAGTGTTTTATCCAGGTTACCCTGGGACCCACTCCCAGGCTCCTTAATTTGACTAACAATCTTATGTGTGGGACTGTCAAATGCCTTGCTAAAGTCTAGGTAGGCCATGGCCACAGCCCCTCCCAGGTCTACTACTTTGGTCACCCAGTCAAGAAATCAGTTAGATTCACATGACCTTCCGTTGTGAACCCATGCTGCTTGGTCCTGTGCCCCACTGGCCTCTAGGTACTAACAGTTCTTTTCTCAGTTATTCCATCACTTTCCTACCACAGAGGTCAAACTGATAGGTTCTGTAGTTTCCTGCCTCTGTCTTGCTCCCCCTTTTGTGAAGGGGAATCACATCCATCTTCCTCCAGTCTTTGGTACCACACCATCTCCCATGATTTGTTAAAAGAGGTCAGTGTACTAGTTTCTGTTAATTTTTTTAGAATTTGGGTGAATTTATTGGTTCCATTGCTTGTCCATCTTCGGTTTAGGAGTTTTCAGAACCCTTTCTGTGGAAGGACTGATTGACCTCCTCTAGAGTGTTCTTGTTACTTGATTAGGCACCTCCCCACTTCATCTCTTTTAATACTGAACAGAAGTATTGTTCAGTGTCCTTGCTTTTACTTCACTGTTGCCCACCCACCATCCATTCTCCATTCAGCCTCATCCTCCTTGTCTTTCACGCCCCTGATATGCCTATGTGGTTTTTTATCCCTTTTTAACCGAGTTGGTTATCTTTTCCTCAGCTTGTGCTTTCATCTGACTACCCTCCTGCTTCCTTCTGCCTAACTGGTACAGTTTCGTCCTTCCTTCTGTGTTTCTTTATACTCTAAATGCTATCTTTTCTCCTAACCTCACTCGCCACCTCTTTTGAGAACCATAGTGCTTTTTCTTTTGTTTTGATTTTTATTTGCTTCACGGCTGTGCTGCCTTGTTGCCTCTGTGATGGCAGTTTTGATATTTCCCATTGTTGCCCCACCCTCCTTCTAGCCTGTTTGCTAGTGCTTTTCTTAAGGCATCTCCCATCTTGACAAAGTCAGCCCTCCTGAGTCCAGAACCTCACTTTTGTATGGCTTTTCTTCAGAAGTTGAGTTTATCGTGAACCACATTGTTTGGTGGTCACTTGTTCCCAAATGGTTACCCACTTCTAGATCTGAGATCCTCACTGTCCCCATTTGAGAGCACGAGGTCCAAGATTGCTTTCTCATGAGTAGGTTCCAAAACTAGCTGTCTGAGTCATGCCACCCAAAGGGCATCAAGAATGGCCCTGCTTGGATGTGGCTGCATCAAAGGTGCTCCAGTTCATCTGGCATATTATTGTTGCCCATCAACAGTATCTCCCTTCTAGGGACATGGTATGTTGTTCATCCACACTCATTTGCAGCAGTATCCTTGCCGCTTTAATCTTGCCGGAGGTCTTCAAGCTTGTTCTCCCACCCAATTCGGTGGTATAACTCCTCGGCCCGCCCATGACGCCAGATCTCCTTACCGCTTGGAAGCCCAGGTTCCCTCCCAACGCTATGCTTGAGACTGGTTCCTATTTCTCCGGCCATGATTTAAAATAAATTTTGCAAAAGACTTCAGTCTTCATCCTCGCGGCTGCGATGGACAACCGACTCTGGATTTTCGGAGATGCCCATGCGGGCAGAAGATGTTCGGACGGATCCACACCCATGCGGTGTTCACTGTTGTAGGCTTGAGCACGCATCCCAGGCTTGCGCACCTGTAAGTCATCTTTCTCGGCCCACGCCCCCTACGGGGCGTCTGCCCGGGACTGCACCGGGCTGCCCCGAGAAGCGCTTTCTCCGTGAAGTCCAAAGAGGCCCGGTTGGCGTGTCCACAAGGCGCGGGCCCGGGCAGATCAGCTCGAGTGGATGGTCTCAAGAGGAGGGCGGGCGGGTCATGTCTTCCTCGGCCGCGGCATTTATCCCGCCTCTCTGGGCTCTTCTACACGGCTTCTTTTAAGAGTTTTGTCTGTCCCTCTCCACTAAAGGAGAAGGCCTACGCTGCGTGGACCTTATTATCGGTCCAAAAGAGGGACAGGGGTAAGTCCTCCGTCGACGCTCTTGGGAGCGGAAGGTCCTCTCTGTCGGTCGTCATCGTCGGCTTCGGTCGACCACTGCCTGCCACTGGCCTCACGGTAGTCCCCTCTGCCAGGTCAGTTGACCGAGACTCCCACCGGCTGAAGTCGAGATTTTCTCGACCCGTTGACGGGCTGTCGCTTTAGCAGCCGAGATTCCTCTCCCGGTTCCCTCGGAGTGATGGAGGATCCTGGGCGCTCGCTTGTGCCTCCGGTTCTGGAGCCCGGATGGACCATCGAGCTGGCGGGAGTAGCCGGTTCGCCGACACCTCCTCGCGACCGACCTTGGAAATCAGGGACTCTCGGTCTCGGGTTCGACCTTCGGTCCAGCCGATCCCCCGCGGCCAGGCGGTCTCGGCCCGGCACTGCTGGGCGGTATCGCCGTCCGTCCCTCCTCCTCGACGCAGGGAGGCTTCGCGTGAATTCGCCGACGGTGGCGAGACCTTATGTTGCAACAGCTCCTCCTGGTCGGGAGAAGCCGACCTGCCGCTTTCCCGCCATTAAGAAGTGTCACCGAGCGGTCGACACAACCCCTCGACTTATCCGAGGAGCCTATACCCAGGCCGGTTGTTTGGCCAAACCAGCTGCTCCACCGTATCGCGGGAACCTCCTCCACAGCCAGCCACCAACTGGGGCTCCGACCAAGAATTCTCGGTCGGCTAAGGGTCTACTCCATCGCTGTCAGTTACCCTCACTCCCGACCGACCTCGGCAGGTGAAGGGTGGCTCCAGGCCAGAGGCAGCTTTCTTCGAGGACTCTTCGAGTCCGAAGATGATTCTCCTTTTCCAAGCGACTGGACTTGGAGTCTTCAGGAGGTCAGTCAATGGACGATAGCCCGTCGTCCTTCCTAGGACTGCTTCGGCTCATCTCGGAGTCCACCGGGATGGAGCTCGAACCAGTTTCCAAACGGGCCAGGTATCCCCTCACGGAGATTCTGGACCGAGGGGATTCTCGTCGACGGAGGTTTTTCCGTGGCCGAGGCCACAGTGGGTCCGCACTGGAGCTTTGGCAGCGCCTGCTTCCTGCCCCTGCGCCTCGGCCAGGATGGCCAGGAAGTATGCGTCCCTACCGTTCCTTGTCCGGTTTTGAACACCCTCTGCTGAGGGGTTGGTTACCGACAGCTGTCCGGCCCGGCAACGCCAGGGATGTGGACAAACCTCCTGACAAGGAGTCCAAGAAATTGGACTATGTCGGGCGTAGAAGAGCTCCACGGTCGTCCTCTCGGCCGTCCGCAGCCAGTTCGGCTCGTCCTCATGGCACAATTTTTCTCATGCCCTGTTGGGCTCCCCTGGATGAGGTCATCCTCATCTTCCGCCGATCTGCAGACTACGGGTTAAGCAGGTGCGGGACAGTGGCAGGCAGTGGCCAAACAGCAGCTCCAGACTGCTGGATATGGAGGGACTCATGCCAGATCGGGTAGGCGGCCGCAGTGGCTCAGTCGTGTCGATGGGCTTGGCTGAGGATATCCACCTTACTGTGATACCCAGCACAAGTTGGCGGATGTTCCTTTTGGGGACTGACCTCTTCGGCCCTGGGGTGGAAGGTCACCTGCAGAAGATCGAGAAGTCCAGTGCTACCCTTGACTCTGTCTCTCTTCCGCCAGAAGGACAAAGGTCAGAACCACAGCCTAAGCCCTCGTCCTCCAGCTCAGCCCGGGCGCGCCCGCCCAGCAACGCTAGGGCTAGCAGGCTCGGCCTTGGCATCCCAAACCCAAGCCGGGCTTCCTCTTAACAGGAGGCAGGAGGAAAAGGCCCAGGAGGTCCTCGGCCGGTCCTCCTCCAAGCCTGCCCAGTGGACGGGCTGAGGGTGTCGCCCATTCCCGGCCATTACCTACTCCTGTCCTCTGCGGGGGACGGCTCCGCACTTCCTGCTCCGCCTGGTCCGCTGTTACCACGGACAGGTGGGTCTTGGAGGTGGTGGGAAGAGGCCTGCCCTCTGAATTGAGCACCACCTTCTTCACAGAGCCGCCGCCCTTGGGGAAGCCTGTGATCCCCAGCCTCACTGGGCGGCTCGTCGAGCCGACATCGCCTCCTCCTCCAGAAGGAGGTGATAAGAGAGGTGGTGGACCCTCTTCAGACCCAGGGTTTGTGTCCAGGTACTTCCTGGTTCCAAACGGACGGGGCTGGCGCCCATTCTACCCACACGACCTAAACAAGTTCCTAAGGTCTCAACCTTCAGGATGGTCACCTGGCCCAGATACTACCATCCTGAACGCGGGGCGGTGGTTCTGCCTTCTGGACTTGCAGGACGCGTTTTCTCATCGCCCCATCCGTCCGCTCCCGAGATTCCTTCGCCCGAAAGGAAGGATCCTCTTCAGTTCCAAGCCATGCCCCTTCAGCTTGTCTCCAGCTCCTGTGGTCTTCACCAAATGCATGGCAGTGTGACAGCATTCCTGGCGCCGTAGGGTCCGGGTGTACCCTTACCTGGACGACTGGCTGATAGCAGCTCCCTCCAGGAAGGAGGCGGGTGGTCCAGAGATCTGGCCCTCGGGTCTGCTTTCAACTGGGCCTCTTATCCACGAGGCCAAGTGAACCTCGAGCGAGCGGTGATTCTATTCATCGGGCGCAGCTCGACTCTCTTCGAGCCAGAGCGCGGTTCCCGGCTGGACAGGGCGGTTCTTTCCTTTGCACCATCATTTCTGGTTGGGCACTGCGCCTGCCCGGGACTTCCTGCGCCCCTGGTCTCATGGCGGCCTGCACCAGCGTGGTCCGTTGGGCCTGCTGGAACATGCGTCCCTTCAGTGGGACTGGCCAGCCAGTGGTCACAACGCCGCGATCCTTGACCAGCTTGTGTCGGTGACACAGGGATGTGAACGCTCTCCAGTGGTGGACCGTTCCAGATCATTTGCAGGAGGGCATCCCGTTCGTCCGCCCGAGCCGCCGGTCTCTCTATCAACCGATGCCTCTCTATTAGGTTGGGGTTCCCTTCTGGGAACACATTGCCCATGGCTCTGGTCCCCGCGGGAGTCCCGATGCCACATCAACCTGCTGGAGCTCCGAGCGGTCCGCCTAGTTCTCACCGCCTTTGCTCCGTTCCTCCGGGGTCAAGTGGTCCGAGTCCAGACGGACAATACCACGACCATGTACTATCTAAACCGCCAGGCGGGACGCGCCCATGCTTCTATGCAAGGAAGCTCTCCGATTACTGGTCTGGTGGCGCAGCCTGGAGGCGATCTCCTAGCTATTCACGGGCAGGAGCCTCCAACACCCCTGGCCGATGCCCTGAGCCGGATAGGGCTGCATTCCACGAGTGGTCTCTCCTGCCGGAAGTAGTACAGCATCTGTTCTCCCATTGGGGCACACCTCAGGTGGACCTGTTTGCCTCAGGAGAACGCCAAGCTGAGTCTGTTCCATGCCCGCCCCCCAGCAGGGGCTCGCTGCGGGGATGCCTTCTCGAGGCAGTGGACCGGGCCTCTTTGCGCCTTTCCCCATTTCCCTTGATCCCAAGGTGCTTCTCCAAGGCGAGGAGGGACAAGGCGCGGTGATTCTGATAGCCCCAGACTGGCCTCGCCAGTTCTGGTACCAGATCTCCTCAGTTTCAGCTCCAGGACTCGCGGCAGCTTCAGCTGGCCCGGACCTGCTCTCAGTCAATCAGGGAAGGTGTTCCATCCGGACCTTCAATCCTGCACCTGACGGCCTGGTTCCTGAGCGGCTAGAGTTCCAGGCCTTGGGTCTTTCCGACGAGGTCCTCAGTGTAGTTGAGGCGTCCCGTATGAGTCGCACCAGAAAATGCTATGCCTTCAAATGGAAAGGTGTTTCCATTTGGTGTCAGGGCAAGGGCTTGGACCCTTCCTCCTGTTCCTTGGCAAGCATCTTGGACTATTTATGGTCCCTTTCTAGTCAAGGGCTCAGGTCGGCGACCCTAAGGGTGCACCTGGCAGCCATCTCTGCTTGCGGGCGCGGGCAGGAAGCAGTCGATGGCAGAGGAAAAGGTGGTCTGGCGCTTTTCAAAGGCCTTGATCACATTTCCTCCAGTGCGGGGAACCCCCACCTCCGTGGATCTACTGCTGGTACTGGCAAAGCTCATGGGCAAGCCATTCGAACCGATGCACAGGTGTCTCTCACCTGTCGTGGAAGACTGCCTTCTTGGTGGCTGTCACGTCAGCCAGAAGGATGGGAGAGCTCCAGGCGCTTTCCATCGAGTTTCCTTACCTGGTCTTCCACAGGGACAAGGTTGTCCTGCGCCCCCACCTGAAATTTCTTCCGAAGGTGGTGTCGGAGTTTCACCTTAACCAGGTGTCGACTCTGTCGGTGTTCTACCCCAATCACACCTCGGAGGCCAATATAGGCTCCATACTCTGGACCCTAGAAGGGCGCTCGCTTATTATAGCGCACGGCTGAAATTCGGGGAGAGGTTCGCCAGCTGTTTGTCACCTACGCTGAAGCCGCATCTGGCAGACCTGCAGCCAAGCGGACGATAAGCAGGTGGGTAACCTCCTGCATAGATCTCTGCTATAAGTTGGCGGGCATGGAGCCTCCCAGAGGGATAAGAGCCGCCATACTGCTGCAACGGTGGCTGCTTCCAGGGACGTCCCTATCCAGGAAATCTGCAGGGCTGCTACCTGGAAGTCAGCAAACACCTTCATTACCCATTACCACATCGACCTTGAGTCACGCCGGGATGCTGGTTTTGGGGCCTCGGTTCTCCAGTTTCTCTTTCCCAAGTAAGTATTGGGGGTGTGCGTTTGCCTCCCTCCTCCCGGAGAACTGCTAGGAGTTCGTTACTGAGTGTGGATGAACAACATCTCCATGTCCCTAGAAATACAGGTTACTCACCTGTAACAGGAGTTCTAGGAATGGTATATGTTGTTCATCCACATGACTCTCCCGACCTCGCGTCTCGACGACAACCCTGAGCTTCCAGCGGGCCAGATCTGGCGCATGGGGCGGAGCCGAGAGTTATACCACCCGGGTGAGTGGGAGGAGCAAGCTTGAAGACCTTCCGGCAAGATTTAAAGCGGCAAGGATACCTGCCAATGAGTGTGGATGAACAACATATACCATTCCTAGAACTCCTGTTACAGGTGAGTAACCTGTATTTCTCTGCCATCCTAAGTATGCCTCATATCATATCCTTGTCCATTCCCTCCCCCTGACATGGGGGTCTGTATACAACCCCTGTGCGGATTGTGGTGCCATTTCCAGTCTCTATGGTGACCCACAGTGCCTCTTCTCCTCCCTGTTTACTCCTTGTTCAGTTGCTTTTTCCTTCCTTACATAGATAGCTACTGTCTTACCGCGCCCCCTGCCTCCTGTGGTGGTTGTGTACCCTGGTATGTTAACATCCCAGTCATGGTTCTCTATGTACCATATTTTATGTGACTGCTACCATATCCAGGCATCCCTCTTCCATCAAGGCCACCAGTTCAGGGAGCTTGTTGCCCAGACTACAGGCGTTGGTACTCATTACCTTCCATTTCTTGATGGCCTTATCCCTTTTTGCCCCATCCCTGTCCATATTGCGTTTCACTTTCTCCATTTACCCATGCGCTTCTCCCTATCGACATCTCTATGTTGGTGTCTACCTCAGTCAGTAACCTGATTTTTTTTTTTTTTTTTTTTTTTTTTTATTGGGGTGGCTAGGATTTCCCTGCTCCTTTCCAGTGCCTCCCCCCTTGGCTAGTTTAAATGCTTGCCAATGAAGTATTTAAACCTATCACCTAGGATCCTGGTTCCCCTCCTGGACAACTGCAGACCATCACACCAGTATAGGCCTGCATCCCTCCAGGTGGAGTCCCAGTCCCCAGTGAAGCCAAATCCCTGAGCTCTGCACCAGTTTTTCAACCACTGATTGAATCCCATGGTGTGGAGCACCCTAGCCTCATCCGTGCCATAGACGGGCAGCAACTCCGAGAAGGTTACCGTGTGTGTTATTTGTCTAAGGCCCCTCCCCATCTCCACAAACGCTTCTTGCACTGCTCTGATCCTTTCTTAGCCAGGTCATTTGTCCCTAGGTGGACAGCGACATCCAGCTCCTCCCTGTGCAGCTGCTTCTGCTTGATCCTGAGGATTCGCTCCCTGTCCCTCAAGCCATGGCGCCAGGCAAGCACCTTACCTCCCTGTCCCTTCCTCCCCCAGTTCTACCTTCCTAACAATGGAGTCCCCCACCAGTTGTTTCCTTCCCCTGTGGGGTTCCATGCCACCCTCCTGTGGGTCTCCTCTGTGGAGGTTCCCAGTATCCCCCTTGGTCTCCACTGTGGGTGCCTTCATAAAGGAACCACACTTTTCCAGAACGGCGTAGAAATTGTGGAGAGGTACAACTGGAGGGATGTGCCTCTGTTCCACCACCCTCACCCTTTCTGAGCCCACTGTGGTCCAACCACTCTTTCTTGGCAACCTCTGAGGCAATGGCAGTGACCTTGGTGGTTCCTGGGTGGGAGAGGAGGTCCCACAAATCCTGGCCAACTCAGCCTGGAGATGAGCAACCTCCTCCCTCAGCCCAGAGAAGTGCCTGCAGATGGGACAACACTGCATCCTCCAGAACGTCTCCCGGAAGACAGCTGCTCCACAGCCACTGCACTGCACCACTCCCATCATGTCTCTTTTTCTGGCCCCCTAATTATTGTTTGGAATACTTACTCTTTCCTCTGTATTTTTTTTTCTCTCCCTACTTACTGCCTCTGTGCCCTTTTAGCTCCTGACCTTCCTGTTCTGAGACAAGAAGTTCCTATATTTAACAGTAGTCTCCTTTACTTGCTCAGTCAGACCTCCAGTAGCTTGGGGGATGGAGAGCTACTCTTGCCCTTCTAGGATGGTGAGTCTTTGGTGGCTCTGATCACTCACTTCCTGCTCCCAAACAGGAAGTTCCTGTTGTCAGTTAAATCATGTGCCTATAAAAGTAGAACTGGTTTAGGGTGGGTGGGTGGAGGAGAGGGAAGGAGGGTAATATAGTCCCAGTAGAGAAGTTTGTTATACCAGTAGCTTCTTCCTCCTGGTGTTCTGTCTGTTCTCTGGCAGAAGCTATCTAAAGCTAAAGCAGTAGGTAAGGCTAGAGGGATGTTGGGGTGTGTTCGTAGGGGTATCACAAGTCGGAAGAGGAAGGTAATAATCCCTCTTTACAAGACACTGGTTAGACCCTATCTGGCGTACTGCGTTTAGTGCTGGAGGCCACACATTCACAAGGGCATTAACCAAATTGAGGCAGTCCAGAGAAGGGCAACCAAAATGATGCAGGTACTGCATCAGAAAACATGAGGACAGATTAACTGAGCTCAGTATGTATACCCTATAGCAAAGGAGGGAGGGAGAGAGGTGATATGATTGAAACTTTCAAACACCTTAAGGGCATTAACAAGGTAAGAGTCTAACATGTTTCAACATAAGAAATAGCTGGACAAGAGGACACAGCATGAGATTAGAGGAAGGCCGATGAAGGGGTAATTTGAAGTTCTTTTTCACAGAAAGGGTGGTGGATGCATGGAACGGCCTACCTCAGGAAGTGGTGGCTATGAATACAGTGCAGGGCTTCAAACAGGCATGGGATAGGCATAAGGGAGCAATACAGATGAGTATGAATAGATAGGCCACTGACAGAGCAAATGACAATGACACATTCATAAGGTAGAAAAAGAAATGGGCAGACTGGATAGGCCTTGAGGTCCTTATCTGCCATTAACTTCTATGTTTTTATGTATTGGACACTGCCCAAGGCAAATCTTTTCTACCTCCAGACCAGGCAGAACACCTTCAGGCACAGACTCGACTGGTATCCTCTTCTCGCCAGATGCCGGCCAGGTCATTCCTAAGGTTGCTAGGACACATGGCTGTGGCCATTGCAATTGTTCTCCTGGTTCGCCTGCACATGAGGGTGTCCCAGTGGAACCCTCGGGTCCAATGGGATCAGCATACAGACTATGTAAAGCAGCTGGTGTTCATCTCCCACCCTGTGTGACCGTCTCTGGCATGGTGGCTGAACTCCTCCAAGGGGGTCCACTTTCGGACAGTCGCCTCGTCAGATCCTGACTACGAATGTGTCTGGCCAAGGCTGGGGTGCCCATCTGGCCGACTGTCAGACTTCAGGGACTTGGTCGCCACAGGAACAGCATCGCCACATCAGTGTTCTGGAGATGAGGGCGATTCTTTACACCCTGCAGGCCTTCAGATGAACCTGCTCCCTGGCCCTCTTGATCCTGATGGACAGTATGTCAGTGGTCTTCTACATAAACAAGCAGGGGCACACTCACTCTTGCCCCCTCTGCAGAGAGGCCATGAGAGTCTGGTATTGGGCCATGGAGCACCACTTGTAGCTTACTGCTGTACATGTTCCAGGCGTACAAAACACTTTGGCTGACAGCTTAAACCGGTCTCGGTCCAAGGCACATGAATGGGAACTTCTTCCCTCAGAGGTCAAATATCTCTTCGACAGGTGGGGCTGTCCTGAGCTGGACCTCTTTGTGTCCCCATTCAGAGCAAAACTGACCCATTTCTGCTCGCTAGACCCAGAGCCTGGTGTTTTCTGGTGAGACGCGTTGTCCCTCTCCTGGACAGGGAGGATTCTGTAAGTCTTCCCTCCCTTTCCATTACTGCAGAGTTTTCTTTTCAAGTTTCAGTCTGAGGGAGCAGAGATGATGTTTTGTATGCCTGGAACATGTATTGAAGTCTGTTCCAGGTGGTGCTCTATGGCCCAGTACCAGACTCTCGTGACCTCTCTGCAGAGGGCCAGGGAGCAGGTTCATCTGAAGGCCTGCAGGGTGTAAAGAATCTCCCTCATCTCCAGAACATTAATGATGAGATGCTGTTCCTACAGGGACCAAATCCCTCAAGTCTGACTGTCTGCCAGATGGGCACCCCCTTACTGGCTGCACCAGATTTGGTTTCCACTCCTCTAGCAACTAGCAGTAGAACCTCCAATTCACCAGCCCCTGTGCTCTGACTTGCTTTCCTAGGAGCAGGGCACTCTGGTCCACGCAGACCTCAAGTCACTGCATCTTACCCTGGCACAATATATCAGTTGGGGGGTGAGGATATAGCATGCACCAAGCAGGAAAGGGATCTTGGGGTTGTCATCTCTGATGACCTCAAGGTAGGGAAACAGTGTGACAAGGCAGCAGGTAAAGCAAATAGGATGCTGGGATGTATAGGCAGGGGCATCACCAGCAGGAAAAGGGAGGTCATAATTCCGCTATACAAGACACTAGTGAGGCCCCACCTGGAGTACAGTGTACAGTTCTGGAGACCATACCTACGTAAGGACATAGACGGTAGAGAAGGTTCAGAGGAGGGCAACAAAGATGGTGCATGGATTGCATCACAAGTCCTATGAAGACAGGTTGAAGGAACTGAACATGTACTCCCTGGAGGAGAGGAGGGAGAGAGGGGATATGATAGAGACATACAAGTATCTTACAGGGAGGAACAGGGTGCAGGAAAACACTATTTTTAGCTAAAAGATGTTCCAGAACTAGGGGCATGGATGAAGTTGAGGAGGACGATTCAGAGGAAACATGAGAAAGAATTTCTTCACAGAACGGATGGTGGACAAGTGGAACACCCTGCCAGAGGAAGTGGTGGGGCTGAAACAATCACGGGATTTAAGAATGCATGGGATAGACATAAAGGAATTCTAGAGGTCAGGGGTAAGGGGAAACAGACTTCTAGGAAAACAAACTGAACTTACAAGCTCAAGTGGGCAGACTGGGTGGGCCATAGGCCCTTATCTGCCGACACTATCTATGTATCTATGTATCTTCATGCGTGGCTCCTGCAGACTTAGCAGTTGCCCGCTTTGGGGCTTCCTCCCGGGTGGCAGATGTCTTGTTGTCAGCCAGGAAGCCTTCTGCTAGAGCCACTTATGCTGTGAAGTGGAAACTGTTCTGCATCTGGAGCCTCCCATTAGGGACCCCATCCCTCCATGGGACTTTTTGTTTGTTTTAGAAAGGCTTACCTGCCTCCCTTTGAGCCAGCCGCAAGCTGTGATCTACTCTTTCTGTCATGGAAAGTGTTGTTTTTAGTTGCTATTTCTGCTCGAAGGATTTCTGAGCTTTAGGATCTGATGTGTAAAGAGCCTTGTTTGGTTTTCCTCAAGGACAGGGTGTCCTTGCAGACTAATTCAACATTTCTGCCTAAGGTGGTGTCTGAGTTTACACTGAATCAAGATATGTCTAATACCCAGAGTATTCAAATCAAGGGGAGGCCTTACTTCATACTCTGTATGTCCACCTGGTGCTGTGCTATTATTTGGACCGCACCCGTGCCAGTAGAAAATCTGATCAGTTTGTTTCATTCACCCATAAGAAAGAAGGGGATCCTATTTCGAAGCAGTGTTTGTCTAAATGGTTAGACATGTGCATTGTTACTGCAAGCCTTTACTGGGACCGGTAAAAGGCCATTCTACCAGCGGCATGGCTGCTTCCTTCGCTTCTCTCAGGAATGTGTATGCTGCTATCATCTGTGCAGCTGCCACTTGTTCTGTCCACACTCTCATTCAGCATTACAGTGTGGACATTGCCTCTAGGAGTAGGGCAGACTTTGGATTTGCAGTCCTGCAGGGCCTTCTATTTTGAAAGCCTTTCACTGTCTTTTGCCCTCCCAGCTGACTGGGGTCAGTCCTTAAACTGCTTGGGACTCGATCCTAATGGTGTTGCCTGCTGCAAAAGCCCCCTTGAAGTAAGATAGTACAGTTAGCAATAACTTACCGTAACAGAAACATAGAAGTTGACGGCAGATAAGGACTGCAAGGCCCATCCAATCTGCCAGTTTCTTTTTCTACCTTATAAATGTGCCATCGGCCTTTGCTCTGTCAGTGGCCTATGTATTCATACTCATCTGTATTGCTCCCTTATGCCTATCCCATGCCTGTTTGAAGCCCTGCACTGTATTCATAGCCACCACTTCCTGAGATAGGCCATTCCATGCATCCACCGCCCTTTCTGTGAAAAATAATTTCCTCACATTTCCCCTTAATCGGCCTCCCTCTAGTCTCATGCTGTGTCCTCTTGTCCTGCTATTTTTCTTAAACATGTTAAACTCTTTGAGAGGAACTCTCGCGGCAGGCACTGCTTTCTCTCCCTCCATCCCCCTAGTGACTGCTTCTCCATCACTGTTACTTTGGTTTCCTCGGTTTAGAGGAAACACCTCGGTTCTCCAATTACTGCGCATGCCAGGGTCTCCAGTGGGAGAACTGAGGTTTGGCTGGGGGACCGCCCCTTTTATACTGTAGGTGGATGTTGGGGGCGGTTCCCTGCTAATGACTGCTAGTTAGAAGTTTTCTGTGGGGTTCTTGCACCTGCCGGCTTCAGTCCTAATGGTGTTGCCTGCTGTAAGAGCTCCTCTCGAAGATCTACTGTTATGGTAAGTTCTTGCGTAACTGTACTATGTTCACCTACAAGTAAGCAACATTAGTATGATACAATCGAACTATACTACAGTAAACAAAGTAAACTAAAATGTTTTTGCACACAAAGTGCACATTGGGACCAGCCCCACACATGAGTGTGAGGGCCCTGTGTAATGACTGTTCCCAGTTTAAACATATGAGATTACAGACTTGTTAATCCCCCATTTGTGAATTTCTGGCAAGGGGAAACTGATGAACCCAGAGTCTTCAACCTCTAATCACTATGTTATATTTGTTTTATCCTGGTTTTTCATTCGATGTTTTCATTTTTCAGGGGAGCGGTTACCTAAACCAGAGCGTGGAAAAATGAGGGTGCATAAAATCAATAATGTGAACAAAGCTCTGGACTTCATTGCCAGTAAAGGAGTTAAACTGGTTTCCATAGGAGCTGAAGGTAAGCTGTGACAGAACATTTTAAACAGAAAATGGAAATTTCTTTGACTGGAGGCAGGTGTTGCAGTCCTGGATATGTCATGTGGAGGAATAGAAAACGGATCAGTAGAAGTGATACTGCCACCGTGCAAGGCACTGGTGAGGCCACTTTTGGATGTCTGTGTCCAGTATGGGCCCCAAACTATGAGAAACATTCAGAATAGAGCAGAGTGGGGGGGAGGGGAGGGGGGATATGATTCACTCAAAATAATCCAGCCTGCTAGTTCTTTGCAACATTTCAGTTCTAAATTTCTCTGCTTGTTGCAGGGCTGTCATACCTTTGGGATCTTCCTTCTTTGACATTCTTAGAGGCAGGAAATAGGCTTTTGATTCTGGTGCACAGGTTTGCCCTCATGTGGATTCTGCCAGTCTTCTCCCTGCCTCCATGGAGACAAGCATCTGAGGATGCAAGCTGTTATAGGGTGACAGCAGCATGTGCTTAAGTTTTGTTTTGCAACACAGGCTTAGATTTTGTTTTCTTGAGAGTAGTTAGCCCCAAGGGGAAAACGACCACTTAATGTCAGTCACAGGATTGATCTATGTCAGGGGTCTCCATTGTGGACCTTCCCTGCACCAAGTGCTGGTGGCCAGTGCTTCCTTTTTTGGTCTGAGACTAGACACTGCCATATTGCCCTGATACAGACGCCAGCTCTTAGCCAGGAGTGGGACAGTGATCAGCATGCCAGAGGACTAGGATTGGTCACAAGACATTGCAGCCAACATCTGAGGAAAATGCTTTTAGCACATTGCGCATCCTTTGCATGCTTGAGAGCAGTAGTGCTTTGGGAGCAGGAGTGGGAGTGTGGTACTGAGAGGATCTGTCATCTTGGACAGCTGAGTGTACCCAGGGGATCATGGTAGTCAGACCTTATTAGGGAAGTGAGTGGACCTTATTAGGGACGTGAGCGTGTGGTCCCAACATCAATCAGCCTTGCGTCTTTGCATTTGTCTCAAGAGTCTACCATTATTTTGTTAGCTGCACCTGGCAGTGCCTACTCCCACTGAGGATTCATTGTTTTTCGATACTGCTGTGTAACAAATGGGGTACCTCAGGACTTTGCAAGTGGCTAGACCACACGTCTGCTGGTAAAGATCACCCACTAAACTAGTAACCTGGGTTGGGGCAGACAGAGCTTCAGAAGCCATCAAACATCATCACTCACCCGCCAGGAGTCAGAACTTCAAGACAACAGTGTTTAGTTCTTCTCGGTTTGTGTTTAGAGTTTATTTTTGTCAGTATTTTTTTTTTTTTTTTGTCATCCCTACCTCGTCTGTGTTCAGTGATCTTGAGGATGTCGGTACAGAGTCTATTCAGGCAGGCTGCTCTAGCAGTGGGACTGTGTCCAGTCCACTGTCCTCGCCAGGGAAGGGTTCTGACCATGGGCGGTCCGGTGCTTGGGAGGAAAGACAGTTCTACAGAAGCACAAATGAGTGGGCCCGTTCCTGATTGCAGCTGTGTGTTCAGTGCTGCTCCACCTCAAGTTCTTCCTTTTCCCTTAGGAAGGGGAAAAAAACAATAACTCTTGAGGTCATCCTTTGGAAGGTTGGCTGAGAGACTGTCTCCTGGAGCCCCTCACCGTATCTGGAATGTGTAGTATGGTATGGGCTGCACGCCTGTTGGCTCACGCTGTGGAACAGTGGGCGTACAGCCCTACCGACTGTGTCAGTCGGCGGGGCAGCAAGCGGGTGGGGTGCTGCCGCTGACCGGGGGGAGCGGGCGGTGGGGATCAGTGGGCGGGTGGGTCCACTGGACCACAAGGGATGATAGGTTTCGATTAATTCTACTGCAGCCCGCGATCGGGCACACAGGTCCACTGGACCACCAAGGATATTGGAAATATCGTTAATTTACTTGGCCCGCGATCGGGCATACGGGTCCACTGGACCACCAGGGGATATTGGACATATCATTAATTTACTTAGCCCGCGATCGGGCACACAGGTCCACTGGACCACCAGGAATATTGGAATATCATTAATTTACTTCGCCCGCGATCGGGCACACAGGTCCACTGGACCACCAGGGATATTGGAAATATCATTAATTTACTTCGGCCGCGATCGGGCACACAGGTCCTCCGGACCACCAGGGATATTGGAAATATCATTAATTTACTCACCATGATCGGGCACACAGGTCCTCCGGACCACCAGGGATATTGGAAATATCATTAATTTACTTAGCCCGCGATTGCGCGGATAGGTCCAGTGGACCACCAGGGATATTGGAATTATCATTACTTTACTTAGCCCATGATCCGGTGGCAGCGGTCCACTGGACCACCAGGGATTTTGGATTATGCTATATTTTGCTGATGCCCGCAGTCGGGCGTGGGGGGTGGCACCACGGAGGTGCAGCCGGAGCTCGGGTGGCCACCCACAGGTGGCAGCTGCCGTGTTGCGCCCTGCAGTGCGGCAACTTACCTGTGGGTGGCCATCTGTTCCTTTTTGGATCAGCTTTGTGCTGACGCAGGTAGGGGTTGCACATGCATGGCTCTGCACATCCCGGGCTGAATATTGGGCTGTGCAGAGTATGCATGGGCACGTGCCCCCCCCCCCCAACCTATGCCTGCATACATTACTGACTGGCTCTGGTGCATCAGGATTTGTGCCGCTGCACTTTCCCTTTTGAATATGCATCGGGCGCATCAGTGGTGGCATGGCATCACTGTTGTGCCATGCGCAACCCTTTTGAATATCTGGGCCATAGTATTTACAGTACATTGCAGATAAATTGCACAGAGCATTTACAATGTGAAATAAGCAGAGCAATTCAACAAACGTATTTACAGTATGTATAGCTAGTAGTAGTATATACACTTAGAAGCCATCTAGGTACAGTGCACCGTAAGAGGCATGCAGTGGTTAGGGAGCTAACAAATAAGAGGTAAGGAGTGAGGAAGTTTACAAGTTGGTATCCAGGAGGCAGTGGTTGAGTTAATGGAAGAGGGAGAGGGGAGCAGAGTAGGGTAGGGGTGGAGAGCTCGGGTATAGTTGCAGGAGGGGCCGGTGAACACATGGAGAAGACAGGAGAGGGAGCGATGGGAAGAAGCGGAGTGGATGGGGAGGGAGTTCCAAAGTGTAGGGAGGCAGAGGGAGAGCGCAGCTTGGCCAGAAGCGGACGACCTAGGCGGGAGTGCTAGGGTCTGGCAGCCAGAGCTGTGGAGGGAGTAAGAGGAGTGAGGAGGAGATGAGAGGTAAGGTAGGAGGGGAGGGAGCTCAGCCAGTATTTGGCAATAAGGGAGGAGCCATGAACAAGTCATCTGGCTTCAAGGGAGGGAAGAGAGAGTGAAGTGCAGAGGGAGCAGTGGTGAGTCCAGGGTGGGCAGCCAAGGGCAAACCAGCAGAAGGAGTGTTAGGATCCAGTCTGGCCAGGGTGAACTTAGGAGCACTGCTGTAAATGTTGTCTCCATAGTCGAAAATGGGGAGAATCATTCTCTGTATAATGACTCTGCACAGCGGCATAGGGATACACCCATGATTCCGGTACAGCGCACCTAGTTTTGGGTGGAGTTTTTTGTGGATACGCCATGTGTGCAGAGAAATCTAGGTGCTTGTCAAGAAGGGACGTCTTCAAGAAGGATGTGGTAGGTGGGCAGGAGTGGAAGTCTAGAGAGCTTTTGCCTGGTTCTGAAGGTCATGGACTTTTTTTTTTTTTTTTTTTTATGCAGTTAGGGACAGCTGATTTGATTGAAGCCAGAGCTGGATATTGTCAAGGCCCCTAGAATTCTGCAGCCACAGAATTTTGCGCAGAACTTGTAATCTACTGCAGAACTTCTGCAGTGGCGCAGAATTCACTGTTTTTGGTGATCCTTTATTAATATTTCCATTTATCCATAGAATCTGGTTCCCTTCCCCTCTTTTTATATCCAAGACTCCTCCATGCTCAGAATGTGATGTTATTAATGCTATAACATCATACATTAGCTAATGAAATAGCTGGACATGAATATTCACTTATCTACCGAAGCTCCCACTGCCAGAGGCAGTGGCACAGCACATCAGGCACAATGATATTTGTTCAACTTGCACTACAGCCTAATACAATTTTCAGTCTTGCGTTATTACACTAGGGCCAACTTAAACAAAACCTTGACAGTAGCATAGACCTGTTAGGTCCATACCTCACTTTGTACAAACTTATTTTTGCCTTTCAGGTATAGAAATGGCATCTGAAATGAATAACTGGTAAAATGAATTAACCTGTAATTTTTTAAGAAAAATAAAGTAATTATGCCCAGAAAAGTGGAATATAATAATGTGCAGACCTATTGAAAGAATAGACCTGTTAAACAAATTGCGCAGTACACATTTTTGCCAGGGTTATTGTTTACGTATTGTCACTGGTTGATAGAATCAGCTAAAAGTTATGGAGAAATGTGTACAGGGCTAGCTGTTGGGCCAGAGGGTAGCATGTTGTGTTCCCGTGCTGGCAACTCGGGTTCAGAGATGAGCTCTGGGAGCTGGCTGGGTAGCACAAGGATTGGGGGAACACATCACTGCTCTGAGCCTGGGGAGGTATGGCACAGTGTTCTGTCACACAGGGGACACATTGTGATGGGCTGGAGAGCTTTATCTCACAATGGGTTCACATGCATGTCATGGTCTGATGGTGTTACGTAGTGTGTCAGGAGAAGCAGGTTGGCATGAAAAACTGGTTTGCAATATCTCCGTTATTCTGTTTATGCCATTTCCAAAGGGACCTGTATGAATGAGGATACAATTTCATGGAAATTTAAATAGATACAGATATATACACACATATCATCTCTCTCACAATATACACACACATATATTTGTATGTATGTCACAGATTGCATATAAATATATAAGTTTATACACAGTGGGGACCTCATGAGTGGTGTAGACAGCTCATATAAATATATAAGTGCTACACAGTGGGGACCTTGTGAGTGATATAAATAGCATGAGTATACAGTAGAAATATCTTATGTATCACAGAAGGTCTCCTTTGCATTTTTATTTATGCAATAGACTAGGACCTTAAGGGATAGATTTTCTTTTTTTTTTTCTTTTGCTTTTTTAGGCATAACATTATTTCTATGTCTGTTATTTTTTGAACTAGTGTTACTGTGCTTTCTCCCATCCTGATTGCTATAACCACTGCCATGAAAATGAAGTCAGGATGACAAGCTGACACTGTGATGTGGTAGTTCGTTAGTGCTGCAGAACTTCCGAAGAAATTACAAACCACTGCCGTAGAAATTCTGCGGCAAATGGTAGACTTGCCGAAGAACTTGGTCCCAATGTGCCGCAGATAAGTAGGGGCCTTGGATATTGTCAAAGTCTAGCTGTAGTCTGGTCATCAGATCAGTAGGGGATGAGCCAGAGGCAAATAAGACAGTATTGTCTGCGTACATATGAATGGAAGCAGAGATGCAGACAGTGGGGAGCCTGTTTAGAAAAATGGAGAAGAGAATGGGGCCAAGCACCGATCCTTGGGGGATGTCAGTGCTGATGGGGAGAAGGGGGACAGTGAGTTGCCAGTTTTAACTGTTCTGCCCAGAAGGTATGCGCAGAACCAATCAGTGGCTTGGGAGGAGAGTCCTGCAGCAGAGAGCTTTGTAAGAAGAGTGGGATACTGTGTCAAAGGCTTTGGCTATGTAGAGAAAAATTGCAGAGGTGATCAGACCCTGATCTATGCCAGACAGAATGGTGTTGGTCAGCCCGGGAAGGGAGGTGGAGTGGAATTTATGAAAGCCAGACTGGAAAGGGGTGAGGTAAGAGGATGAGTCAAGAAAAGGAGAAAGTTGAGGAAGCATGACATGTTCTTGAAGTTTAGCGAGGGTAGGGCATAGGGAGATAGGGTGGTAGCTCCCAGGAGCAGAGGAGCCACCACCTTTGGGGAGGGGAATGCTTGTGGCATGCTTCCAAGAAGCAAAGATGGCGGCAAGGGAGAAGGAGAGATTAAGAAGGGATGCGAGAGGGAGGCAGATGGGGCAGAGAGATGCAGGAGTTTTGGATCCCCATCTGGGCTCTTACATGTAAGGGGGTTTAGAGCTAGGAGAACCTTGAGAGTGGTGGCAGGTGTGACTGGGGAGAAGAAGAAAAGGGGAAGATAGGAAGGGCTGTGGGGGAGGGTGGGGGTAAGGAGGAGAGGAGGTGAAGTCATTAAATTCAGAGGCAACAGCACAGGGTTCGGAGATGGTGGCACCTTTCAACTTGAGGACTGGGACAGAGGACTGGGTAGACAGTGAGAAGTGGGAGTGGATAACCTTCCAAAACGTTGAGGTGTTAATATTGTTTTGGATGGTGGCTGAAAGGTACTTTGCCGTAGCATGTTTGGTAGCCCTGGTGTGGGGATTTTAGGAGTGGTATATGGTGCACATCCACACCACCTACTCAGCTTCCCCTGGCAAGTGGCACATGGATTCCCTGCTTCAGGAGTGCAAGATCTGATGTCACGAAGCAGAGCTGCAGGATATATCACTCTGGTGGGAGGAGCTTAGCTAAAAGATGTTCCAGCAAATCAGCACTTCTGGTGGAATTGCCATCACGTAGATGCAAACCATACACCACTCCTAGAACTACGGCTACAGGTGAGTAGCCTTTTTTCTGTAGAAACTTTGGTACCTGAAGAAGGGCTCTGTGTAGCCTGAAAGCTTGTGTTTTGAAAATTTGTTTGGTCTAATAAAATGTATCAACAAACCCATTTTGTTCATCTTTATGCTACAGTTGTGGCATACAGGATTGCAAGTATTGGACAAAATATAAGACCTAGTCTCGTGCGTACCAGACTAGTAATATGTTAAACTACAGGGCTTGATAAAATGTATCAGCAACCATATACATGGTGAAGTTTAGTCTTTTTTTTTTTTTTTAACGCTTATCACAGGGCTGTAGTACCACTGCCAGTTTTCTTCCTGCCTCCACAGAAACAGGTAACATAGGACACATTGGCTGTTAGCTGTGACAGCTGTACAGGCTTTGTTCCCCTCTCTGTACAGCTTTTTCGTCTAGGTATGAGATGTGTAAGCTCAGTCCCATCCCTACCTCCCAGGACCAACAAACGCCTCCCTGAGACGTGCTGTCCTGCTGAAACTGCCCCACAGATTCCTTCCATGACCAGGCCAATGGCGGAGAGGCCATCTTCTTTCCCCTAAGAAACGCACTTGGGCTGAAGAACGGCAATCTGGTTGTGTCATGGGCCAGGGGAGGGCAGACGAGGCTTCTTGCAGCCCAGGCCCCTTTTCCTTTTCTTCCAATCCCCTGCTGCGGCGTGGACAGGAAACATTTTTATGTCAGACCAGCAACATCCTCCCTTTAGTGTCTGACGCTTGAACTGTCAAGGCTGCACTCAGTGGCAGACAACATTGGGGCACCCAGCCTCCCCTTCCCTGCAGAGGAGAGCTGTCTTCCGGATGCTCAGTCCCCCCCCCCCAAAAAAAAATCTGACCTCTGGCAACCTGGGCTCGCTCCTAAATCCAGGTTGCCGGCATGGCAGCAGGTGTGGCGTCCTGCGATTTCCCCAAAATGTAGGCCCTATTTTCCTGTATCAAGCCATCAGCCCTAGCTGATGTATCCTATACTGGCTTCTTCTATGGTGGCAGGAAGAAGGCTCAGTGATGCTACAGCCCTGTGACCAGCAGCTGAAGATATTTAAAGTGGACGGTATTCAAATGTTTCTCTTCCTAAACTGGGTAGCTGCAAACACTTGAAGTGTGAGCTTTCAGATGTCTAGTTTACTCCAACAGTTTTATCAATGAGTTGTCAGGCTTTGCCCTTGAATTATAGAAAATTGCTTTAACTCAAGTTCCTGTACAGGGAGTTGCATCTTAAGCTGGGGGAACCTGCCTGTACCCAGCAGTGGTCCCATACCGTTGTCTGTGCATGCAGTGCACCAATAGTTACATCATCATCATTTTGTGACAAGATTTAACTGTTTCTTTTCTAATCCAGCAGCTGGCTTCAGGGCAGCGTGTGGCTAATGTGATGTCATCAACATTGTGAAAGCTGCTCTTTGTGTCTTGGGTTGAGGATAGTGACATACTTTATCTAACAGCTAGACAGATGTTTATTGTGGGGTGTGATGAACACATTTATCAGGGGAAATTTGGCACCACTGATATGTAGGGGAGGAATAGCACATGAAAGACAGGGAATTGCAGTAACATGCTGATTGGGGGTTTGCAATCAGCTTGTTAGTTGAAGTAGCTTTGTGTTTTGTTTTTTTTTTGGTCTCCTTTGCCCTAGGTTTTCGCTTTGCATTATTTTTTCTTAAAATGTTACACTGGGGGCTGGTTACCCTAGCTTTGTCATGTTGTGATTCGTTTGAATAGTCATGTTGGGAGCTGTAATTGTTAAATATTGATCTTTTATGGTTCTGTAATCTTTGATGGTTACATAGTACTTTTATCACATGGTATTATTGGAGCAGTTTTAGAGGGGTGTTTATCAACAGGCTAGAGCAACCCCCTGTGACTGAGTCTTGATCAATGAAAAGGCAGAAATGGCCAACCCCCAGTTTCTAGATGCTAATAGTGCATTTAGCATAGAGAATAATGATTTATATTAATTTAGAATTTGTAAGTGGCTAAAATAAATCATTATCTGTAAAGTTTGACTCTCACCTAAATTGTATAAATGCATTTATTTGGGTATTTTTATTCTGTCGTATAAATAAAAAAGTGTGCATTTTGAGTTAATTTAATTATTTTGTGTTGGTTATTAGTGGCAAAGACGTGAGTAAGTTATGAAAGTCCTGCTCCCTCACAAGTGACGAGAAATTACATATTTAGTGTCGAGCCATGGTGTATTTTACACAACCGTTTAAAGGTTATAATTTAGCCATTCATTATTTTAAACTGTTTCATGTTAAGTTCAGCAACTGGCTTCAGGGCAGGGCTGTTGTGAATTCAGAATTGTAAAAGCTGCTCTTTGGGTCAGAAACGTTGGGTCGAATGCATTGTGACATTGCAGTCTCATGTCGTCAGCTAAAACAGTGCATTTATTTGTGCATTTTTCACTGTCTGTAATCACATTTTTGGGGTGATTGACATTTTGGTGGTGTAAAAGAAATGAGGAGGTATGTACTAAAACTAAAATTAAAATGTTTAAGATCTTCATTTTTGTATCCGTTGCAATTAACAAGTACTTATCAGACTGTTTCAAAAATATTGCTGTTCTGTTGACGTCACGGTTGCAATTTGTGACATCAGTCTTGTCATGGTAACACACTGTGATATCTCAAAGGCACAATGAAGTCAGAAAATTCTGAATGAAGCTTTTTTTATACTGACTTAATTGATACTGGCAAAACCTGCCAAAGATGAATGCAGTTTAAAGAAGGTGTTATCAACTTATAACCAGAGAGAATGTGTTTATGAAAGCAGATACTATAGTGAACACTTGTTGTTTAAAAGGCAATGCATTTGAATTTAACCAGTGAAATAAACCTAACCTTTTTTGTTCTATATTTCAGGAAGAGACTCCTAATTTTCATGATCACCGGGGCCAGTGTTACATAAATTGCATATGACATGTCCTAAAATATGCTCTGTACTTCCAGCTGTTTGATCTGACCTCATTACCCACTCATTTCACTTATTTGCTTCAGTCTGTCGCTTGTGGGTGAAAAGGTCAGATCAAACTCCTGGAAATAATCTGCATGTTTCATGCAACTACATTGAAGGTTTCAAAACTGGGGTAAAGAACCATTGTCTTGTTTTCAGTTTTTTCTCCAAATAGTCTGTGATGCTCCACTTAATAAAAATTTATAGTAATAAAAAAATATATTTTTCCCATACCCTCCACCCCAGTGATTGGGGTAGCTACTGCCTAACATCTCCATCCTGGAAGGTGGGCAGGCAGCTGTGTTGCCAGTGTTTCTCCTGGGTGGGGGCTCCTTCTTTTAAGCGTCTCACCTCTGTGGATAGGCTATTTGTCTAATCAGATACTGGAGCTTGCATAGAAAGCCTGGTAGTTTAAAGAACCATTTTGGACTGGGAAATAATAATAATAATAAAAAAAAAAAAAAAAGTCTGACTCAAACCTTTAGAATGGGACTTAAATTTTTTTCCTCTTACAAAATCGACAAGATTTTTTCCAAGAGTGTAAAAAGCATGAGAGTGTGTGTGTGCCGATTTTTGTTATCCAGCTGCTGAAGGCCAGGCTTTATAGAAAGTTGGGTAAAGATGATAAAAACCTACAGTTTAGACTTGAGAAACGAGAATTGATATTTCCGGATAAGAAACTTAAAGGGCACCAGTTATGCTCACTTAAACAAGTCACCAAACTCGAGATAGTGTCTTTATCTTTATGGGGCTCTACTGAATATATGTTGCATACTTTTTGGAAGTCTGACCCAAAAAGAGAGATTATAATATGGCCCGAGGAGCCACAGCCAGATCCCCTTCACTTACAAACATACAAAGAAGCCAGCATAATGAGGCCTCTAGGTCTGTCTGCTCTTCTCATTGGGCAGGGTTCTCAGCTAAGACTGTTATCCCTGTTTCCCCCCTCCACTACCTTTCCATCCCCCCCCTTTTCCATGACCATTATCTTCCCCTTGTATCTATCCTAGCCTCTCTTGAAGCTGCCCACTGTCCTAATTGGATCACCTCTTCTGGCCATGTGTCCATTTGCTCACCACCCTTTTTGTAAAGAACTGTCTTTTAACCTCTTTTAGACACCTTCCCTCCAACTTCAGGCCTTTCCCCTTGTTTTGCTGCAGCTTAGCCAGAAGAGACCCTCCCTGTTCATCTTATTAATCCCTTACTGGACCTGCATGATCTTTACCATTTTGTCTGGAAACAAAAGTTCAGGGTGGTAACCCTGAATCAGATCATACCATCCCAGGAGCAGGGCATGTGGTTGCTCCCTGGACTTCTAGGACGTGTTCTTCCATATGCCAGTCTGCCTGTCCCACTGGCAGTACCTTCGGTTCCACGCATAAATGATTCACTATAAGTTCCATGTCATGCCGTTCAGCCTCTTGTCCATGCCCAGAGTCTTCAAGTGCATAGCAGTCATGGCAGCCTTCCTGCGGTGCAGAGGCATCAGGGTGTAGCCCTACCTGGATGACTGGCTCATAGCCAGGCCGTCCAAGCAGGCTGTATAGCAGTCCAAGGATCTGGCCCTCCAAACCTGCAGAGACTTGGGTCTGCTGGTCAACCTCGCCAAGTCCGAACTGATGATGGCTGGCCCAGTGGTGCAGAGAACTGAGGTGCCTAGCGCCTTACCTCTTACCACACTGGCGACCCTTGGTCAGGAGTGAGCTCAAGTTGCCAGGTTTTGGTGAGGGTGGGGGGGGATTGTATCTTGACGACGGCTCTCCTATCTCAGGGCGGGGTGGGTTGTGGTTCCCATCCTTCAGTGCCTCCCAGCGGAGGCTAGGTGTGCAGCAACCAGGGCTACGTCAAGGACAGGGGAAGAGGCGATGGCTGACGTCCGTGGGTCGGGGCAGGAGTGCCCCCATGTTACGCTGGATGTCATTGCACGTCTGCCCTCTGTGAGGGATTCACGCTCACGAACAAAGGAAACACCCCGAGATCAAGTGGAGATGACGCACCACCAACCCCATGCCCACTGTCTGGTCCTGCCCTCCCTGGGTCCTGACATCCTCCGGCCTTCACCCTACCTGCAAGGAACTAGATTTCAAGGAGCGCCAAATAAGTGGATGTCTGCCCCAATGTGGGAGGCACAAGTCTGGGGATCTCCTGCAGGTTGGGGTGACTGGTTGAGACCCAGTTTTTTTTGTTTTTTTGGGGGGGTGGGTCTCAGGCCAAGTGGGCGCAGCTGGTTGGGGATGCCCCATAACCGGCAACTGGAGAGAAAAAGAATCTAAAAACAAAACAAAAAAGGTCTGAACTGATCCCCTTGCAGGAGATTCACTTCATCAGTGCAGAGCTAGACTCACTGTGGGCCAAGTCCTGCTTGTCTGCAGACTGTGCACTGGATCTTACCTCTCTTGCCTGATCATTTCATGCTAGGCTATCACGCCCTGCCTGGGTCTTTCTGCGGCTGCTGGGGTACATGGTGTCCTACACCAGTGTGGTCCATTGGATCCACTAGTGGATGCGCAACCTGCAGTGGGAGTTTTAGCTGTCAGTGGTCCAGCACCTAGGGCATTTGGCCCAGCTGGTCACAGTGACCCAGCCAATGTGGGATGTCATCCAGTGGTGGCTGACCCGAGCACATCTGGAGGAGAGGATTCATTTGTCCACCCAGACCAGGCTGTTACGCTCATGATAGATGCGCCTCTGGTGGGATGGGGAGTACACCTGAGAAGACCACAGATCCCATGGGATCTGGTCACCCAAGGAGTCGCATCATTACGTCGACCTGCTGGAGCTCCGTGCAGTGTGGTTTGCTGTGACTGAATTTGCTTCTGTGGTCAGGTCGTGCAGGTTCAGATAGACAACACCATGACTATGTTCTACCTGAACAGGCAGGGTGGAACTCTTTCTTTGTGTCTGGATGCCCTTCGTACCTGCACTCTCGAGCACTACCTGGGTGCAGATATCCTGGCAATCCACCTTGCTGGAGAGACAGCTAGCACATATTCTCAGCCGGATGGGAGAGATGTCACATGAGTGTTCCCTGCATCAGGAGATTGTAAGCCACCTGTTCTTCCTGTAGGATACCCCTCAGGTGGATCTGTTTGCCTCCCAGGAGAATGCAAAACTGAGACTGTCATGTGCCTGCCCCCCACAGACCAGGACACTGTTGGGGGATGCCTATGTGAGGGCCTGGACCCCAGCCTCGTGTATAAACCCCCCCCCCTTGATCCACAGGGTGGAGGTCAACTCCCAGAAGGACAAGACATGGATGATCCTGATAGCTCCGCACAGGTCTTGGCATTTCTTTTACTCAGATCTTTGCAGCAGGCCTTTGTGGTGGTTGCCTTTTTGTCTGGACTTGTCGAGCAGACAACGGGGGGGATGGTCCTGCACCTGGTCCGTCAGTCCTTGCATCTCACAGCCTGGTTCCTGAGCAGCTAGAGTTCCAGGCTCTGGGTCCTTCTGAAGCTGTGCTCCACATTGTGGAGGCCTTCCAGAAAGCCAACTTGCAGGTGCTATGCCTTTAAATGGAAATAATTTTCGAATTGGTATCAGGGCAGGGTGCTTGATCCCCTTGCCTGCTCTGTGACTAGTGTCCTAGAGTAGCTTTGGTCCCCCTCCCAGTTGAGACTGCGAGCAGTGTCCCTTAAGGTGCACCTGGCAGCCATCACTGCAGACTGGGGGTGGGCTGGAATGCCGATGGTGGCACAGAATGTGGTTGGGTGCTTTAAGGACCTTGATCACATGTCCCCTCTGGTGTGTAAACCGCAGAATAAGGCCATTAGGTTTGGCTAGAGTGTTCAAATTACTGGGTCCTTGGCATCAGCTACTGACACTGCCCCCCGAGCAGCTCTCCTCCGTCCACTTCCCTCTTAACACTTATATTCCTGTAAGGCTATCCCATTCCCTTTTGAAGCTGCCCACTGTTTTCGGCAAACCACCACCTCAGGAAGGCCATTCCAGCCCGCCACTACCTTCTCCATGAAGCAGTGCCTTCTAACCTCTATCCTAAACCTCCTCCCCAACTTGAGAGTGTGTCCCCTCATGTTTAGATTCTCAGTAAGCTTGAAGAAACCCTTCTTGTGCACCCTATTTATTCTTTTCAAATACTTGAAAGATGTCAATCATGTCCCTCTTTTCCTTTCTCTGTCTCTCTCTCTCCATTCGTCTAGGGAGTACATCTTCAGGGCCTCCAAACTCTCCTTTATGTCCTATCGTGCTGGCCCCTGATCATCTTGGTAGCCCTCCTCTGAACTATCTTCAGTGGTTTTATGTCCTTTTTAAGGTATAGGCACCAGTACTGCATGCTGTACACCAGGTGTGGCCTCACCAGTTACCTGTTCAGGGGCGGTATCCCCTCCTTCTGCCTACTGCTGAGCCCCCTGGCAGTGTAACCCATCATTTTATATGCCTTTGTTGCTGCTTTCCTACATTGCGTGGAGTGCTTCAGTTCACTAGTGATCCTTGCCCCCAGGTCCTTCTCCTTCTCAAATGCGGCTACCTCTGCCCCTCCCCATCTGTACTCAGTCCTTGGGTTCTTGGCTCCAGCGTGCACAACCTTGTACTTCTTGGCATTGAAGCCAAGTTGCCAAATCCTGGACCACCTCTCCAGCTCTCATTACACTAGACATATCGCTGCCTTGATGGCTGCTTCCAGGGACGTCCCTATTTAGGACATCCGCACGGCTGCCACCTGGAATTCAGCACACACCATCTCCCATTACAGCATTGACCTTATGGCCTCCTAGGATGCTGCATTTGGGACTTTTGTTCTCCAATCTCTGTTCACCAAATACGGGTGCGTATCTTGCCCCCTCCTCCTGGAGAACTGCTGGAAGTCTGGCAGTGTGTGGATAGTGAACTATAGCCACACCCCTTGAAAAATAGGAGACTGACCTGTAACCATAGTTCTTGGAGTGGTATATAGTTAACAATCCACATCACTCACCTGGCCTCCACTGGCAAGCGGCATATGGATCCCTGCTTCCAGCATGCAAAGATCTCATGTCATAGGGTAGAGCTGGAGGATATACTGCCCGGGTGGAGGGAGGAGCTTGCTTGTTCCGACAAATCAGCAATACCAGTGTAACTTCCAGTATGTGGATGTGAACTATATACCAGTCCTAGATCTATGGTTGAAGGTAATATATTTTTAAATGACACAGTGGTACTTTATCCTACTTTTGAGTAGTGTATTAACTGATGTTTTATCCATTTCCACACTTTATGTGAATAGCATAACAAATCAGAAGAGAATAGCTGCCTTTACTTTATTGGCTGATTTAGGGTCTCTACTAGCATTTCTACAAGTCACCAGACTGAGAACTACTACTGACATTTGTCAAGCCCAAAAATCATGGCTATGGGGACTCCCCTTTAGATCCATAGTGGAAGACCCATGTTCAGGGGTGGGGAGTTTATTTAAATCTAAAAAATTTGAAGTCACAAAATTAATTGCTCTAGAACCAGGAAGGGCATTTACGAACATATGAAAACGCCAGCAGAAACAGTCCTCACGGTCTGTAGATTCTACCCGATTGAGCAGCTAGCACCTTAACTTGCAGCTGCCAACCCTCCCATCCTCTTCATCATTACCCCCTCACTCTGTCCCATCCCTTCTTAAAACCACCCATCATTCTACAGGATACCACCTCCTCGGGCAGTGTTTTCCCTTGTCTACTACCTGTAATGTGAAAAACGTCTCCTGCTTTCCTCCTGAACCCCCAAAAAAAAAAATATCAGCTGGTGCCCTCTCATATCTCTCCCTCTTCTAATCTGGAAAATCCCTGCTGTATTAGTCTTATTTACCCCCTTTAAGTATTTAAAGGTTTCGATCATATCCCCCCCATCTCTCCTCCAGGGAGTACATGTTCAGCTTTCCCAGCCTATTCTTGTGGGACTTTCGCTCCAATTCCTGGATCATCTTTGTCGCCCTACGCTGCACCACCTCCATCAATCTGACATCCTTCTTGAGGAACAGGCGCCAGTACTGCATGCAGTATTCCAGGTGTGGCCTGACCAGTGACCTGTACAGGGGAAGGATCCCCTCCCTATTTCTCGAGGAGATTCCTCTTGCTATACACCCCAGCATCTTGTTGACTTTTGCTGGCGCCTTCCTGCACTGAGCTGAGTTCATACTCCCTGGTATAAGCACCCCTAGATTCCTTTCATCCTCGGCAGTTTCCAACTGTACCCCTCCCAGCTGATGGCTCCTCCCTTGGTTCCTAGCGACGAAGTGCAGTACCTTGCACTTCTTGGTGTTGAACCCCAGCTTCCATGAGTCCAACCACTCCTGTAGTTTGGTCAGGTCTTCTGCAGCCCCCTCCAACCCTCAGTGTCATCTACCACAGCTCCCATCTTCGTATTGTCTGTGAACAGACTGATCCTACTCTGGATCTCGAGTGAGATATCAGCTATGAATATCCCAATCAGCACCAGTCCCGGTACCAATCCCTGTGGTACCCTGCTTGTCACTGCCCTCGGGGATGAGAGTCCCCCCCCCAACTACCACAGTTTGCTGCCTTCCGTTGAGCCAGTTGTTGATCCATTTGACCATCCTTGTTCCCACCTATATATTCCAGCTCCCCAAGCCTCCCATGCGGCATGGAATCAAAGGCCTTGCTGAAGTCTAAATACGGGACATCCACCACATGGCCTTGTCCAGTTCCCTGCTCACCCAGTTGTAGTACTCAATTAGGTTAGTCTGGCAGGATCTGCCCAAGAGAAACCCGTGCTGTTGACTGTCCTGGAGTCCATTATCCTTCAAAAAAGATCACCGGCCTTTCTTTTAGGATAGTCTTCACGAGCTTACCCAAAATTGATGTGAGGCTCACTGATCTGTAGTTGCCTGGTTTATCCTTAGGGCCACTTATGGGAATGGGCACCACATGGGCTATCCTCCAGTCCTGTGATAGGTATCCTGTGTCCGGGGAGGTATTGTACAGGTCAGCCAGTGGTCCTGCTAGGATCTCCGCTAGTTCCTTAAGTACCCTAGGGTGAATGCAGTCTGGTCCCGGTGCCTTGTCCACCCTTAGTGCCCTTAATTTTTCTAGGACCCTGTCCTCTGTAATCCCTATTTTAGTCACCCCCTCCCTTGTGGTATCTGCCCCCTTTCTCCTCCATGAACACAGAACAGTAGTATTCATTTAGTGCCTCTGCCTGATCTACCCGCTTCTCCACCCACCCTCCGTCCTTCCTAATCATAACAATTTGATCTTTGTTCTTCCTTCTGTCGCTTATGTATCTGAAGAAGTCTTTTTCCATCCTTAACACCCTGTGCCAGTCTTTGCTCTCTTGAAGCTTTGATCGGTCTGACTAGCCTGGTAACCTCCCTGGACGAGACTGTATACTCGTTCTTGTCATCTTCCCCTTCCAATTTCTTGAGTCTCTGAAATGCTTTTCTCTTGGCCCTCACCCCCTCCATGACCTCTTGAGTCAACCAGCCCTTTTTTAATAATGTCCCATTTTTGACTAGCATCCATGCTTGCTTGAATTTCCGCCAGATGCATATTCAAAATATCCTTTTAAAGTCCGCCTCTTAAATTCAGTCACTGTTGTTCCCGTACCACCTGTTTCCCTACCCATATTGAGTGTGAACCATACAGAGTGGTGGTCACTCCCAGCCAGAGGGTCCTCTACCCCCAGATTCCTTACAGCCTCCCCATTTGAAAGTACCAGGTCGAGTGTTTTCCAGTATAGTTGGTTCGTGGACCAACTGCACCAGGAAGCTGTCCTGAAATGCTTCTGATATGACGTGCTCCTTTGCACTCGTGGTGGCTGGGGTGCTCCACTCCACCACAGGTAGGTTGAAGTCCCGCACCACCACTGTGTTCCCCTTCCTACAGACCCTTCTAATTTGCTCAGCTGACTCTTTATCCAGGTCATCCCCTTGAGCTGGTGGTCTTCATGCTACCCCCATCCTCAGTGTCCTACATTTTGGGACTTGAAACTGCATCCGTAGGGCCTCTGTCCTGCATTCCTCCCCCTCCTCCTTTATATACCTTATCCCATCCCATACATAGATTGCCACCCCCCCTTCCTTTTCCCTTATTTCTATCCTTTCTGAATATCCTATACCCTGGGATCACCATATCCCAGTCCTGGTAGGCCCACGTTTCTGTGATGGACGCAATGTCCACCCTCCTGTACTACCAAGAGGGCTTGCAACTCTGCTGACTTGTTATGTAGACTTTTTGCGTTCAGTGAGATCACCCTCCACCCTGTTTCTTTCCCTACCCCCGCTTTCCCCCTCTAATCCCCCCACGTGCCACTATCCCGATTTCTTCTCCTTTAGCTTGGGGGCGGGGGGGAGATAACACTTGTTTGGCTCCCCTCCGTGGAATCTCTACCAGCTGTCCACTCGCCACCCCACCACCTAGTCTAAATCCACCTTTCCTGCTGTGTACCCCCTATCTTCTGCTTTAATACCCCCTTCCCCTCTCCACTCAAGTATAGTGTGTCCACTGCATATAGATCATTCTAGGGATGTAGATATGTTCTAGCCACACTGTTTGGCATGTCCCTTTCCCCTTTAAATCTCGCTGGAAGATCTCAAAGCTGGCTCCTCCCAGCCACCTGGGTGGTATAACCCTCGGCTGTGCCCCATGACACCAGATCTTCTTTTCCGCTGGAAGATTCAGGTTACCTCCTTACTACTCCCATGCTTTGTAGGCCCTGGCTTCTTATACTTTGGATTTTATGAAGATTAAACTCTGAGCTAGTGATCACAAATTTGCCATCTCGACCGCGATGGAAGAGAAATCTTCTCCCGGATTCCACTGGTGCCTGTGCGGACAGAAGATGTCGCGCACAGATACACATGCCACGTGCGTTTACTGTCTGGGTGTTGGCCATGACACCCAGGCCTGCAAGATGTCTCACTTTCCACCCTAATGTCCTTGACTATCGTCTTGCATGTTTAAAATTGGGCAGGCTGAAGAAACTGAATCCACCGGTCAAATTGAAAGAGGCCTGGTAGGCGGTCTCCGCAGCTGTGGGGTCCGACGAGCATCTTGAACAAATGCAGGCCTTCGAGGAAGAGGCGGCGCAGGCCACGGATTGTTCCCCTTGGCCGATTTTTTGTTCTGCTCAGTCTGGCCTCTACATTCTCAGGATCCTTTCAGGAGATGTGCCAGTCTCTTCCACACCAAGGGCGAGGGACCTTCAGGCTCGCATGTCTCCCGGTCACGTAAAAAGCACAAGGAACCAAGAGATTCTTCATCTCGGCGAAGACGTTCTTGGGATCGAGAGTGGTCTCGTACCAGTAATCTCCAGTCTCGACCTTGGTTGAGATTACGACTTTGGCCGCCGGCTTCTCGGCCCTGCCGTCTGGTCAGCCGAGGAGGTCTCGTTCAACACGGTTGAGATCATCCTCGACCCTGTCGAGCTATTGTCACCCAACGAGGCCGACAACTCTCACTAGGACTCTGGTCCTACCTCTCCCCGATGAAGAGACCCAGCCCGCTGGCAATCCCATCGAGGAGCCGGTTCCAGATCAAGGAGAATCTCCGGTTCCCCCGGTGTCTCCTGAGCGACCCAGTCGGTCACCCCAACGATCGAGATTGAGGTCTCTGACCCCTCGACTGATAGGCCGAGGAAGGTGCATAAGCGCTCCAAGAAAAGGCAACGCCGCCATTCGTCTTTGTCCTCCTCTGATGAGGGGAGGCTTCGGCAGAAACTCCTTTGTCGCTACGAAGACCTTATGTGGCAACAGGTGATATTGTCCAGTCAGAAACTGGCCACTGTTTCCACACTGGCCATTACTTGGCTCTTGCTTTCTAGGTCGATGCAGACTCCATTGGAACTGATTAAAATGGTTCTCCTGCCCGCGGAACCAGTGAAACCCGACCCGGTTCAGCCAGAATCTACCTCTCCACAGGACACAAATCCACAATAATTGATTTTCTTTTTATTTCCAACACTGTAAACAAGAATAACCGATCTCGGACCACTGTTTATCACAGGTAGAAGTAGCTGAATGTTCAAAAGACGACAGTAATGGGGAAAAGGATTTTAGCATTTAAACCCTGCTCTCCTAGAGGATAAAGAAATAGAAACAGCATGGAAAGAACTATTTTTATATATATATATTAAAATGTGTGTGTGTGTGTATATATATATATGTGTGTGTGTATGTGTGTGTGTGTGTGTGTGTGTGTGTGTGTGTGTATATATATATATATATATATATATATATATATATATATATATATATATATGTTTGTTTTATAGGTAGAGTGCTGCTTTGACAGTACCCTCTTGGGAAGATGCAAAACCAGACCCTCCAACTGTACCGATCTGGCCGGTACAATATCGGCTTTCTTACAGTGGTACCAGATCCTGAGGAGCACTGTTTGTACCAAATTTCGGCCGCTAGAAAGTACCTTTAATTTTGTACTGAGTTCCCCAATTCTTTCTCTGCAGTGAGTGCACGGCCGTGATTGGGCGTCCGACCCCATGGTAACTGCCACTACCTTAGTTCTATAGACACTATGGATGTACACCAGTGACCCCTGGAAGCAACTGCTTCAGCCTTATGTTTCCGGTGACTCAGGAGTGTTTGAGTGTCAGTTATGTGTGTCCGGGAGTCTCAACTGCATCTGTCTGATCCTGTGGTGAGAAACGCTGCTCGCTTGGTCCACTTTTTCAGTGGTGCTTTTTACCACACAGCTGTGTGTTTTATTGTGTCGTCATGCAAAAACTGAATAAACTCCATGGTCCAGTCATCGGGTCAGGTCATCCCCATCGTCGAGCCTGGAGCCCGGCTAAACACCAGCATAAGAGGTATTCTGTTGTCTGCCCAGTTTTTCCAGTCTTGACCAAAGATGGCAAGCATCCAGTACAAAGAGGAGTTGCTGTTTGCACATTATTTACACTACTGAAATGTGTCCGTGTTAAACTCGAGTAACAAGTAAAAGCCTTATTCTGCAGTAGATAAGAATACAGCTCTTCCTTTTAACTGCTTGACATGAGAAGAGTCAGTCCGAGGAAAGGTGGTAGCTTTTTCAATATCTGAAGTGCAAGCAGGCTGACTATTTCTGACCAATTGCTTTTGTTTTCCTGGCACTACATTGCAGAAACCTGGCTGGAGACTGCCTTCGTATATTATTGAAAACTTTAAGTGTGATCCAGTTATTGTTATAACTAGCATTCAGAGGGTTCCCATTAATCTGCAGTTAGATCGAGTAGCATTTGGGAGCTTTGAGATGCAGTTCTAACAATAGTTGTTTACCAAGAAACAACTAGAAAGTATTTTAGGTACTTGCTGTTGGGAGACAGGGCTACACAACAGATAGCAAACAATGAGTGAGAGAGAGAGAGATACGGTGTTAGCCCTGCAGCAAGTGCTTCATGTGCTGGGGTAGCGTGATAAGGAATTATTCCAGCCATGGGCCCTGCTCACAAAATATTCAGGAAGAGAATGAGAGAAACTGAGTCTTTTGTGAATAAGGCCCATGTTTGGGAAGAACTTCGTGGGGGTGATTGTTGGCAAAGACCAGGCTTAGAAACTGAAAAGTGTGTGGTGGTGGTGGTGGGTGGGGGGTGCCTAATCCATTTCTGTCCGGTTACCCAAAAAGGAGAAAATCATTAAAAGATGTGTTGAGGACAGGCAGAACTTTTCTCTGTCTCCAGCTTCTCCGAAAATACTTTCTACAATGAGAAGCAGGTGGTAGGAGAGGCTGTCTGCTGTGTGCGAGGCTAGGTGTGGGAAAGAGGATGACGGCACACAGGAGGCAGAAGCCAGATAGATCCATTCAAGAAATTTGTTGGTTGTGGGAAAGCTAAAAAGTGATTTATATAGGCTTGCTTTGTGTAATAAGGTTTGTAGATTAAGGTTTCTAGTACGCACTTTTTAAGTTTGAAAGGAGGGCAGACTGTGATCCTAGTTTACCCCCCCATTTCACAGCTGCAAGTCTGAATTGCCGTTCCTGTACCTATTTTCATCTGACAAATGTTGGAGGGTCTGCAAAACAGGAATTTCAACAGTTTTTTCCAAATTTGGGGATGGGGAGATAAGGGAAGGCTACATTAAGTATTTGAATTTAAGGAAGCACTTGCCTTACAGAATACTCTAAAGGTCTAATTCTCAGTCCACGTTCTATAGATTAGGTCAGAGTTCATGTTCTTGCAGTATGGCAGAGCAAATTCCATAAAAGCTGAGCTGCAGCTTGGTGTTCAGTGTACCAAAAAAATCTTGACATATTTAAAGGATGTCAGGAAAGAAAGCACTGCAAGGTTATTATGGCTGTGGAAGAGAAAGGTGGTGCAGTACATACAGATCCACAAAACATTAAATCTGTAATAGGAGAATCCCTAAAAGGTTTTTTTTTTTTTTAAATTAGAAATTCCAGTTTGTCTCATTAGAAATTTAGAAACCCCCAGAGCGAAAGCTTGACAGAATCGGAACAAGAATTTGTCGCCCCAGTAATGCTTCAAGAAATATAGCAGGTCACGAAAACCCTTCACTCTTAATGCCTATCCTGGATCAGATGGGCTTAGCATGATGTTTTATAGGAAATTTCAGCGCAAACTAGGACACATCCTAGTTGAACTTTGTAATGATATGTTACGGAATGTAAGGGTGTCCGAAGACATGGCCCATTTCTCTCTTAATACTAAAATATAAAAAAGATTGACAAGGGCAAGGTACTGATGCACGATCAGTCTAATGAATGTAGGCCAAAAAAATTCTCAATAAGTCATGTCAGTGTTTGGGTAAATAGTGCTAAAAAATGTTATTTCCCCAGAATAAATGTGTTTGGTCCCTGGTAGTTGAGTGACAGCCTGATCAAGCATGACCAGAGAAATAGTGGATATAGAGGCAACTTGGGTATTTCACAAGGCTTTCTCCTAATACTGGACTATGAGAAGGTATTTGAGCAAGTGTCACACATTTTTATTCAAAGCATTGAAATATCATGTCATCCCTATACAGCTTATATGCTTAATAAAATTAATTGATAGTGCAGCTTTATTTAGGCCACTAATAACCTTTTTTTTTTTTGGGGGGGGGGGCAATATACAAATTGCTAAGTGGGTCTGTCAAGGATGCCACCTTAGCCTATTACTGTATGTATTGGGGTCAATATTCTTGTAAGGAAACTTCAACAGCATAGTGAGATAAAGGGTATAGTAGTCTTAAATTCAACTTCCCCTGTAAAAATGCATGCCTACGCACACAGTGTGTGCCTGTATCTGGTAAACATGCAGTCATGTCATATGGCTGTGGAAATTTTGGAAAGAGATACATGAGTGGCTGGTGCAAAAATACATTTTAATAAATGAAAAGCTTTGTTTAGGATCTACTAAAGACTTTAATAAAAAAAAAAAAAATATTTTTGGCCCAGTGGCGAGTGGCAAAGCGGGCCCTGCGGCATACATCAGACTGGAGCAATCCCTATCTCAGACTCAACTGTTGACTGTTTGGTCAAATTTGGACACGGTAATATGGCCACCGTAAACTAGGAAGAAAAGCTCTAGAGTAGGAGAAAGAAAAGCAGCTAATTAGAAACAACTTTAACTTTCAAAACAAAAGATATTTCTATTACTTACCAATTTTTTTTGTATTTTATTTTTAAGTTATGTCTTTTCCCCTAAATCTAGAATTTGAGGTGAGACTGTATGGTTAATTTTTTTTTTTTTTTAATTATGGGGCAGCATGTGGAATCCGGTCCAAAGAACTTTCTTGTATTTACCATTAGATAAGGGAGCACTGAAGATACAACCCTGTGCCAATTTTCTTTTCCATATTTCATACAAGTAACATTTCTGGCATATTTAATAATATTGGGGTCTTTGTGAATAGCCCCCTTCTGCTCTAACTGGGAAACAGGAAGATGGGTAGCTCTGCCTAAGAACAGGACATCCCATATCCCTGCCTAAATGATGATAGTGCTTGGTTTAGGGCAACTACGAGAAAATAACTTTATAATCGGATTGTAGAGGTTGGATTTTCTGAACCATTACTATTCCCTGGAGGAACAACCCAGTCAACCATAGAACCATTTAAACAACTGACAGACTCCAGTATTCCTACACATACGTGGGACACAGTCTAGTTATGTTGCCATGGATGCCTAAATGTACAAAATGCACATAAACATGAAAGCTTGGCAGAACACTTTTGTCCAAGAGATGCTTGTAATGGGGTGCCAGAAACACGATCCCACTTGTTCTTGGGATGTACCTTTATTGGGTATTTTTGGAACAAAATAAGTACAGTCTAACTTTTCAGGCATTCTGACACATGAAAATTTTGTACTTGGGTTATTTACATCTGAATGGGAAAACTTGCAAGTACCTTATAAATGATTTCTGCAGTTACAGAATTTCATATCTGGTAAGTAAGGTGTCGTTTAGTCTTGCAACAGCAGTGTATTTCTTAAGATGAACTGCTGCGATTAATTTTATCATGAAAGAAACCCAGAAATTTGGTACCAAGACCCATAATGAAATTGGAAGAAATGTGCCTGACTAACAAAGAGTGGGAGTTAAAGTATATTAAGGAAAAGATTGGGAAGGGTGTAGAGGTTGGGGGACTGGAAGGTGATGATGTGGTGATGAGTATTGGTTTGTGGTGTACAGTTGATGCAACTGTTATTGCTTCTTAGCATCCCTGTAAAGGTTTTGTGCAATTTCATTTGAACAAAATTCCTCTGTTACTTTTGAGAAGTGCCATGGGATCTTTAACAACCATGCGAACAACCCCCAGAACAGGCAGATGGGACCCAGGTTTAAATTCTCATCAGAAAGACCTCAGTGCAGTCCACCGCCCCCATGCTGCACCACAATGTGGGTATTGGGATGTACTCCTCTTAAGTTCCTGGTATGGGACTAGAACCCACAACCATCCATTTTTCCGTGCATGTAACGCGTACCAAGTAATTGTCTACCCAAGAAGTTAATTCCAGCAAAGTTTGAATTTTTTTTTGTGTTCATCATAAAATCTGTATTTAATTATGTTGCGCATGTAATGTCTCGTCTATCAGCCAGGCAGTCGTCGAGTCCTGTAACCCAGCCTGAAAAACTTGCATCTTGATGACACATACTCAGGAACAGGGCTGTTATGAGTATGTGTGGGGGTGATAAGTGGTGATTGAGAGACTGGAAAACTTAAAATTTTAAACATTTTCAGACCACTTCCCATATGTAAGGCAAGTAATACTGTATAATATTGAATGCTAGATGTTTCTTCACGCATTAGAAGTAGCCTGCAGATGTCTGTTTACAGTTTTATGTTTTCTAGTGCCCCCCCACACCATCATTAACATGCACATTCATGTCTTCGACTGAACATATGAACATACAGATGTGCTTGCAGATAAAAGGCCTTATGGTCCATCTAGTCTGCTTAAGGGAGGCACAGTCGAAGGTCTTTCTGAGTCCCAGATACAGGACATAAACTGCTAGGCTCCTGTCCACTGACCTGATGAAGAGGTGTTAGGTTAGTCTGACAGGACCTCCCTGGCACAAACCCATGCTGCCTTACGTCCTGTAGCTATTATCCTTCAGAAAGCTCATCAGTTTTTCTCTCTCTTTTAAGATGGTCTCGCTCAGCTTGCACTCTGTGGAGGTCATGTTGACTGGCCTGTAGTTCCCTGGTATGTCCTTCGACCCACTTTTATGGAGAGGCATCACTTGTCCAATTCTCTTATCCTGGGGTACGATCCCTGACTTCTGTTCCATTTCTCCCTTATAATGGAAAAATGGCTTCTCATTTTTTATCCCCCCTTCCCCGTGCTAGCTGCACTTCCCTTGTAGCCTTTGCCACTCTAACCGTTCTCGCCTCTCCTGATTTAGAAGAGTAATCTACCCTGTCCTCCTGAGTATGTTTGTACTTCCGGAAGGCTGCCCTCTTGTCACCTACAGATTTTTCACCTCCTTGCCGAACCAGCTGGGCATTTTGGTATTTATTCGCTTCTGATGACTGGGTAAGTATGGGCAATAGACCTGCATATTTTCAGACACGACTCTGGAGGGTACAAAATATAGTAATTACAAACAGACTCGGGTACATAAATACAGTCTTATAACATTTACAACAGATATCCTCTCAAGGATAAACCGGTATTATACATCAGGCAGGACCATCCACGCAGGGATGAGCTAGGCAGGTTAATATAGTTTAGGAGATGTATAAGGAGTTCAGCAAAACCAAAAGTCTAGGCAGTTAATGTTCCACATCCATCTCCCTTCTGAGTTGATCATTGTGTCCTACTAGAATTTCTCCCATCCTACCAAAGCCAGTTCTCTTAAAAGTCCAAAACCCTTGTCCTGACCATCCCCCTGCCTGTGTCCTGGTGAAACCACACTGTGTGGTGGTCACTACTTACTAGTGGTGCTTCCGCTTTCAAGTCCTGAATATTGTCACAGTTGGACAGAACAAGGTCCAGTACTGCACTCTTTCTAGTGTGTTCATGACCCCCTGGGCTGGGAATGCATCCAGCAGTACTTGCTTTCTAATGTAGGAGGTAGCTGGGATTTTCCAATCCACCCCAGTGAGATTGAAATTCCTCCATTATTACTACCTCCCCCTTACTGGCCATTTTCATGGTTTGAGACCTTAGTACCCTGTCCAACTACCCTTCCTGGGAAGGTGGTGACCTGTAGACCACCCCATCCTTAGTTTCCTCCCCCAGTTAATTGTACCTGTACCCACAATGCTTCAGTTTTTCCTCTCTGCCTTTTCCTCTCTAGTACAAGTAATCCCCTCCTTCATGTACAGGGTCACCCCACCCCTTCCCCATCTCCTTTCTATACAGTTTATACCCAGGAACTGCGAAGTCAGAGTTCTGGCTTTGTGTGGCTCATGTCTCTGTGATGGCTGCTATGTCCACCTCTCCCTCGGCCATCAGTGACTGCAATTCTGCCATCTTGTTTCCCAGGCTTCTGGCATTCAGACACACTACCCCCCACTGTGATTTGGGACCTCCCTTACTCCTGACCTGCCCAACTACTCCCCTCCTCCCCCCTCCGTTGCCTCTCTGCCTCCACCCTTCTCATATAGCTCCTTCTCATCCTGTCCTGATGCTGGTGGAGGCCTATCTAGCCACCTCGCCAGGTGACTTAAAGGTGCTGTGCATCCTACTGCCTCCCTCCCCACCGTGAATTTTAATTTAGGTGTTTTTTGGAGCACTGAAAAAGGCTTCAGTGTGTCAGTGCTCATTCTACAATTTTTTCATGTAGATTTAGCTAGAAGTATGTCGGTTGATACTCTTCGAGATCAGTTATCCGCTTTGGTGCAGTATTGCTGTATTTCAAAGGGGAATCCCCTTGGCATCCCACTCTGACATGAACAAGCCTTTTTTTAAGGCACTTAGCAAATCCAAACCAATCTGTAGACCCCTGTTTCTTTCAAGACTTGTATTTTTGGTAGCTAATTATTCAGTGAGAAAAATCGGAAAACTTTCAACTTTGTGAACAGCCTGATTTTTCATCTGGATAAGCTAGCTTATTGTATTGTGCCCCCTCTCCACCCCCCACCCCCCGTCAAGGTTCCTATGACTTCATGTTAACCAAGAGGTGAATTTGCAATTGTTCCTACTGAAACTGGTTACTGTATAGGAGAAATTGCTTCATAAAATAGAGGTTTCCAGAGAGGAGAAAATGAACCTTGTAAGAGCTGTCTGTTTGCCAGTTGAATGATTTATATCTGTGGTCTAGGAAAGGAGCGTCCGAAAGCTGCAAGGCCAGCTTTGCTAGATGGGTCAGATTCTGCATAGGAACATCATGCACATCCGCCAAAATGAAACTACTAGCATCAGTCAAAGCACGTTCAGTCAGTCCTGGGCAGAAATTTTGCTGATCAGTTTCTTTATTTTACCAGGTGATACACCACTGAGAAGAACTCATTTGCAAGGTGGACCTTGGAGGTCACATAAATGAATTGCATCAATACACTAGAAAATACAGTGGTAGTATATGTACAGAAAATGCATGCAGAGGTAAATATTGCACACTTTAACACATAGTAGGCAACATATAGGCGAGATACATCAATGTAAGGGAAAAATACAGTGCCACTATGTACAGAAGTGTGTACAGAGTAAGTATTGCAACCTGGTTGCAAGGTAGACTATCATATATACTCATGGCCCCTGGGATTCTGCGGTTGCAGGATTTACATCATGCCGCAGAATTCATATAGTGCCACAGAATTGATTGTTTTTTGTGAATTTTCATTGAAATATACAGTTTTGAATAGTGCCAGGCTCATGTACCCATCTTGTTCATCCTGAAGCACCTCCTTCATGCTTGGCAGGTGATGTCATCAGTGACATCGTACCATATTTTAGCCAATGGCAGGATTGCATTCTGCCACAGAAATGAATAAATCATGCTGCAGAAATCAGAAAATGCTGCCGGAGAGCACTAGGAGCCTTGCATGTACTGAAACATATACTACAGCTCTTGGAACAAATTACAATCATCCTAGTGCAATTACAGTTCTCAGGGCTTCATGAGAGAGGAGGGTCATGCACTATCCAAGAATAGCCTCACCTCTTAACGAGAGTATCGCAAGAGGTCCTACCAGATTGAAATGGAAAATGGAGAAGGGTGGAGTAGTACAAAGCCATTGAGAAGCAGCAGGGACTTCGAAGATTATTGTAATAATCGGGATTGAATGCCATCAACCGAAACAATCACATGTCTCTTTGAAGGTGTGCAAATACAGGGCTTTGAAATGGGTCGGCTTCACAGGGATTGTAGGCTTCAGCGCTTTCTGCATAGAGTTCCATAGGGCTGGGAGTGCGTGGCTTATAGCTGAATTACCAAATCGTATTCTTACCTTTGGGACCAGCAGAGAGATGTACAAGAGGCTTCTCAATGAATACATGCTGGCCCTGCAGACGGGCAAGCAATCCACAGTGTACTGGGGAAGCAAATTAATGGTCGGCCTATAAGTCCAGTAGACTGCATTTCTTTGTCTTCTGGCGCTTAGTGAGCTCCAGCCTGCCTTGGCATAGAGAGTGCAGTGGTGGGTAATGATTGGCAATCCGGTGACAAATCTAAGAACACAGTGATTAGAGTGTCCAGTTTGGCCAAGGCAGTGGTCGGTCCCTGGCTATAGACGAAATCTGCACAATCCAGTAGGGGCAAGAACGTAGTCTGGACTAACCTGGTTTTTGCTTCCTGAGTAAGAAGGTTCCTGATTTGAAAGAGACCTAGTCTGTCTTTTAACTTCTTAGATAGCTCTTCAGTATGATCAATGAAGGACAGATTATCCTCTATTCAGAAGCCGAGGTACTTAAATTTAGTTACAAACTTCAGAGGTTCACCCAAGAGTGTGTTTTTAGGGACATGGATATGTTGTTCATCCACACTTATTGGCAGGTTCCTTGCTGCTTTAAATCTTGCCGGAAGGTCTTCAAGTTGGCTCCTCCCACCCACCCGGGTGGTAAAACTCTCGGCTCCGCCCCATGATGCCAGATCTTCCTTACCGCTTGGAAGCTCAGGTTCCCTCCTTAGCGCTCTGCGTTTTCGACTGGTTCCTGAAAATTTTCGGTCTTTGAAATTATTTGGAAGTTTTTCTGTAACTTCAATCCTTTCTTCGCTATGGCGATGGCTCACTCCTTTTCCGGCCCTGGGAGGCGCCCGGTTAATTCCTCCAGGGGAGACCCGCACTCCACGTGCGTTTATTGCCTTGACCTGGATCATGATCCTCAGCTTTGCGAGTTTTGTTGTGCCCTTTCGGCCAGCTCTCTGGAGGACCACGCGGCTCGTTTGGGGCTCGGGCACCTGGTAGTTTTTCCTGCTCCGGAGAATCCCTCGGATCATTGGGCAGCGTCCGCTTCGGCTGTTTCTGTGCAGCTCGATCCTCCTCGGTCGCGGCGCTTATCCCGCTGTCCTTGGGCTCTACTCATGCAGCCGTTCAAGGAGCCGATCAGTCTCTTTCCTCGAGGGGAGAGGGACCTGGGGACTGCCCTCGGCCCGAATCAGATTGCCATGGCGGGTCCCTTGAAATGCGACCCGGTGGGAGGCGGAAATGTCCCCTGCCGGCCGAGCGTCGGCTCGGTCGAGGATCGACTTGCCACTGGTCTCACGGTGTCCCGTCAGGTCAGCGGCCAGGATCCCTGTCGGCGTGGCGAGCCTCTCGGCCCGTCATCTGGGCTGTCTCCTGCTAGTGCCGCCAATCCCTTGCGGTTCTCGGCGGGGCTGAGTTCTCCGGTACCTTGGTCGACAGTCTCGGCCTTTTCTCAGAGCGAAGGAAGGCGGGCGTGCTCGCTCCCCTCCCAGGCCCGCCCTCGGTTCCCCGAGGATTCAGGTCTCAGTCCTCCTCTCGGTCTAGCCGCTCCGCCCGACCTCGGCGTTCTCAATCAGGGCACGAGTCACGTGACATTACGTTCTTCTTTCGTCCCCCTCCTCGGATGAGGTAAGCTTCGATACCCGTTAGCGTCGGCGTTACAATTTATGTAGCAGCAGCTGTTGTTGTCTGAAGAATCGATCACGGCGGTTCATTCTCTGGCTAGTAAACGCCGCCGCCCGATCGGCCCAGCACATGACCGCTCGAGGCAGTCAAAGGCCCTCTCCAGGGCGGTTGCTCCTCCGATCCCGCTGCCCGCCGTCCTTGGCGGAACTGGGGCAGGCCTGGCGTGTCCACCAGGTTTCTCAGTCCCCTCACTCCTGCCCGTCCCCGGCGGGCGAAGAGTGTATCAGGCCTGCGGCAGCTTTTTGCAGACCCCTTGGAGCCTGAAGTCGGCTCCATTATGTTTCCTAGCAGGGAGAACCTATGGTCTTTCCCGGAACATTCAGTGGACGACAGCCCATCGTCCTTTATGGGTCTGCTCCAGCTCATCTCGGAATTCACCGGGATGCAGCTCGAGCCCGTTTCCAAACTGGCACCTTACGGAGATTCTGGACCGACGGGGCTCTCCCTCGGAGGTCTTCCTGGTGGCTGAGGCAATCGTTGGCCCAGCCTTGGAGCTCTGGCGGCGGCCTACTTCCTGCCCTGCGCCTTTGGCCAGGGTGGCCAGGAAGTACCCTGTCCCTGTCGGTTCTCTGCCCGGTTTCTCGGAGCACCCCTCTGCTGAAGGGGTAGTCACCGACAATGTTTTCCAAAGTTTTGGAAATGCTAGGGATGTGGATAGGCCCCCTGACAGAGTCCAAAAGGATGGACTGTCGGGCGCAAGGTTTACGCCGTGTCCTCCTAGGCCTCCGTCCAGGCCAGCTCGGCGGCACTGATGGCACACTGTTCCCACGCCCTTTTGGGCTCCCTGGACAAGGTCCTCCTCATCTCGGCCGACCTGCGGACCACGGTCCAGCGGGTGCGGGACCTGGGTAAGGCGGTGGCAAAACAGCAGCTCCAGACGGCTCTGGATCTGGGCGACTCCTGTGCCAGATCGGTGGCGGCCGCAGTGGCCATGCGCCGCAGGGCGTGGCTGGGGTTATCCTCCTTCTCCTTGGAAACCCAGCACGAGTTGGCGGACATCCCCTTCTTGGGGACTGACCTTTTCGGCCCTGGAGTGGAGGGACATATCCAGGGGCCCGAGAAGTCCGATGCCACTCCGGACTCTGTCACTCCCACCCAGAGGGACAAGGGCAGCCTTCAGCCTTTGCGTAAGCCCCTTTGCTCCCCAGCCCCTGCGGCTCGACCGGCCCAGCACAAGGGCCAGCAGGCATGCGCTGGGCGGCCTGTTGCCAGACCAGCATCTTCCTCAAAGGAAGCAGAGGTAGGGATCAGAGCCCCCTCGGCCTCTTCCTCCGCCAAGCCTGCTCAGTGACGGGCTAAGGGGCGCTGTCCCCGGCCCCGTCGCCCCTGCCCGTGTTTCCCCGTGTGGGGACGGCTCCGCACCTCTTCCTCTTGGGTGGTGCTAAGGGTAGTCCTGTCGCGGTTGCGAGCAGGTTTCCCCCTTTTGAGCTGTTGCCCCACGGGGATCTTGGGTCCACAGACTCTTCGTCGGACTGCTGAGCCGACTTGCCTGGCCCTCTAATTAAAGGTGATCAGGGAGGGGGTGGGCCCGCCTTCTGACCCTGGGTTCGTGTCCAGGTATTCCTGGTCTCAAACGGATGGGGGGGCTTGCGCCCATCCTTCTGCACGCCCGGATGGTCTCTCTTCAGATATCCCATCCTCAGATCAAGGCGTGCGGCTTCTTCCTGGGCCTCCAGGACGTACTTACTCCTCGTTCCGTCCATTTCTTGGGAGACCCCTCCCTTTCCAAAGTGAGAGATCTCCTTACGAGTTCCTGGCCAGGCCCTTCGTTCTCTGCTCCGCAGTTCTGCGGCATTGAAGGGTCCGGGCGTAACCCCCACCCGGATGGCGGCCTGGTTAAAACCCTTCCAGGCTCGGACTGGTCTCCCTTTACCGGAGCCACGTTGGAACTCGTGCCTTAGTGGGTGAGGCTTCTTCGGGACTAGGCTCGACTCTTGAGTCCGAGCTCGGCTCCGAGCGGACAGGGCTGAGGTTCTTCTTCCCCTTACTCAGTCAGGTTTGACCGGGTAATTGTGCCTTGCCGGGACCTCCTGCACCTCCTGGGCTCACGCCGGCTGAGTTCCCCTCGTGGGACGGGCCAGCCAGCGGTCACAGTGCTGCGTTCCTCGGACCAGTTCGTGACTACAGCCCAGGAGTTAGGGGAACGCTCCCCATCGGACCGTTCCAGCTCCTGCAGGAGAACATCCTGTTCGTCCCCCCTGAGTCGACGGTCTTCTCCGACCGATGCTTCTCGGATGGGTGGGGGTGCCAATCTAGGGGAATAGAGAATGATTCGCCTCTGGTCCTCTCGGGAGTCCCGATGCACTTACTACCCACTGGAGCTCCAGGCGGTCCGCTTAGCTTGCACCGCTTGCTCCATTTGTGCGGGGTCTAGTAGTTTAAGTCCATGTGGACAGCACCACAACCTTATGCTACCTACCCTGCCAGGTTCGGTTGAACGCCTTGCCTAGGTGTAAGGAGGTTCTCCGCATTGGGTTTTTTGCGCAATCGGAGGTGGGTTCCCAGCCACCTGTTGGCAGGAGTCTCCAACTCCCTGGCTGCTGCCCTAAGCCAGACATAGGCTGCGCCTCACGAGTGGTCTTCCCTGCCGGAGGTAGCACAGGATCTTCTCCCTCCTCCCTCCAGGGAGAATACGTGGCTGAGACTATCTCATGCCCGCCCTCTCAGGGGTTTGCTGTGGGGATGCCGTCGAGTCGCGGGCGGGCCTCTTCTCGCCTCTTCCCCCCATTTCCCTTGACCCGCAGGCAAGGCAAGGAGGGACTAGGCGCAGGTGATGCTGGTAGCCCAGACTGGGTTTCCAGCTCTGGTATCCAGCTCTCCTCTGTCTCAGCCCCAGGCTCCCGAGGTGGCTTCCAGTCCGCCTGATCCTGATCTCTGTTTTAGGGAAGGTTTTCCATCTGAACCTTCAATCCTTGCACCTGAAGGCCTGGTCCTTGTGCGGCTCGGGGCCAGGCCTTGGGTCCTTCGGCTAGGTCCTCGACGCTTCGAGGCATCCTGCTAGAGGTCGGCCGAACATGCTCGCCTTCAATGGGTAGACTTCTCCATTTGATGAGGGGATAGGGCCTGGCCCTCTCCCGTCCCTGGGCGAGCATTCCGGACCATCTGCGGTCCGTTCTTTGAACTAGGGCTTCGGCTGACGACCCTCTGGTGCTTCTGTTGATCACCCCTGCCTTCTGGGCGCGGGCCGGAAGGCAGTCGGCGGTGCAGATAAGGTGGTCTGGCCCCTTTCTAGGCCTCGATCACACCTCCCCATTGGGGAGAGTATCCCCACTCTGTGGGACCTGTGCTGGTATGGGCTTAGCTCACGGGCAAGCCATTCGAACCGTTGCACAGGTGCGAGTTTCCCTCGCCTGTTGTGGAAGATCACCTTCTTGGGGCTACTCTGCCATCCAGAAGGAGGGGAGAGATCCAGGCGCTCCTTTGAATCTCCCTATCTGATCTTCCACAGGGACAAGGTTGTCCTGCGCCCGCCCGAAGTTCCTTCTGAAGGCGGCGGTGGAGTCTTCCCTAACCGGGTATTGTCTCTGCCGGGGTTCATCCCCATTCACACCCCGGAGGCCATATATAGGTTCCATGGGACCCTATTTATCGCTCACCTACCCAGGGAGCATATGGCTGAAGTTCAGGAAAGGTTCACCAGCTGTTTGTCATCTACGCTGGAGCCGCACCTGGCAGACCTGCAGCCTAGCAGGCGATGAGCGGGTGGGTCACCTCCTGCATAGGTCTCTGCTATAGGTGGGCGGGCATGGAGCCTCCCAGAGGGATAAGTGCTCATTTAACCCGCCCTTCCGCTGCATCGGTGACTGCTTCTGAGGATACTCCGGCCCTGGATATCCGCAGGGCTTCTGCCCGGAAGCAGGCTTACAGTTTCCCCTTCCACATCAACCTTGAGTCACGCCGGGATGTTGGTCGGGGCCTCGGTTCTACAGTCTTTCTCTCTAAGAAGGGGGTGTGCGCCTTGCCTCCCTCCTCCCGGAGAACTGCTAGGAGTCTGCCAATAAGTGTGGATGAACAACATATCCATGTCCCTAGAAATACAGGTTACTCACCTGTAACAGGAGTTCTAGGAATGGTATATAGTTGTTCATCCACATGTTCCTCAACCTCCCTGTGACCGCGCCACCTGTCTCCAGCAGGCTAGATCTGGCGTCATGGGGCGGAGCCGAGAGTTTTACCACCCGGGTGGGTGGCAGGAGCCAGCTTGAAGACCTTCCGGCAAGATTTAAAGCGGCAAGGAACCTGCCAATAAGTGTGGATGAACAACATATACCATTCCTAGAACTCCTGTTACAGGTGAGTAACCTGTATTTACTTGGATAGGAGTGCCAGATGCGGAAGTCTTAAAGGTGCTGGCTGAAGGGGGAAGCAGCATAGCTTTAGTTTTTTTGCATTCAGCAAAAGCTTTAAATGCATCGTTTACTTGTAGTTGATCAAAGTTATGTTACAGGTCGCTGCAGGCTAGTTCAGGAGTGGGTCTGTCAATGTACAGAACAGTATCTGCAAGTAGGTGGATGTTTGCAGAGTCTAGGCCCTTGTTAATGTTATTGATATTGATGACAAACAATAATGGGCCTAAGATAGACTCTTGGGGTATTCCTCTCTGCAGGTATTTTGACAAGGAGCCCCCAGTAGCCTTGAACAGTTGTTTATGATCTGTCGGGTAGTTATGAAACCACTTTAATGCCGAGACGCCCACCCCAGTGTTATTACATACTAACATACTAAAATGCCAGCAGAATAGGCCTAACGGTCTTTCGTGTCTGCTTGTTTGGTCAGTCCCCAGCCTGGGTGCTGACCTTGCTGTCCCTCTCGCCTTCTCTGGCTTCTCCCTTCCCAGTTCAGGATATTCTTGCTGCATTGGATTTTGCTTCCAGAACCCTTCCCTGTACCTGTCCCAACCCCTCTTGAACCCCTCCACTGTCCCTGCCTCCACCAGCCCCCTAGGCAGTGCATTCCATGGCTCCACCACCCTCTCAGTGAAGTAGCACCTCCTCCTTTCTCCCCTGAATCTTCCCCCCTCCAGCTTCCAGCCATGCCCTCTAGTGGCCCCTTCCTCCTTCCTTCGAAGCACCCCGACTGTTCCTCCCCTATTTATCCTCTTCATGTACCTAAAGACCTCTATCATGTCCCCCCGGTCCCTTCTCTCTTCCAATGTGTACATATTTAGCTCTTCGAGCCTCTCCTCATAGGTCCTGTCCCCCAAGCCCCAAATCATTTTGGTTGCCCTCCTCTGGACCCTCTCCAGGAGGTTAATGTCCCGCTTTAAGTGTGGCCTCCAAAACTGCACCCAGTACTCAAGGTGCGGCCTCACCAAGCAGTTATACAGAGGGAGTATCACTTCCCTCCTTCTGGAGGTGATCCCCCTAGCGATGCATCCCAGCATCCTGTTGGCCTTGGCTGCTGCCCTCCTACAAGTCTCAGAGTTGTTCATCTTGACATCCACCACCACCCCCAGGTCCCTCTCAGCCATCGAGACTTGTAGCATTTCCCCAGGGTGTACACTTGGCCTGGGTTTCTGGCCCCAGGTGGAGTACCTTGCATTTCTACATTGAACCTCAGCTTCCACTTTCTAGACCATCTTTCCAGAGCCTCCAGGTCCCCTGTAGGGCCACCCTCCCTCCTTCCATCACCACACCGCCCCCAGTTTGAGTCATCTGCAGAGACTCATCTCCCTCCTGATTCCTGTCCTTATGTCAGATCATGGCGTTGAACAGAAAGGAGCCCAGGACTGATCCCTGTGGGACCCCACTAATGACCCTCCTTGGGGATGAGACTATCCCACCAACTACGACCCTCTGGGTCCGGTCCTGGAGCCAATTGCCTATCCATCTGATCATCTGGTTCCCCACCCCCATTTCTCCCAGCTTATCCAACAGGCCCACGTGAGGAACAGAGTCAAATGCCTTGCTGAAGTCTAGAAAGAGGACAGCCACTGGTCTACCCAGGTCCAAGGCACTTGTCACCCAGTCATAGAACTCCACCAGGTTTGTCTGACACGATTTCCCTGGGATGAATCCATGCTGTCTATCGTCCAGGCACCCTGACTTATCCAGGTCCCCCCCAGCCTCTCCTTGACAATGCCCTCCATCACCTTGCCCACCACCGATGTCAGGCCAGTCAAGAGGAGGTCGTGGTCCACAGTATCGAAGGCTTTGCTCAAGTCAAGGAACAAGGCGCAAACATAGTTCTTAGCGTCCAGTGCTAATTGCCAGTCATTTGAGACTTTAACAAGTGCGGATATGGTACTGTGGCGAGGTCTGAAACCAGAATGTGCTTCGTTTAGCAGGTTAAAGGATTCCAGATGGTCTCCGAGTTGTGCATTGACAGCCTTCTCAAGCAGTTTTGACAGGGTGGGGAGGAGGGATATTTGCTGATAGTTAAGATCACTGGAGTCACCGGATTTGAATAGAGGAATGACGTGAGCTGTTTTTCCGTATAGAGGGGAGCACGTCCTGTGCAAGGGACAGGTTAAAGAGATGTGTGCAGTTTTGGAGGCCACACTAAAAGAGGGACATTGAACTCCTGGAAAGGGTCCAGAGGAGGGCAACCAAAATGATTTGGGGCTTGGGGACAGGACATATTGGGAGAGACTCGAAGAGCTAAATATGTACACATTGGAAGAGAGAAGGGACCGGGGGGGACATAATGGAGGTCTTCAGGTACATGAAGGGGGGTAAATAGGGGAGGAGCAGTCAAGGGTGCTCGAAGGAAAGAGGAGCAACTAGAGGGCATGGGTGGAAGCTGGGGGATTGGGGGAGAAAGGAGGAGGTGCTACTTCACTGAGAGGGTGGTGAAGCCATGGAATGCGCTGCCCAGGGGCTGGTGGAGGGGTTTAGGAGGGGGTTGGACAGGTACAGGGGAAGGGTTCTGGAAGCAAAGTCCAGTGCAGCAAGAATATCCGGGACTGGGAAGGGAGAAGCCAGAGAGGGCGAGGGGGGGAAGCAAGGTCAGCTCCCAGAGTGGGGGCTGACCAAATGAGCAGACATGAGACCGTTAGGCCTATTCTGCTGGCATTTTAGTATGTTACTATGTTAGTGATGGTAGTGGATAATATGGTGGTAACCTATTTTGAGAAAGTATGGCTCAATGTGATTTGCGCCAGCAGTTTTACTAGTATGTAAGTCCAGAAGCAGGTCCTCCACTTGTTTCAGGGAGACAGGACAGAAGGTGAAAAGCTGTTGTGCAGAGGCTGATGAATTTAGGCTTGCCAAATCTGTATGTTTCAGTTTATTCCAAAGGGTATTAGCTGGCGAAGTGTCAAAAGCTAGGCCTGCCATTGCAAAGTGACTGTTGATGAGTTCCAGGATCTCTCGTTTATCCGTGGTGGTGGTACCAGCCGCGGTATGGGTGGGCTATGTCCTTCTATGCCTTTAAGAGTTTTCCAAAACTTTTCCGAGCAGTGGGAAGAAGATTCAAGCTCTGCACAGAAGTATCTAGCTTTCGCGGCCCTAGTAAGTTTGGCGCATTGGTTTCTGGCGGATCTAAAGGCAGCCCAATCGGTTGTCAGTCTATTTTTCCTGGCTTTTTTCCAAAGGGCATCCCTATTGTTTAAGGTAGCTTTGTGACTAGCAGTGAACCAAGGTCAGGTTTTTTTCTTGCTTCAAATTTTAGTTAAGGGGGCGTGTCTATTAATAGCATCGAGAATAATGGATTGGAATATCTCGTATGCCTTGTCTACTGTGGGAGCCAGATGAAAGTCCTGCCAGTTTGCGCTGTGAAGATCTGCCAGATAGGCATTAGGATCAAAGCACCCGAGGACCCTCTTAAGGATATATCTGGATGAGGTAATGGCTTTAGGTACCGACCTCACACAGTCAGTTGCACAGTGATCACTGAGGTCATTAGCAAGAGCTCCAGAATGGGAGAAGAGGTGAGGTCTGTTTACTAGGATAAGATCAAGTAGTGTACCATGGTCCGGATTTTTACTGTTGGGATGAGTGGGGTTCATCACGAGTTGGGTGAGCCCGTGTGTGTCGCAGACTTCCTCTAGAGGTCTGGATGTGGCAGTTAACCAATCCAAGTTGAAGTTGCCCATAACTACCTCAGAGGACAAGGTGTCCGAAACCTCACTCAAGTGTTTCAGAATCTTTAGGCCCTTGGAAGGAGGTCTGTAGCATCCAGTGACATGGAACTGGACTGATTTTTGATATTTGAACTTTAAGATGAGGCTTTCGAATTCTCTGGGAGTAGTAACAGCGTGCACTAGGGTGGTGGTGTATTGGTCACTAATGTAAATTGCTACACCACCTCTGGTGTGTCTGTCAGCCCTATAAAGATTGTATAAAGGGATAATAATTGTGTGATCCAACGTAGAGGGTCCCAGCCACTTTTCTGCAACCACCAATATGTCCAGATGAGCATGGCAAAACCAGGCTTGTACGGCATCGAATTTCCTAATTCGACTGCTGGCATTTATGTGCGGGAAACTTAGCCCACTTAATTGGGCCAGTTCTGCATGCGCAGTAATAGGGGAAGCAGGTCCAGGGTTTAATTTGATGTTGCCTGTGCAAATAAGCAGTAGCAAAAGTAATTTTTTTATAGCATTTAGTGAGAGCCTTGCAAGACGCAGTCTTCTCCTTTGTGAGTGATGGTAGGTGACGGCAGATGACTTCCCTAAACGAGGGCCAGTTGGGCCAAAGGAAGTATAAAACGCCCTTGCAAAGATGTTATAACCGTGCGTAATGAGGATACAGGGTTTGACCTGGCAGCCACGACCTTGATAAAGGGAACAGTCAGTGCCTAACAGCACATAGAAATTATTGTGGACCTGCTGTAAGTGAAGAACAATGGCCTGGGGGGGGGCAGGGCAGGCACTGTCTTGAGCCTGTAGGAGATGAAAGTGGCAGCATTGCAGTGGGACAGCATGCAAGCTAAAAACCCCAAGGATTATAGAAGTTGCTGCATTTTGAAGCGCTAATTCAGTAGTGGCGTAGAGAGTAATTAGATGGGAGCACTGTGCAACAACTAAAGGAATAAAGTATCCAAGTCTATGGTTCGGTGCAGTGGGGAAATAAAGGTGGAAGCTCAGTAACAGGCTAGTGTGGGGCCATAATTATAGGGTTAAGAGAAGGAAATTTAGAACAGATGGTAGGGATGGTCCCTTTTAAGTACTAGTCAGCCTAGGGGGAGCCACCAAAGAGAAGGAAGTGGGTCAGGATTATTGAGTATTTAAGAGGTTGGGGTGGGCGGTGTGGGACGACAGTTCAAACTGGGGAGTATCAGCCGTCCAAGGAAAACAAGCCGAACACCCGCCTTTTGGCCAGTCCTGTCGGGGAAGTTCAGGAGTCCTCAGCATCCAGTAAGCAGTGCCATCTAGTCCCTTCAGCCCAATGACAAGCGCTGGTGTCAAGCCACAGCCCCTTGGCTGAACACTCACATCGTACCTGTTCAGTTTTGCAGCGAGGGTGGGCGGTCCTGAGGAGTGCGGCCACCGGCATAGTCTGGAGCCGCTTGGTGAGCCCGTTGGGCAGGCTGAAAACGGGAGATGAAACGACGAGTTAGCTTTATAGCAAGGTTTCACCAGTTACTGGGGGAGGGCTTATAAGCTAATTCCCTAGAGTAAATTACCCAGCCTGAATGCGAGGGGACGTGAAGGGTGTGTTGGAAGGATGAATGGAGGGGGAAGGGGTGATGCAGCTTTTGGGCACAAAATACTTCTGGCAGCAGTCAAAAAGTGAGCAGCTAACCCAAATACAACATGGAAAAGACACACAAAAACAAATTCCATCAGACTTGCTATCATTTCATTTTCTTTTTTTCATTTACTGTGCTTTCTTACCATCTCCTGCCTGGTCCACACATTAGTTAGCTGCTGTGATCAGTCCTGTCACCTGCCATCCCCAGGACATGACTTTTGCTCCTTTTTTCCCCCGTGGGAAGTGCTGCTGGGTGCTACCCCTTAGCCTGGACAGAGTTGGAGATTCGGTGTGGAAACGAGAGCCCAGTTGGCAGTGAGGGACCTGTAGCGGGCAGCAGATGGTATTCTGTGCAGTTGGGGAATTTGTTTCCGCTCTTTCACCATGTCCTTGAACATTGGGGAGACTGTGTCAGAGTGACGATGTGACCCTCTCTTGCCACTGGTTCCAGTCAGCACCACCACACGTGGGCATCCAAGTGGCGCAAATGCTGTGGAGACCAGGAACTCTCCCACCTCCGGGAGGTGAACATCCACTGGGACACTATCATCCTCTCTTGGCTAGCCTTCCAATAACCCAAGCTCATTCCTGAACCTGTATCGTGGCTATCGCAAGTGGTAGCACTTCTGCTGTGCCAGCTCATCATTTCTTCTTCTGTTGCTTCCAGCGTTGTAACTGGAGCCCACCTGGGACTTTCTCCAGGGGAATATACTACCAGCAATATGAAATTGTGTGGGTTTTTTTGTGATTGTTATTACAAGTTTTGCTGTAGTGTTCAGGTATAGTTTAGTTATACCCTTGTTCAATTACATGATGTTTACTTTCTGTTGAGATAAGTTAATTATATGATTTTATGAACGATGAAAACGCATAACTCTCATCTGAATAAAAATACAACATTGAAGTGATTTATGTGCATGAACAGAGCCCATTCTGGATGGGGGTGTAAAGCATGGCAGTTGAAGGCTTTAACTGTAACTTATCCATGTTTAAATAAAGCAACAGTATTTGTCACTAATTTATCCATATTAAATAAAGCAACAGTATTTGCTGGCACAAAATGTCGTCTGTTTTGTTTTAGCATTAAAATATTTCTCAACTAATTGGTTTCATCATTAGAATAGTTTTAGATTTCTAGGATGCTTTTAAAACCGCTTTTAGTACTAATTTTGTGATTGTCAAGTCACTAAAGATGGTCACCAATAGCAATTAAAAAAAAAAAAAAAAAAAAAAAAAAATACCTTCCATTGAGGTTACTCTTTCACTATACCTATTGGTTTCATACTGTGGAGGAATTAGGAGAGTGATGGTTCGCACTTCTTATGGTGAACAGCAGAACACCACATGGGAGCAGGGACTTTTAAAAACTGTAAAATCCATACCTGCGTTATAAGGTGAAATACAAAGAAAAGGCAATGGCTATACTGATGTTTTTTGCCAAAAATGTCACCAGGGTGACCACAGGTTGTAGTATGCCTGGTACATCTCATGGGTGGAAGGATGGTGATGCTTTCAGCACTCTCGATGTGCTTGAGCTTGGATGTCTTCACGGCGATGTCCGTGGGGAAGTATGTGGAAAAAGCCAGGAGGCCGAATGAAGTTCCAGACCCTTGCAGACCTCGCACCAGCGATGCGGCTCACCCTCAAGACCAGGATCCTGTTTTTTTTTGGGGGGGGGGGCAGACCTGCCGACTCCGCCACAGGGGGTAAGCTGTGGCGGCAGAAGGGGATAAAGATAAGCCCACAAAAAGTTGGGGGTTTCGGGCTTGAACCATAGGTAGTCTCACCAGAGGGAGAAAGAGTACTCCTCTCACTGACAGTCACAAGCTCTTTTCCCTTATTGGGCAACCCCCCATGTTAAAGGTCCCCCAAAATCCCAAGCCTCCCATAGCATATCTGGCTTCTTGGCTGTCTTTCCCCCACTCAACCAACATATTTTGTAGTCCCCTTCCCCCAACAAGGAAAAGTACCCATTGTACAGCACCTTTCTACACACTGTATCCCACAGTGCTTTGCAAAGCACTGAGCAGGCTGATACTGTTGAAAAGACTGTTGATTCCAGTGTAATTTAATTTTGTACAGTGCATTTCATACAATCCCTAATCCAAATGCTTTACAATTCTGCAGAAGGAAAGGAGAGAATGTTATTAGGTGTTACAGGATTCAAACAGTGAACAGATGAGAGGTTAAAGAGCAGTTATTGTTTAGAGTCACAAATTAGGTGGCAGTTGTAGGATTTAAATGCGAGTCTCTGGGTTCACAGCTCTGTTCTAACCACTTGACCAAATTGCATTTTACTGAACAACCACCGTCTTGTATCTGCCTTTACTAGTGCCCCCCACACACACACAGAGCTAAGATATGCAACTGTCCTCAATGATGGTCCTTTCCTCATTTTTTTTAGCCCCCACCACCATATTTTCACTTGGACCTTTTGTGTGTGAACCCTCTGAAGTATGGGTAGTGTTTGCATCTATATCCCTTATCGTTTGGCCCTGGCTAGAGCTTGAGATAGCCTTTTCCCTGTATTGTATGGTCCTTTTTAATGTCTTTATAAGTGACATTGCAGAGGAACTGGAAGGAAAAGTATTTCTCTTTGCAGATGACACAAAGATCTACAACACAGTTGATACACAAGATGGAGTAGAAAGGATGAGAAGGGACTTGGCAAGGTTGGAGGAATGGTCAAATGTATGGCAGCTCAGATTCAATGCAAAGAAGTGCAAGGTAATGCACGTGGGGAACAAAAACCCAGGGGAAGCGTACACAATGGGGGGTGAGATACTGACAACAGTAAAAATAAAGGGACCTGTGGGTAATTATATCAGATGACCTAAAGGTGGGCAAGCAATGTGAGAAGGCAGTAAGGAAGGCTGGGGATACTGGGATGCATAGGAAGAGGCATCAATAGTAGAAAACAGGAAGTTGTTATCCCTCTGTACAGACAGTTGGTGAGACCCCATCTGAGTACTGTGTGCAGTTCTGGAGACCCCATCTCCCAAAGACATAGACAGAGTGGAGCTGTCCAGAGGAGCAGCAAAATGGTGCAGGGTCTGCACCAGAAGACATCTGAAGAAAGACTAAAGGAGCTTAATATGTATACCCTTGAGGAAAGAAGGAGAGAGGGACATGATGGAAACTTTCAAGTACCTCAAGGGAATTAACAAAGCCCAAGAGGGTAGCATCTTCCAGAAAAAGAGATGTGCAAGAACAAGGGGCTAATTTGAAGATAGAAGAGGGCAGCTCAGAGGTAATGTGAGGAAGTATTTTTTCACTGAGAGGGTTGTGGATGCATGGAACAGCCTCCCTGAGGAGGTCGTGGGGTCAAGAACAGTGGGGGACTTCAAGAATGCATGGGACATGCATAAGGCAGTCCTAGTGGGGGGTAGGAGGAAGTAAGCTGTTGGTTAACTAGGATCTGCAGCTTATCTGTTAGGTAGGAAAATGGGCAGACTAGGTGGGCCAAGCGGTCCTTATCTGCCGTCAAATTCTATGTTTCTATGTAACACAGCAGACTGAGGGCTCCAACTGATCTAACTCCGAGGGTGGAGCTCTTGCAGCAGGTAATACCTTTTATGACTAATGCACCAGTCGTTAGGACCCCAGGGGAAACTTGTAGCTAGCAGTCTGAGGTGGGGGACCGCCACTGACATCAGACGTGGTATAAATGGGGCGTTCCCCCAGCGCCATCTCTGTTCTTTTCCCGCCATCGACCTGTGCAGTTTGGCTCCATGGACCCCTTCTTAGCAGTCGACAGCTTGAAGTTACTTTTCTTTCTCACATTCGAATCAGTTCGCCTAGTATATGTCGTTGCCTCCTCCACCGCGGTGTAAAGCCAAGTGTGCGTGCGGCAAGCAGATTCTGGCTAAAGACGGCCACGCAGCCTACCTCATCTGCTTAGACCTAGACCACCAGCCTGTCTGCACCCACTGCCAGCAATTCAACCAGAAGACCCTTGCTAGGAGAGCCAACGCACTCAGAACTTCCTGCTCGAGAAAAAACTAGTGGCAATGCAGTGAGGCTCGGGCTAGCTCCTCATCTTCCACCAGGGATTCCCCACCAAAAGAAGTCCTTGAGTGGGAAACCTCACCATAAGGAAAAAGATAGGGCAAGGTCAGAGTCCCGCCCTAAATCGCCGTTGAAACAGGTCGCTTCCTCTTCGACCTCCAGCCAGAGGTCCGGTCCCGGCCCAGGTGACCGAACATACCAGTGTGAGGAAGTCCACTCCTACTTCTTCTCAGGGCAAGCACCAGGAGTCATGGTCCTCGGGACACCAGTCTTCCCTGGCTCATCAACCCCATAAATCTGCCTCAGAGTCAACCCAGGAGGGCCAGTCCAAACCCTCAAAGGACAAGTGTAGTTTATCCGATAAACGGAAGACATCAGACGAACACACAGGTAGGCAGGAGGTCGTCCGGGCTCAGACGCTTCACCCTCGTCCGGCTTAGGTTTGTCCACATGCCAAACAGCGAAAGCTTAGACGGTCACCTCCTCGGCCGTCCCGCTCCCCGATGCCTGATACGTGGCGGTCGCTGGCAGAGGATCTGACTGCACCCCCCCGCCTGCCGAACCTACTCCGGACACCAGTCCCCCCAGGAGATGGCGACACTGGACGCCAGCCCTTGGGCTATGGGGCCCAGGATCTGACGCCTCGGGATCCCCAGACACCCGGCCCAGCGGTCGTCCAGTAGTGGCCATAGGCTCCCTAGTCACTACATGGTGGAATACAGTAAAAGGGGATCTCTTCTACAGACCCCCAGGTACCACCCCTATCCACAACCTATGGGACCTCCCCTCAACCCCAACCCCTGCAGGGGATGAGAGCCCACACCCAGACTCTAAGGGCAAAAAGAGGAGGCGTCAGCGGTCTCCCATACCTTTTTCTCCTTTCTCATCCTCTTCAGAAGAGGGAGATGCAGAATCTGAGCCAGATTCAGATGGTGAATTCCTCCCTCCACAGGACCCCAGGATTCCCCATGGTCCCCTCTGGATGATCCCTCTTTCCTCTATATAATGAGGCCCATCCAGACCATTTACAAGTGGGACACAGAGGACTTGGACCCAGAGCGAAAGCGACTGACCAAATTCTTGGACGAAAGAGAACCCAAGCCTATGGTGATACTTCCTTTTATCAAACCTTTCCAGGATGTCACTTGCCTGATTTGGCGCACTCCTTGCTTAGTGCCTGCAGTTCCTAGGAAGGCCAGCAGGCTCTACAAGTCACCAAAACCTGAACCATTTCTGGCAGAGCAGCCAAAGGCTAATTTCTTGGTTCTGACTGCAGCTCATTGCAGGGGTTCCCAGCCCAAACACTTGAGCTCTCAACCCCCGGACCTGGTCTCCAAAAAATTTGACAACTGGGGCCGGAAGGTTTATTCCTCTGCCACGGGTGCCATCCGGTCACTTAACTTCATGGCACATATGGTCACGTACCAGCAGTCCTTATGGCAGAAGACCATGGACCTGGTCAGGCCAATGCCGGACTCAGAATCAAAGGAAGAAGTGCTTTCCTGCACCCTGTCAAGTCTGGACATTGACAGACATCCTCCGTTGTTCATATGACGTGGTGGATATGGCCTCCAGGGCTGCTGCCTCGGGGGTCTGTCTGAGATGGCAATCATTGCTCAGGCTGATGGGGTTCCAACCAGACCTGCAAGAGTCCATCTTGGATTCCCCGTTCCAAGGCCCAGTTCTGTTTGGCTCAGAGGTTGAAGGCATGGTTAAACAGCTGCAAGAGTCTGGTAAAGTGGTGGCTGATGTTCACCGCATGTACAAATCCCAGCTTCAAGAACCACGTCGCCATCCCTTTTGAGAAGGACAGGGCAGCAGACAGCCCCAAGGCAAAGGTTCAGAGGGTCACCTGCCCCCTCAATATTCCCAGGACCAGGACCCACTATCCCCTCCGCCTGACTTTCCCTACCCCCCTCCTCTCTTCAGGGACAAGGAGGAAGAGAAGTGGGGAGAGGTTTGCCTTCTACCTGCTCGAATGGGCCAGCATCACCTCAGACAAATGGGTACTGGACACCATTCGAAACTGGTATGCCATAGAATTCCTTTCTTTTCCACTGGACAAACCCCACCCCCGGTCAGTGGTCCACCAGCACACACACTCCTTGTGGCTGTGGAGATCCAGCAGCTCTTGGAGAAAAAGACCATCCAGCTGGTTCCCCAGCCACAGAAGGGCAAAGGTTACTACTCCGGTTTCTTTCTGGTCCTGAAGAAATCCGGAGACCTTCACCCCATCCTGGACTTGAGCCAGATCAATCTCTCTGTCAAGTACCAGAGATTTTGGATGGTTACTCTGGAAGGCCTCTTCCCCTTGCTTCAACAGGGGGACTGGTTGTGCTCCCTCGATATGCAGGACGCACACATGCATATCAAGGTCCTGAAATCTCACAGAAGGTTTCTTCTCTTCAGCTTTCAGGCCCAGCACTATCAGTTCAGGATACTCCCCTTTGGCCTTCCATCAGCCGCCAGGGTATTCACCAAGTGTCTCGCAGTGGTAGCAACGGCACTCAGAAGGAGAGGCCTCTTTGTTTACCCTACCTGGAAGATTGGCTCCTTTCCGCTTCATCGGAAGAAAAGCTCCAAATTGCCCTCAAGGAGAAACGGTGTCTGTTTTTGTGTTCTGGGACTCACGGTGAACTGGCCAAAATCACACCCAGGGCCATCAGAGGTTGCAGTTCATAGGAGCAGTTTTGTACAACAAACAGGGAAAGCCTTTCTGCCCTCGGGCAGAGCAGAATGCCTTTGTGCTCTCGCAAGCAGGGTCCAAAGAGCACCCTCTGTCTCCACCAGGGTCGTCCTCCAGCTATTGGGCCACATGGTAGCCTCCATTGCTACAGTACCTCTCGTCAGACTATATGTGAGGGTCCTGCAGTGGCATCTCAAGGTCCAGTGGGACCAAGCGGTGGACGATCTGGATCTCCAGATCCGGATCTCTCGGGCGGTCCATCTCTTCCTCGACTGATGGCTCTGCCACGAGAATCTAGAAGGAGTCTCCTTCCAGAGGCCAACTTCACCTCAAGTTGTAATCACAGACTCGTCTCTGACTGGTTGGGGGCTCATTTAGGGGATCACAGGACCTGGGGATCTTGGTCCCTCAGACAGCTCTCTACATATAAATGTTCTTTCTGGAAATGAGAGCAATTCTGAATGCCCTTCACGCATTCAGAGACCAGTTTCCACCGGGTCCTCTTCTGGTACAGACAACATACCAGTGGTTTTCTACATCAACAAGCAAGGGGGGAACTCGCTCTTACCCACTTTGCAGAGAGGCCATGAGGGTGTGGGATTGGGCAGTAGAACACGGTCTAGACCTCATCGCAGTGCACCTGCCAGGGGTCCAGAATGTTCTCGCTGACAGTCTGTCGCTCCTCCTCTCAGAACCACGAATGGGAATTACTTCAAGAAGTTGCAGATGACCTCTTCGGTTGCTGGGGCCATCCAGAGTTGGACCGCTTTGCGTCCCCTTCCAACGCCAAACTGCAAAATTTTTGCTCGCTTGCTCCAGGGCCTGGTGTTTTCTGGCGAGACGCATTGTCCCTCTTTTGGACAGTGAAGCGTGTGCATGCCTTCCCTCTCATTCAGAGAGTACTGCTCAAATTGCAGTCGGAGGGGGTCAGGATGATCCTGATTACTCCTCTGTGGCCTCGACAGATATGGTATCCATTGCTCCAGCAGCTGTCTTTGAAACCTCTAATACAGTTGCCACTCTCCACCCACTTGCTGTCACAGGAGCAGGGGACACTCGTCCATCCTGCTCTTCATTCGCTTCACCTGCAGGCGTGGCTCCTGCAGTCTTAGCGGAGGAGAGACTAGGAGTGTCAAGCAGGGTGGTGGAGGTCTTGGCAGCGAGAAAACCCTCCACTAGAGCTACTTACGCTCTGAAATGGAAGCATTTCTGCATCTGGGCTGCAGCCCGTGCCATAGATCCCTTGGGTTGTCCGGTCAGCCACATGCTAGACTATCTCCTACCTATTGGACGTTGGACTGAGCTATTCATCCATCAAGGTTCACACTTGCGTGGTCTGTGCGTATCATGAGCCTATTAGGGAGAGAGCTCTGGCACAACTGAATGTCTGCAAGACCTTTATCAGAGGGGTCTTGCACGTCAGACACCCGGCGCCGTTCCGTTCCCCCGTGTGACTTACTGTTTGTCGTGGAGAAACTCATCCTTCCATCCTTCAAGCCAGCCGCTTCTTGTGAGCTACGCTTCCTCTCATGGAAAGCTCTCCTTTTGGTTGCCATTACCAAAGTTGGAAGGGTTTCCGAGCTCCAGGTATTGATGTGTAAGGAACCTTATATAATTTTTCACAGGGAGAGGGTGACCCTGCATACGAACCCAAAGTTCTTACCGAAGGTGGTGTCCATCCTGACACTGAATCAGGACATCAACCTTCCGGTTATTTATCCTGAGTTTTCCAACCAAGGTGAAGCGCTGGTGCACACCTTGGATGTTAGTAGTATCCTAAGATATTACTTGCACAGAACACGTTCCTCCAGACAGATGGACCAGTTGTTAGTCTTCTTTGCAAAAAGGATGACAGGGGCTTCTGTATCTAAGCAGTCTCTAGCCTGTTGGATAGTGCACTGCATTTCCGTTTGCTATCAGCACCATGGTAAATCCTTTCTGGGTCCCGCTAAGAGCCACTCCACCAGAGCCGTGGCCACTTCCTTTGCTTTCCTAAGGAATGTCTCTTCAGTAGACATTTGTGCTGCTGCAACATGGGGCACAGTCCATACCTCCATCAGGCATTACAGCCTAGACATTGCTTCTAGGAGGAGAGCAGGTTCTAGGGACGTGAATATGTTCAATCCACACTGTCTGGCAGGTTCCTTGCCACTTTAAATCTTGCCGGAAGGTCTTCAAGCTGGGTCCTCCCACCCACCCGGGTGGTAAAACCCTCGGCTCCACCCCATGATGCCAGATCTTCTTTACTGCTTGGAAGCTCAGGCTCCCTCCTTAAAGAAGTCCACTCAAAACTTTAAAAAATGTGTGTTGTGCAGAGTGTTTTAATTTGTATGTGAAGTTCTAGTGTTTCCTTCCCTCTGACTGGTGTTAGGAGTTTTTCCTAAATTAGCCTGCTAGCTTTAGGGTAGTTTTAAGACCCCTGGAGATCTCCATATCAAACAGCTTAGGCAGAGTAGAGAAACTTACCAGAGCAAGGGAGAAGGATTAAGACTTAGTTTGGCTAAGCAGATTTACTGTGTGGTGGTGTTTTTAATTTTTACTCACAGGGATTGCTACTGTTTGTTGCTAACATTTCATTGCTTTATTTTTTCTCTGATTCAAATTGTTGTTGCTGGTATACCTTCTTCTGCATTATTACAAAGGTGTGCCTACAGGTGTGATGCTAACAGATTACTGCTGTAATCTTCTGATTCAAATTGTCTTTTGCAAGGTATATCTTCTGTTACTGCTTTATTTTTCTCTGGAGCAAAGTGTTTCTTACAGGGTATATCTTCTCTGAAATTATTACAGGTGGTGCTTTACAGGTTTTACAGTTTTATCTAACATTAGGATAAGCTTTCAGGGTTACTGCATTTGTTGTTGACTGATTGTTTCTGCTCTTACCTCCTTGTTCTTTCGTCCGTGGTTCTTCTTTTTAGGCAGGGAAGAGCCCAGCCACCACCCATCCCCAACCACCCCACGCTACACTCCTTTTATAGGGTACCACAGTTGTGACATTTCCTGTGGCAGAGCAGGAAGGGGCGGATCAGTGGGGCCTCCACAAGGTGATCTCATTTACAGGGCACTAGTAATTTAACTTGTTATAACAAGTTAAACAAAGCACAATTAAACCATTACTTGCATTTTTTTTCCTTCTAATTACTCTGACTAGGTTACAAACCCAGCAACTTATTTGGAATGGATTTCATTAACTGCAGGTACTGTGGAACAATTTTCAGAAGGACAGTCTTACAGGATTTAGGACACTGTCCTACATGCTGGGCCTTTGGAGATCTTAGGTCTCAGCTCCGGGCAGCATGGGCGGGGTGCACGCCTCAAATTTCATATTGAAGAGGAAATACATTATAGGAACCACCCATGTTTCCCCAGCATCCAACAGAAAAACCTCGACCGCAGAGGTAGTTTGTCCAGGAGGTTGGCAGGTGGTTAGGAGAAGCAATCAGGTGCCCCATCCTCTCTCCTCTCCAACACATTACCTCCAAAAACCATATAAACACTACAAACAGGTATCTGCCTCTATCTCTGAAATCAAATAAAGAGGCAGAAGACACTGCAGAGCAGGACACTGCGGCACAGGAGCTAACACAACAATACTCACCCAAATCAGGAACCAAAACTAAACAAGCACAAAGGAAATCCAAAAAACTTCTGATCATAGGAGACTCCATGATTCGGGAGTTGATACCCATCTCCAGCCAGGGGTGATGGTCAGATGTCTCCAGGTACATCAGCATGGAGACACTGGCCGCATTGCTAAATTGTTCACAAAGCAGGAGAAAACATTGATGTCCTAGCACACAAGGACTAATGATCTCGCCAACCCGGTCAGTTGTGGAGACCAGGAACACCTGACTAGGCTGGGTGACAAACTATCATCTATTTCGTCCGGCATCTCCTTCTCTGAGATCCTGCCAGTCTGGAAGAGGAGCAGATGGACGGAAGGTCAGAGCGGAGATAGGGGAGCTAAACACGTGGCTCAGGACTGGTGCCAGGAAAAAGGACACAGATTTGTAGGGAACTGGCAACAGTTCTGGGAGCGAAAGTTCTTTAAATTTGATGGACTGCATCTGACTAAAGAGGGAGTCAGTGCATTGGGGCAGAAGTTTGCGTCTTTGCAGAATATTTAAACTAGCAAATGGGAGAGGTGCTGCACCCCATCGTCGAATGGGAAGAACACCCTCCCCCTCAGCTAGTGGTCAAACAGGAATTCAGCGTGTTTGCCATTCATTTGCATCACCAGGTAAGAAAAAGGTTTGTCTCCCCATCGATGCACAGGTAATGCCAAACTTCACCCAACAACTAACACTTCAAAATCTGGCCAATGGAAAATCATGTACACAAATGCTCACAGCCTGGGAAATAAGATCCCAGACCTGCAGGCAATAATGTCAGAGGCTAAACTGGACATAGTAGCAATTAGTGAGGCGTGGTTTACCAGTAACCACACTAGGAGACTTCAGTACCTGGCTATGTATTGTTCAGAAGAGACCGAGTGCAAAAGGAGGAGTGGCCCTGTATGTTAATGAAAATATCAAAGCTACAGAAATTCAGAATACACATAAGGAGCCAGAAGAACTGTGGGTCACCCTGGAAACAGGAAATGGGACAGCCATAAGAACTGGGGTTGTCTACAGGCCCCCAGACCAGAGGGAGGACATAGACACATTACTGTTAGAAGATATACAAAACATGACAGCTAAAGGGAGGTTCTGATAATGGGAGACTTCAACATGCCAGATACAGATTGGTCAATACCAGCAGGAACATCTGCCAGAACTAGACTCATAGTGGATTCCTGCAGGGGAGGGCCTCAAACAACTGGTACAGCAACCCACAAGAGACAGGGCTATCCTAGATCTAGTACTGACTAACAAAGAAGGGATCACAGATCTCCAGGTAGAAGGTCACCTGGGGCCAGTGACCATCACATGGTATGGTTCAATTTGGCTACTACATCTAAATCATCCCATTCCAAGGCAAAAATATGGGACTTCAGAGGAGCTGACTTTGATAAGATGGCCAACAGAGTTAAGCTAGCCCTGGCAAAAGAAACACAGGTGAGGAGGTACAGGCAAAGTGGGCAAGCATTAAGGATACAATACTTGAAGCAACATCCCATTGTGTTAGACAGAAAGCGAAGTGCAAAAGAGCGGAAACCACTTTGGTTCTCAAATACAGTAGCAGAAAAGGTCAGAGCCAAAAGGCTGGCCTTCAGAAAATATAAGGAACACAGCGGGATGAAGATGGGAGGCATACCAAACTGCCCTAGAGGCGAGGTAAGGCAGTGGGCAGGCAAAGTCCCAAACTGAGGAAACACTAGCACGAACAGTAAAGAAGGTGACAAGACTTTCTATAGATACATTAGTGAAAGGAGAAAGTCAGAGGGGTACTAAAGCTTAATGGAGAAAAGGAGCATGTGAGGAGGAGGACCCTGTAAAGGCATCTATCCTAAATAGATACTTTTGCTCAGTATTTACTGAAGAGAAGGTAGGGCAGGGCCCACAGCTCAGCATCATGGACACAGTGGGAGGAGGTGGGCACTACTCCTTCACAAAGAAAGGGTCCTACAAGAGCTTGCTAAGCTCAGGGTGGATAAGGCAATGGGACCTGATGGCATACATCCCAGGGTACTTAAGGAGCTAAAGGAGGAACTAGCAGAGCCATTAGCAGAATTGTTTAGTGAGTCTCTGAGCACAGGAGAGGTCCCAGAAGACTGGAGAAGGGCTCATGTATCCCTCCCACAAGAGTGGTAGCAGGAGGAGGCGGGGAACTACAGACGGTCAGTCTTACCTCAGTAGTGGGCAAGATTATGGAGGCACTCCTTAAGGAAAGGATAGTGCAACACCTGGAATCCATAGGGCACAGGATCCAAGACAGCATGGGTTTACAAAGGAAGGTCCTGTCAAACTAATCTCATAGATTTCTTTGACTGGGTAACCAGAGTGGTGGACCAAGGGAGCAGTTGATGTCGCCTATCTTGACTTCAGCAAAGCTTTGACACTGTTCCACATAGAAGATTGATAAATAAGCTAGGTAGGCTCGGGTGGGTCAGAAGTTGGTCAACTGGGTGGCAAACTGGTTGACTGGCAGAAAACAGAGTGGTAGTAAATGGTATACAGTCAGAAGAGATGCAAGTCACAAGTGGGGTACCTCAGGGATCAGTCCTGGGGCCAGTCCTATTCAACATCTTCATTAGTGACCTCACAGATGGACTAGAGGTAAGGCTTGTCTCTTTGCAGATGACACCAAGATCTGCAACAGAGTAGATGATCCAGATGGGGTGGGCAGAATGAGAAGAGATCTGGATAAACTAGCAGAATGGTCAGAAGAGTGGCAACTGGGATTTAATGCAAAGAAGTGCAAAATCATGCACATAGGAAGAGAAACCCTGAAGCCACTTATAGGCTGGAGGAGTTGCTAGCAGTCACAAAGGAAGAAAGAGACTTGGGCATCATCATCACTGATGACCTAAAATCATCAAGCAGACCTCTAAAGCAGTAGGTAAGGCTAGGGGTGTTAGGGTGTATTAGTAGGGTATCACAAGTCGAAGAGGAGGTAATAACCCTCTGTACAAGACATTGGTTAGGCCCCATCTGGAGTACTGCGTGCAGTATTGGAGGCCACACCTTCACAAGGACATTAACCAAATTGAGGCAGTCCAGAGAAGGGCAACCAAAATGGTGCAGGGACTGCATCAGAAGACATATGAGGACAGATTAACGGAGCTCAATATGTATACCCTTGAGCAAAGGAGGGAGAGAGGTGATATGATCGAGACATTTAAACACCTTAAGGGCATAACAAGGTGAAAGAGTCTAACATGTTTAAATATAAGAAAAATAGCAGGACAAGAGGACACAGCATGAGATTAGAGGGAGGCCGATTAAGGGGGAATGTGAGAAATTCTTTTCACAGAAAGGGTGGTAGATGCATGGAATGGCTTACCACAAGAAGTGGTGGCTATGAATACAGTGCAGGGCTTCAAACAGGCATGGGATAGGCATAAGGGAGCAATACAAATGACTATGAATAGATAGGTCACTGACAGAGCAAAGGCCGATGGCACATTTATAAGGTAGAAAAAGAAATGGGCAGACTGGATGGGCCTTGCGGTCTTTATCTGCCGTCAACTTCTATGTTTCTATGTTTCTATGTAATTGTATTTCTTTGTCCTACAATGCACCTTGTTTCATGTGATGGTGATGTAGCAGAGCCCATAAATCCAGCAGAAAGCATTGCTTTACAATCAGTTCACAACAATAGAGATGGCTATATTTTAAAATCTGTAGAATTCAGCTTGGTGACCACCCTCGTTGTAAATGTCTTACTGCCCTGAAAAACTTTGCTGGTAATTTTTGTGCAGCTTGTAAAGCTTCCAAGATATTTAGTTTGTTTGGCGTGTGTGTGCTGAATGTTTGGTCTCTCTTACAGTGGCGTGAAAAAGTATTTGCCCCCTTCCTGATTTTCTCTATTATTGCATATTTGTCACACTGGATGTTTTCAGGTCTTTAGACAAAATATAATATTAGATAAAGGGAACCTGAGTGAACAAATAACACTTTTTTTTTTTACTTATTTCATTTATTTAATGAAAAAAGTTAACCAACACCAACTGGCACTGTGTGAAAAAGTAATTGCCCCTAGTTAAATCAACCCAATTAAAGGGATAATTAGAGTCAGCTGATTGAACACAGCCAGGCTTGATTACAGCCAGCCCTGCTCAATATAAACCTCACTTATTTTGGCCCTTACCATCAGAGTCACGTTGCCAGCACAAAGATTCAACAAGCACATTATGCCATGATCAAAGGAAGTTCCTGAAAGATCAGAGAAAAAATTGTTGCCTCTATCAGTCTGCAAAGGGTTACAAAGATATTTCTAAGGCTCTGGGACTCCATCGAACCACAGTGAGAGCCATAATCTCAAATGGAGAACACTTGGAACAGTAGTGAACCTTCCCAGGAGTGGGCGGCCTGCCAAAATTACTCCAAGGGCACAGTGTAAAATCATCCAAGAAGTCTCAAAGGATCCTAAAACAACATCCAAAGAACTGCAGGCTACTCTTGCCTCAGCTAAGGTCAGTGTTCATGACTCCACAATCAGAAAGAGACTGGGCAAAAATGGGCTTCATGTGAGAGTAGCAAGGCGGAAACCACTGCTAACCAAGAAGAACATAAATGCTCGTCTCTCATTTGCCAAGAAGCACCTGGATGATCCACAAGCCTTTTGGGAAAATGTTCTATGGACAGATGAGTCCAAAGTGGAACTTTTGGACAACATGGATCCCATAATGTCTCGCATAAAGCAAACACAGCATTCCACAGTAAGAACACCATACCAACAGTCAAACATGGTGGTGGTAGTGTGATAGTGTGGGATGCTTTGCTGCCTAAGGACCTGGATGACTTGCCATAATTAAAGGAACCATGAATTCTGCTCTGTACCAGAAAATTCTTAAGGAGAATGTCCAGTCATCCTTCCGTCAGCTGAAGCTGAAGCGTAGTTGGGTCATGCAGCAAGACAATGATCCAAAACACAAAGGCAAGTCCACATCAGAATGGCTAAAAGAAGTAAATTAAAGTTTTGGAGTGGTCTAGTCAAAGTCCAGACTGAAACCTAATAGAGATGCTGTGGCAGGACCTGAAGCAGGCAGTTCATGCTCGAAAACCTACCAAATGTTACTGAATTAAAAGCAGTTCTGCGAGGAAGAGTGAGTTAAAATTCCTCCACGGCGATGTGAAAGACTGATATTGAATTATAGGAAGTGTTTGGTTGCAGTCATTTAGCAGCTAAATGTGGCATAACCAGTTATTAAGTGTAAGGGGCAATTACTTTTCACACAGTGCCAGTTGGTTGTTGGTTAACTTTTTTCATTAAATAAGTGAAATTAAAAAAAAAAAGTGTTATTTGTTCACTCAGGTTCCCTTTATCTAATATTACATTTTCTCTAAAGACCTGAAAACATCCAGTGTGACAAATATGCAATAATAGAGAAAATCAGGAAGGGGGCAAATACTTTTTCACGCCACTGTACATCACTGTCACATGAGACAAGATCACTGTGGGAACAAGAAGTACAATTAAGCTGTCAAGGATGAAGATCCCCAGGGGTCATAAAACTAGTACAAAGCTAGCAGGCTAATTTAGGAAAAACTCCTAATACCAGTCAGAGAGAAGGAAACACTAGAACTTCACATACAAATTAAAACACTCTGTGCAACACATTTTTTCAAGTTTTGGGTGGACTTCTTTAACGTTCTGCATTTTAGGCCTGGATCCACACTCTTTGGAATTTCCGAAACTTATTTTAAAATTTACAAGACTTTAGTCTTCGTCTTCCCTCACGGCTGCGATGGACAAATAGACTCCCGGCTTCTGTTGGTGCCCATGTGGGCAGAAGATGTCCCGGACCGATCCGCACTCCATGTGTGTCTACTGCCTGGGGCTTGGTCGACTACTTGAGCTTGCGGTGTCAAGTCCTTTTCGCTTTGGTCTTGGAGGACTAGCTGCCAGACTTTTCTCCAGGCGACCCAAAAAAGCGGTATCTGCCAGTCAGACTAAGAAGCCCGTTGGGCGGTGTCCAGCAGACTCCATAGGCAGTTGAGGCAGATGATCGCCTTGAGCAGGGAGGCGGCCCAGGCAGCTGCTTCTTCCTCCTCGACTTGCGGCATTTATCCGCCTCCTTGGCTCCTCCTAACGACTTCGCTTAAGGAGCTTTTCCAGTCCCTCTCCACCAAGGGAGAGGGCCATCAGGACATTCCAGTTGGTCCAAGAAGGACTGTAAGGTAAATCACTGTCGGCGTTAGTGGAAGCGGGAGAGATCACCGGACGTCTACTCTCGCCAGTCGAGGTTGCGGCTACGGCCGCTGGCTTCACGGTGCCCCTGTCAGGTCAGCCGACCAAGACATCTGACGCGGTCGAGATTTTTCTCGACCCATCGGATGGTTTGTCAGTTGGAGAAGCTGACAGCCCTACTTCATCGGTTCCCCCGGTGGAAACCGAGGACTTGCCTGTACCTCCTGTGCTGGAGTCCCCGGTTAAGGTCCCTGTGTCGAGGGAGGAGTGGGTTTCCCCCATCTCCCGAAGGTCTCGGTCCTCTTCCAGGTCCAGCTGGTCCCGTCGGCGGTCTCGGCACCATGGAAAGCGGCGTCGCCGCTCTTCCTCATCGTCCTCTTTGGAGGATAGGCTCTGGCGCAAGTTGCGCCAGTGCTACGAGGTGTTAATGTGGCAGCAGCTGTTATTGTCCAGGAATAAGCAGACTCTGTCGCCTTCTCCAGTGATTAAATGGCTATCACCGGAACGGCCGAAACAACCCCTCGTAGTGGTAAAGGAGCAGACCCCAGCACCGGTTGTTCGGCCAAAGCCGGCTGCTCCACCCATTGTGGTGGAACTTCCACCTCCACAACCGAAAATTGAGGTCCCGACCAAAGATTCTCGGTCGGGTAAGGGCTTGCCCCACAGGTTGTCGGTCATCCTCACTTTCGATCGACCTCAGCAGGTGGAGGGTGGCTCAGGCGCCTGGCAGCTGTTTGCCGACTCCTCGGAGTCTGACTACTCTCCCTGTTCTCCAGGCGCTTGACCTGGAGCCTGTGGGGGGGCCAGTCGGTGGATGAGAACCCATCCTTGTTTTTAGGTTTGCTTCGGCTCATCTCGGAGTCCACCGGGATGCAGCTCGAACCAGTTTCAAAACGGGCCAAATATCCCCTCATGGAGATACTGGACTGAGGGGATTCCCCTACGGAGGCCATAGCCATTGTTGGCCCGGCCCTGGAGTTGTGGCAGCGGCCAACATCTTGTCCCACGCCTTCGGCCAGGATGGCTCGTAAGTACGCAGTCCCCACCGGCTCACTCTCCGGTTTCTCGGAGCACCCCTTTGCGGAGGGGTTAGTGATCGATGGCGTTTTCCGGCGCTCCGGGAGCGCTCGGGACGTGGACAAACCGCCCGATAAGGAATCCAAAAAGCTGGATTACGTGGGGTGGAGGGTTTATGCTGCTTCCTCCCTAGGCCTTCATCAGGCTAGCTCGGCTGTTCTGATTGCACATTTCTCACACGCTCTTATGGGTTTCCTAGATGAGGTGATTCCTCATCTCCTGGCTGACCTTCAGACGATGGTCAAGCAGGTCCGGGATGAGGGAAGGGCGGTGGCAAAACAGCAGCTCCAAACTTCATTGGACATAGGTGATTCTTTTTTTTTTTTTTTTTTTACTTGCTGTTTTTCCTCCTCCCCTCTCTGGAGCCCACTCCTTCCCACCTACTCCTTCCCACCTCACTCCACCTCCCTTGGATCTGCCCCTAGAGTGCCTCCTTCCCTTACCTCCTGCACAGTGGGGTCTGTCCTTTTCTTGGTGGTCTAGGATGGATCCGGATCGGATTTCATCTAGGGCTGCCAGAGGGTTATTTTCCGTTTTTCTCCCTCGTAATCCCTACCCTGGGACGTCCAGCTGGGCGTCGTCCCGAGAGAAGCGTGCTGACTCACGCCAGACCTCTCATGCGCCCGGCGCCCCCCCACTGCCCGACAAGTGGAGCCGCCCCCATCCCCTTCAGTTGGTGCTCTCACCGGCTGCGAAGGGGGATGCAGAACGCAGATGTGTTCTTGGTTCCCACCCCTGAGAGAAAAGAGCATCCGTTGGGACGCTCAATCCTCTCTCCCCCTGCCAACCCCCGGCCACAGGCTCGTTCCCGAACCGGGTCGACGGCATGGCGTGAGGTGTGGCGTCCAGCGCCTCAACCCTCAGCGCCACTGGGCCGGCCCGGACATAGGTGATTCTTGTGCCCGATCAGTAGCGGCTGCAGTGACCATGTGCCGCAGAGCTTGGCTGCGGATCTCCACCTTCACGGCGGACACCTAGCACAAGCTGGCAGACGTTCCCTTCCTGGGCACCGACCTGTTTGGGCCGGGGGTGGAAGACCATCTCCAGAGGATCGAGAAGTCCGATGCCACCTTGGTCGCATCTGCTCAGAAGGACAAAGGCCGCCAGCAGCAGCGTAAGCCCCTCCCCCCCCCCATGCAGCACGTCCGACCCAGCAGCACCAGGACCAACAGGCACACACTTGGCACCCCAAGACTAAGTCTGCCACTTCCTCCATTAGGAAGCCTGGAGACGAGGGTCCAGGAGGTCCCTCAGCGGGCCCTTCCTCCAAGCCTGCCCAGTGACTGGATGAGGGGTGTCGCCCCCAACCTCGTCACTCTTCCCCGGGTTCCCCCATGGGGGGACGGCTCCGCCACTTCTTTTCTTCCTGGTCCGCTATCACCACGGACCGATGGGTGCTAGAAGTGGTAGGCAGGGGTCTGCCTCTGGAATTCGAGCAGTTCCCTCCCTATCGAGCCGTCGCTCCACAGGGGGCAACGGGTTCCGCAGTTTCTCTGTCTGCTTGTCACGCCGACATTGCCCTGCTCCTCCAGAAGGAGGTGATTAGTGAGGTGGCGGACCTTCCTCCAGGCCCAGGGTTTGTATCCAGGTGCTTCCTGGTCCCAAAACGGACGGGGGGGCTGGCGCCCCATTCTCGACCTGAACAAGTTCCTAAGGCAGCCCACCTTCAGGATGGTCACTCTGGCTCGGATCCTTCCATCCTTGGAACTAGGTGTGTGGTTTTGTTCCCTGGACCTTCAGGATGTGTTCTTTCACATCCCAATCCGTCCGTCTCATCAGCGATTCCTCCGCTTCCGAGCAGAGGGATCTCTTTACAAGTTCCAGGCCATGCCCTTCGGCCTCTCTCCAGCTCCTAGGGTCTTCACCAAATGCATGGCAGTGGTGACAGCATTCCTGCAGCGCTGAGGGGTCCGGGTGTACCCTTACCTGGACAAGTGGCTGAATGCAGCCCCCTCCAGGTTGGAGGTGTAGCGGTCCAGGGATCTGTCCCTCCAGGTCTGCTCTCAGATTGGCCTTCTCATCGAGGCCAAGTTAGAACTTGTGCCATCGCAGGTGATTCAGTTCATCGGGGCAAAGCTCGACTCTTCGAGCCAGAGCCCGACTCCCAGTGGACAGGGCCGAGGTCCTTTCCTCCTTTGCCCAGTCATTTCTGGTTGGGCAGTTGCGCCCTGCCTGGGACTTCCTGCACCTTCTGGGTCTCATGGCGGCCTGCACCACCGTGGTCTATTGGGCCCGCTGGCATATGTGTCCCCTGCAATGGGGACTGGCCCGTCAGTGGTCACAGCACTCCGGTCCTCTGGACCAGCCATTGACTGTGACCCAGGTGATGTGGGACGGCCTGCAGTGGTGGCTCGCTCCAGATTATCTGCAGGAGGGTATCCCGTTTGTCCGCCCTGAGCCAACAGTCACTCTGACGACTGACTCCTCTCTGGGTTGGGGAGCCCATCTGGGGGAGCTCAGGGCCCACGGCCTCTGGTCCCCTTAGGAGTCTCGATGCCACATCCACATGCTGAAGCTCCAAGTGGTGCATCTAGCCCTCACCGCCTTCACTCTGTTTTTTACAGGGTCAAGTGGTTCAGGTCCAGACGGACAACACCATGACCATGTACTACCTAAACCGACAGGGCAGGACGCACTCCTTGCCTCTCTGCAAGGAGGCTTTCCGCACTTGGTCTCTTCTGATCAGCCTGGAGGCAGATCTCCTAGCCATCCATGTGGCAGGAGCCTCCAACAGTGTGGCCGATACCCTCAGCCGGATAGGCGCTGCATCTCATGTGTGGTCTCTCCTGCTTGAGGTAGTACAAGATCTGTTCTCCCATTGGGGCACCCCTCAGGTGGACTTGTTTGCCTCCAGGGAGAATGCGAAGCTGAGGCTGTTTCATGCCCGCCGCCCTCAGCAGGGCTCGCTGCAGGGGGATGCCTTCTCGAGGCCGTGGACCCCGGGCCTCTTATACGCCTTCCCTCCACTTCCCTTGATTCACAAGGTGCTTCTCAAGGCAAAGAGGGACAAGGCGCAGGTGATTCTGGTAGCCCCAGACTGGCCCCACCATTTCTGGTACCCTGATCTCCTCAGCCTCAGCCCCAGGCTCCCGATGCGGCTTCCTGCCCGCCCGGACCTGATCTCAGTCAACAAGGGGAAGGTTCTCCATCCGGACCTTCAGTCCCTGCACCTGCCGGCCTGGTTCCTGAGCGGCTAGAGTTCTAGGCCTTGGGTCTTTCCGACGAGGTCCTCAACGTCGTTGAGGCGTCCCGTAAGGAGTCGACCAGAATGCTATGCCTTCAAATGGAAGAGATTCTCCATTTGCTGTCAGGACAAGGGGTTGGACCCTTCTTCCTGTTCCTTGGCTAGCATCCTGGACTACCTGTGGTCCCTTTCTCAGCTAGGGCTTAGTCGACAACCCTTAAGATGCACCTGGCAGCCATCTCTGCTTACCGGTCGTGGACCGGCAAGCAGTCGGTGGCGCAGGAGAAGGTGGTCGGGCGCTTTTTCAAAGGCCTTGATCACATATCCCCTTCGGTGTGAGAACCTCCACCCCCGTGGGATCTACTGCTAGTATTGGCTAATCTCATGGGCAAGCCGTTCGAACCGATGCACAGGTGTGACATCTCTCTCACCTGTCGTGGAAGACCGCCTTCTTGGTGGCTATCACGTGAGCCAGAAGGATGGGAGAGCTCCAGGCGCTTTCCATCGAGTCTCCTTATCTGGTCTTCCACAGGGACAAGGTTGTCCTGCATCCCCACCTGAAATTCCTTCCAAAGGTGGTGTCGGAGTTTCACCTTAACCAGGTGTTGACTCTGCCGGTGTTCTATCCCAGTCACACCTCAGAGGCCGAATATAGGCTCCATACTTTGGACCCTAGAAGAGTGCTTGCTTATTATAAGGAGCGGACAGCTGAATTTTGGGGAGAGGTTCGCCAGCTGTTTGTCACTTACGTTGAACCTGCACCTGGCAGACCTGCAGCCAAGTGGACGATAAGCAGGTGGGTCACCTCCTGCATAGATCTCTGCTATAGGTTGGCGGGCATGGAGCCTCCCAAAGGGATAAGAGCTCATTCTACCCGCCATATCTCTGCTTTGGTGGCTGTTTCTAGGGACGTTTCTATCCAAGAAATCTGCAGGGCTGCTACCTGGAAGTCAACACACATCTTTATTTCCCATTGCCATATTGACCTTGAGTCACCCCGGGATGCTGGTTTTGGGACCTCGGTTATCCAGTCCTTATTCCCTAAGTAGGGGGTGTGCATCTTGCCTCTGTCCTCCCAGAGAACTGCTAGGAGTCTGCCAGACGGTGTGGATTGAACAACATATCCACGTCCCTAGAAATACAGGTTACTCACCTGTAACAGGAGTTCTAGGAGTGGTATATGTTGTTCATCCACATGACCCACCCGCCTTCAACGTGCAACTTGGCTTTCAGCGGGCTAGATCTGGTGTCATGGGGTGGAGCCGAGGATTTCACCACCCGGGTGGGTGGGAGGAGCCAGCTTGAAGACCTTCCGGCAAGATTTAAAGCAGCAAGGAACCTGCCAGACATTGTGGATGAGCAACATATACCACTCCTAGAACTCCTGTTACATGTGAGTAACCTGTATTTTTGGACTAGCCGTCTTGCAGGGCCTTATCTCCTAGTATACTTGGCATCTGCCTATGTTGTCAGTTTCTCTGCCACCTCCCGCTCAGACCTGGGCCCATCTTTGGGTACTGCTTGGGACTCAGTCCTAATAGTATTACCTGCTGCAACCCTTGAATTTAGATAGTACAGTTGCATAAGAACTTTCCATAACGTAGATCTTCGAGAGGAGCTCTTGCAGCAGGTGGCTTTCCCACTCTCCATCCCCCAGATGAGTTTTTCACCTGTACTAGGTTTATTTATTTATTTATTTATTTATTTAAACAGCAGTTTGGAAAACCTTTGAGCCATAGGCTCATTTACAAAGGTACCTTGTCACAGTAAGACAAACGAAAATACACAGTATAACAGTACAACACAGTATAACAGTAACTTAAGACATAGATACAAACAAGCTGGTACAGGTAGGATTGATGCAAACAATACCAGAGTTATGTTGTCCGTAGCAGCTTAGTAAGCTTTGTCATAAGTATTGTCTGACTTTGACTAGTGGCAGTTACAGCTTCAGGTGTTAAGGTGGTTACACAAGGAAGTTTTGAAGACGATATAGTTGGAGCTTCGGAGATGGAGGGGGGCAGTGTGTTGAACCAGGAGGGGGCCCTAAAGCTGAAGGCTCTTTGGCCGTGAGAGGTCCTAGCTCTAGGGATAACAAGAGAGGTTTTCCCAGAGGTCCGAGTATGAACTAGTGGGACAGAGCGGCATATGGTGGTGGTGGTCAATCCTGGCGGGGATAACCCAAGGAGGGTCTTTTTTGTAAGGGTACAGGTCAGATATTTGAGGCGCTCGTCAAGATCAAGTACCAGCGCTTTAGCGTACAGTAGACAGGTGTGTGTTAGACTAGGTGCCCCAGTAATTAACCTGCAGGCCTTATTCAGAGTAGTGCGAATTTTATGGAGTGTGGTCTGATCAGCAGCACCATACACCGGCAGTCCATAGTCCACTAGGGACAGGATAGAGGAGGTGACTGCGAGTCGAAGAGCCTCCGGCGGGGGGAGGCAGTGTTTATACCAATGTAAGATGCCCAATCGGGTATTAGTGGCAGTGGCTAGGGCAGCGATGTGTCCATGGAAGGAGAGGGAGGGGTCAAAATGGATCCCTAGGTATTTATAGGAGCAAACTTGTTCGAGTGGGAAGAGGACCCAGAGTGAATGAGGAGTTTGAAGTTGCAGGACTTGTTTTGAGGATGAGTGAAGAACATGTTTTTGTTTTTTAAGATTTATCACCAATCTATGTTCCTTGAACCAGCCCTCGGCTTCAGCGAAGGACTTCTGCAGCGAGTCCTGGAGGGCAATAGGGTTACGACTTGAGGCAAAGATGACTGCATCATCAGCGTACAATAGAATGTTCCCGAGCAAGGCGTGGAAGGGTGTTAAGGTAAAGGAGAATAGTAAGGGGCCCAGAATGGAGCCCTGGGGAACCCCAGAAAAGATGGGACAGATGTCTGAGTAGGTCCCATTAATTTTTACACTCTGTGAGCGGTCAGACAGTTATCTGATAACTGGTGCACCAGGAGATAGGCCCAGCAGCAAAACCAGAGAGACTAAGGGCATCAAGAAGGAGGGGGTGGGAGACAGTGTCGAAAGCTTTAGAGAGGTCAATGAAGACCGCACCAGCCAGAGAACCAGTGTCTAAGAAGGAGTGGAGAAAGTTTGAGAACTCTAGGAGGGCTGTGTTGGTACTGTGACCCGCTCGGAAGCCATGCTGCTCAGGACATAGGACATTGTAGGTGGAGAGGTAGTCAGAGATTTGAGAGGCCACCACTTTTTCCAAGGCCTTGGAGAGAGGAGAGAGAATGGAGATTGGCCGATAGTTTCCAGCCACAGATAGGGTGACAGTGGCGACTTTCCAGGCAGTTGGAACCTTCCCCAGGCAAAGAGAGTGGTTGATGAGGCACGTGATCAGGGTAAGGACTGTCTAAGACCAGCCGTAAGATACACGGATCCAGGGTGTCACTGCCTGTACTATTACTCTTGAGGGCAGTGACAAGGTGCGGCCTAAGTTCTTGGGCAGAAACATGGCGGAGGAGAAAATAAGGCGAGAAAGATTCGGCAGGTGCTGGGAGGAGGTCAAAAAATTTGTAGGGAGGATAGGGCTAAGGTCAGTGAATGAGGTGTTGAGGTGGTTGGCTATGAGGGCTGGGTCTGAGGAGATCCGCCATTAATGTTGATCTGGGTGGGTGGGGGAGGAGTGTGCACTCCCATTTAACTGTTTAATGTTATCCCAGAAGGTTCTGAGGGTTTCCCCATGAGGGCAGTGAGTGAGGACCGTTGGTGCTCAGACTTGGCCTTTCTGATGGCCAGTGCATTTTGTTTGGGCGGCAGCATATAACTGCCTGTCACTGGGCTGGCCAGTCTCAGTGGCACGGTGCCATAGGTTGTTCCTATGTTTGAGTTGGTGGATCAAAGCTGGGGTTACCCAAGGGGCATTCTGCCTTTTAGAACAGCGGGTCAACATTGGGGCAGAGATATCACAGGCATTATTAAAAGTTCGGGTAAAGAAGGAGAGAGCTGTGTCGATGTCAGGAGTTGCCTGTATAGGAGACCAGTCAATTTGGGACAGAAGTTCCTTAAGTTTTATCAGTCCACCAGGTATTAGACGCCGCCGGCATGTGGACTGTGCTATGGGTTTGGTGACTGAGGATGACCAGTGGAATAGAATGGGGGAGTGATCACTGAGAGAGTCTGGGAGGACTTGTACATTGGGGATCCGATTAGGGCGGTTGGTGAGTACCACATCAAGCAGGGTACTGGAGCCTCTCTTGGGGTTAGTCCTGGTAGGGTGGGTAACTAGTTGCGTTGGGTCTATTGCAGAAAAGGAGTCTCTGGTAGAGGAGGAGGAGGGGCTGAGCCAGTTGACAGTTAAGTCACCCACCAGAATTTGATCAGCAGAAGGAGGTAGTGAGGAAAGGTATTCTGTAAGAGTGGCAAGGTTGGGGAGTTACTGCTCGGTTCTCCAATACTGTTAGCCAGGTCTCCGGCAGAAGAACTGAGGTGGCGCTGGGGGACCGCCCCTTTATACTACGCTGTACGTCGGCGGCGGGCCCCCGCCTCAGACTGCTAGCTACAAGTTTTCCATGGGGTCCTAATGCCTGGCGGCATTAGTCCTAATGGTATTGCCTGCTGCAAGAGCTCTGCTCGAACATCTACTGTTACGGTAAGTTCTTGCGTAATTGTACTTTATGGAATGCTGTGGCATGCAGGATTCCATGGTGGTCTCATAGATTTGTGAATGTCTTCCTTCCTTGTTGGATGACATAATTACCCAGCAGTTATGACTGACCAAGTGATAACATTAGAACTAACAGAAAAATAAATTATGGGTAGGTGTAACAAAAATATTTCTAGTCCTGCTGATGACAGATCTTTTGACCTCTCATCGGGAAAACATTTTGTACGTGGGTATGTCACCGTGGAATACCCAGCAAGTGGGGGGGCGGTTCTCATACTGCTTGATGACGTCACAGAGGAGATAGTGCTGTCTTGGAAATGGTGGACTATAATTTGAGCATGCACTGGCTTGACTAGAAAGATGCATTTTATTAGACGTAAGGGGCAGGGATCTTACTGATGCTTTACCGGCTGACAAACCGTATTTTGAAGCTCAAGGGGGAATCACTTGTTCAGACTGAAGTGAGGTATCTTAATTAATATGGTGGATATTCTACTTCTTGGATTCTGTCACACCTCCTTTCTCCTTAGGAAGTAGGAAATTCAGTTATTGTCAGCAGGAGCATCATTGCTTGAAAATGTCTAGTAGCAGTACTGTACCTGGCAACAATTACCATGTTTCAGTTAACAGTGAGTAAAACATCAGGGAACCGATTCAGGTTACAGAGGCTGACTCATTCCATCTGTTCATAGTTATGACTTTACCAGCAGAAGTCCTGTTTCTGTTCAGAAATTTGTTGAATGTTTTAGTAGCATAGGTGGGAGAGGGAAGAGTTCCAAATTGTAAATATTAAGCCTGGGTGATAGATCTTCAGCTCTGGTCCTGGCTGCCTGTAAGTATCTCATGACGTTTCACAAGAGTAGGGCACAGCTCCCAATCTAACAATTTAGTTATTTAAGGTCAGAAGGGAATCCAGGTTGAAATAGTTTTTTTTTTTTTTTTTTGGGGGCAGGATTGACTCTCCCATTTTAAAGCAGCAGTACTGGATAATCGGGAAGTAATTATCAAAATTATGCTTTTTGCCTGAAAGCATGCAACTATAGTTCAGTTTCCATATCTGTAAATATTTTTTAGCGGTCTTTATTTTTTTTTTATATATTTAAAATTAATTTCCATTTTTGTGAATCCACAGCAAATATGGCTGCTGCCTAATTTGTAGCCAGGCCCCCTCCTCATGTCACATCAGTCTTTTCTTTACTTGCGTGGGACCCTGTGGTGCGCGTTCCCGCTGTTCCTGCAAGTCGTGCATGTGCGCTTGGTAGCGGAGTTCAAACCCCAGGAATCACTGTCTGCTTAATTAATGCAGTTAGCCTTCAGTATTGAACTGCCACGGAGAGAACAGAATGTATGTAAATGATGGAATTCTCATTGGTTCGTGCCAGTTTCAGACTGCTGCCCCTAGTAACTGCTGCACTCTGAAATGCTCAGATTCATTTCTCTGCCTGCCAGTTCGGACACCTCGGAGAGCTCTCCTCAGCTCTTCAGAATTCTTTTATTTACAAAGTAGTTTGTTCATTTATAATTATTTTAACATTGCTGCCTCTGTTTTCAGGTATATAGATTTAGTGGGTTCTGGTTAGTTTTTAGCGTTACATAATGGTTCCTTAGAACCGCTGCTTTCAGTTTTTTTTTTTGTTTGTTTTTTCCCCCCACCACTTTTGCCTTAGATTAGTGTTAGCTGCTACCACTCTGTCTCTGGGACCTGTAACGCTGTTTATTTCTGTATTTGCTTGGTTCCTTTTCCTGTCAGGAACAGTGTGTTGCAGTCAGTTCCCCTGTCTATTGCTTAAGAGGAACCAATCATTTTTTCCTTCCCTCCTCATTTAAAAACTTTTAGCTGTTGCGGTTTGGAAACCGATAGTTTTTCTATTGTGGTACATTGGTGTTCCTGACACTGTCAGACTCCCAGGAAAAAGAAACTGACAAGAACTGGTTTTAAAAATTGCACTGATTGTGAACAGATAGTTGCCAAAGCAGATAGACATGACTTGTGTATTTCCTGTCTGGGGACCAGTCATATATTTGTAAATTGTGACACTTGCAAAACTTTCTCTCCAAAAACGCTAAAGAAAAGGGCCAGAAAACTGGAACAGTTGGCTACCTCAGCTTCTCTAACGGAGGAACCCTTCACCTCAAAGAAGGATAAAGACAAGGAACCGATGGAAAAATCCACCGAGAAGCCAGAGTCTGCAAAAGCAAAAAGACCAGTGGAACTGGCTTTAGAACCGGTTCTGGCAAAAGGAAAGCATACCGCTGCTCCTCCTGCTGAAAAATCAAAGGAGCTCTCAGTGAGTAGACTGACTATGCCCTCTGCGGTGGAGATTGCCCTTCAGGCAGCTGGCCCTGTGATTCCTCCACTGGTTCCTGCATTGGCTCCACCACCACCACAGGAACCAGTATATTTGTATGAGGAACTGGAAGGAGAACCTATACAACCAGAAGTCTCTCTGGAGCAGGACTTTGTGTCGTCCCCCCACCCACCGGGTAGATGGTCAATACCTTCAACCTCTCTATACAAGAATAAGAGAGAGGAGGCAGATTTCCTGGACATGATGGGTCTCACTCCTACAAAAGACTGCTACTGCCCATTCATAAAACCCTCAGGAAGGCAGTATTAAAAATCTTGCAAACCCCTACTTCAGTGCCAGAGGTAGAAAGGAAAGTGGACAAAAATGTCTCAAACTGCACTAGTTCCTGAATGTTAGCCTAACTGTTCCTGTTATAAACCTAACTTTACTCTGTAACAATTACTGTATTGTGTGTCTGTACTAACTGTATTGTGTATCTGTTATATGTGACGTGGAACCTTTGTAAAGGAGTCTTTGACTCAAAGGTATTTCTGATCTCTGAAATAAAATAAAAGCACCAGTTAGATAGATCTAATGCTGAATTTTTTTTTTTTTGTTCACTCATCCTGATCATGAGGGAGTGATACAAGCTGCAGGCTGACGAGGCTAGGCATGCCACTGGCATCCCACCTCCCGGACAAGGATTCTAGGAAATTGGATGCCATGGGCAAGAAAGGCTATATGGCAGCAGGCAAACAAACTACATGGCTTATGCAGCTCAGTGCCAGAAAGCCCTTTGGACAACAGTACTGACTGTCAGAAAAAAATCCAAGGGGACATAGCAGTGGATCTAGCTGAAACCACTAGGACAGCTCTGTATGCCACAATATCCGTTCCACCACATGGTGGTGGATGCCAATGACACTTCTGCCAGGATTATGGCCCTTACAGTCTCTAATGGGGACGTTTGCATGGTTTAGAGCCATAAACCTGTCTGTGTATCCAAGCTAAAATAGGGACAAAACAGATGCTTACATGAAGAAGATGGAGGAATACAAGACTGCCTACAGAAGTAATGTGGCCAAAGATAGACCCTCCACTTCCTATAGGTCCCAGACTAGGGGAGGCAGGGGTAGGGGGATCCTGCTCCAGGCCCTTTTTCCAGACCCAGGCCCTCCTAGACTACCAGCAGGTCGGGGGGTGCCTCAGAGGTAGGGGCAGAAGGGCAAACACAGTCAGACCCTGCCCCCCAGGTCAAGGCTTAACCCAAACAAAACCCCTGATGTGCTTGCACAGGTGTCCTCTCCCCTGCCAAATAGGCGGCAGGCTGGCTCACTTCGCCCAAGCTTGGCAGTCCATCACCACAGAAAAGTGGGTCTTGGAGGTAGCGAGCCAAGGTCTGTCACTAAGCTTCAAAAGTTTTCCCTCAGTCACTCCACTAGAAGGGGCACTTCTGGAAGCAGAAGTGGCCAACCTGTTGCTGATCAGGGCAGTAGAACCTGTCCCTCTCTCACTGAGGGGCAAAGGGTTCTACTCCAAATAATTTCTATCACAGAAGAAAAACAGGGACTGGTGACCAATATTAGACCTACTCCTGAGCAATTACTTGACGAGGACAAAGTTCAGAATGGTCACTCTGGCTATAATACTCACTCTCCAGCAGAGAGATGGGCTGGCATCTTGGACTGCAAGGACACCTACTTTCACATCCCAGTCCAAACCAGTCACAGAAAGAACCTGAGGTTCAGACTGCCCTCTGGCCACAATCAGTTTACAGCCATGCCCTTTGGCCTAACCTTAGGTCCAAGGGCATTAACAAAGTGCCTAGCTGTCATGGTGGCTCACTTGAGAAGGCAAGGGGTCATGTTATTTCCCTACCTAGATGATTGGTTAGTCATGTGTCAGTCCCCTCAACACACCAGAGGCTCACTTGCTGTAGTCCAGAACACCCTGGAAGCTCTGGGGTTCTTAGGAAATGTCCAGAAGTCCCAGGTGGAACCTGTTCAGGTACTAGACACTCTGCAAGGCAGGGCATTCCTCACTCAAGACAGAGTGAACAGTATTGGGCAGCTGGCAGGGTCCTTCAAACTAAACAGACCCAGGCCAGCAAGGCATTTCCTGCAACTTCTAGGGCACATGGCAGGAGCCACAGCCATAGTGCCAGGATCAAGATTTCAGAGGAGGGATATCCAGTTCCACGTAAGGGCTCACTGGTCCCAAAGGAGGGATCCTCTGGCCAAACTAGTACCCATGTCAAAAACTCTCTTAAAGGCACTATAATGCTGGATTGACAGGGAAAATCTGAGAGGGGAACCCCTCACTAGTAATCGCTTCAGACTCCTCCCTGCTAGGGTGGGGTGCACCGATGCTCAACCTCACGGCCAGTGGCACATGGTTCCCTCAGGAATCCCTTCTGCACATTAGTCTGTTAGGGCAAAGTGTTCCATCTGGCAGCACAAACAGAGCACTGGAGTTATAGAATTCACATTTTTAAGCAGGGGCCAAAATCTCACGCATGCGCGCCAGATGCAGGACCAAAAGATCCTGTACATGTGCAAGAGCCTGCCATTGGTGTGCATGTGCAGGATTTCAGCTGCAGCTTAAAAATACTGTATCTCCAGTGCTTGGTTTGCGGTGCCAGATAGATGGAATGTTTTAGAATTACGCAAGGAACAGGCACAATATGACCATACTGGGTGCATATGAAAAAAATCACGCTTCAGGACCATACTCGTGGCAGACGCGCGGTCCTGACCTAGATGTGCTTCTGATATGCGGGGGATTACTGGTGGGCCGGGCGAAAACCTATTTGGGCAAAAATTTAAAAAACTGGTAAGAAGTCTTGTATATTTTACCCATGGGGCATTCTGAGCATCTCCTTGAGCGGTGTGTGGTCAAGAGGCACACTTCTCACTTTTACCAAAAAATGAAGGGGCAAAGCTGACAGTGCCCCTTTAACTGTAAAACTTGGTGAGGAGTTCCAAATTCCAAGCACTTGTCTTGTGAAAAAAAATATATTCCTCTTGGTAGTTCTGAAATTTCTTCATACACAGATCTTCGAGGATGTCTCTTGCATCAGGCCACATCTATGGAACTGTAGTCACCAGGACCATGCAAACTTTTTAGGTAGCAGTCTAGTTGGGGCCGCCCACACCAGTGAAGATGACTGTTATCTGAATAAATGTGAGCATGCGAGTTGGCACAGGTGGAGGGAAAGTCATTCAAGAAGATGGAGGAAAGGATGGGACCCAGCATAGATTCCTGAGTGACCCCAGCCTAGATGGGAAGGGGTGATGACGGGGTGTCTCCAACCTGTACTGAGTTGACTGTCCATGAGATAGGAACAGAATTAATCAACAGTGGGAGCTACGAGGCCAACAGAACTCTGCTTGTCCAGGAGGAGAAAAGTGGGTGGGACACAGGGTCAAAAGCTTTGGACAGATCAATGAAAATGGCAGCTGTGATGTGCACCTGATCCATCTTAGGAAGGTAGTCACTGACACGCAGCAGGGAGGAGCTTGTGAATGGTGCTTCTGGAAGCAAAACTGGAAGGGTGAGAGGAAACTGGAGAATGAGAAGTGGCCTTAGAGTCTAGAATAGACTAGCTTCTCTTACAGCTTTGCAAGGGAGGGAGGGAAGGAGGGAGATGGAACAGAAATTGCCTGGGGTGAGTGCTCACCCCCTTTAAAGTGTAAAATTCTTCCAGGACTGAGGAACAGAGCAAGAGAGAGTGATAGGTTGAGCAGGTGAGTAAGGGAAATGCAGTGGCAGGAGCTGAGAGGTGGAGGAGTTTTTGATCTAGCCTGTAAGGGCTAGACTTGGTCAGGTTGAGGGATGAAAGGATGTTCATGGTTTCCTGTGTAGTGCTGGGAGGAATGGAAACCCGGGGTGGGGGCAGGAGGGGAGAGGAAGGGAGGAGAGCCTGGAAGGGGTGGAGGAGGGAGGGCGTATGTGGTTAACAGCTCATTGAAGTGAGCAGCAGCAGAGGGTGGGTCAGGTGCAGGTGAGCCACTGACCATAAGGATGAGGGGGTGGACTGGGCAGGGGGTTTGAAAAGGGAGTGGATTAGCTTCTAGAATTTAGCTGGAGAGCTAAGATTGTTCTAGTGGTTGGCCTTGAAATAGTGCAGTGTCACAGCCTTCAGTTGTTTCTCAGGGCCCTGTAGAAGAGCTGGTCAGTTAAGAAGTGGGATGATTTAAAGCGGGCCCAGGTGAGATCATGTTTTCAACCAGTGCAAGTCCTGAGACCAAGCACGGGCCCTTTACAAATTCTCTCTCCTAGTCTGACCTTTTGTTCTACAGGTCACTTAGGAACTCCTGAATGAAGGCAGCTCATGCTACTAAGGCCCACTACTTCAAATCAAACCTCCAGAATAATCTTAACTCTCCAGCTAAATTCTGGGAGGCATTTCACTGCCTCTTTGATACTCCAACTCAGTCCGCTTCCCCAGTCCTCCTGGTGGATGGTTCATCATTCTGTGACCCTCCATCTGTTGCTGCTCTCTTCGGTGAGTCCTTCACCACTTGTGCCATCCCTTCTTTCTCCCCTGTCTCGTATCTGCCCCCCTTGGCTAAGGGCTTTCACTTTCCTCCTCGCTTGAATCGAGAAAGATTCGCAGTTGTTTGATCACCCACTTTTTAATAATTTTTCCAGTGCTGATAGGTTGAAAATGGGTTGATAATTGTTCAGATCATATTAAGAGCCAGATTTGTACATGGGATTCAAATTTGCAGTTTCCAGATATCTGATCATGCACGTGTTTGCAGGAACAGATTAAACAGATGAACAAAAGGGGCAGCTGTGACATTCCTGCTTAATGTCAGGAATAAGGGGTCCAGCAAGCCATGTCTGGCTGTTTTCATGGTGTCCAGTTTCCTTTGGAGTTTAAAGAGTGTGTAAGATTTTGGTAATGGCTTTTAAAATATATTAGTCCATTACCTTATGCTAGTGACACTCACTTGAGCCCAGAAAGGAACTGTTTTCTTTAAGTCCTCTACAGAAGGGAAGAGATTGCAAATTGTGCTGAGCAGATAGCCCGTTGAACTCTTCCATTTCCTGGTCAGCCGGCCCACCCCCTCACTCAGATGTTTTGTGATGTCTAACCAGGCAGAGGGAGGGGGTGTACCACATAAGTCAAAGAAAGACATTTTCTTAACTGTTTGATGTATATACTAAAGTAACCTTTGATATAAATGAAAGTAATTACCCAACTAACAGGAGCCCTATTAGTTGAGCAGTGACTTTTATTTATAACAAAGATTGCTTTAACATGCATAAAACAGTTTTAAAAATTTCCTCCATTGACTTCTATGTGACACACTCCTGTGTTCTATCTGGTTATACGTCACAAACTGCCTGAACATGGGGGTGGGGCCAGCAGATCAGAAACTGAAGGGGTTGCCTGGCCATCTGTTCAGCACAATTTTTAATCACTTCCCTCCCATAGTTGACTTAAGGAAAACATTCCTTTCTGTGCTCAAATGGCTATCCCCAGAAGAAGGTAATGAGCTACTGTATTTAAAATGCTATTACCGTAATCTTAGACATTTCCTTTAAAGGGGAACTGTCAGCAATAAGAGCCTCACACGCAAGTGTAAGGCCGATCCCAGTTTGCTCTTTGCGTACAAAAACATTTTTTTTTTTTTTTTTTTACTGGATGTTTACTGCAGTATAGTAGCTTGTATTGGGCTAATTTTGCTGCTTAGTAAGGTGACATTTCCTGTAACCAGAAATCCCCAAATCCCTTTGCAGATGACATCAGAGGAGGGCTTCAGAACTAGGAGATTCAGTAGCCCGCAGTATGCATGTTAAAGATTTTGTAAGCTGAAATGTGATGTTTGCTGGTCCCACTATGCTCACTGGGGCTTGGTGCATTCCTCTGTGACTGTACCTAGCCCCAGGAGAGCAGCAGACCAGCAAACAGAAGATTACAGCTCTTAACTCTTAACATTCATTGCAGGCTTTGCCACTCCCACAGCTGCAGCCTCCTCTGATGTCAGCGGCAGGGGAGTCTGGCATTTCTGGTTATAGGAAATGTCAGCTTAGAAGTCAAATTAGCATGATTCTATCTACTACACTGCAGTAAACAGTATAAAAAAAGTGTTTTTGCACATAAAGTGCTATTTGGGATCAGCCTCACACTTATGTGTGAGGCTCTTGATGACTGTTACTGTAATAGATTTCAGATAAAAGTCTGGGGTTGCTCTAGCTTCACAGTTGTTTTGTTGCTGGGCCTCTATTTAGGGGTCAGTGTGGCTCAATTGATATATCCGTCTGTGTGCCAGAAGGCTGTGGGTTCCTGTCCCACACCACGCTTGGACTTGTACCATAAATGCTGGCACCAGACTGCAGTACTTGGGAGGGTGCTGTACTGTCTGGGTATGCCATCCTTTGGATGAAATGTTAAACCAAGGTCCATTTTGCCCATCTGTGGTGGTGTCCTGGTGGGTGTCAATGTGGTGGAAGTAAAAAGAACCTAAGCCACTTTTCACAAGAGCTGGGGATTTTCCCTGGTGCCCTTGCTGGCATTCCTCTTCCGATAAAACCGGCTCATGCAGTTGTCCAAGGCTGTGTCTGTGTGCATGTTGTGCCTAATGGCTGCTACTGTACTTTTGTAGTCTCTTCACTTGTCAGTCTCTCATTTCTCTTAAAGCACTTTGGGATACAACGTGCTTGAAAAGTACTATATGAACGCAGATTCTTCCTTTATTAAACGTTAGTCCAGGGGCACTAGCAGATTTTCACAAATACCAAGTCTGCAAAGAGCAAAACGAGCCCTGAATTCCTATATTACTTTATTCTCGGCAGTGACAACTTTATTTTTGATTTCAGTTATTGTGGAATTGTCGAATGTGATTTTCCGTCAGGCATCTGTACTGTACTGCAGATTTTTTATTTATTTAAGATCTTGGATTTACACTTATGAGCCGGAGCTCTTTTACATACTTTCCATGTCTCAGGAAGATGCACACAGCAAAGGATATACAACAAATTGTGGGGAACAATAGTGAACAAAAAACAATAACTCTTACTGGCATTGTACAGTGTAAGCCAGGCAATATACATACGAGGAGAGAAGTTAAGCAAGGCTGTAAATCAACCAAGAGGCCTTGTCGAGTGATAGACAGGAGGATAGGGATGGGATAAGGTAGAGAAGGAAGTATGGAAAAAGCAGGGCAAGGCGGCCAGTGGCTTTGTCAAAAAGATAAGAGTGTGGCATGGGGTGAGGTGCGATGGGCAGGGTAGGTGGGTGAGGGCAGGGATATTCAAGTAGGTGGTTAGGGATTGAGGAGTGGGTTAGTACGTGGACAAGGGAGGAGGGTGGTTAGGGCTGAAACAGATAGAGAACAGGAAAGTTGGGTTATGTGGGGGAAGGGGTGGGAAGGGGCTGAGTGAGGGGAACTACTAGAGCAAGAAATGCTAAGAAGAGCAGAAGAAAAATGCAGGATGTGTTGGGGTTAGTGAGGATTTGAGGCGTACAGCATAAGCAGCTCAGTGGAAGCAGTCACATGTTGTGCAGGATAAGGTACTGTCAAAGTTTATGTTTAAAGGGGCCAAGCTTGGGGGTTGATGAGATGTCACCGGGGAGGGAGTTTAACCAGACGGGAGCTCGGTAGGCAAAGGATCTTTGTTCCTTGGTAGTATGGCAGCAGTGTACCTGGAAGATTTGGTTAACAGAGCCCCTGGTACGACTGGGTTTACTGGAGCGGTTAAGGATGTTTTGCACCCCAGTGGGTGCGAGTCTCAGCCTGACTTTCTTAGCTAGAAGACAGGTTTGTAGTTTAATTCTGTCTTTCAGCTGAAGCCAGCTAATCTTAGCATAGAGGTCGCAGATATGCATGAGTCAAGCATCACCTGTGAGGAGCCTGCAGGCCTTGCTCAGGGCTGTGGAAATTCTTCGTAGAGGTGTTTCAGTGGCGGAGCTGTGGACTGCAAGCCCATAATCTATTATAGATATGACTGAGCTATGGCTTGCAAGTTTTAGTGTCAGTAGCCAGACTCAGTTTATGCTTGCGTAGAAGCCCAATGCAAATGTTGACAGCTTTGGCAACACGTTCAGTATGATGGTAGTAGGATAGGGTGCTGTCCAGGGTAATCCCGATATATTTAAAGTGTCAACTTGTTCAAAGTGGGGTGCCAGCAGAGTTGCAGATTGTCAGATGGTGCGATTTGTATTTGCTATGCTGGCCACTAAAGAGCATAACCTTGGTCTTTTTGTGGTTAAGTATTAGCTTGTGTCTGCAGAACCAGCCTTCTGTTTGAGCAAAACTTTGCTGAAGTTGATTCTCAAGGAACTTGGGATCATGGTTGGTGAAAATTACTGCATCGTCTGCATACAGTAATATAGGATCATGACAGGAGCTAGGCAGTCTCTGTTCATGAAGATACTGAACAGAAGGGGTCCCAGAATGGACCCTTGAGGGACATCCAATAGGACTGCACGCCTATCAGAGAGGTGGTTGTTGAGCTTTACCTGTTGAGAACGGTCAGAAAGGTAACTTTTGAACCAGGTAAAGATGTCCTTGGACAGTTCTATGTTCAGTAACTGGGCACAAGCAGAAGAGCATGGTTCACCGTATCAAAGGCTCTGGAGAGATCCATAAATGCTGTTCCAACTAGATAGCCTTGTTTGAGTGACTCATGAATGAAGGCTGTGAATTCAGTGAGTGCCGTGGTGGTGCTGTGACCCTTATTTTAATCCATATTGTTGGAGACATTGCAACTGGTATTTTTCAAGGTAGTCAACAAGCTGGTCTGCAACATGTTCGAGGGCTTTTTTGGGGGGACGGAGACTGGTCCATAGTTTCCGTGGTGCGCCCTATCACCACTATTGTGCACAGGGGTCACCAGTGCAGATTTCAACGTATCAGGGAATTGGGATAGCCTTGGTGATTATTTTGGTTAGCGAAGATACAATTTCCTCCAGGGTTAGGGCGACAAGTTTCAGGCCCATTGAATCCCCACTGAATCTGGATTTTCCTAGGACCTTTAGGATGTATTTCCTGGATTCGTTGACAGTAATTGTTTTAAAGTGGGGGGGGGTGATTGTGGTTGTTTCGTATCAGTGATCTTATCCACATTTGATGAGACTTCGAAGAAATCCAGGGGTAGGACATCATTGAGGTCGGTAAAGGCAATATTAAAAGTGTTGGCTATGGTTGTAGAGTCGAGGGTCAGTGTTTCTTCAATATTGAGCATTGTTGGGGGTTGTTTTGGGTCCATGCCTTTTACTACTTTAGTGTTGTGCCAGAACCTCCTACCGTCTTCCCAGGAGCTGGTGGGCACTTCTTATAGAACTGGTTCTTTTGGTTACGGATCATACGTGTACAGTCATTCATGGTTCTTTTATATTTTTGTATATCCCCTTGCTTGCCTGTGGCCCATGCAAGCTGCCACAGGTGATCTCTGTGGTTCATGAGCTCCAACAAATCTGGTGTGATCCAAGGGTTGCGGGTGCCTTTAACTTTACGTGTTCTGAGAGGGGCATGGAGGTCACAGGCAGCATTGAAGTGGTGGATGAAATAGTCAAGTGCTGTGTTTACATCTTTAGCAGCGTCTATCAGAGTCCAGTCTAGGTTACATAGTTGCTGTTTGAGTGGCTCGAGCTGTCCATGGAGTAGGGGCCTGCATATGATTGTTTTAGCAGGTGGCTTAGAGAAGTTATTGGACCAATTGCACATGATGGGGGAATGATCACTGATAGCATCTGGTAGGACTGTTATGTTGGTTATTCGATCAGATTGGTTGGAGAAGACCCAGTTGAGTAAGGTGCTGGTCCCTGTCCTGTAATTTGTTCGGGTAGGGAAATTAAGTTGGGTGAAGTGTTCAGCCGAAATAGCATCCCTGTAGCAGCCCGCATTGGGGTACAACCAGTTTTCATTGAAATCACCCAACAAAATGGTTTGAGTTGGAGTGCAAGTGACTGATACCATCCAAGACTGAGATAAGCCCCGAGGCATTGTGTTTTGGTGGGATGTGTATCGATGCCGCAGTAAGAGATTTGTTATGCGCACCAAGTAAGACCTCTATAGGTAGCACCTGTATATAGCTTTCTAAATTTGGCATGGGTAACACATGCACCACGATGGTGTCTTTTGCATATATTGCACAGCTACCTCGTCGTTTGGTAAGCCTGTCATGTCTGAAGACCATGTATCCTGGGAGGGTAACGGAGGCATCCATTATTTTGGGTGAAAGCCACGGCTTGTCAACTGAGAGAATGTGTGGGTTATGCTGAGAGACCCAGGCATGCAGGTTGTCCAGTTTAGCCAGCAGGCTACAGATGTTAATGGAAGTCAGTGAGATCACACCTGGTTTTGTTCCTGCGTAGGGTGAATATTGGGGTGGGGGGCAGGTTGGTGTGAATATTGCCAGAGATCAAGAGAAACAGCAGTATGAGTCTCATTACATATTCCTTCAGTCGCTTGCAAGCAATGGCATGCTCATGTTTATGTGAGTAGTGTTTGATAGGTATCCTTTGGTCAATAGAATAATGAGAAGGACAAGAGATGACTGTGCCAGGAAGGAGCCCCAGGATACAGCCAGCTAAGGGTGGGATTAGAGGTGTCTCCAGAGCTTTAATGCTTTTGGATCTGTGTAGAGATCACAGGTGCGAGTTCCTGTGCCGTAGGCATTGTAGATGTTGTTTACTGGGGTGAGTTATAAAGGCAGAGGCTGCTGTACCCCTGGCCGCCCTTTAAGCATAAACAGTGCAACCAATGTGAATAAATTGGGAGGGAGGCATGGGGTTGCCATTGTGATACAAACAGGAATCTAGTTTCATGCAGGATGGGATGTGCGAGGAAATTGGGTTGGTTGAATGGTGAATTTAGGGGCGTAATGTGACTCTCCATATGGGAACATTCATGGTAACGTGAGTGGAGAGAAGTGAATTAGGGGATGAGTATGGAGATTGTCAGAAGTGTGTGAACGCGAGAGGGGCGAGGGAGATTAGCTTTGAATAATGAAGGGGTGAGGACCACTAAATTCGGAAAGGGGATGGCTGAGGGACTAGAAGTTAAGATTATTAGCTTGGGGTCTCTCACATTTTCTACGGTTTTTCAGGTAGCAGATTGCTTTTGTGGCCCTGATAAGCTTGCCACTAAAATTATTCTTATGGTTGTAGAGCATTCGGTTATTATCTGCAGTAGCCCATGGCCTGTCCTCAAGTAGTGCCATGTTTAGTTTGTATGTAAACAAAGAACAAGATTTGGCCCTAATTTTTGTTCTCCTAAATAGGGAGATTTTTGTTGGCTGTAGAACGGAAGAGGTCATTAAAATATGTGGCTGCTTTCTCCACTGTAGGTATCGGGTATAGATGTGACTAATCAGCAGATGTGCGATCATGCAAGCATGCCTGCTTACTAAAATGTTGAAGCACCCCGGACCTATCAGGGATTTTTAGATTGGACTTTACGGGCTGCTGAATTTGTCACATAGTTTTTTTGTTTGTTTTTTAACGGTCATACTTTGGTGTGAGCACTCCCAGTCTGGTCTCCCAGCACAAGGATTTCATTAATGTGGCTTTTGAAGAGGGAGGAGCGTTGTTCCAAGATTCTATGAGCAGCGTTGGGGGCAGTGAGGATGTCTGACATCCAAGCATATTTGTGACCCTATGATTTGACTGTTGTGCTTACTGCAGTACACTGAAAGGTTTAGGTACAGTGAGGGAGCTAATATTTGTAAGTGTAAGTTTATCAGTAATATAGGGGGGGCCCTCCCTCTCCCCAGTAGGTCGATATAATCTGAAGAGACTATAGCCAGGAAGTTTACTAACAGAGCTCTTTAGCTGTGTTTCGGTTACTGTTAGCATGTCAGGCAGAGAATGTGCCACTTATGATGCATTAGATCCATTTTTGATAACCTACTGCCCGCATTCACCATCATGTATTATAAGCTGACATATCTGATGGGTAATGCAGTGAGTGCCAGGCCCTGGATTTGAGATATTTCCTGAGCACATATGCAATAGAATACCTTGGACTACCACCAATATGGGTAAGAAAGCTCTCTCTCTCTCTCTCTGTGACTGTCCCCTCTCTGTGGAATAGGCTACTCCTCTCCCTGAGAATCTCTCACCACTCATAACTTCAAGCTCTACCTAAAATCCTGGCTGTTTGACAAGGATCGATGCAGCTGCCCTGCTCGATAACACCCCATACATCTCTCCTATCTCCTCCACTTCCTTCTCCTAACCATTTCTACTGTCCTCTCTGTGAAATGTCTTATCTTGTAAATACTGTACATATTTTGGCATACCAGTGTGTCTCTAGAAATGCATTCTGTAAACCAGTGTACTCTATTTTATTACCTGTACCCAATTATGTGTAATCATTTATGTACTACCTTCAATGTAAGCCTTGTATATTGATCTTGCTATTATACTGTTAATACTTGTGCCTCGTGTCGTGCCTGTAAACTGTCCACTGGACCAGTGCACCTTCCTGGTTATCAGTCATAAATAAAATTACAATAGTTTTATTTGCAAATTGGTTTCTCATCTAACTTATTTCTAAGATGCAACGTGAGTTCATTAGTTGAAGTGCAGAAGATGGTAGGAATGGAAATTGCGAGCATCTGAATAACTGAGGTAGGGGCATTTTGAGTGACGTGGTAAACATTAGGTGAACACCTAGTGCAGCAATTGCAGGATCCACAACTGTGCTACCATACCTTATTGTTTGCTTGCAAGGCATGTACAGTGTAAAGGTTCTTGGGATATTTTTTTAAGAGAGGAAACCTCTGTCTGACGGAACATAAATGCTAGTAAAATTAGGGACCCAAATAGCCATGTTTTCATTTTCTGGCAAGTTTGAAGAGGGAGGCTTCCATTTTACACCCAAGGCATAATCTGGGTTGGTCTGGCACTATCTGAGGGGGCTTACAGAGCAGACCGTAGAGAGACATAAGTAGAAGGGTCAAACAAAATACAGTATACATGGAATCAAGCCTGCAGTGCAATAGATAAATATTGCAACAATCTTCAGACATACATTTTACATATGTTAACGTGTTGTCATGCTCTGTTTCAGAAATTGTGGATGGCAATGCAAAGATGACCTTGGGTATGATTTGGACCATCATCCTTCGATTTGCAATCCAGGATATCTCTGTGGAAGGTGAGAGATAAAGAAATTAATTTTTTTGTTGACTGGGAAAGGTGGGCTAGACAGTACTGCATATTTTGAGCCTTGATTGAGGGGGAAATGAGAGATACAGATGCAAACCAACTGAAGTTGAACCAGATTAAACAGTTTGTGGTATTGTAGTGAATGGGGGAAATTAGAAACAGTGACTGCAGAAAGAGACCACTGGTCCATCCAGTCCGCCCATAAACTCTAACAAATCCAGGATCTATTGTCTGTACAGGGTTCTAACCCACGCTGTCCACCCACATGCTCCCCACCCTACCATTATCATCCTGAGCAACCACTAAGCCCTTCACTCTGTCCCGGCTGTGTTTGAAACAATTGATTAGTTTTGGCGCTCAGCACATCAGCTGGTAGATTGTTCATAGCTACACCACCCTTTTTGTAAAATAAAACTTTCTCACTTCCCTCTTGAATCCCAACCCCCAGTCAGTTTTCACTCATATCCCCGTGCTGTTGATCTGTTATGTATGCTAAATAGTTCCTTGCAGTTTACCTTTTTCGTTCCTTTCAGAAACTTGAAGGTCTCTGTCATACTTTCCCCTCTCACGTCTTGTCTCCAGCAAGTACATGTTCAGTGCCTTGAGCCAATCCTCATATGACCTGCCCTGCTGGCCCTGAATCATTTTGGTCACCCTAATCATTGCAGTCTCTCCAGCTCGTCCTTATCTGTCCTTAGGTGAGGACTCCAGAACTGGGTACAGTACTCCAGGTTGGGTTTCACCAGTGATCCAAAGAGAGGTGGTAACACCACCTTTCTTTTGCTGTCAATACCCGTTTCTACACTCCCCAGCATCCTTTTTGCCATACTGTAGGCCTTGTTAGACCGGTTTGAGTGTTTTAGGGAGTCACTGATGATGACCCTCAGGTATCTTTCCTCTGAGGTCATGTCCATCTTTAACCCCCAATTCAGTATTCTGTCCTGGGGTTTTTGTTCTCTATGCGCATCACCTTCCAGTTTTTGACATTGAATTTCAACTGCCAAACCTTTGACCACCTCTGTAGCTTTTGCAAGTCTCTCTGCAGCTCTCTAACCCCCTCCTCGTTGTCTACCCTATAACAGAGCTTAGTGTCGTCTGCAAAGACACTTTTTGCCATGGATTCCTTCTCCTATGTTAATGAATATGCTGAAAAGGACTGGACCCAGGACCAATCCTTGTGGCATCCCACTGCTAACCTCCCTTTCTTCTGATTTGACGCTGTTAACCACAACCCTCTGCTGTTTCCTTTCCAACCAGTTTCTCACCCATCTGAGTCTCACGCTGTACCCAGATCCTCTAGCTTCTTCAGCAACCTTCTGTGAGGCACAAAATCGGAGGCCGTGAGGTCACGATGCTGATAAAGTGGGGGAATAGAACTAGATATGTCAGTTGCCAGGCAGTGTGCTGTTCCATAGATCACACCTACTAACATCAGGTAGAAAAATCTTCTAATTACCCAAATGGAAAAGAAAAAGTACCTCGAATACAAAAGGTAATATACTTGGCTTCTTTTGAAAACTAATATTCATTTTGAGCAGTACACTGGCTCTGAAGTATTTATATTAATTTCTTTGCTGATAATTTGCACAAAAGTGCATACTGGTATTTGTGTTGTTTCACTGTAATAACTCCAGTTGCAGTGTTACTAAAACCTACAGTATAAGATGAACTGTGTTGGTTGGTGGGTTACTAATTGACCAGATAACCACAAAGGAGATCACCCATTTTATGTTCTGAATAAAAGCAGGAGACACCTACAGACCTACACACCATCAGAAGAGTGTCTTGTTAAGCAGTTTTTGGGTGCTAGAACTGCAGTGTAAGACTGAGGGGTCCTGGCATCAAGAGAATGCGCATGGAGGTGTTCTATAACCATGGCCCCTGGAATTCTGTGATCTTAGAGAAACAGCTCTTGCAGCAGGTTACACCATTAGGACTGAAGCTTGCAGGCGCCAGGATCCCACGGAAATTTTCTAGCTAGCAGTATTCAGCGGGGACCACCTCCGATGTCAGTCCTGCCCCCGATGTCAGACGTAGTACATAAGGAGGCGGTCCCCCAGAATCCCCAGTTCTTTTCCCGCCGTCGACTCGTCAGCATTGGCCTCTCGGTCTCTACCTAGCGTACGACGACTACAGAACTTTCTGCGTTTTCAAACTGATGTCCTCTCCAACTCCTTCGCCTGAGGGTCACCTTTCTAAGCGTGCCTTCGGAAAACAGATCCCCTTCAAGGATCCTCACTCCTCCTGCATGTGGTGCCTAGGCCCAGACCACGATACCAAGGCTTGCACCTTTTGCCAAGGGTTCAATAGCCACACCAGGATCCGCCGTCAGAAGGCACTTAAGGCGTATCTTCTTGAAGAAAAATTGAAAAGGATGCACCAAGAACCTTCCTCCAGGGGAGAATCTTCCTCGAAGGCCCATAAACACTGGGAGAAAGTAAGGTCCGGATCCCCGAACCGGGCCTCGGACTCCCGCAGCTCAGGCGTCACTAGATCGGACGGCTCGGTCTCAGCCCCCCTCCGGTTAAGGTCCGGGCTTCAAGTGGCTCTTCTACACTCCAGCCTATCAAGACTTCGAGGCCCTCGGCTTCCTCCACTCCATCCAAGGCCTCTTCCAAGCGCCACAAATCATCTTCTTCCACCACACATCTGGACACCGACTCTAGATCGGTCTCCCAACCTCCCAGAGGTCCTGATCCAACTCCCAGAAAGACCAAGGACCTGATGTCCCTGAAGCGGACGTCGGACCCGACGTTGGCTAAGCATTCCAAGTCGGCCAGGTGCTCGCAGGAACCCAGGACGCCAGCCAGACACCAGTCGCTGGCCGTTCACCTGATCCGAAGGCGTTGGCCAGGAGACCGATGTCGGCATTGCACTCTCCAGAGTGGAAGACCGCCCCGTCACCGGCGGACACCTGTCACAGGGAATCAACTGAGGAGGAGCTACACTGCCCGAAGACCAGGCGAGTGACACCGAGGATGCCAGGCTCCCGGGGGAACCTTCCCCGAAACCGGGGACCCGGCGACAGACCACCGGCGCCAGGCCCGTCGTCGGGCATGAATATTGAAGAAGTGAAGGAACTCTTTACTTTCTGGTGGGACACCATCCATAAGGATGTGGTCCCTGTTAAACCTCCTACTCCTACTCCTTCACCTCCTACACCCCCTCCTCCACCAAAGGGGCCAGCAGGACGACCACCAACCCCTAAGGAGCAGACTCCACCTCCTAGGGGCAGATCCAAAGACAGGAGAAGGCCTCCCTCAGGGTCTCCCAGCCCCAAGCGACCCAGACGGCGTCGGTACACTCCGGGGGAGGACTCCAGATCGGACACCTCGGACTACTCCAGATCTCCTTCTCCGCTCAGCATCTCCTCTCCTGACCCACATGACCTCCCCAGGTCTCCTCCGGATGATCCCTCCTTCGCTGAGATCAAGAGGCACATCCAGGACAATATGGGGTGGGATGCTGAAGACCTTGACCCCGAACAACAACGCCTTGCCCGCTATCTTCGGCAGAAAGACCCAAAGCCTGTGGTAGTACCACCCTTTGTAGACACATTTGCGGACGTCACCAAGGCTGCGTGGAAGTGTCCGCACTCCACTCCTGCAGTGCCGAACAAGGCTGACCGCCTGTACAAGGCCGCGATAGAGGACCAGTACTTGGCCCAACAACCTCTTGCAGACTCCCTGGTCATCACGGCCTTGTATGACCGGTTTCAAAGACCACAACATATGAGCACACAGCCACCAGACCAGGAATCCAAGCAACTGGATGCCCTGGGGAGACGCACGTATGCGACTGCTACATGGGCCATCAGGTCTCTGAACTACCTCACCCACATGGTACAGTTTCAGAACGCCCTGTGGGAACAGGGCCAGGACCTTGTCGATAAGCTTCCAAATGGCGATCAGAAGGCGGAGCTCCTCAATCTTCTCTGCACAGTGTCAGATGTGGGTACCTAAGTGCTACAAGCAGCATATGATTCTGCGGACTAATCTGCCAGAGCTGCAGCTTCGGGCGTTTGTCTCCGGAGACACTCTTGGCTCCATGTCTCCGGCTTCACCCCGGACATACAGAAGAACATTCTTGACGTCCCGTATAACAGCGAAGTACTCTTTGGTGAACCCTCGGAGAAGGTCATCACCGAACTCCAGGATGCTGGGAAGGCAGTCCGGTCTGTACAGGCCATGTACAGATCCAGGCCGGGTTCCTTTTGCAGGAACCAGAGCCGTTTTCGCAGCCGGCAACAAAGGCAGCAGCCACGTTCCAGCCAGCAGCAAAGGGGCACTTTTCAGGGTAAAGCCCAAGCGAAGTCGTCCCCAGGCAGAGGCCAACGTTACTCGAAACTGGTCCAGCCCGCAGGGACCAGTGCGGCCACAGCATGACTCCTTCCTGGCCCCCGCCCCTTCTCTGGATCAACGGGCGCAAAAGGTCGGGGGTTGCATCGCTCGCCACTTTTTAGGGTGGCACTCGATCACCGCCGACCGGTGGGGTCTTCAATTGGTCAAGAAAGGCCGTTTCATAGAGTTTCTCGACCACCCACCGGCAAGACCTCTCCTGCTCTCCTGTTACTCGGGTCAGCATGCCCTGCTCATACAGCAGGAGGTGCTCGCGCTTCTGGGAAAAGAAGCTATAGAGCATGTACCATGGAACCAGAGAGGTCTAGGATATTATTCTCACTTCTTTCTGGTTCCAAAGAAAACAGGGGACCTCCGTCTGATACTGGACCTCAGCGACCTCAACGAATCGGTCCTGTACAAACGCTTCCGCATGGTGACCCTCCCAGGTCTGATTCCCATGCTCAAGCTGGACACCTTTCTAGCATCCCTGGACATGAAGGATGCTTACCTGCACATCCCCATTGCTCAAGCGCACAGGAAGTTTCTGCGCTTCGAGTTTCAGGGTCACCTTTATCAGTTCCGAGCCCTTCGCTTTGGGCTGTCATCGGCACCTCGGGTGTTTACAAAGTGCATGGCGGTCGTAGCGGCATCTCTGAGGAGACAAGGCCACTACGTGTTCCCCTACCTGGACGACTGGCTTCTTATGGCACCCTCCCGGGAGGCCCTGATGTCCGCCATTCACTGTACTCAGTCTCTGTTTGAGACGTTGGGCATCATCATCAATCACAAGAAGTCACGCCTGGTTCCATCTCAGACTCTGCAGTTCATAGGTGCAGTTCTGGACACTGTCCAAGGGAAAGCTTTTCTCCCCCCGGATAGAGCGGAACACATCAGATCCCTCATCAGGGACATTTCGGTGAAGACCGTTCCTGCCAGACTGGTCCTTTGCCTGCTCGGACACATGGCTGCGGCCATTGCAACAGTCTCGCTAGCCCGTCTCCACATGCGGGTAACCCAGTGGATGTTAAGGGTCCAATGGGATCAAAAGCAAGACCATCTGCAGCACCCAATCTGGATCACAAAGGCCGTAATCCGAGATTGGCAATGGTGGCTAGATTCATAGAAACGTAGACTTTGACAGCAGATAAGGACCGCTTGGCCCACCTAGTCTGCCCATTTCGCTACCTAGAGGATAAGCTGCAGAGCCTATTTAACCAACAGCCTATTTCTTCCTACCCCCCACAAAAATTGCCTTATGTTTGTCCCATGCATTCTTGAATTCTCCCACAGTTTTAAACCACACAACCTCCTCAGGAAGGCTGTTCCATGCATCCACTACCCTCTCTGTGAAAAAATACTTCCTCACATTGCCCCTGAGCCGTCCCCCCTCTATCTTCAGATTGTGTCCCCTTGTTCTTGCATGTCTTTTTTTCTGAAAGATTCTACCCTCTTGGACTTTGTTTATTCCACTGAGGTACTTAAACGTTTCTATCATGTCCCCCCCCCTTTCCTCAAGGGTATACATGTTAAGCTCCTTTAGTCTCTTCTCGTAGAGCTTCTCTTGCAGACTCTGCACCATTTTAGTTGCCATCCTCTGAACTGCCTCTATCCTATGTCCTTGCGGAGATGGGGTCTCCAGAACTGGACGCAGTACTCCAGATGGGGTCTCACCAACTGTCTGTACAGGGGGATAACAACTTCCTGTTTTCTGCTGGTGTTGCCTCTCCCTATACATCCCAGTATCCCCCCAGCCCTCCCTACTGCCTTCTCACATTGCTTGCCAACCTTAAGGTCAGCTGATATGATTACCCCCAGGTCGCTTTCCATTTTTGTTGTTGTTACTACCCCCCTCCCCATTGTGTAATCTTCCCCTGGGTGTTTGTTTCCCATGTGCATTATTTTGCACTTCTTTGCATTTAATCCAAGCTGCCATACTTCAGACTATTCCTCCAACCTTGCAAAGTGGCCAGTGTGAACAGAGTTGGTAATTGATTACCTAGAATCAAAGACTAGGTAATTAATCACCAACACATGTAAACATAGTAAGTAGTCAACAGACAAGACTGAGTCCTTAATGGCACAATCAACGTTTGTGGCACCAGGTGGCTGAAACAGCCAATGTACTAATCCAAAATGGAGGTGATCTTTCTCGAGAGTACTGGCGGGAAGGCACCATTTTGTATGAAAAAGTTCAAAACTGTCCTGGACTGTGAAAAGGCATAACGAAGAACTACTGTATATTTAAACAACAAGAATAAACTTTATTTCAACAGCAGAATTTGGTAAAAACAATCAAAATCATAAGTCTCATTATCAGGGGTCAACCTTAACTTTTTTTTGCACTAGCCAGCTGGGCTAGTGAACCAGAAATTGCACTAGCCCGCAGAAGTTTGCAGTAGCCTGCAGTCAGTATAGTTAACAGTGATTTGTTAAATAAAAGGCAAATAAAATCGCATTTGTCCTGCCAACAGTCTGGACACCTAGCAACTGATTTTGCACTGTGCCTTTAACTGCAAACCGCACATACACTGTCTCAGCTTCTGTGACTGAAGAGTCAGTGGTTCTGTCACTGATGACTGAAATTAACTTTGTTCCCATAATTTCTTCTCGTAGCGCCATGTGTTCAACCTCGGCTACATAGTGGATAAAGTTGCAGGCATATTTGTCCTTCTGATATGCTGAACTGTTATCTAGCCCTTTCATATCATCAAGGCTGCACATCCACACACAGTCTGTGAAAGGACGACCTTTCTTAGCAATTGCATGGCATGTGCGAAACAATTTATCCAGATGGTTAAGCATTGCTTCTTTCATGTTCTTCAGCATTCCCTCCACGTTACTTGTCCCTGGAGTAGCAGTGTTGGCATCCTCCTTTTCCTTTGCCCAAGCATGAGCTCACTGATATTATGGGATGAGACGGTCTCAAGCCGGAAGTTATCTGTACTGAAATGACTCGAGGAGTCTTTCGGCGGGAGTCCCCTTCATTGTGCCATCTGAGACTGTGACACTCTCCATGGACGCCTCAGGGCTCAGCTGGAGAGCACACCTCGACGGTGTCCGATCTCGGGGTCTGTGGACAGACCAAGAGACTCATCTCCACATAAATATCCTGGAAATGAGTGCAGTTCTTTACGCCCTGCAGGCCTTCCAGTCAGAGATCTCACCGGGTACACTTCTGTTACAGACAATTCCACGGTGATGTATTACCTAAACAAACAGGGAGGCACTCATTCCTACCCACTTTGCAGGGAGGCCATGAGGGGATTGGGTTTTGGAACATGGCACAAACCTCATTGCTGTTCATGTTCCAGGAGTGGACAACGTCATTGCAGATGGCCTGAGCCGCTCTCAGGCCAGAGTCCATGAATGGGAACTACTTCAGGAGGTTGCAGAGGATCTGTTTCGCAGATGGGGTACTCCACAGTTAAACCTTTCGCGTCCCCATCCAATGCAAAACTGCCCAATTTTTGCTCGCTAGATCCAGGGCCTTGTGTTTTCTGGCGAGATGCGTTGTCCCTCTCCTGGGTGGGCAGATTCCTCTATGCTTCCCCCCCCCCTTTTCCGTTGATCCAGAGGGTTCTTCTGAAACTTCTGAGAGAGCAAGCAACGCTGGTACTTATCATGCCGTTTTGGCCCAGGCAGATCTGGTTCCCTCTTTTACATCGGCTGTCCCGGGAACCTCCAGTGCTGCTGCCAATCATCTCCCACTTGCTGTCTCAGGAGGCGGGTTCCTTGGTCCATCCGGACCTACGTTCCTTGAACCTACACGCTTGGCTCCTAGAGACATAGCCATGATGCGACACGGGGTCTCGCAAGAGGTAGCAGACATTCTCGCTGCTGCTAGGAAACCGGCTACCCATGTGACCTACACCATGAAGTGGCGCAGGTTTTGTTTATGGATTCAAGCACGCGGTTTTTCGCCTTTGGATTGTCCAGAGAAGTTGGTCCTGGACTACCTACTGTCCCTTTTCCAGACAGGCTTGGCTTACTCCTCGATTAAGGTACACCTCTGTGCCATCTCAGCCTATGACGTTCCTATAGGCCAACGCAGTATAACTAGGTTATACACAACACGAGCCTTCCTGAGGGGTGTCCTCCACCTTAGGCCCCCGATTCCACCATGGGATCTGCCCTTTGTTCTGGAGCAGCTTACGTTGCCACCCTTTGAATCAGCCACGGATTGCGAGCTACATCTTCTTACTTGGAAGACGTTGTTTTTAGTTGCCGTCACCTCGGCCAGAAGAATTTCTGAACTTCATGCACTTTTGTGCAAAGAACCTTATTTGTTTTTTCACTAAGACAGGGTATCTCTACGGACTAATCCTAAATTTCTGCCTAAGGTGGTCTCAGCTGTCACCCTTAATCAGGACATCGATCTATCTGTGTATTTCCCCAAGTACTCTAATCGAGGAGAAGCCTTGTCGCACACTTTAGATGTGCATACATGTCTGACACTATCTGACCAGAACCAAACACCACCGAAAATCGGACCAGCTTTTTGTCTCCTTTGCCCACAGGATGATGGGAGCTCCTGTTTCAAAACAGTCTCTGTCCAGGTGGCTCATTCAGTGTATTACGTTCTGCTACCAGAAGTGCAATAAACCCTTACCGGGCACGGTTAAGGGTCATTCCACCAGGAGGGTGGCTACCTCCTTTGCAGCTTTAAAGAACGTCTCCACCTCAACTATTTGTGCTGCAGTTACTTGGAGTGCCGTACACACTTTCATCAGGCATTACAGCCTGGATATTGCATCGAGGCAGAGAGCAGGTTCTGGTCTAACAGTCCTTCAGGGACTTCTGTCCTAGGCTTGACTTCGTTCAAGGATTTCTACCTCTCCTCCTCCCAATGGTGTGGGATTTCCAGGATTGCGTGGGAATCTGTCCTAATGGTGTAACCTGCTGCAAGACCTGTTCCTCGAAGTAAGATAGTAGTTACGTAAGAACTTACCGTAACAGTAGATCTTCGAGAACAGCTCTTGCAGCAGGTACTTTCCCCTCCCACCATCCCCGCTGGAGGTAGATTCTAGTTCCAACATCCTTCTCCTAGGATAAGGCGTTCACAGCCTCTTTCTGATTGCCATTTGATGGCGGATCCTCAGTCTCCTCTTCTGATGTCATCCAGCGGCCGGGAGTCTTCGGCGGGAGAACTGGGGATTGTGGGAGACCGCCTCCTTATGTACTACGTCTGACGTCGGGAGTGGGACCGACGTCGTAGGCGGTCCCCACTGAATACTGCTAGCCAGAACATTTCCGTGGGGTCCTGGCGCCTTCAGTCCTAATGGTGTAACGTGCTGCAAGAGCTGTTCTCGAAGATCTACTGTTAAGGTAAGTTCTTACGTAACTGTACTATTCCATGGTTGTGGAATTTTCTGCAGAATCTGCATCATGCCACAGAATATATGGAGTGCTGCAGACATTGTTTCTGGTTAATTTTTATTCAGATGTACAGTTTTTCCATAATGCCCAGCTGTCTTCCCCATTTTGTTTATCTTGAACCCCCTCCTCTGTGTTCAGCATGTGATGTCATCGAAGACATGCCATCATATTTTAGCCAGTGACAGTACTGCATTCTGCCAGAGAAAGTAATAAATCATGCCGCAGAAATTAGAAAATGCTGCTGCAGTAGCCTAGGAGCCCTGTTGCAGAAATCAGGGCAGTGTTGCAGCGCACTATAAGCCCTGTCTATAAAAATGAGACACTTTCACATTTCTGTAAATCCATTAGAAACCATATTCTTCAGATTTCTGTGAAAATGTCTTGAACTGGTGCTTTGGTAGCAGTACGTATACTGCCATGTAGGAGACCTGAATTTGTGGATGCTGTCTGGTTTCTTCCTTTCTGGGCCAGTTTAGGGGGTTGGGGGCACATCCTGAAGGCAGTTCTTCTCTGGGGAGGGAGAGATAGAGAGTATTGCTCTATGGCATCTCCTAGGGTCCAGTTATGAGTAAGACTTGACAGGACCTGCTGTATGCTGTTTTGTGGCACCCAATCCAAGTGGAATACTCCCATTTTATTTAGATGCTGTGCCTCTGTGGCACTTCATGGCTGTAAAAGGTCATCCCTCACAGCCAGGCAGTGACCTGTTTATAAAAATGCTATCTCATGAGTTCTTTTGGTGTGGGGACAACAGATTGAGGGGTTCTAGAATCCCAAGGGAAAAAAGATAGAGATGCACCATAACAGAGGGCAACTAAAGATAATTAAAATTATATAAACTATTAATGCTGTCTAGACACTCGCCATTAAAATATTAAATAAGGTAGTCCATACATTTAGTCATGTGTTTTCCCTGCTGTGCTGTGTTTCTTTGTCCTGCACATCCTGCAATAAAAGGAGGTACAAAGAGACAAAATGTACGGACCACCTTATTTAATATTTGGGTGGTGAGTGCCGTGACTTTGTTTGTAGACTATGTTCAATATTGCCACTGGCACCCAGTCCTCTGAGCGGCTGTGAATTACACAATACAAATTATTAATGCTGTTGAGTTCAGGAAGAAGCTCGGGCCATCAGGGGTGGGGCAGATAAGGTTGAGTATCCCAAAGGATGCGCCCCTCCTTTACAGGAGGGTAACTGCTGCTGCTACAACACTGTCACCTGAGTAACCATTGGTGCCAGTGGAGTGGTGACTTCACTCAGGTATGCTTTGTGTACACAAGCATTGAGCCCCTAAGAACACTGGTGGGCCAGAGATCTAAGAAAGCAGAAAATGCTTGACTCGCACGGGATGATCCCTGGTGCACTCGGGCCCCAACGCTGGTTACTGTCTGCCTGTGTTGTACCCTGGGAACTCCTAGTTTTGTTTGCTGAAAGAGGCAAGAAGTTGAATCTGGCATAATAGACCCCCACGGGGGGGCATGAGCAGTTGAAAACAGCTGAAGTGGCAGGTGTGTTGGTGGGTGGGTCTCTCTCTCTGTCTTGGGGAAGGGTGCCGAATCAAGAGGAGCAGAAACAAAGAATTTAAAAAAAAAAACAAAAAAAAACACTGTTGTTAATTTTGTTTTTAAACTGAAGCATTGCTTTCATTTTGTAACTATTGCTTTACAGAGACATCTGCTAAGGAAGGTCTGCTGCTGTGGTGTCAGAGAAAGACTGCCCCATACAAAAATGTCAATGTACAGAATTTCCATATCAGGTAATGGTGGGGTGGACTTGCATGCTTCACACTGGATGTGGGCCAGATGAACTTGCAGTGCTTTACAGGCAGCATGAATGGTGCCTGTAAACATGCAGAAAAGTAGATTGGCAGTGAAACGCAGCACTTCCACAAAGAAGAATCGGGTGTGGGATTAGAGCATGTTGCTGTGCAGCAGCCACAGTGACTGATGAGTGGGAGTTCAGTGCTGCCCTGTGAGCACTGGGTTGAGGGTGGGAATGGACTGACGTTTAGCTCTGGAAAACAAATGCAGATCTTAGTCACATCTGGTCCTATAAGTAGGACTGTAAGTATGTCGAGGATTGGCTTTTCTCTCTCCCTGATACAGTACTTGTATAACACGCCTTTTCATTTAATTTTGAATCCCATACATTTGAAGGTGCTCTTATCTCTTGTAAGACATAAAGTAAATGCTCTGGCTTATAGCGGTCTCACTAAAAACATGCTAAATGTGTTGGGGGTGAAAGTGTGAGACCCCAGGGTCTACATATGGGCCAATAAAATTCTCAGTCTTCATGAGTTCATATGCTACTTGTGTGATGAGAGTAGAGAAATACTGTCTAATAACTGGTGAGCAATTTTCCTGTGGGTTCAACCAGTTGTTACTTGCTATAATAACTGGCCTGGTATTACGGCAAACACTCCTGAACTGTGTGATTTTCAGAGTATCTCCTCCTTTGTAACTAAAGCTATCCGGCACTAGGACCACAGGGAGCATTTTACTAGCCAGGTGGCCACCCACGATGACGTCCTATGTCTGCTTCTGTATTAGTGTGGGCGCCCCATCAGTCCTCCGTTCTTTTCCCGCCATCGATGATCGTCATCGGACCTGCTGAAGGAAACGTCTGCTAGCCATTGCCGTTAATTGCACCAAGGATTGCAGAAAGTCCTTTCAGCTTTTCGTTTCATTCGCCCCTGGGAATGCGGGCGCTCCTGTGTCCAAATAGTGCCTGTCCAATTGGCTGGCACATTGTATTGCGTTCTGTTATAGGAAGTATGGTAAGAAACTTCCTGGTGCAGTTTGTGGTCACTCCAGCAGGGGAATGGCCACTTCTGTTTCTTGTTTCAGAAATGTTTCTGCTGGTTACATTTGTCCTGCAGTCACATGGAGCACGGGCCACACCTTCACTAAACATTACAGTCTGGACATCATATCTCGTAGATGTGCCAGATTTGGCCTTGCCGTACTGCAAGACCTGCTGTCCTGAATATATATATCAGACTGCAACTGCCTCCCAGTTTTTATTTGGGACTACTTGGTAATTGTTCCAAAAATGTGGCCTAATGGATGAGATATCCTCGAAGATATAACTGTTACGTACTTACCATAACGGTAGATATTTGAGAGACTCTCCTCCATTAGGCCATGCAGTCTCTCCCTCCATCCCACTTCTACTTCAGTGAGGGTTACATTAGATATTGTGCCTGAACCTAATCCATGGATCATATATCCAGCTTCAGTCCTTTTGTATACCTAGTGCTGGTTTTATCTCTTGTTCCCCATGACTGTACGTCCTCAGTCTGATCTCAGGTGGGGAACTAAGGAGTGATGGGGCCACCCTCCTTTATACAGACGCAGACATAGGGTGTCATTGTGGGCAGCCCCTGGTTTCCATGTGGTCCTAGTGCCTGACACCAATAGTTCCAAAGGTGTGGCATAATAGAGAAGATTCTTTCAAAGAGCTACTGTTATGGTAAGTGCATAACTGTTCTTTCTCAGTGTGAGCTGCTTTCTCTCAGCTGCACAGCTGCTGTGAATATAGCATTTGCGCTAGCTGCTGAGAGGAAGCTCGTACAGATTGCCTCAGAAAAAACAGAAAGGGAGATCGGCTATTTCTGCTGTTTTTAAATGCATTGTTTTGGACACTTGTTGCAAAAGTCTAAATAGCAGACTCACAATGCAAGTTCATTAAAGAGGCATTTCTCTGAAGTGGTTGTAAAAACTGCTATGAACGGTTCTTTCTAGTCATTTCGCTGATGCTTGTGATACCTTCATTCTGCTAACCCCATTTTATTGCTGTGAATTCCATTTTGGTTCCACCTTCCAGCATAAGAATGGCATTTTTCTTAATTCAATATATCAGGTTATAACTGTCCTTTTTTTTAACCTGCAAACACTGTTGTAATGCTCAGAAGCAACAGTTCTGTTTTGTTTTGTGAAAATCTGGTGGTGAAAAAATAACTATGGGATGCTGTGCATTATGAGACTTTAATACTCACCCTTGGTGTGTGATGCTGTCATAAACCCTTCAAGTTTCCCTCTTGGGGGTTTATGTAGCATCACACACTTCAGGGTGTGTATTAAATTCTTGCAGTGTACTCCACCCCTTGCATTATTCTATATTTAAGATGTGTACCCAAATACAGCACTTGTAACAACAGCACAGGAAATATACCTGGCATGGCTAATACACAAGTAGAAAATAACTAGTGATAAGCGTGTCCCCTTATAGGTAAGCTTAAGGATGTATGATCACAACACTGTTTGCAGCCAGTAGAAAGGAAAAATATACTTTATGAAAACAAGCAGCTTAGGGCCTATATGGTGCTATTAAAGTTAATCCATTACCACTAAAAAATATCTAAGGCGCTTTGGCACTTCATCAGGGTTGTACCCTGCACAAGTATACTGTAAATGCCCCAAAATTTGTCTTTAAACATATTTTATTAAAGGATTAGGAATTGTAATTTTATGAGAAACAGAATTAGCACTTCTGATAAGGCACTGAAAGTGGCTTCAGATTATCCTTCAGTCAGCTACTTCGGTATTTTTGGGTGCCATCTGTGTTACCACTTGTACTCGCTAAAGAGCAGATGTTTACTTCTAACAAATAGACAGCTGATTATTTTATTTATTGTATTTTGGTGTGTTAGCAATTACGTTATGCTTTTTATAATACAATATTTGTTCTGGCAATGAAATAAGTGGGGTTTTGCCTTTATTTTTCACACTGCTAGTAAAAAAGAATTCAGCGAAATCTTGGTATTGTGATGTCAAACTGCCAGCTACTTTGGAGCCCAGTGTATTTCAGTGAGAAACTAAATGTATTTTTCTATCTTTTTCAAAAGAAACCGAGAATAATGGATGGGCATTAGATGGTAACCAAGCTGTAATCACTTTGAGAGGTTTCCATGACAACTAGTAAACCTCAAAAGCGCAGCTCGAGAGGTTTACCGTTGTCATGGAAGCCTCAAGAAGCGATTACAGGCTTGGTTACTGTCTGCCCATCCATTAGCTTTTACAGTGTATTGGCACCATACGCTGTAAAAGCTAATGGACACCCATGTTTCAAACCTTCTGCTGAGTCGATAGAGGCTGCCATTTTTTTAAACCACACGAAGATTTACATGCACTGTGAAGCCATCGTTTTTCTCACTGAGGAGAAAACTGATTATTGAACGCGCAGCAGCACTAGCTAACTGCCGACCGCGCAGCTTCATTCCATGTTAACCCATCGATGCCACATCGCATTGATAGGTTAACAGCATGGAACCGCTGTTAACGATGGTATAACTACACAAGGGAAAGATAGATTCCCCAGATAACATTCTAACATATATTGTATACTTCTTTCAGCAGCAGACTGACTTGTATGTTTGCATTACTGTGGTCCATCTGTATGATTTTATGATTTTTAAAGCAATAATTGGATTTTCTTATTTTCTCCCCAAATGAAATCTGGTTATGAAGAAAATGTCACCTGGCAAATTATATAAAAAAAAAAATCACAGGTTATCAAAAATTCCATATTTCTATTAAATATATAATATTTGGCAATATGTGGTTTTTTTTCCTCTCTTTAAAAATCTGAAAACAGGGATGCAGTTTCTCATTGAAATACATTGCCAGACTTGCTAGTAATGCTTTCTAACATTACAATACAGGAATTCCATTACATTCTTTTTCTGCTAGTAGTTGGCAAAATGCAAATAAAATAATGAAAAGGTAGTTAAGGAAGCAAATTAAAAGCAAACAAAACGACTACAGCGGTATCTAAAGGCCCAGAACCTTAGTTCTTTAAGATATTCATCCTTACTAAGCACCTGCTCATTAGACAACTTGAGTGACAAATTTTAGTTGACTCATCATTCCAAACCACGTGTACACAGAAAACAAAAAACTAAATGTTGTTTACAGTTCTGTACAAGGATTGTAAGTATCTCTTCAGCACAACAGATTTGTTCTGACTCTGAGATTTGAACTGAGGTCTATGGATGCTTAATCTGCTCAGTATCACCCAGAGGCTAACCTCTTCACCACTGCAGAGCACATAGCAGCAGCTGAAACAAAACTTGGACTCACTTTTACTCTGTAGAGCTCCTGATGTAAGACACTGCCTTATATTGCCTCTGTATGGGTTTATGCTGACTTGAAAGTTGTACCTGATGTTTTTAATCACTGTTATTTGAAAACTAGATGATTATATCCACACACACAAAATTTTCAGGCGGTATGCACAGTATCTTTAACTTCCACACGTGCAACTACCAGAGATGGGGCAGACCTGGCCTGACCGTAGTTTAAACATTTCCTCCGAAGGATGGACCTCCAACCAACCAACCAACCCACCCACCCCACTGGAAACATACACATACACACAGGTGTAGCTCTGCAAATAGATAGTGCTGGACTTGAATCAACAAACATCCAGTCTTCTTGGCCCAGAATGAGGCAAGAATGCTGACAAGTGAGCAGTTAAAAAGAACTCTATAGTGCAAGAAGGCAGGCTGTATAGTGAGCTAGTTCACACACACTTCCATTTTACTTGGTACTCGATGCTCTTATTATACTTTTCACCACTTTCTGGGGATGGGGACTGTTAGTACTAGTGGATGAACTCTTTTCATTACTACCCATATGTGGGAAACAGTGTAGTAAAATCTCCTTTTAGAGGCCCCGGTGCTATATTTCTACTATATCTGCTTGCAGCCACTTGCGGCATACCCTACACAATGCAACCCCCTTCCTTGACCCGGTGGCAGTGAACATTTATAACTGAGCTGACAGTCAGGCTGGCGGCCAGCGGGGAACAGTCTCTGGGCCAGGGCACATTCGGTCACTCTCTCAAAACAAAAGGTGGTGCGCAAATCTAATAAAGCATGCCATCGCACAGTAGAGCTAGCTGCAAGTGCCATTTCCCGGGAGCCAGGAAAAAAGTCAGAACATATACTAGTACCTCTAGTATGTTCTGACTTTTTTAACCAGCTCCCAATAAACAGCACTTGCAGCTAGCTGTACTGTGCACTGATGTGCTTTATTAGATTTGTGCACCACCTTTTGTTTTGTTTGGTTTTGGTATTTGTGGTTGCTGCAATTTGCCGTTTCCTTAGCGCTTGGGGCATGTGTTTTCACAGTCTCCCTGAGGCTGTCTGTATGTGACCACCTTCCCCACTCTGGTGGCAGCAAACTCACTGATCTGACTGTCTGGCATACTCTCTGGGCCGTTTCACACTAGCTTGTCACTCTGTTCCTGGCTGGACCCTGTAAAACAAAATAGGGACTCATACCTACCTGTCCCTGGGAGGATCCATCCATGACTGTCTTAGTTGAACCGAGGAGCTGTCTCCTCTGGCCTGCTGTGCTGCAGAGTGTGTGCAGAGCTGCTGTCTCCAGTCTGGTCTGCTCTTAAACCTGAGAATCCTGCATGGCTCCAGCCTCCGGAAAAAAGGGGGAATCTGGCATGGAGTCTGAGGCACAGTGTGCACATAGTGACACACATGCCTGCTCTCGCAAAACAGAACTTGGAGTCCTTTGTGTGCAGTGTACCCCTTCCACATATAAATGTGCATGAATTTCATAATTTTTACGCAAGTCATGCACATTTGTGTGAATGGGAACACTGGGTATGAGCCCAGTCCCAGTGTAGTACTAGAACTCACAACCTCATGGCCCAGAATTGGATGTGCTACCAACTGAGCCATGCTGACATCTGTTTTATTAAATGTATTGCCTCCCTCTACCAGTGTCCCACCCAGAAACAAGTTTAGGCTCTCTGCTTTTCTTGGTCAGCAGTTTGATAAATAAAAAAAAAAAAAAAGTGTCACCTGCCAGCCTGTGGGCACAGTGGAAGCAGTGCTGCTTCTGATGCTGGCAATCTGTGTTCGGAAACAAGCCTGTGCCATCTGGAGGGGGAGGTCCGTGTCCCGGAAGATGCTGTCCTTGTGGAGGGAGGGTCACTGTCTCTGCTGCTGACCATGGGTGGAACTGTAACAGAGGCAGAGCGGGAGGGTGGGTATCAGCCGGGCTCAGGGATGGCGTGCCACAGTGCACATTTCGGTCCCCATGAGCTCAGAGCCTGCCAGCATCCAAGAGGTAGGGAGTAAACATGGAAAAATCACCCCAGCTGTGGCAGGATGTGGTATGATGCGGCTCCCCTCACAGGCCCCACATGGACTGCAGTGGCCATACTTGAAATGCTGTCTAAAGATGACTCGAGGGGCGTAGATTGTCAGCACTAATGAAAGAGCCCTGCCATGGGGACACAGTTAAGGACAGGGTAAGGTCCAGAGAAGATGGGTTTGGGAGCTGGCGGGGACAGGTGAAAGAAGGCAGGCTGCCAAGAAGGGGGCATAGACAGTAATTTAAAAAAGTCACCTGCCATCATTCACTTTGTTTGCCTTGTCTCTTCACATGAAATGTTTAAGATTCAGAACTGAATTGCACTACATTTTCAGGCCTGCAGCACAGCCAGAGCTGCTGCTAGAGGCCTGGTGCCAGAAGTAAAATGGTCACAAATGGACAGTAACAAGGAAACCTCAGCACTCACCAGTAATAACACCAGTCCACTGAGACATGCAAATTTGCTGTACAAAAATTGTGTTTACTGATGAGAACAAGCAGGTAAGCAGTCACCAAAGCACAACCCCCAAGGCCTGTTCGAGTCACCCCTGGAACAAGTTAGGGTCTCCCTTGGATTGCTGGCCTCACCATTTGAGAAACTCTGGTCTAGGAAACATAAAACCATGCTTAATTGTTTTCCTCTCTAGATAATTTCTGAAGACCTGTAGTCGAAAACATAAATTCTGACTTCCTTTTTTAGTATTTTTTTTCAGCATGCATTTGACGCGCTTGTTTTATGATCAAAGTATCATACTGAAAATAACCTCTGCTTTTTATTCTTTTCAAATTTACCATGTATCTGTGTAGTTGGAAGGATGGCCTAGCGTTCAATGCACTTATCCACAGACACAGACCAGAACTCATCGACTACGATAAGCTCAGAAAGGTATGTCTCCTTAGATAGGAAGGTTGTTAGTCGCTTTGCCAATTGTATTTTGTTTCAGGTCGAGGACTTAGTGCTTGGGAGTTGATCCTTCACAGCAGAGTGTTAAAGAGCAGCTGGTGCCTTCAGGAGAACTTTACCAAAACATAAGGAATAACGTATGGGTGCCCATGCACAGCAAGCCTGTGTTTCCATCGAGGGGTTGAGATACCAGCATGTGGACCTTGAGAGCGAAGCACAAGAGGTCCATGCTGGTATCGCAACCCCAAGATGAAAAGACAGGCAAGTTGTGTGGGTGCCCCATACTTTTAGTATATGGTTCCCCCAGATTTACAAAAAGTTAGATTTCTGAATGTTTAATTTTGTAAGGCTTATACCTTGTGTAGTGTTCCCTCTTGCGGTGGCTGTCGGCAGCTCCATCTGGTGGGACGTCAGTCCTTGTGGTCCCATTTCAGTGAGAACCTCCAGAGATTCATGGCCACACTTCACACAAAAAACAAAAAAAGAAAAATGTAAAGGTTGGTATGGTTTGGAAACATGGAGCTGACTACAGCAGTCCTTGTCCAAACCACGTCTGTAAACCAGACAGTAAGCGGCGCCACCATGTTTGCTCCACATTTTCTGTGAAGAGCTCTGCATTATCCAGTCAGATGGGGTATGGAAGAGCTCTTCATGAATATTAATTATGGAACATGCGCAAGAAGGTTTAGAACGTGCACAGCATCTTTTAAAATGTGCACAATAACTTTACGGTAGCCACTGATTTTTATGTGTAAGAGATAGCCATATGCTGTATAATATTTAGACTCAGTCCAGCTTGTTTTTCACATTAGTTCTGTATTCCACCACCTCATTATTTATTACTGATGTCATCTGCATGAAAATAGCATCTTTGTTCCTGAAGAGTTCATCTATTCCTGTTGCTTTCTCCCCACCTGAGGTCATAATGCACTGCTTGTGACATCAGTTACTCTCATTGCAACATTGTGATTTCACAACAGAGGATTATGACATGAAGAAGGGAGTCTGCTATAGAGGCAGATGAACCCTGAGGGATAAAGATCATATATTCTTGCAAATGTTTTTTAGTAATAAATACTGTGGAGGAGGAATCTTTAGATTATGTGTGAAATGGAAGCTGAATAGTACCTGATTATGTTTTTAAAAGTTTTTTTTTTTAAGGTTTCAGCAGCTCTTTAAAAATGCTACTGGAAGGGACGGGGCTATGGGAGGAAATTTCTTTCCTTCCCCTGCCGTATTAGCAAATGTCAAATAATTAGGCTGAACGTTGCCAGCCAAATCACTGAAGCAAAGTTCTTTTGCAGCGTGTGTGTGTATGTGTGACCATTCATACAATGTTCTTGTACTAGAGGTTAAGTTAGAATATGATTAAATAGGCATTAAGAAACTCCTTCAGTATAATTACTTTAAATGCAGATAGAGCCAGCTCATGTGCTTATGACCATTAAAGTACAAGAACACAAATGAATTTGGGAAGAAATTATCCTTCCTATCTGAAATATACAGTTAAATACTTTGCTGCTGAGGAGGGTAGGTGGTAAAGTTATGTGTGTTACTAACAATCACATAAATAATTTAAAATTGAGGACCTTTTGGTAGTTTGTCTGATTCTGTATGGCTAACTAAATCTCTAATACTTTATTGCGGTTTATTGCATTTATAGTATGCCTGTTGATTGTCCACTGCATCAAGTAACTTAAAAATGGGGCTGCTGATTGGCCAGATCTGTTGAAAAGGGAGATCTGAAGAGACTGCCTGAGTGTATGCATCTGTTTGTACGTTTGAATTAAAAAATCACAAGGGAAGTAGACAGATGTTTTTCTTCCCCAACAGATTTAGGTTGCAACACCTATGAAGTACTCTGAAATTCTGAGTACACGTGGGAAATCAAAGGGGGGGGGGAGGACTCTTCAACAGCAAGGTATGATCAGGAGGTTGGGTTACCATGACGCACAGTAATCGGAAGTGTTGCTGTAGGAATAATCAAGACAAATCCAGGTGCAATTTTGCCTTCCATATCCTATTTACCAGCGGTAGCCCACTCCCTGGAGTATCTTTTTGGATTTTAAAATGTCAAAATTATTTCTAGGTTTTTAACACTCATTTTCAGTATCAGTATTTGTAACAGAAAAAAGCTGCGCAGCCTAGCCTCGTGCACTGCCATATTGGTAACCTAGATTTGCCAGCAAGCTGGGGGTGCTGGCAGACAGGCAGCCGGGGTGGAGAGGGGATACCTCTATAGTGGCACATCCTTGATCAGTAGGCAGGCATTGTACTTGGCACAGCATCAGTGACTTGGGGTAGGACCCTTGAGGGTTCACCTTGACGCCACGGGGGAAAGCTGTGCATCAGTGAGATTCCCCAGTGGCTGAGTGCAGTGCTGCAGTGGAAGGCAAACAAGGAAAAACAATGGGTGGGGGAGGCCCCACTATCTGGTCTTTGTGATGGTTGTCAGAACTGTCTGTCCCTGTGCTGCTTGAAACCTGGTAAATGAGCAGTTGTCAGGACTGGGAGGTCACCAGGTAATACTAGCAGAGGAGGCCTGTTACTACAGAAGGGTGAGCTGACGAGGGGGGTAAAGCTGCTGTTCAGTTCTCTATGTAATAAAAATATACTCTTATACTACTTTAGACATGTAGATAATATATATTTTGGGTAGATGACATTGTATGGCACACACAGCGCGAAATCCAATGTGGCAGTGCTGGAGAAGAAACCTAGCTGGGGTGGTTAAAGCTGCTGTTAAGTTATGTAACTAAAGCAGCGATGCAGTGAAAATGTGTGTCCCTCCCCCAAAAAAGCTAGTTTTATCTACAATAAATAACATACCTGTCAGATCTACTTTTCTAGGTACCTCCTATTCTGCAAACCATGGGTGTTATTTTGTTGTTATATCCTGATTCTTGCCAGGTCTGCAGTGCTATCTCTGGGCCAAATTTAGAGGCATCTTTTTTTATTCTCTAGTAAAAGCTAAATAAAAACATTTCTAAAATCACATTTTGGTGGAACTATAACAGTTCACCACCAAATTAAACTGGAAAATGTCTAATCTTTTATAGTGGGACAAAAAAAACAGGAATGGCCACATTTTTTGCTAAATTTCTTTGCACTGCTGTTTTAAGATGCACCCTATATAGTCTTCAGAATAAAACAAAGATGTTGTGCCCATCGTACACGTCTTCAGTGTATTTAATGGACTTTTTTAGTTGTTAAAAACAAAAACCGCCTTGCCCAGTGACATGTTGGTAGTTGCTGCATTGCCACCCAAGAGCCCGAGGTGTACACAAATGCGAGCCCTAGAATTTATTTAATGTTCACAGGGGAAAGGAGGGCTATGCATGATGGTAGGGTATAGCTAGAAACAAAGTGAAATTGAACCAGATTAAGCTGATGGTGGTATTCAGTGAGTGCCACACAGACTAGCTGTGGGGACTGGGCATGTGTCAGAGGGGAGAGTGCGGGCTGACCAGCATTTATGCACTACCTGCCAGCTGATCAGATTGGCATCTGCTGTAAAGTCAGCCACGCACTTGCCCTCACAGTCAAAGGAAGGGTACTGTTGCACAGCTACCGCTTACATTGTGGTAGGGGACAAATGTTCTGAAAAGGGAAAAATCTGTATAAAACCAGATGAAAAAATATATATAAATATATAACTGACTTCATACATTCTGTTTTTTAGGATGATCCTGTCACAAACCTGAATAATGCATTTGAAGTAGCAGAGAAATATCTGGATATTCCCAAGATGTTGGATGCAGAAGGTGGGTTTAATAATACTTGGTACTAAAATGGTCCATGGGGCAGGTATTATTGTAACCCTGACCTAGAATGAAAAACACATTTGATGGTAAAGTGGGGTTACCTTGAAGTGTCAAGCCTGCTGCCAGTCCAGAACAAAAGTGTGCGATTGCCACACTAGATTTCATAATGGTTTTCTGATACAGTACCAGCTGAGGGATGTGCAGGTCCGGCACTTAATTCTCCCACTGTAGTATAACCTAATGAGCCTTTCTGCAGTCATTGTTTTCTCAGTGTGTTAAATGAACGCACAGAGATGCAGAAATGAAAAGGGGTGTGGCTATTAACATAAAAAAGCACAGTTCTTTGAGCAAAATGAAAATCATTGTTCATTTCTAGGTATAAAAAGTGAGAAGGGATGGACACTGCAGGTGTGGGAAGAGTCAACATTAGACATGACCCTGGATGGCTCTTTACTAGCAAGTCATCACCACCTACATCCGGGTCTGGCTGGACTGTGATCTTAAGTTCTCTTGCGACATGGATGCCATTCAAAAGACATTCCACCCTATACTTGGTGCACTGCACAGAAGAACAAAGCATATCCCTGTACCTCACCTGTCGTGAGATTGTGTGACTATAGATCTGCTTACCACCTTTGCTAGTCTGGACCTGGCCTTCTGCTGCATTGCCCTTGACTGCCACACACACACATGCACACACTTCTGACTGCACCTTCTAAACTCCCTCTCTGTCCCCTGTAGAGGGTAGATGCCTTTCCCATTGTGCTTCTCTTTAAATTATGGTATGGAACCCTTCTTAAATACTTCAGCTGCTGTCTTGCCCCTTGCCTTCTCTTCAACTCTGTTCCAGCTCCCCCAGTCCCACCTCCACCACCAAGTGTAAACTACCGCTGGGCAGGCTGCCTTCTCATTCAGGTTCCTCCCAACTCTGGTCTAGCTTTCCCCTTTCTGTCTGGTGAGCCCCTTCGCCCTCCACCCTGAAGGACCTGTTTCGTAACCACAACACTTGTGTCTGCCTGTTCCCTTGATCCAATTTTCATGCCTTTTTAGATGTAGTTGACTGCTCTGTTACAGCATAGCTCGTATGCACCTTGTATTCCCTTAATTTATTCTTACTTTACCAAAATTGCACTGTGTATTTTTTCACATATTTATTACAGTAAATGGTTTTCCCTTTTTGTATATAAAATTCAATAGCTACCCAAAACTTGTGCACATTCTAAATGTTGTTCTTCACATTCCATCATTAATATTCATGAACTGCTCCACTGGATGCCACCTCATGGGGCAAAGCCAGACCAGTTCACAGAAAGTCAGGCCAACATGGCGGCGCCACTTCCTGAGCACTTCACCGAGATGGAACGAACATGGACTGCTGTATTCAACTCCCATGTTTCCAAACATTTTCTTTATTTTTAATCCAGTCCAGCCGCGATAATTTGGAGGGTCCCACTGAAACGGGACCACACTGACCGACTTTGTGGCAGATAGAGATGCGGACACCAAGCGGGGAAAACAAACACAAGGTATGAAACCTTGTAAAACCTACAAGTGCCCAAATCTAACTTTTTTTTTTTATATATAAATCTGTGGGAACCATATACTATAAAAAAAAAAAAAAAAAAAAAAAATAGTATATGGGCAGCCATACACGAACAAGGCTGTGTTTCCTTCTTGGGATTGAGATGACATGGGACCTCTCGAGCCTTGCTCTCACGGACCCTAGGATGTCATCTCAACCCCTCGATAGAAACACAGCCTTGTGTTTGACTGCCCATACACTATACACTATTCCTTATGTATTTGCACTATATTATTAATATAATATATTGCATGTTTTTGCCGCTACCATTTTATATCTATACCCTATACCTGCTGTATTTAATCCTGGTATATTATTTCATGTGCTCCATTTCACCTTATACTAGGACACACCTGGAAATAATTTGTTAACTCAATATGCTAGTCCTGGTAAAAAAAACTTCTAAATTAATTACAAAAACAAATGAAATCTAACACCCCTATATACACACAAGTGCACCACATAATGTGTGGAAATAAGACCTGAAAGATGTTCCCTTATGTTTCACATTCCCATTTTTCTGATACACCCAAAACAATTTAAGGCTGTTTACTGACACAAGTTCATTCTAAATACTGTATATGTAAGCATTATTAGAATAATGTTTTATCTTATTATGTCATGCCCATCTAAGAATATATACAGGATGGCAGTGAGAAAATTGGCTCCCGCAATTGCATCATTCGGGGTGATTTACATACATGTATCTGGCCTTGTCTATTCTGTTTCTTATATGTCCTAGTCATTCAAGTTTTATTTTTTTATTGGGATTTTCAATTATTTTTATCCTGAGTGACCACCTCTGAAACTGCAACTTTGAAAACTAATATAACTAAGAAGCATGGCAAGCCTTACTACTTTCTTTTATATTCATAACAATATTCTACACATTTAAAAAAAGTTATATGACAATGACGTGGGATTGAAATGAGTATGCATAAAAGCCTATGTTTCCCTCGTTTTTTAAATTTAATTTATTTAGGAAATCTGAATTACAACCCTTTGAGTCATAGACTCTTTTTCAAAGGCTCCACGTCAGAATAAAACACATTCATATAGTACGTACATAGAATAAATGTGGGTGAGCAATCATACAGAGTATAAGTACAGTGAGCACTGGTTAATGCCTATACATTTGGTAGCTAAAACAGGGCAGAGCTATCGACATATTTACCTAATGAGCGTTTAAGACCTATACAATTAATAGCTAAAGTAATGAATGATATGAGTTGGTAGTAAACTGCCTCAGGGAGGCCTTGTCTTATACATAATACAATGCATTCATAGTCCAGTGCAACTATATGGTAACTATGGGAGGTGAGGAGCCTGTAGGCTAGAGATAGTGAGGGCTGTCCACTGCCAGGCCAAGGCAGGTGCATGGCCTAGCGGCATGGTGCAGGATCCACAGGTTACTGGTTACACTGGCATTGACGTGAGGAGAGGATATGGGCCCTTAAGGCAGCTTTAAAAGTACCTAGATTGGTGATGTGACGTCCAGTGGGAGGGCATTGTACCAGGATGGAGCTCTAAGGCGGAAGGATCGCTGGGCCAAGGTGGTCCTGACCCTAGGCACCTTCCAGATAGTTATTGGGGTGGCCCTTATGGATGCTGAGATGGTGGCTGCCTAAAAAGAAGTCATGACACCTATTGGGGTTAAACCCAGGTGAATTTTTTTTGATGAAGAGACAGGTCTGGTATAATAGTCTTTCCTCAAGGGAGGGGATATTGGTGAGCGCATATAGGGTGCAGGTATGTGTATTTCTGTTGGCGCCAGAGAGGAGCCTGCGGGCCTTATTGATGAAAATGACGTATTTGATGAAGCGCCGTAGGGTCGTCGGCAGCATAGATTGAGGCCATTGTCCATCAGCGATAAGACTGAGGAGGTAATGGCTAGGTGAAGTGCTTCAGGTGGCAGGCAGTCTCTATATCTGTAAAGCAGATCAGTGTGGGTGTTGGTGGTGGAGGTGAGGATTTTTATATGTTCATGGAATGAGAGAGAAGAGTCAAATGTAATACCTAGATACTTATACTTTTGGACCTGTTCCAGTGGATGAGAGAGGCGAAGAGTATTTCCAGGAGGAAATCTTTAATCTGTTTTGGCGGTGGGCATAGAGCATCGTCTTAGTTTTTTTTAATGTTGACCACCAGTCTGTGTTCAGCAAACCAGTGTTCAATCTGAGAGGAGTTTTGTAAGGTATGCTGGAGTGAGAGGATCAGGATGTGCGGCGTAAAGGACAGCGTTGTCCATGTAGAGAGAGGTTGCCGGGGCAGGATTTAGGCAGGGCATTGAGGTAGATGCTGAATAGCAGGGGACCTAGGATACGAACATATGAACATACGAAATTTGCCAACAGATAAAGGCCTAGAGGTCTACCAAGTCTGCTCGAAAGTGCAGCTAACACTCCTCCTTCTGCCGCTGCCCCTCCCTTCCACCCTTTCCCTCCACTGACCCTCCCCCTTGTCCTGTCCCATCCCCTTTTGAAGCAGTCCACTGTTATACTGAATACCACTTCTGCAGGTACCGCATTCCACCCAGCTACCACCCTCTCTGTAAAAAAAAAGTCTCCTCATCTCCCTCCTGAACTTTCCTCCCTCCAGTCTCATATCATGGCCCATGGTGTCCCTCCCCTCCCTTACTTTGAACAACCCCTCTTTAACTGTCTTGCTTATTCCTTTCATGTACTTAAAGGTTTCAATCATGCCCCCCCGTCCCTCCTCTCCTCCAGCGAGTACATGTTCAGCTCCCTCAGCCTCCTCTCGTACAAGTCCCCCAGCCCCTTGATCATCTTTGTCACCCTGTGCTGCAACCCCTGCAGTAACTTAATGTCCCTCTTCAGATATGGGTGCCAGTACTGCAAGCAGTACTCCAGGTGCGGTCTAACTAATGACCTATACAGTGGCAGAATCACCTCCTCGAGGATATACCCCTTGCAGTGCAACCCAGCATTTTGTTGGCCTTTGCAGCTACCTTCCTACATTGTGCCAAGTTGTTCATTGACCCTGTAATGAGCACCCCCAGATCCTTCTCCTGTGTCTGGGCTAGCTGCAATCCCCACTGCTGGTAACTCCTCCTTGGGTTCTTCACCCCCAAAATGCAGCACCTTGCACTTTTTGGCATTAAACCCCAGATCCTACTTCGAGAGGAAGCTCTTGCAGCAGGTTCCACAATTAGGACTGATTCCACCTGGCGGCGGTTCCGGCAATTTTTCCTTCAAGCAGTACCAACGTGGGAACGCCCCCACCGACGTCTGCTCCACCCCTGGTGTCACCCTATATAAGGGAGGAGTTCCCCACGTGCTCCAGTTCTTTCCTGCTGCATGTCAGGGTTAGTTCACTCTGCTACCATCACAGTACCGATCGCTTCTGCTCAGATTCAAAAAAAAAAAAAAAAACTTTTTTTTTTTTTGCTACTACAACTTGCTTCTATGTCCCCTTCTCATCTCAACAAGTGTGCTTGTGGGCGACAGATACCCACCAAAGACAGTCACTCAGCATGCCTTTACTGTCTGGGACCCGACCACGACACAGACACCTGTTCTTATTGTCAGGCCTTTAATTCGCATACGCGGATCAGGCGTCAGAAGTCTCTCATGGCCTACCTTGCCAAGGCCAAACTTGCTGCCATGGAACGGGCCTCCTTCTTGGGGAGGTATCTGACCATCCACCTGCCTGCAAGAGACACAAGCAGTGGGAGCAGGACAGAGGAAGGTCTCACTCCAGACACAAGTCTTCTGGCTCGAAGTCCGGGTCTTCGGGACACGAATCCCGCCTCACGACCCTGAAGCCCTCTGCTGTGTCAAAGCCTTCCGGATCTACCCTTCAGCCTCTGAGGGTTCTTCAGCCCGCCGAGAAGTTGACTGGTACAGGTAAGGTCTCCGCCTGCTCAGCCTCTTCCTTGAAGGCCGACTCCCGGGAGTCGAGCAAGGCCTCTGGGTCTTCTGGCAGCAGGGCCGCCTCCTTGTTGTCAAAACCGCGCGACTGACCGGCGCTCATTCGAGAAGTCTGCCAGCCATAAAGCCGACCATCATAAGTCTCACGCCTCAGGATGCCTGTCTGCGCATAAAGACAAGCGGATGCCGGAACGACGTCCGCCCATGGCCCCCTCGCCCCGCCGACTGTTATTCCGCCACCAGTTGTTCGCTTGACGCCGGTTACCCTGGTGCCTCCCGACATCAGCTGTGGCACCCCTTCTCCTCGGTCGCCAGCCCGTCTGACGCCGGACCCAGATGACGGAGGCGCTGACGCCACCCCAACTACCCCCTTATAGGCCCAGCACGGTGTTCGTCAAGAGGCGCGGACCACGCACCGGTATCCCCTGGACGCGGACTGGCGCTGACTCGGTGCTTCTCCTCCTACACCTAGTTCACCTAAGTTGAACCTGTCACAAGTAAAGGAGCTTTTCTCCCACTGGTGGGACACAGTTAAAGATCTCCCAGCGGGCGCGCCCCCTCCTTCGCCGGTCTCGGTTCCTGACCTGGTGGATGGTGGGGCGGACGAGGAACCCCCTTCTAAGAAACATTCTAAGAAAACTAGGGTGCTAAGGCCAGTAGTTCCTCCCGCTCTCCCTCTCCGGACAGGAGGCGCAAAAGAAAGACGCCGCCCCTCTCCTTCTTTCACGCCGGATTTCTATGTGGATTCGGACTCAAGTCCAGACTCCTACGTAGAGCCAGACCTAGGGGACTTGGAGGGACTTCCCAAAATTCCCTCCTGATGACCAAGCTTCATGGAGGTGATGAGGCACATCCAGGCCAACATGGGTTGGGACACTGAGGCCCTGGACCCCGAGCGACTGCAGTTGGCTAAATACCTCTGCCAAAAGGACCCGAAGCCGGTGGTCATCCCTCCCATGGTCGACATCTTTCAAGATGTCACCCACGCGACCTGATTCCTCCTCTGCCATGCCTAAAAAGGCTCATCGGCTTTACCAGGCACCTTCAGACCACCCTTTTTTGGCCAGACCACCCGCAGGGGACTCATTGGTGATTTCAGGGGCTCATGACCATTTATAGAGGCCCAAACACCTGAGCACCCAGCCGACTGACAGAGAATCAAAGCAGCTGGATTCTATGGGCCATAAGGTGTACACTGCCGCCACCTGCAGTATCAGGAGTCTAAATTTCCTGACACACATGGTCCAATTCCAGAATGCCCTTTGGGAACAGGGATTGGACATTGTGCAGAGCATGCCCAATTGCCCTCAGCGAGCAGAGCTTGCCAAGCTTTTACAGACCGGCTCAGACATGGGCACATGTGGTCTGCCTATGACTCTGCGGACACCTTCTCTAGGGCGTCTGCCACTGGCATTTGCCTTCGACGCCATGCATGACTTCGGGTTTCTGGGTTCGATCCAAATGTCCAGACCAACCTACTGGATGCTCCCTTTAAGGGCTCCGTGCTCTTTGGCAAAGACACGGAGCGGATCATCACCAGGCTGCAGGACTCCGGCAAGGCTTATCAGATCCATGCAGTCCATGTACCGCCCGATACAGGGGCGAGCTCGTAAGCCTCATTTTCGTGGCCGTGGGGGACATCAGCTGCAGCAGCCTCGCTTCCATCAGCATTCGCAGCCAGGTGGCTTCAGTCGTAGAGGAGCCAGAGGATCTTCTGCCTCCATCTCTAGACAGGCCAAAGCAGCTACTGCCGTCCTTCCTGCCCCTCCCAACGCCTGACTATTCAGGCTACCCTTCTTCCTGAGACGTTCAGTCAGGGGAACCGGTCAGAGGCCGCTTTTCTCTCTATGTGGACGCGTGTGGTCAGGTGACCTCCGATCAGTGGGTACTCTATCTTGTGGAGCTTGGGCACTCCATAGAGTTTGACTCCATCCCACCGGACAGACCCCCACCCCTATCCCGTTATCCAAGGGAAGACAGAGCGCTGGTCAGAAGGGAGGTCTTATCCCTTCTGGACAAAAAGGCCATCGAGCCGGTGTCACCGGATGAAAAAGAGAGAGGGTTTTTCTCCCACTTCTTCCTAGTTCCGAAGAAGTCTGGAGATCTCTGACCAATTCTGGATCTCAGCGATCTAAACCAATGGGTCTCTTACAAGAGATTCAGGATGGTTTCCCTCACCACTCTCCTTCCGCTCATCTCTGCGGGAGACTGGTTGGTATCCTTGGACATATAGGACACCTACCTGCATATCCCTATTGCCAGGAACCATTGAAGATTCCTAAGATACAGGTTCGACGATGAGGACTATCAGTTCTGAGTCCTTCCCTTCAGTCTCTCTTCAGCCCCCAGAGTCTTCACCAAGTGTCTGTCAGTAGTGGCCACGGCACTTCGGAGGCAGGGCCACTTTCTGTTCCCCTGTCTGGAAGATTGGCTGCTTCTGGCTCCCTGCAGGTCTCGCCTGTTGGAAACTATCAGGGATCCCATCTTGTTGTTTCAACGTTTGGGGATCACCATCAACAGGGACAAATCTCATTTACTGCCAGCCTAGATTCTCCAATTCATCAGAGCTCTTCTGGATACCACTCCCCGGAAGGTTTTTCTTCCCTCCGACAGAGCGGGTCGCATTCAGGTCCTGGCAACTCAGATCTCTTCAGCCTCAGGAGTACCGGCAAGACTCCTTCTCAGGCTGTTGGGGCATATGGCCGCTGCCATAGTTTTGGTTCCTCTAGTGTGCCTGTGCATGAGAACCATTTCAATGGTTCCCTAAGAGTCCAGTGGGATCGGACATCAGACAGTCTGGACGCCTCGATCAGAATCTCTGAGCCAGTCCGCCAGGAGTTACGCTGGTGGATGTCATCCAAAAATTTGCTGGCGGGCATCCCCTTCCAAGTAGGGGCACCATCCCAGATTGTGACCACAGACGCGTTGTCCGTGGGATGGTGCGCTCATTTGGGGACGCATCACACCCAGGGTTCTTGGTCCTCAATAGAGGAAGATCTGCATATCAATGTCCTGGAGCTGAGAGTGGTCCTTTTATGCCCTCCAAGCCATGGTCTCGGTCCTAGCACCGGGCCACCTCTTGGTACAGATGGACAACACTTCAGTGATGTTCTACATCAACAAACGGGGTGGCACACACTCTTACCCCCTCTGCAGGGAAGCCATGCAAGTGTGGGACTGGGCTCTGGAGCACCAGCTTTTTCTGATGGCGGTACATGTTCCCGGGGAACAAAACATACTAGCTGACACGCTCAGTAGGACAAAATCACAAACCCATGAATGGGAGCTGCTTCAAGAAGTCTCAGATCACATCTTCTGTCAGTGGGGTATGCCAGACGTGGATCTCTTTGTGTCACGATTCAACGCAAAACTGCCCAATTTCTGCTCGCTAGGCCCAGAGCCTGGAGCTTTTTGGCAAAATGTATTGTCCCTCTGCTGGAAAGGGAGATTTCTGTATGCGTTCCCTCCTTTCCTCAAAGTGCAGTCAGAACCCTCCACTTTCATCCTGATCGCTCCGCTATGGCCTTGTCAGACTTGGTTTCCCTTACTCCAGCGTTTAGCGGCAGAGCCTCCGCTGTCTCTTTCACTCATCTTACCTCCTGTTGCAGGACAGTGGGTCCCTGGTACACCCGAATCTGCGTTCTCTTCACCTGCATGCCTGGCTCCTCAGGACCTAACTAAAGTTAGATTCTGGGTGTCCAATCAAATTGCACAAGTGCTGGTAGAGATGGCCAAACCTTGCCACTAGGGCCACTTACGCTATAAAGTGGAAGTTTTTGTATCTGGGTCACAGCCAAGAGGTCTGTCCGGTTAATTCAGTCCTAGAATATCTGCTTTCTCTTTCTGAGAAAGGTCTCAGCTATTCCTCCAACAAAGTGTACCTGGCCACCATCTCCGCTTATCACTTCCCTGTTTGGGATAAGACTCAGATGGAGGTTTCCAAGGCCTTTTTGCACAGTATTCTTCACATCAGACCTCCCATCAGGGATCCTGTTCCCCCCGGGACCTCCTTTTCATCCTGGAGAAGCTCACTTTTCCTCCCTTTGAACCCGCCATGGAGTCTGAGCTCCATCTTCTATCTTGGAAGACTTTATTTTTGGTAGCTATCACTTCAGCGAGGCGTATTTCAGAACTTCAAGCCCTCACGTGTAAAGAACCTTACCTTGTTTTTCACAAGGACAGGGTTGATCTTGGCACTAACCTGAAGTTTCTGCTGAAAGTAGTTTCTGAGCTCACCCTCAATCCGTTCAGCTCCTGGTATGCTGCTACCCGGAGCACTCTAATAAGGGGGAAGCCCTGCTTCACTCCCTGGACGTCCACAGGGCTCTTCAGTGATACCTGGCTATAACCAAAGGGGACAGGAAATCTGATCAGTTTTTTGTCCTTTGTCCAATGGTCCGTAGGTCACCCGGTCACCAAACAGATGCTTTCGCGCTGGTTGGTCCATTGCATTACCTTCAGTTATGAGAAGCACAACAGGTCGACCCCAGGGCCGGTTAGAGCTCATTCTACTAGAGCTCGCACTGCTTGTTTCGCAGCACTGAAGCGGGTACCAGCAGCCGCCTTTTGTGCTGCTGCTACCTTGAGTTCTGTTCATACCTTCGTCAGGCATTGCAGCCTTGACATCGTTTCCAGACGCAGAGCAGGGTTTGGCCTCGCAGTTCTGCAAGGCCTGGTTTCCTGAGGGACCTTCCTTTATCCTGCTGTCTCTTTCCTTACTGTTGTCCCCCTCCCAGGGGTTGTTATATGTTTATACTGCTTGGGACTCGGTCCTATTGTGGAACCTGCTGCAAGAGCTTCCTCTCGAAGATGAATAGTACAGTTACTTAAGAACTTACCGTAACAGTAGATCTTCGAGAGAAGCTCTTGCAGCAGGTATATTTCCAGGGATCAGGTCCTTTTCAGACCGATCTTCCCTCCTTGATGGAATAATTGTTAGTTCTAGGGACATGGATATGTTGTTCATCCACACTTATTGGCAGGTATCCTTGCCGCTTTAAATCTTGCCGGAAGGTCTTCAAGCTGGCTCCTCCCACCCAACCGGGTGGTATAACTCTCGGCTCTGCCCCATGACGCCAGATCTTCCTTACCACTTGGAGCTCAGGTTCCCCTCCTTAGCGCTCTGCGTTTGAGACTGGTTCCTATTTCTTCCGTTTTGCGAATTTGAAAGTTTTGCTAAAGACTTCAGTCTTGATCCCTCGCGGCTGCGATGGACAATCGACTCCCGGTTTCGGAGATGCCCCTACCAAGTCAGAAGATGTCTCGGACGGATCCACACTCCCGTGTGTCTACTGTTTAGGCCTCGAAGACACGACCCGCGAGACTGCGGTGTGCTCTTCCTTACCATCTCGTCCTTGAAGAGCCGTGCTGCCCGATTACGCTGGGCCGTCCGAGCGTTTTCCTCCGTGTGAAGTCTAAGGAGGCCGGTGGTGAGTGTCGCGTGGCGAGCTCGGCAGATCAGCTCGAGCAGATGATGGCCCTCCCGAAGAAGGAAGGCGCGGGCCGTATCTTCCTCGACGTGCGCATTTATCCTGCTCTCTGGGTTCTTCCTACTCAGCTTCCTTTAAGGGCTTTGTCTGTCCCTCTCCACTAAGGGAGAAGAGCCAGCGTCTGCTGGACCTTTTCTCAGTCCAAAAAGAAGGACAAGGGTAAATCCCTTCGTCGACGCTCTTGGGAGCGGGAAAGGTCCCTCTCCCCGAGTCGTCGACCGTCGACTTTGGTCGACCGCTCGGCTTCGGCCACTGGTCTCACGGTGTTCCCGTCAGGTCAGTTGACTGAGACTCCCGTCGACGCAGTCGAGATTTTTCTCGATCCATTGGACGGGTTGTCGCCTATAGAAGCTGAGACTCCCCTCTCCCCGGTTCCCCGGGAGTTGAGGATCGATGGGCTTGCCTGTGCCTCGGTTCTGGAGCCCTCGGATGAACCCTCGAGCCGGAAAGTGCGGTTCCTGCCGACACTTCCCGCGCGCTCTCGGAAAAAGCCGAGCTCTCGGTCTCGGTCTCCGGACCTCTTAGCGGTCCGGCGATCCGCCCGTCTCGGCGGTCTCGATCTCGGCTTCCTTGATGGCAGCGTCGCCACTTTCGTCCTCCTCACCGGACGAGGGGCTTCCGGCGTGAGATTGCGTCGGCCAGTGCGAGGACCTCATGTGGCAACAGCTCCTCCTGACCGAGATAAGCCGGCCCTTGATGCACTTCCCAGACCATTAAGTGGCTGTCACGGACGGCCGACACAACCTCGACTTACCGAGCCTGTACCCAGGCGGGTTGTTCGGCCAAAACCAGCTGCTCCACGATTCGGTGGAACCTCCGCCTCCACAGCCACTATTTGGGGCTCCGACCAGAGGATTCTCGGTCGGAGAGTCTACCCATAGGCTGTCTGTACCCTCACTCCCGACCGACCTCGGCAGGTAGAGGGTGGCTCAGGCCAGAGCAGCTCTTCGAGGACTCGTCTGAGTCCGAGGATAGTCTTCCTTTTCTCCAGCGACTGGACTTGGGTCCTCAGGAGGACAGTCAGTGGGCGATAGCCCATCGTCCTTCCTAGGACTGCTTCAGCTCATCTCGAGTCCACGGGATGAAGCTCGAACCCGTTTCCAGGCGGCCAGGTATCCCCTCACGAATTCTGGACCGAGGATTCCTAGCGAGGCCTTTCCGGTGGCGAGGCCATGAGTGGGAGCCTTGGAGCTTTGGCAGCGCCTGCTTCCCTGCCCTCGCCCGGCCAGGATGGCCAGGAAGTATCCGGTCCCCGGTTCCCTGTCGGTTTTGACACCCCTCTGCTGAGGGTTGGTTACCGACAGCGAAGAATTGGATTATGTCGGCGAAAAGTCTATGCTCGTCCTCTCTCGGCCTTACGTCAGGCTAGTTGGCCGTCCTCATGGCACATTTTCTCATGCCCTGTTGGGCTCCTGGATGAGGTCATCCCTCATCTTCCAGCGGATCTGCAGACTACGGTCAAGCAGGTGCGGGACCAGGAGCAGGACAGTGGCCAAACAGCAGCTCAGACTGCTTTAGATATTGAGGGACTCATGTGCCAGGTCGGTGGCGGCCGCAGTGGCTATCACGTCGGCGGGCTTGGCTGAGGATATCCACCTTTGCCCGGATACCAGCACAAGTTGGCGGATGTTCCCTTTTGGGGACTGACCTCTTGACCCTGGGGTGGAAGGTCACCTGCAGAGGATCGAGAGTCCACGCTACCTTGGACTCGGTCTCTTCAGCTCAGAAGGACAAAGGCCGCAAGCCACAGCCCTAAGCCCTTTAGGTCCTTCTCGCCCCCGGCGCACCAGCCAACAATGTCGGGGCCTAGCAGGCTCGACATGGCATCCCAAACCCAAACCGTCGGCTTCCTCTAACAGGAGGCAGGGAGGAAAAGGCCCAGGAGGTCCCTCGGCCGGTCCCTCCTCTAAGCCTGCCCAGTGACGGGCTGAGGGGTGTCACCCCCAACCCCGTCACCTCACCCCTGGTTCCCCCCGTGGGGGGACGGCTCCGACACTTCCTTTCCACCTGGTCCGTTATTACCTCGGACAGGTGGGTTCTGGAGGTGGTGGGAAAAGGCCTGCCTCTGGAAGTCGAGCAGGCCCCACCCTTCAGAGCCGTCGCACCTCGAGGGGCCTCGGGGTCCGTAGCCTCACTGTCTGCTTTCGTCGAGCGATCGGCTCTCCTCCTCCGAAGGAGGTGATCAGAAATGATAGCGGACCCCCCTCAGACCCAGGGTTTGTGTCCAGGTACTTCCTGGTTCCGAAAGCGGATGGGGGCTGGCCCCATTCTAACCTACGACTAAACAAGTTCTAAGGTCTCGAACCTTCAGGATGGTCACTCTGGCTCAGATAATACCATCCTTGGGCAGCGACTGTGGTTCTGCTCTCTGGACTTGCAGGATGCGTTTTTCGCGTCCCTATCCGTCCGTCTCACCAGAGATTCCTTCGCTTCGGCGGAGGGATCCCTTTCGAGTTCGAGCCATGCCCTTTGGCTTGTCTCCAGCTCCCAGGGTCTTCACCAAATGCATGGCAGCGGTGACAGCATTCCTCTGCGCCCGAGGGGTCCGGTGTACCCTTACCTGGACGACTGGCTGATAGCAGCTCCCTCCAGGCAGGAGGTGGAGGCGGTCCAGAGATCTGGCCCTCAGGTCTGCTCTCAACTGGGCCTCCTTATCAAGCGAGGCCAAGTCGGAACTCGAGCGAAGCAGGTGATTCTGTTCATCGGGGCTGGCTCGACTCTCTTGACCAGCGCGAGCTCGGCCCGGACAGGGCCGAGGTTCTTTCCTCCTTTGCCCAATCATTTCTGGTTGGGCAATTGCTTCTCCGGGACTTCCTCGCCTCCTGGGTCTCATGGCGGCCTGCACGGTGGTCCGCTGGGCCCACTGGAACATCGTCCCCTTCAGTGAGGACTGGCCAGTCAGTGGTCTAGCGCTGCAATCCTTTGGACCAGCTTGTATGGGTGACACAGGGGATGTGGGCAGCTCTCCAGTGGTGGTTCGTTCCAGGTCATTTGGGAGGGCATCCGTTCGTCCGCCCGAGCCGGCGGTCTCTCTGTCGACGATGCCTCTCTGATGGGTTGGGGTGCCCATCTGGGGGAACACCGGGCTCCGGCCTCTGGTCCCAGCAGAGTCGATGCCACATCAACCTGCTGGAGCTCCGGCCGGTCCGCCTAGCTCTCACCGCCTTTGCTCCGTTCCTCGGGGTCAAGTGGTCGAGTCCAGGCGGACAACACCGCGACCATGTACTATCTAAACCGCCAGGGGCGGGGCCGCTCCATGCTTCTATGCAGGAAGCTCTCCGCATTTGGTCACTCATCCGCCGCCTGGGTGGATCTCCTAGCCATTCATGTGGCGAGGCCTCCAACACCCTGGCCGATGCCCTAAGCCGGATAGGGGCTGCATCCCACCAGTGGTCTCTCCTGCGGAGGTAGTACAGCATCTGTTCTCCCATTGGGGCACACCTCAGGTGGACCTGTTTGCCTCAGGAGAGCAGGCTGAGGCTGTTCCTTGCCGCCCCCTCAGCAGGGCTCGCTGCAGGGGATGCCTTCTCGAGGCAGTGGACCCGGGCCTCTTCTCGCCTTTCCCCATTTCCCTTGATCCACAAGGTGCTTCTCAAGGCGAGGAGGGACAAGGCGCGGTGATTCTGATAGCCCCAGACTGGCCTCGCCAGTTCTGGTACCAGATCTCCTCAGCCTCAGCTCCAGGCTCCCAAGGCAGCTTCAGCTCGCCCGGACCTGATTTCTGTCAATCAGGGAAGGTGTTCCATCCGGACCTTCAATCCCTGCACCTGACGGCCTGGTTCCTGAGCGGCTAGAGTTCCAGGCCTTGGGTCTTTCCGACAAGGTCCTCAATGTAGTTGAGGCGTCCCGTAAGGAGTCGACCAGAAAATGCTATGCCTTCAAATGGAAAAGGTTTTCCATTTGGTGTCAGGGCAAGGGCTTGGACCCTTCCTCCTGTTCCTTGGCAAGCATCTTGGACTATTTATGGTCCCTTTCTAATCAAGGGTTTAGGTCGACGACCCTAAGGGTGCACCTGGCAGCCATCTCTGCTTACCGGGCATGGGCCGGGAAGCAGTCGGTGGCGCAGGAGAAGGTGGTCTGGCGCTTTTTCCAAGGCCTTGATCACATTTCCCCTCCAGTGCGAGAACCTCCACCTCCGTGGGATCTACTGCTGGTACTGGCAAAGCTCATGGGCAAGCCATTCGAACCTATGCACAGGTGTGCTCTCTCTCACCTGTCGTGGAAGACCGCCTTCTTGGTGGCTATCACGTCAGCCAGAAGGATGGGAGAGCTCCAGGCGCTTCCATCGAGTCTCCTTACCTGGTCTTCCACAGGACAAGGTTGTCCTCGCTCCCACCGAAATTCCTTCCGAAGGTGGTGTGGAGTTTCACCTTAACCAGGTGTTGACTCTGCGGTGTTCTACCCCAATCACACCTCGGAGGCGGAATATAGGCTCCACTTTGGACCCTAGAAGGCGCTCGCCTATTACAAAGAGCCGCGGCTGAAATTCGAGGAGGTTCGCCAGCTGTTTTGTCACCACGCTGAAGCCGCATCTGGAGACCTGCAGCCAAGCGGACGATAAGCAGGTGGGTCACCTCCTGCATAGATCTCTGCTATAAGCTGGCGGGCATGGAGCCTCCCAGAGGGTTAAGAGCTCATTCTACCCGCCATACTGCTGCATGGTGGCTGCTTCCAGGGACGTCCTATCCAGGAAATCTGCAGGGCTGCTACCTGGAAGTCAGCACACACCTTCATTACCATTACCATCGACCTTGAGTCACGCGGGATGCTGGTTTTGGGGCCTCGGTTCTCAATCTCTTTCCCAAGTAAGTATTTGGGGTGTCGTCTTGCCTCCCTCCTCCCGGAGAACTGCTAGGAGTCTGCCAATAAGTGTGGATGAACAACATATCCATGTCCTAGAATACAGGTTACTCACCGTAACAGGAGTTCTAGGAATGGTATATGTTGTTCATCCCTACGACCGACCTCCTGGCTTGACCGCAGAACCTGAGCTTCCAGCGGGCCAGATCTGGCATCATGGGGCGGAGCCGAGAGTTATACCACCCGGGTGGGTGGGAGGAGCCAGCTTGAAGACCTTCCGGCAAGATTTAAAGCGGCAAGGATACCTGCCAATAAGTGTGGATGAACAACATATACCATTCCTAGAACTCCTGTTACAGGTGAGTAACCTGTATTTATCTTCTGACCATTGCCTATTACCTATTTCTGCCTGACAGGGAGGGGGGGGCGTACAAGAACTGGAGCACATGGGGAACTCCTCCCTTATATAGGGTGACGCCGGGGGTTCATACGACATCGGCAGGGGGCGTTCCCACGTCGGTAGTGCTGGAAGAAAAAATTGCTAGAACCGCCGCCAGGTGGCGTCAGTCCTAATTGTGGAACCTGCTGCAAGAGCTTCTCTCGAAGATCTACTGTTACAGTAAGTTCTTACGTAACTGTACTTTGCCAGGTGTCTGACCAGGTTTCAAGCTTTGCCAGATCATCCTGCAACATCTGCCATCCCCCTAGGTCGTCCGCCACTGCTCCCATCTTGGTATCATCCGCAAACAGACTGATCTTACTCTTGATGTCCAATGATATGTCTGCAATGAATATCCCAAATGCTGGTCCCAACACCGAGCCCTGTGGAACACCGCTAGTCACTATCTTTGGGTGTGAGAGCTTCCCCACCCACCACCACCCTCTGCTGCCAGCTCCTTCAGTACCCTGGGGTAGATGTCATCTGGGCCTGGCGCCTTGTCCACCCTCAGTGCCTTCAAACCCTCCCGAACTCTGCCCTCCATGATTTCCCCATCTGTCACCCCCTCCTCCCTGTTTCTGCCGTTCCTCCCCCCTTGGGTGTCACCCCCCTCTTCTCCTTAGTAAATACCGAGCAGAACTAATCATTTAGTGCTTCTGCCTTAGTGCACCCTGCTTCTACCTAAACCCCCTCCATCCTAATCCTTACTATATGATCCTTACAGCTCCTTTTCTCCCTGATGCACCTAAAGAAGTCCTTCTCCCCCTTTTTAATGCCTTGTGCCAGCCTCAGCTCCGTAGATGCCTTGGCTCCCCTTACTGCCTGTGTCACCTCCTTCGATTCCTTTAGGTACTCCTCCCCACTCCCTGTTTTCTTGTACCTCCTAAAGGAAGCTTTTTTCCTCCTTACCTTTTCCATGACCTCCTTGCTTACCCAGCTCGGTTTCTTAGCCCTAGCCTTTTTGCTCTGGGCCTTGCAGCAGGTTTTGGTTGCCTCCACAGTCTCCAGCTTTATGAGCTCCCACCTCTAGTTAGTGCCCATACAAGGTTGAATTCTGGCCAGGTACCCTTTTACCGCTTCCCCCATCCTCCCAAAGTCAGCCCTCCTGAAATCCAGCACTCTTGTGCCAGATTCCACTCCTTCCTTGCCCATATCCAGTGTGAGCCATACTGAGTGGTGGTCACTCCCTAACAGCAGTTTGTCCACCGTAAGTTCCCTCAAAAACTCCTATTTGCCAACATAAGGTCAAGGGTATTCCCTAACCTGGTTGGTTCACTGACCATTTGCAGCAGGAAGCTGTCCTAGAAGGCATCCATCAGTACCTGCTCCCTTCTATTCCTGGTTGTTGGGGTATTCCAGTCCACTCCCTGGGGAACTCCTGAGCGCACAGGCAGCATAGTAGATATGGTGGTATTAATTTTAACACATTGGGTTCTAGATGAAAGATAGCTGGAGAACCATGAGTGTGGACAATGAGACCCCAACTTGTTGTAATGTGTTAAGAAGGAGGGGGTGAGAAACCATGTTGAAGGCCTTTAACAGGTCTATAAACACAGCCCCTACGAGGTGCCCCTTGTCAAGCGTGGAGTGCAGGGAGTAGCGAATTCTGTGAGGGTGGTTGTAGTGCTATGGCCAGCTCTGAAATCATGCTGCTCCCTACATAAGAGGTTATGTGCGAGGAGGTACAGTGAGCTGATGGGCGATGACCTTTTCAAGGACTTTAGAGAGTGGGGGGGGAGAATCGGGATTAAGGTAAATGTTAGATCTTTGAGGATATCGCCTTCCATTGAGCCACATCATGGAGCTGCAAGCTGTTGGCACCAGGACCACCCCAAAATATTTTTTGCAGGCTTGGGCTGCCCACTTCATCGTGCCTTGTTGCAGTCTGTACAGCATTGGTGTCCTCAGCATGCCATAGTTCTTTCTGCCGACACCAACAGCTTATCGGTCCACATCGGCTGAAGAACACCATCAAACTTTTGCAAGTATATATGCTGTCACTGTGTGCTTTGTTTCTTTAAATATATTTTGTGCCACAAATGGACAAAGAACCATTGCTCTGCTATTGCTGTTGTGGTGACATTAAAATTTATAAAGGCAGCGACCATTCCATTTGTATCCATTACCTTAGTACAAACCACAATGTTAAAGCATTGTCTGCTTAGTCTTTAACAAGGCAACCAGGAGAGATCATAGGAAAGCTTTAGAAAGCTATCTTCTACTTTAAGAAATGGAGTAACAGACTGTGGCGAATGTTGCTTCTCCATCACCTGCTCCTGTTCCCGGATCGCCGTTGATGGCGGTTGGTACTGATTTGTCAAAGGAAAAAGGCAGAGTATTGATTTCGACTGATAAACACTGCCACGCAGACATAGAAGCGCAGAAAGGAAAATGAAGCTCTTTCTGACTGTTCTGTTAACCACTTAAAGTCAAGTGAAAGACAGGGCCTTGGCTATATCCGTGGGTTCTGCTGCCCCCTGACTGTTACACCAGGGTTGGGGTCCGGCATCGGCTTTTCATCCCCAGTTGTGGGATTCCCAGCCTGTTCTAACGTTGGGCAGTGTCCTGCTGATGTCTCATCCGTTGACCCCTTCAGTTTCCATCGATGCATAAGCATTGTACCAAACCGTGTCAGAGCTGTTTCATCACATATTGACACTGCATTTGACACCTACACCATCAGCACCCCTGGCCGGTCCGTCAACTGTTTTACCGTCAGTGCTTTCATATTCTGCCCCTGCTTCAGTGCGGGGCTTAAACAGGCATCCATTGACAGAACGCTCGTTGTTGGCTTTTCCTCCTGTGTCCCCTCATCCTGTCGACACTGTGCTAATAATGGTGGAAATCTATGAGCTAAAATATAATCCAGAATACATGGACGAGGAGGAGGAGGCTGTGGAAGAAGAGGGGATTGTAGATGTGGTTGGATCAAGCTCCATACCATCCTCATGCTCTGAAGGGAGCGTGGAGAATACACTTGGATATCCCCCCAGAGGGTGCCTCCTTTCAGGCCTTCTTTAAACAGATGCAGGCCAAACTAGGGTTCCAGGCTAAGAAAGAGGATTCTTCCAAGAGAGATCTTTGCTTTCTTGGAAGAGTCACCCTCTCCTTCAGTGATTATTATATCTCCAGTGCACTCTGCTCTATAGGATGCTGCGTTGTCTGCCTGGCATAGGCCTGCACAACTACCTGCCCTTACAAGGAAGGAAGATAAAAAATATTCTGTTTCTGCTGCTAAACCATATTATTTGTCACAGATTGAAACAGACTTTGGTAATAATGGCAGCTCATGAATAGAGTTGAAGTACCAAAACACTTGAGCACCCTGCCTCCTGACCAAGAAATCACGGAAGTTGGATTGCATGGGTTGGAGGAATTTTGCCTCAGCTACCATAGGCCTAAGAACTGCAAACTATCAGGCATATATGATTAAATATTAAAAATTGCCTTTGGAAGACTATGGCCACTTTGGCTGAAAAATTGCCTGAAAGCCAGGTCAAGAATATTGGCTCAGCAAACAATTGCTAATGGCCAAGACGTCAGTAAGCATCTCTTCAGATCAGCCTATGTCTGTGCTGCTACTGCAGGGGCTGCTGCCTCGGGCATCTGCACTCGACACCACTCCTGGCTTAGAATGGCTGTTTTTTCCTTTGATGTATAATCAGTAATGAATGATCCTTTTAGAGGAAAGCAGTTATATGGTAATGACACTGATGATACTTCGAAGAATCTGCAGACTTCAAGAATTACTGCGGTCCCTGCACACTTTGAACCCCAAACCCAGAGGAAGGGGTTGTGGTTCTTTTCGTAGGCCCTGTGCCCGTCCTGGCAGAGGTTACTTCAGAGGCCCCAGCCGTGGATCACAGAGGCCTCATCCCTCTACTTTCCAAGCCATCAACTTGCCCCCTGGTTCCCATGCCAGACTCCCAGAAGGTCAGAGTATCGGCAGCCCCAGCACATTCTGACTCCCCCTCCCTTACCTCTAGCCTCACTTCCTCAAGGGTTTTTGGTGGGGGAACCGTATTTCCCTCTTTCTAGAAAAATGGAGGGAGATAACTACAGATGCCTGGGTTCTGGAGGTGATTCAGCATGGACATGCCCTGGAGGTCCTTACTGTTTTCCAGTTACATCACCATTGCCAGACTGGTACCCTCAGTGACATCTTAGCCTTTGTTGTGGAGGATGGATTGAACCTCCTCCAACAGAAGAGCTGTGGAAATGCTCCTGGCAGTGGAAATAAATCAGGGTTTTTATTCCCGGTACTTTCTGGTTCCAGAGTGGACTGGGGACCTGAACATGTATATATGATGCAAGCGGTTCAGAATGGTCTCTCTCCAGTCCCTGTTTCCTATGCTTTTAAAAGGGGACTAGATCATCGCACTGAACATGAAGGATGGTTACCTTAAGATCAAGATCCGAAAATATCACAAATTATCTACAACTCGTGCTTCAGGGCTCTTACTACCAGTTTCATGTTTTGCTGTTTGGCTTATGCTCTGCATTGCATGTCTTTACCAAAGTATTTGCAATAGTAGCAGCGGACCTCCACAGGGAGGGTCTGTATTTCTTCTCTTATATAGACAATTGGCTATTAAAAGCCTCATCGAGGGACATGATAGTGTCTGCACTGTTTTGGACCAGACGACTGTTTGACCAACTGTGCCTATTGGTCAGTGAGCTGAAATCGGTCCTTACCCCCTGCCAAAGACTCCAGTACCTTGGGGTCCTTCTGGACACCGTTCCTGCCCTCTGACTGTGCCAGGGCATTAGTGGCACAGGTGCAGCTGGCAGCCTCCAGCGATTGTGACAGCCTGCTGTCTCTTACGACTGATCAGTGTGATGGCTGCAGCCATTCTGACAGTTCTTCAGGCCAGCCTTCATATGAAAATTCCACAAGGGCACAATGGACTCTGTACTCAGATGAGTTGGAGCACCTCATACAGGTCACCTCTCTCTCCGCCATTCCCTACGCTGGTGGCTGGACTGAGCCAACCCGGAGAAAGGGTTGCCATTCCTGCAGCCGTTCCCCCTTCTGGTTATGACCACAGATGGCCTCAGGTATGGGTTGGGGGGCTCATCTAAGCCCGTTAAGGACCCAGGGCCAATAGGGCCCTGTGGCTGCGATGCTTCACAGCAACACTCTGGAGATGAGGGCTGTTCTACATGGCCTACAGGCCTTTGCTGTCCTCCATCTGGGGAATCGGCTGTTGATTGGCACAGACAGTATGCCAGTGATGCACTACGTCAGTTAACAAGGTGGAGTACATTCATACGCTGTCTGCAGGGAAGTGATCAGTGTTTGGCAGTGGACGGTGAAATGTGACATTTCTGTCAGTGATGTTCCTCCATGGGACCCTGAACGCACTTGGGGATCACCTCAGTCAATCCAGTGTGCTCGCCACAAACAGTAGCTCTTGGACTCTGTTGTGGATGGCCTATTTGGAAAATGGGGTAGTCCGGATGTAGACCTGTTTGACCCCATACACTGCAAAAACTGCCACGTTTCTGCTCGCTCGCTCCAGGAGTGTTTTTTTTTTTTTTTTTTTTTGTGAGACTCTGTCCCTCTCTCAGAAAGGGATGTTTCTGTATGCTTTTACCCTGTCTCCCCCTCCTGTAGTGGGTTGTGGTGAAAATGAGGGCCGAGCATGCCACCCTGACTTTGGTGACTCAGATGGATTTGATTTCCACTTCTCCAACAATTGACAGTGGAACCTACTGTCCCGCTCCCCTTGTGAGCCAGACTTTTAACATGAGCAGGGTGCTCTGGTGCCCCCGGACCTTCAGTGTTGCACTTTCATGCATGGCTCCTGAGAACATAGAGCTGTCCTGCTTCAGGGTTTCCCTGGCAATGGCTGATGTGCTTTTGGTAGCTAGAAAGCTGTCTATCCAGTACACTTGGCATTTGCTTTATCCCTTTATATGGCCAGTTTCTAAAATTCTGGACTGCCTACTGACTGGGTATTCCTCTGTTAAGGTCCACATGGCTGCTTTGTTGGCCTTTCATGCCTCATCAGTGGGTAGAACAGTGGCCCAGTTAGATATTTTCTGGAAATTCCTAAAGAGCATCCTCCTTTTATACCTGCCAGTTGGAGATCCTGTTCCAGTGTGGGTCTTAAATTTGATATTAGAGACTCTCACTGCACCTCCTTTTAAGCCTGTGGCTATTTGCGAGATGCGTGTCCTTGTCTTGAAAGACACTGTTTCTAGTGGCTATGATGTCTGCTAGACACCTCAGTGTTGCAAGCTCTGGTCACATTACGTACCAATCCTTGTTTTCTTCCGAAGGTTGTCTGAGAACACTAAATCTGAACCTAGACCTTACTGTTTACTTTTCCTCTATTATGCATAGTGGGGAGGTTCGTTTACATACTCTGGATGTCGGTAGGACACTGCATTGATACTTGGATCGTACTAAGGACTGAAGAAAATGCTCTGTACTGTTTATTGCTTTTGCCCTAAGAATGGTGGGTCACTGATTTCTAAACAAGGACTGACCATATTGTATTACGTTTTGTTACCAGAAGTGCGGTAAGCAGCATCCTGGTCCCGTTGATGCTTATTCCACCCATAGGGTAGCTACCTCAGTGGCTTGTTTTCAGAATGTGTCCGCTGTTGACATTTATGCTGCTGCCACTTGGAGTACTGTTCATGCATTTACAAAACACTCCAGTCTTTCTTTATTTATTTATTAAAAGTCGGATTTACAACCTTTGAGTCATGGACTCGTTTACAAAGGCACCTCGTTGCGGGGCGGTACAGTTACATAGTGTGGTTACAACAGTGAGAACAGTACAGGTGCAGAACGTTAAACATAGAGTACACGTAGGTTACATAATAATGTTACTTATAATAGGTTACAGTCATATACAAGGTACTCAATGCTTACATTGGGGTATAGCCCTGGACATGCCTAGATAATACGTGGAGAGGGTGGAGGTAGGGATGGGGAGTGGAGTGAGGTGGGAGGGAGGGGGAGAGTATGAGCTGTCCGAAGGACTTTATCGAGTCAGGGAGGCCTGACAGGAGGATCCCACAGTGGGATTAATTAGGTTCATCTACAGCAACGAGTGGCAGATGGTTTCGGAGGGCGATTTTGAAGGGATCAATTTTGGCAATGTCTGTGATACAGGGTGGGAGGGTGTTGAACCAAGCAGGGGCTTGGTAATGGAAGGACCTCTGGGCTAGCGAGGTCTTGGTTCTGGGCACCAGAAAGATGGCCTTGACAGAGCTACGGGTGGCAACTGATGATGCATGCCGTAGGGAAGCAGAGACCCGGGGGGGGGGAGCCCTAAAACAGATTTTTTGGCGAGTAGGCAGGTCTGGTAACGCAGATGCTCTTCAAAGGTGAGCAGGTTGGCGGTGGAGTAGAGCAGGAAAGTGAGTGTGTGGCTAGGGGCTCTGGTCAGGAGCCTGCATGCCTTATTGACTGAGAGCTGGATTTTAGTCAAGGCGGTATGGTCTGCCGCAGCGTAAATGGGAATGCCATAATCCACTAGCGACAGGACGGAAGAGATGATGGCCAGCCAGAGGTCAACTTGGGCGAGGCAGTCTCTATAACGGTATAGTAGGCCTATCTGAGAATTTATGGCGGAGGATAGGGGATTGATGTGGGTGTGGAAGGCGAGAGCTGAGTCAAAAGTGATGCCTGGATATTTGTAAGAGGTCACTTGCTCCAGCAGGAGTGCTGGGGGAAAGAGGGGGGCATTCTTGGCCTTGTTTTGGTGATGGGAGAAGAGCATTGACTTAGTCTTCTTTAGGTTAATGACAAGTCGGTGGTCAGGGAACCACTTTTCAGCTTGGTTGTAGGTGTGCGGGAGGGATAACTGGAAAAGAGAGCTCGGGGTGGGAGGCAAAGAGAACTGCATCATCGGCATAGAGTAGCATTTTTCCTGTGCAGGAACTGGGGAGAGTGAGGTAGAGGCTGAAAAGTAGAGGACCCAGAATGGAGTCCTGGGGTACCCCGAAACGAACAGACTGGGTATTGGACAGGGAGCTGTTTATCTTCATACGCTGGGATCTAGCAGAGAGGTAGCTGGAAAACCAGGCAAGGGGACCAGTGGAAAAGCCGAGTTGGTGGAGGGAGTAGAGCAGGAAGTGGTGACAGTGTCAAAAGCCGTGGAGAGGTCTGTGAACACTGCGCCGGCAAGGTTGTCAGAGTCAAGAGTAGAGTGCAGGTATTGAGAGAACTCCGGGAGAGTAGTAGTGGTACTGTGTCCTAGGCGGAAACCATGTCTTGGCATCATCTCTCGTAGATGGGCCAGCCTTGGCCTCAGTGTTTTTACAAGGCCTTCTCCCTCAGGATCAGTAGGTCCTACTGTCTTCCATCAGTGCTTGGTACTGCTTGGCAATCTTTCATGATGTGGCTTGACAGAGGGAGATACCCTTCAAGAAGATAGAATGATTGCCTACCGTAACAGTAAGTCTTCAAGAGAATCTCCTCCATTGAGTCACAACTCTCCTTCCTGCCCCCCCTCCCCCCAGTCAGGTGATGGGTGACTACACTGTCACTGTTACAGCATCCGTACTCTGGTTTCTTTATCCTTTCCTGTGTTCCTGGTTTGGTCCTGTTTATTTCGGTCCCTGCTGGTCTGACGAGCCTCTGAGTTTGTCACCGGTGGGGAACTGAGGCATGCTGGGGATATCGACGTATTATAGGTGCCGACTGGGCATGTTGATGTGAGCGGTCCCAACCTGCAGAAAGTTTCCCGGTGGTCCTGACTCTGACTTAGTTCCACAGTGTGGCTCAGTGGAGGCGATTCTCTCTAAGATCTGCTGTTACGGTAGATAACTATACTTTCAAGATGGTGTCGTAGTATTAGTAATTTACTCAGTTTTTGCATCTGTGAAAAAATGAAGTAAATAAGACAATTGATGTGTCCTTGTTTCGCTTTCAGCCACACACATGTTGACACCTGAAACGATGTTATAACTACATAAAACAATTTGACCCATTATGATTAAGTCTCTGCATGTATCTTAAAAACAAGCATGGCAACCTGTATTTTTTATTGTAGATATTAAATGTTAAGATGACTGTTGTGTACTGGGCAAAAAATAATGAATTTGACATGGGGTTGATGAATCCCCAGGGAACGTCCTTAAGGTAAAAACAGGCCTCCATATTCCCACCCCCCAAAGATATGTTCTGAAGGTGGTGGATTTTCTTTATTTTCAACACTGCCAAGACATTTTTGAGCTCTGTAGCCAATATGAAAGAGAACTGGCGAATGAAATCTGCACATTGCATGTGGCAGAAGTTACAATTCAACTTGTGTATTTCTAACACACCCACATATGTGCCAGCAACCCCCACACCACCACAAACAGCCTAGAACTTGGCCTGCTTTAGGCCTGGACCTATTTCATTGCCTTCTCTTTGCTCCTAAAAGATGGGCTGATCTTCCTGCCAAGGCCTAGAGAAGATGGGGTTTTGGGATATCCAAGAACAGGGTCCGGTTGTCAAAAGAATTGCAACTGCAGTTCAGGTGCTTCAGCAAATGGCAAAACACACATTCTTTCATAGAAGTGCCTGCTTAAAATTTCTAGTGATCTCACTAGAATTTACAGTACTTGCCAGTGAGGGACTGAAGGTACTACACAGCCATATGCAAAAAACGAATGTTAAAAAATGTGTGCACAAGCAGCCAGCCGTACTGAAGATCTTCAAGGTCGCATGTTTGCAGATGTCCACTGGACTTCAAGACATGCAGTATCTTTCTATGACAACTGCCAGGTCTGTACACAGTGAACATTGCAGAGTGGCTTAAAAGTGCTTTATCTGCCACTGGTGTCTGAAGTTTACAAGGGAAAGCTTTGTCTGTTTTGCTAGATGAGTATAAAATCGGTAAATGGTTTCCTTTTTGGTTTTAAATTTCTAGATATTCATGAAGGGATAGTGGCTTCTATGGAGGAGGTGGTAAACATGAACCTGAATGGCCCTGTGTGATTTTAATATATATATATATATATATAACCCTCTTTAATGAGAGGGGACACATATGGGATTAGAGCATGTTTCTCCAGGGGAGGGGAAGGGGCTATAAACTGAGTGTCCCTTATTGGCAGTTAATATTTTTCCTTTTTTTTGTTTTGTTTGGGGTGGGGTGAGGCTAGTGCCCAGAACTGTCAGTGATACTGCATCTTAGATCTGCCCCCTTTCCAGTCCTTCTCTTGCTCCTGTAGCTGCTACGGACCAGAAAAAAGTGTGTATAAGGTACTGCAGTTTTAGGAACCAGCACTTTTAGATGGTTGGAAGAGTCTCTTCCAGAGAGTAACCAACTTTCATTGATTGTGTGGGCACTGGGTGAGACAGGTAACCCTGTGTTTTTGGGGGGGGGTTCTTCAGTTAATGATACATTTGTTCAGTGTGAACCAGAGCAACGGGTGAGCAAATTTATGTCCATGGATTACTCAAGTTATCCATTTCTGGTGTACAGTAACCCATATCATGAAGCACAAGTGCTGTCGCTGGAACATAAATCACCCATCTCCCACACCATTAATTGCTTGGTGGCCAAGTGTTTTTTTTAAAGCTCAGAATAACTTAAGTGGTGAAATTCAAGACCTATGTTGTACTGTAATCGAAAAGACGAAATTACTACCCTGTATCCAGGTCAATAGAACGTTGTTGTTTGGGTGGGGTGTGGTAAGGTAGTTATGACATGGAATAAAGCATCTGGAGAATCGCTGATTCTTATCCTGTGTACACAGTTGAATGAGCTAGCTGAACGTTTTGTGCATAGAATACTTTTGTTCTACCCGTAGTAGATTGTGTTCCTTGCCAGTTAAGCACCTAAACAGTTTTGTTCACCTTGACTGTAGCTTATGGACACACATTAATGGAGCACTTGAAAGATCTGTTCAAACAACATGAAGTCTTGCTATATTATGACATATGCAGTGAGTCCCAACCTTCGAACTGCTCCGGAGGTGAAAGAGTTAACTTTCCATGCCAGGCATGGAACCTTGAGCGCGAGCTCGGTTGAAAACTGTCTGTTGTTCTTTAAACTCAAACTGTCAGATTCTTTACTCCGCCTCACTGAACAGTCGCTTCGGAGATTTCTCCTGCTCGGTTCGTTTGTCGGTAAAAAGTATTATTTTTCGGTTTCTTGACCGAAATTAAACCGCAACCGGTCGGTTCAAGCTCTGTCTGTGGTATCGTAAGTAATAGATAGGCTTACATTTTATTTTTTCTCTGTGTGGAACTTGTAAACGTGTTTTCGGTTCGGTTTGAACCGATCAAATTGCTTTTAAGCCTTCCTAGTCCTTACTTAGAGTGCGGTTCCCGGTTCTTATCGGTTCTAAAAAAAAAAAAAAGGATTTCATTACGGTTTTTTCCACGACCCGTGACACGATTGGGAATCCGATTAGAGAGTCTTGTTTGGCGGATTGCCACTAACGGGCAAGTTTGGTTAGGCTGGCACTATGTCCGAGAAACCCAAAAGAAAAACCGGGCCCACTGGGTTTCAGCACTGTGGTGTTTGTGGGGAAGCCTTTGCTAAGGCTGACCCACACACCACATGTGTATATTGTCTGGGGTTTGACCACCTCAATGCAGACTGCCAGATTTGTGAGAATTTTCCTGCTGCCACCGTGGAAAAGAGAGTTGGTAGGCTCAGGGAAAGGGAGGCCAAAAAGTCCGCTGACCCAGATGGCCAGCCCGGTTCGGTTCCAACCGAACCGGAGGGAGTGCCCTCTGACCAGGGCGATACTTCCTCGGGCCAACGGAGAGCCAGCTCTGAGGAGCCGGTTCCAACTAAAAGGACTAGAAAGTCAGCTAGTGTGCCAAAAGTTCTTTATCCAACCGCTGAGGAAATAGCTAAAGCCATTCAGATTGTCCAGTCACTTTCCCCGGTTCCGTCCGAACTGACACCATCTGGGAAGCGCTTGGTTTGGCCGGTTCCTCCGGTTCAAGATTATGATTTTGAGGATTTTTATGAACTGGAGGAAGGGGAAGAAGAGTGTGAGGAGAGTGAATGTGGTTTTGAAGGTCTGGATGTGCCTGTTGAACCGGACATCTCTCCAGACAGACCGTTAGGGGTTTCTCCTCCCAGGCTATCTGAGTCCCCTTCTCATTTTATGTTCTATAAGAAAGTTGCTGAAACTCTCCAGCTCCCTGTTGAGGAAGCTGTTGATCAGGAGGAGCCTGATTTTGTAGAAATGATGGATATTCCAGAGTCTAGGAGACTGTCTATTCCCTTGCATAAATCTTTTAGGAAACAGACAGTAAAAATTCTAAAAACTCCTCACTCTATTCTTCCTGTTGATAAAAGGATGGACAAAAGGTATACATTATCAGGCTCTGATACGGAGTTCCTCACACAGCAATGCAGCCATGTGGGGGTAGTGCAGGCTGCAGCCTGTGACAAGGCAAATATTCCTCTAGCTTCGCACCCTCCTGAAAAGGACTCCAGGAGGATTGATGCCATGGCAAAGAAACAGTACATGGCAGCATCCTTAGGACTCAGACAGGCAAATTATATGGCTTATGCTGCTAGGTACCAGAAATCCAGATGGGATACTGTACTGGCCCTAGCAAAACAAGTCCCTAACCAGCTTGCCAGGGAGCTGGAACAGGTGGCTGCAGATGGTATTGAGGCATCCAAGGTGCAGTTTCATGCTGCAGTAGACTCTAATGATGTGTCTTCTAGGGTCATGGCTACATCTGTGGCACTTTGCAGAATGGCTTGGCTCAGATGTACTACCCTGTCACAGGATACCCAGTCTAAGGCCATGGATTTTCCTGTTGTGGGCAATTCTCTGTTTGGGGAGCAGACAGAGAATTATATGAAGAAAATGGATGAATATAGGACCACCTATAGGAGTGCACAGGCCAAAGAAAGGCAAGCCACTCCTCAAAGGCAGCATCTTAGGGGCAGGCCTTTTCATAGGCCTTTTTACCAAGCCCAGGCCTCCTCTTCTGCTTATGTCCAGAGGGGGTTCTTTAGAGGGAGAGGCAGATGGGGTACAAGTAACCCTGCTTCTACCCCTCAACCCAAAGCCCCTGCCAAGCAGGCTCCCTGATGGGGTGGCCAGGGCCGATTCTCCACTACCGGTAGGGGGCAGGCTGGCTTACTTTGTCCAGGACTGGAAGTCTCTAACATCAGACAAGTGGGTCCTGGAAGTAGTAAGCCAGGGACTGGTTCTCAGCTTCAAAAAATTTCCAAAGATGAGAGCCAGGTGCTTTCCACCTGCAAATCCATCAGAGGCACTTGCCCTAGAAACAGAAGTTTCTACCCTTCTAGCTCTCAGAGCTGTGGAAAGGGTTCCACCCCTACACCAGGGCAAAGGGTTGTACTCCAGGTACTTCCTTACCCCAAAAAAGACAGGAGAATGGCGGCCCATCCTGGATCTCAGATACCTAAACAAGCACCTTTTAAAACCAAAATTCAAAATGGTGACTCTGGGAATTATTTTACCCTCTCTAAGGCCAGGGGACTGGCTAGCCTCCCTGGACCTCAAGGATGCCTACTTCCATGTTCTTATCAGAAGCTCCCATCGAAAGTACCTCAGATTCGAATTGCCCTCAGGCCATTATCAGTTCAGAGCAATGCCCTTCGGCCTCACCTCGGCCCGGAGGGTATTCACAAAATGCCTGGCAGTTGCCCACTTAAGAAGACAAAAGATTGCCATCTTTCCTTATCTGGACGACTGGCTCATAGTAGGCCAGTCTCCAGACCAGGTCAAACTACACCTTCAGGTAACTCAGCAACTGCTCACATCTCTAGGTTTCCTTCTCAATCTTCCAAAGTCGGTTCTAGAGCCTGTTCAGCTTCTCACCTTCATAGGCGAAGAACTGAACACAAAAGAGGCAAGAGCCTTCCTTCCTCTGGAAAGAGCAAGGACCCTGGTTTCTCTGGCCTCCTCTTTCACCCTGCAGGTCTCTCGACCAGCAAGGCATTTTCTACAGCTCCTGGGGCACATGGCTGCTTCTACAGCAGTAGTGCAGGGAGCAAGATTTCAGATGAGGGATGTTCAGTTCCATTTGAGAACCTTCTGGTCTCAAAGGAGAGACCCTCTAACCAAATTGATCCCAGTGACTCGAACTCTGATCCAGGCCCTTCAGTGGTGGCAGGACCAGAGCAGTCTGAGACAGGGGGTCCCTTTCACCCCACAGTCTCACTCCTTAATCCTTACTACAGGTGCATCCCTCTTGGGGTGGGGAGCTCACATGGGCAACCTCACTACCCAGGGTTTGTGGTCCCCACAGGAATCTCTGCTCCACATCAATCTGTTGGAGCTCAGAGCAGTTTTTCTAGCACTTCAAGCTTTTTCCACATTCGCTCAGAACGAAGTTGTACAGGTCAGAACAGACAACACCACCACAATGTGGTACATCAACCAGCAAGGAGGCACTCAGTCTACGGCCTTGTGCACCGAAGCAATGAAGTTGTGGTCTCTGGCTTATTCTCTGAACACCTCCCTTACGGCAGTTCACCTCCCAGGCAAGGACAATGTCCTGGCGGATGCTCTCAGCAGGATTTCCCAGGGCCATCACGAATGGTCACTGGATCCCCTAGTGCTGGAGGTAGTATTTGCCAGATGGGGAACCCCGCAGATAGATCTTTTTGCAGCCCCAGACATTCACCAACTTCCCCTTTTTTGCTGCAGGCCCCCAGTGTTGGGCTCAGTCCCTCTGGATGCCTTCCTTCTTGGTTGGGAAGGGAAGTTTCTGTATGCTTTTACCCCCTTCCCTCTTCTGTTCAAGGTGCTAGTCAAAATCAGATCTCAACCCTGCAAGATGATCCTGATCGCTCCAGATTGTGCCAGACAGCCCTGGTACCCACTCCTTATGTCCTTAGCAGTCCACCGTCCCCTGTGTCTTCCCAGGAATCACAACCTGTTAACCTGTGCCATGGGGAGAGTTTGGTACCTGAACCTCAAATCTCTCAGTCTCAAGGCCTGGCTCTTGAGGAGATAGTTTGCTGACCTACACCTCTCCCAAGGTGTATTGGATATCTTGAAGGCTTCTAGGAAGCCTTCCACCAGGGCTACTTATAATTCAAATGGAAGAGATTTTCCGTATGGTACTCTGGCAAACATATTTCCCCAGAATCTGCTGACTTACCCACAGTCCTGCATTATATGGTGCATTTGAATACTTTGGGGCTGAGACCAGCTACCCTAAAAGTGCACCTGGCAGCTGTGTCTGCTTTCTTATCAGCAGGTAAACCCTCTTCTCTTTCAGCTCATCCTGTATTCTCCAAGTTTTTCAAGGGGTTGCTTCATACCAGTCCTCCATTCAGGGACCCTGCCCCTGCCTGGGATCTTAATATTTGCATTGCCCAGCTTATGCAACCCCCTTTTGAGCCCTTGTCTTCAGCAGAGCTTAAGTACTTGACTTGGAAAACTGTGTTTTTGGTAGCCATCACTTCTGCCAGGCGCATAAGTGAATTACAAGCATTGTCAGTGGAGCCTGATTTTATCTCCTTTCATAGAGATAGAGGTCCTCAGGACTAACAGAAAGTTCTTGCCTAAGGTGGTTTCAGACTTCCACCTTAATCAATCTATGTCTCTCCCTGTGTACTTCACTGACCATTCCTCCTCTGGTGAGAGGAGACTGCACAGTTTAGATGTAAAAGAGCCCTTAGTTACTACATAGAACGTACCAAGGGTCACAGGTTTGACTCCCTCCAACTGTTCCTCACTTATGGTGAGGTTGGTAAAGGGAAACCTGCCACTAAAAGATCCATTGCCAGGTGGATTGTCTCTTGTATCCAATTTTGCTATGAAAAACTGGGTAAGGTTCCTCCCTCAGACCTGAGGGCTCACTCTACCAGAGGTGCTGCTGCCAGGGACATCCCTATCCTAGAGATATGTCAAGCAGCTACCTGGAAAACAGTTCACACTTTTACCAAGCATTACTCCCTGGACATCCAGGCTAGGAGTGATGCTGGGTTTCATCACAGCTGTGCTTCAGAGCCTATTTCCTAAGTGAGCTCTGTCCCTCCCCTCCATGGAGGTACTGCTGTGTAGTCTGTATGTCATAATATAGCAAGACTTCATGTTGTTTGAAGAAAAATTACTCACCTTAGTAATGTTGTTTCTTCTAATGGAGTCTTGCTATATTATGACCTCCCCCCGCCTGCCCCTCTCAGAACCTCTACTTTTGGGATGTGGGTGGGCAGTGCACTGTGGGCACTTAGATGATCACCTTATTTTTCACCCCTCTTTTTTGGGGTGTTTGGGTGTTTTTAATTTTTTGGATCCCCTGACTTGAGTCTTTGTTTTGGGACCAAGAAAAATGTGTTCTTATATTTAGTAGCCAGTTGGCTAGTGTAGGTTTACGGCTTCCACACAGAACCTTAGTGAGTTTTGCTCGTAAAGATCTGACAGTTTGAGTTTAAAGAACAACAGACAGAGTTTTCAACCGAACTCGCGCTCAAGGTTCCATGCCTGGCATGGAAAGTTAACTCTTTCACCTCCGGAGCAGTTCGAAGGTTGGAACTCACTGCATATGTCATAATATAGTAAGACTCCATTAGAAGAAACAACATTACTAAGGTGAGTAATTTTTTCTTCTGTATTACCCCACCAACCATTTAAAAGACACTTTACTGGGTATCATACAGCCAAGTAGTGACCTCAGTTTTGGGCTGCTTGTTGCAGTAATGAAGTAGCTATGAGGTTTTATCCCCAAAAAATGGCACGTCTTATCTAAGGGTATTAAAAGAGCAGATTCCTAACACTGCACACGTTTGAGCCACTTAAAATGTCTAAAATGTGGGTGTCTAGCTGAAATGTTTGATGTTAACCCTGTAATTTGCTTGCAGACATTGTGAACACAGCTCGTCCTGATGAGAAGGCCATCATGACTTACGTGTCTTGCTTCTACCACGCCTTTTCAGGAGCTCAGAAGGTACTCCGGGAGCAGCAACACCCAGTCCACAATTGCCTACTACACACTAACGCATACTTTTCCCCCTTTGAACAGTTAATGCAGATTGTTTGCCAATAGGAAATAAAACCTCTGTTTTTTCATGGTTGTTCTTAAATTGTCTGCTGATTTACTGGTGGGTGCTGGAGAGATGCATTTGTGTTCAGAAAGTAGAATGTGTTGTGTTAAAGAATATACTTGTAGGAGGTGACTACCCCTCACCTCAGTTGCCTCCATGAAATGGAAGTTTTTCTTAAATTTGTTTTACTGAAGGTGTCCAATTGGAAACTCTCCTCTACAGCCTCACAGCACAAAGTTTGAGAATCATGAGGAGCTATTGGTGGTTATATTTTTTGGGAAGGGGGGGTTGCTGTCTTAACTGATTACATTACTGTTGACATGTGGGTGACAGGAGAGAACTGTTGCTCTAGGGACATGGATATGTTTTATCCACACTGTTTGGCATGTCCCTTTCCCTTTAAATTTTGCCGGATGTTCTGAAAGCTGGCTCCTCCCACCCACCCGGGTGGTATATCCCTTGGCTCTGTCCCATGGTGCCAGATCTTCCTTTCCGCTGGAAGATTGTGGTTCCGTCCTTACCGCTCTCACATTGAGTAGGCCCTGGTGCTTCAATTTTCTGATTACTTACCGAAAATCAAACTCGTTGGTTTCTCTGCATCATTTTGCGATCATGATGGAGGAAAATTCCTCACCCGGTTCCGCTGGTTTCCTTGTGGGCAGAAGATGTATTGTACTGACCCGCACCCACGTGCGTCTACCGCTTGGGCCATGGTCATGATACCCAGGCCTATGATTTTTGTCACGTGTTCTATCCGGCAGTGTTGGACAATCGCCTTGCATATCTGCAACTCGGTCGACCAGAAAAACGGCACCGGACTGTCACACCAGAAGACTCCCATCATGTGGTCTCCGCGGGTCCAGTGAACAGCTCAAGTAGATGAAAGCTTTCGAGGAGGAGGCGGCTTGGGTCACTGAGCAATGCTCTTCATTTTCGGTCTTCGTCCCGCTCAAACTGGGCTGTACCTTCTTAGGCTCCTTCAAGGAGTTGTGCCAGAGTCTGCCGACCAAGGGGGCGGGCCCGTCGGGTTCTCACATCTCCCACTCCCATTAGAAGGATTCTAAGGAGTCGAGAGAAGAATCTTCTCATCGATGTCATTCCTGTGATAGAGAGCGGTCTCGGTCCCAGGAATCTCCTGTTTCAACTTCAGTCGAGATTGCGGCCTCAGCCGCTTGTTTACAGTACCCTATCAGGCCAGCCGGCTAAGACACAGGATGACGATCTGGTCGAGATTATCCTTGACCAGTGAGGCCGACAATTCTCTGGTCAGGACTCTGGTCCTGACTGGACCTACCGAGGAGGAGGAGACCCAGCCTGCTTGGGAACCACTTCACGGTCCCTGTCCCTGACAAGCTGCGGGTCACCCCAGCTCCTTCTGAGCACCCCCGTCTGTCTGTGTTGTACCTGGAAGAGGTCTGGGTCTTGGACACCCTCGAGTGATAGGCCGAGGAAATCTCATAAATGCTCCAAAAAGCGGTGTCGCCGCTATTCATCCTCCTTAGATGAAGAGAGGCTTCGACGCAAGTTGCGTCGGTGCTGTGGGGATCTCATGTGGCAACAGTTGGTGTTGGCTGTTCCGAAGTCCACCTCGGCTTCCACACCAGCCATCACATGGCTGTCGCCCTTTAGGCTGACGCCGACTCCTCTGGAGCCGGTCGACACCGCCACTCCGCCTGTGGAGTCGGTGAAGACCCTCCTGACTCGGCCTAAACCAGCCTGTCCACCAGTCATGGTGGAGCCGCCACCTAAACAGCCTCCCACCAGGGTTTCTGCCAAAGAGTCTCTGACCCCTAAAGGCCTCCCACACAAGCTGTATGTTAGCCTCACTCCCGACTGTCCACGATGGGTCGAAGGTGACTCAGGTGGTCGGCCAATCTATCCGGAGTCTGAGGACTCCAACTTGCATTCTTGTCCCTCACTTGGGGGTCTCTCAATGGAGGAAGGTCCCATGTCTTTCATGGGCATTCTCCGTCTCATCTCTGAAATACATGGGGATGCCTTTAGAGCTTGTTCAGAAATGGGCTGAATATCCCCTAACAGATATCCTGAAAAGAGATTCTCCAGCAGAGGCCTTCCTAGTGGCTGAAGTCTTTGTTGGCCCAGCCTTGGAACTTTGGCAGTGCCCTGCCTCCTGCCCTGTGCCTTCAGCCCGAGTGGCTCACAAGGATGCGGTCCCCATCGGTATTCACAGAGTGCCCCTCGGCTGAGGGGTTGGTGACCGAATTTGTGTTCCGACGCACGGGCAACTCTGGAGACACAGACAGACCCCTGGATAAAGAGTTGGGGCCACTCTGTCAGGAAAGCCTATGCTGCCACTTCGCTTGGTCTCCGGGTGAGCTTGGTTGTTATGGCATATTTTTCCCATGCCCGCTTGTGCTTTCTGGACAAGGTGCTTCCTCATCTCCCTGCGGACCATCAGACTACGGTCAAGCAAGTCTGGGACCAGGGTCAGGCTCTTGCTAATTGCCAATTCCAGACTGCTCTAGACATCGGAGAGTCTTGTTCCTGTTCGGTGGCAGCCGCAGTCGCCATGTGCCGCAGGGCCTGGCTGAGGGTCTCGACCCTCACAGCAGGCACCCAGCACAAACTGGCAGACGTTCCCTTCCTGGGCATGGATTTGTTCGGTCCAGGAGTTGACGGTCACCTCCAGTGCATCGAGAAGTCCAGTGCCACCTTGGACTCCATTGCTTCTGCCCAGAAGGAATCGCAAGGTTCCAAAAAACGAAGAGAAAGCCTTTCCGGCCTTCTTCCCCCTGCAGCCAAGCAGCCCCAGTTTCAGACGGGGCAGCAGCAGGCTCAATCTTGGCACCCTCGGCCCAAGTCCGGGACTTCGGTGACCAGTAAGCCCATAGGGAAAGGTCACGGTGGTTCCTCAGCCGGACCTTCTTCCTCCTCCATGCCTGCACAGTGATGGGATGGAGGTTGTCAACCCCATACCCATCACGCCCACTCTGGGTCCTCCCGTGGGGGGCCTACTCTGCCACTTCCTTTCTGCCTGGTCCGCTGTCACAGTGGACAGGTGGGTCTTGGAAGTGGTTGGCCAGGGGCTGCCTCTGGAATTCAAGCAGTATCCGACGAGTCGTGCCCCACAGGAAGAGAAGGGATCCATGCACACTCAGTCGGCTCTCCGAGACAGCATCGCCCAGCTCCTCTGCAAGGAGGTAGTGGCCAGAGTCGTGGATCCTCTGGTCAACCCAGGGTTCATTTCCAGGTACTACCTGGTCCCGAAATGGACAGGGGGCTGGCGCTCCATTCTAGACCTGCATCACCTGAACCAGTTTCTCAGGTCTCGCACCTTCAGGATGGTAACTGTCTCAGATCATATCATCTCTCGAGCAGAACATGTGGTTTTGCTGTGTGGATCTGCAGAACGCGTTCTTCCGTGTCCCGATCTGTCCGTCACACTGAAGGTTCCTCCGCTTCTGGGCAGAGGGAACCCTATACGAGTTCCAAGCCATGCCGTTCAGCCTGTCATTGGCCCCCAGGGTCTTCACCAAATGCATTGCAGTGGTGGCAGCCCATCTTCAGCGTCGGGGTCATGGTGTACCCCTGCCTGGAAGGTTGGCTCATAGCGGGTCCCTCCAGATCGGAGATGGAGAGGTCCAGGGATCTGGCCCTCCAGACCTGCGTCAACCTTGGCTTCTTGATCAATGAGGCTAAGTCGGAACTCGTGCCTTTGCAGGTGATCATCTTCATTGGGGCACAGCTCGACTCTTGCCGAGCCAGAGCCAGGCTCCCGGCGCACGGGGCGGAGGTTTGCTTCTCTGCTCAATCATTTCTGGTTGGGCACTTGCGACCTGCCTGGGACTTCCTGCAGCTTCTGGTTTACATGGCGGCCTGCACCTCTGTGGTCTGATGGGCCCTGTGGCATATGCTCCCCCTTCAATGGGAATTGGCCAGCCAATGGACTCAGCGACTAGGTCATTTTGACCAGCTGGTCATTGTCACCCAGAAGATGTGGGACGCCCTCCAGTGGTGGACCATCCTAAAACATCTGTAGGAGGGGATCCCGTTTGTCTGCCCTGAGCCAACGGTTGCCCTCACGACCGCCTCGCTCACGGGCTGGGGTGCCCACATGGGGAATCAGAGTCCACGGGTTCTGGAACCCTGAGACGTTCCGATGTCGCATCAACCTGCTGGATCTCCGAGAAGTTTGTCTGGTGCTGACTGCATTCACTTCTTTCCTTCGGTGTTAAGTGATTCAGGTCCAGATGGACAACATCACGACCATGTACTGTCTCAACAAACAGGGCGGTACGCCTCTGTGCAGGGAAGCTCTCTGCATCTGAACCCTTGTGAGCTGACTGGAGGCGGATCGCCGAGCCATTCATGTGGCAGGAGCCTCAATTCAGCTGGCAGACGCCCTCAGCCGTGTGGGCAAGGCATCCTACGAGTGGTCTCTCCATAATGAGGTAGTACACAGTTTGTTCTCCCAGTGGGACACCCCTCAGGTGGACCTGTTCGCCTCCAGGGAGAACGCATAAGCTGAGAGCTGTTCCATACTCGCCCCGGGCTCACTGCAGGGAGGCGCCTTCTCGAGGTCGTAGACCCCAGGCCTCTTCTATGCCTTGTCCCCCACTTCCCTTGAGCCACAAAGTGCTTCTCAAGGTCAGGAGGGACAAGGCACAGGTGATCCTGGTGGCTCTAGACTGGCCCAGCCAGTTTTAGTACCCCAGTCTCCTCAGCATCAGCAACAGTCTCTCGAGGAGTCTTCCAGCATACCCAGACCTGCTTTGTCGATCCACGGGAAGGTCCTCCACCTGGACCTTAAATCCCTGCATCTGACAGCCTGATTCCTGAGTGGCTAGAGTGCCCAGGCTTTGGGTCTCTTCGGAGATGTCCTTACTGTAGTTGAGACATCCAGGAAGGAATCAACCAGGAAGTGCTATGCCTTCAGGTGGAAGAGATTCTCCATTTGGTGTCAGGGCAAGGGCCTGGATACTTTGTCCTGTCTGGTGGCTAGTATTCTCTACTACCTTTGGTCTCTATCCAAAGGGGGTCTTCGGTCTACGACCCTTAAGCTGCATCTGGCAGCCATCTCTGCTTACCGGGCGTGAGCCAGTCAGCAGATGGTGGCACAGAAGAAGGTGGTCTGGCGTCTTTTTTTTTTTTCCCCAAAGGCCTCGACCATATTTCCCCTCCGGTGCATGAACCACCACCACCGTGGGATCTACTGCTGGTACTGGCAAAGCTCATGGCCAAGCCATTCAAACTGATACGCAGGAGTGAGATGTCATACCTGTCGTGGACGACCGCCTTCCTGGTGGCTATCACATCAGCCAGGAAGATTGAGGAGCTCCAGGCGCTTTCTGTTGAGTCTCCCTATTTGGTCTTCCACAGGGACAAGGTTGTCCTGTGCCCCAACCCGAAGTTCCTTCCGAAGGTTGTCTACACCTCGGAGGCTGAGTACAGGCTCCATTCTTTGGACCCGAGACAAGCGCTCACGTACGGATGAAGTTCGGGGAGAGATTCACCAGCCGTTTATCACCAACGCTGAAGCTGCACCTGGCAGACCTGCAGCCAAGCGGGACAATTGGCAGATGGATTACATCTTGCATTGATCTCTGCTATAGGTTGGCAGGTAAGGAGCCTCCTGTAGGGCTATGGGCTCATTCCACCTGCCATACTGCTGCATCAGTGGCTGCTTCTAGGGATGTCCCTATCCAGGATATATGCACGGCTACTATCTGGAAGTCAGCAAACACCTTCATTTCCCATTACCACATTGACCTAGAGGGATACTGGTTTTTGGGGCCTCAGTTCTCCAATCTCTGTTCCCTAAATATGGGGTGTGTGCCTTTCCTCCCTTCTCCCAGAGCACTGCTAGGAGTCTGCCAAACAATGTGGCTAGAATAACATATCCACATCCCTAGAAACACAGGTTACTCACATGTAATAGTAGTTAAAGGAGTTGTACATGTTCATCCACACAAACCCACCTGGCCTCGGCGCACAACTTTTGCGTCCAGCGGGCAAGTTCTGGCGTCATGGGGCAGAGCTGAGGGATATACCACCCAGGTGGGTGGGAGGAGCCAGCTTTCAGACTATCCGGCAAGATTTAAGGGAAAGGGACATGCCAAACAGTGTGGATGAACAACATATACCACTCCTAGAACTACTGTTACAGGTGAGTAACCTGTGTATTTCAGGTACCTTTACCTTAAATTGTCAAGGTACGGGGGGTAATTAAGTGAATTTTTGAAAGTAGCGGATGCCATTCAAGTTAAAGGAAGGACATTCAAATTGTGTAAACGTCCATCATTTGGAATAGCCTTGACATGGCAAAGTACTACTTAAGAAGAACCATGAAAAATCTTTGGTTGTCTGATCTCTGTTCTGGGCACAGCAGGTGAACTTCTCTACTGCATGGCACGGGATGTAAGGGTTCTGCTTTGGTATGGTCTGACCTTTCACCCCATTCTCTCGCCTTCTTTTACTGCACAGATATTGTAGGCACTCTAAGGCCAGATGAGAAGGCCATCATGACATATGTTTCCTGTTTCTACCATGCCTTCTCTGGTGCGCAAAAGGTGAGCAGCTTTGGGAGGTGGGCTTCTTTGCTGCTGTTGCTTTCTCCAGGTCTAAACTAGTACTGTCCTTTTGAAAATGCTAACTGTTCAGTGTATCTAGTAAGATGACTCAAATTATAAATGTCTGCAGACCTGTATTAAGTGGTATAAATGTAATTTGCACTCTTGAGTTTGTACTGCAATGTTTTAAAAAGAAGATAGTATTTTTTTTTTTGTAGTTGTCATGCTGCAACAGTGCATTTTGACAGCCATCTTATCTATTTATCACACCCTGATAACTTGCTGCAGAGAATAAGTCTGAGTTGACTAAGGTGTGTGTGTGTGTGTGTGTGTGTGTGTGTGTGTGTGTGTGTGTGTGTTTTCATATCTTTTTGGGTATGTGGGAAGGCTAGACTTTTACTATGAATTAAAAGTTGACAAAGTAAGACTAGTGATACTGGGTAATGGAACATTTTTAATGGAATTCAGAGAGGGGAGTGCTAAAGGGCTCCATCATAAGCTGTGTTGATATCCCATATTGAACATATTCAGAGAGTCTTGCAGAGGACAGGCTCCGTGTTACTGAATTTGGTTAAAAGATCAGTGTGGGGGGTCTTTCCTTCCCACTTTAAGCCCTTTAACTTTTATCTAGTTCCTGTGTTTGCCCACTGGTGTCGAGCTGTTCACTTCTTGACACAGAAGTCAACATAGTAAGTCTTCTGGGAAACTCTGGGTGCTGGTTGCCTGCTTTTAGTGACCATGGGCTCATTACCATCAGCTTCTTTCACTTCCTTTGCTAGGGAGACCTCTGTCAGCAGCGAGGCAGAGCTGAGACGATTCACTGTGGGAGAATCTAGTGTCTCATGACCGAACCAGTGGTGCCAAGCACCATCCCCAAGTCCCTGGTGCAGAGGTCAGACTTGCACAGATAATGGCTGCCTGTGCCTGTGTCAAACAGGAGTGTTTCTGTTTGCAGTTCTGGCTTACAGAAAGAGAATCATTCACTAGATGCAATTTCAGGCACCGCACAAAAAACGATGGGTTCTAGGGACATGGATATGTTGTTCATCCACACTCATTGGCAGGTATCCTTGCCGCTTTAAATCTTGCCGGAAGGTCTTCAAGCTTGCTCCTCCCACCCACTCGGGTGGTATAACTCTCGGCTCCGCCCCATGACGCCAGATCTTCCTTACCGCTTGGAAGCTCAGGTTCTCCTTAACGCTTCCGCGCTTGAGACTGGTTCCTATTTCTCCGTTTGCGGTTTAAAATAAATTTTGCGAAAAGACTTCAGTCTCGATCCCTCGCGGCTGCGATGGACAAATCGACTCGATTTGGAGATGCCCATGCAGGCAGAAGATGTCTCGGACGGAGCCACACTCCATTGTGTCTCACTTGCTTAGGCCTTGAGCACGAACCCGCAGGCATGCGAGCATGTGCTCATCTTTCTCGGCCTCGTCCTCGAGCCGTGCTGCCGATTGCAACTGGGCGTCGAGCATTTCCCTCGGTGAAGTCAGAGGCCCGGTTAACGGTGTCAGCGGCGGCTCGTGGATCAGCTCGGCGGATGATCGCCTCGAAGAGGAGGCCAGTGCTGCGTATCTTCCTCGCTCAGCATTTATCCCGCCTCTCTGGGTTCTTCCTACGCGCTTCTTTTTAGGAGCTTTTGTCTGTCCCTCTCCACTAGGGAGAAGGGCCTACGTCTGCTGGACCTTATTCTCGGTCCAAAAGAAGGACAGGGTAAGTCCCTCGTCTACGCTCTTGGGAGGCGGGAAAGGTCCTCTCCCAGTCGTGGACCGTCGGCTCGATCCGACACTCGGCTCGACCACTGGCTCACGGTGTCCCGTCAGGTCAGTTGACCGAGACTCCCACCGCAAGTCGAGATTTTTCTCGACCCGTTGGACGGGCTGTCGCCTTTAGCAGCCGAGATTCCCCTCCCCGGTTCCCGGGAGGATTGAGGATCCCATGGGCTCGTGTGCCTCCGGTTCTGGAGCCCGGATGGACCATCCGAGCGAAGAGTGCTGGTTCTGGCGACACCTCCCGCACCGACCTCGGAAATTCGGGACTCTCGGTCTCGGACCTCTTGTAGGTCCAGCCGATCCCGTCATGGCGGTCTCAGTCTCCAGCACCGCTGATAGCAGCGTCGCGCTCGTCCTCCTTGGACGAGGAGGCTTCAGGCGTAAATTACGTCGACGGTACGAGGACCTTATGTTGCAACAGCTCCTCCTGGCCGGGAGTAAGCCGACCCTGTCGCCTTCCCCGGCCATTAAGTGGCTGTCACCGGAGCGGCCGACACAACCCCTCGACTTATCCGAGGAGCCTATACCCAGGCCGGTTGTTTGGCCAAAACCAGCTGCTCCACCGATTCCGGTGGAACCTCCGCCTCCACAGCCACCAATTGGGGCTCCGACCAAGGATACTCGGTCGGCTAAGGGTCTATCCCATCGGCTGTCAGTTACCCTCACTCCCGACCGACCTCGGCAGGTGAAGGGTGGCTCAGGCCAGAGGCAGCTCTTCGAGGACTCTTCCGAGTCCGAAGATGATTCCTCCTTTTTCTCCAAGCGACTGGACTTGGAGTCTTCAGGAGGTCAGTCAATGGACGATAGCCCGTCGTCCTTCCTAGGACTACTTCGGCTCATCTCGGAGTCCACGGGGATGGAGCTCGAACCCGTTTCCAAACGGGCCAGGTATCCCCTCACGGAGATTCTGGACCGAGGGGATTCTCCGACGGAGGCCTTTCCGGTGGCGAGGCCATAGTGGGTCCGGCACTGGAGCTTTGGCACGGCTTCCTGCCCTGCGCCCTGGCCAGGATGGCCAGGAAGTATCACGGTCCTACCGGTTCCTTGTCCGGTTTTGAACACCCTCTGCTGAGGGGTTGGTTACCGACAGCGTTTTCCGGAGCGCTGGCAGCGCCGAGGATGTGGACAAACCTCCTGACAAGGAGTCAGAAATTGGACTATGTCGAGGAAAAGTCTACGCTACGTCCTCTCTGGCCTTCGTCAAGGCCAGTTCGGCCGTCCTCATGGCACATTTTCTCATGCCCTGTTGGGCTCCCTGGATGAGGTCATCCTCATCTTCCCGCGATCTGCAGACTACGGTTAAGCAGGTGGGGACCAGGGCAGGGCAGTGGCCAAACAGCAGCTCCAGACTGCTTTGGATATAGGGACTCATGTGCCAGATCGGTGGCGGCCGCAGTGGCTATGCGTCGGCGGCTTGGCTGAGGATATCCACCTTTGCCGGATACCCAGCACAAGTTGGCGGATGTTCCTTTGGGGACTGACCTCTCTGCCCTGGGGTGGAAGGTCACCTGCAGAGGATCGAGAAGTCCAATGCTACCTTGGACTCTGTCTCTTCCGCTCAGAAGGACAAAGGCCGCAAACCGCAGCCTAAGCCCTTTTGTCCTTCTGTGCCCCGAGCCTGCCAGCAGCGTCAGGGCCAGCAGGCTCGGCCTTGGCATCCCAAACCCAAGCCGCCGGCTTCCTCTAACAGGAGGCAGGGAGGAAAAGGCCCAGGAGGTCCCTCGGCCGGTCCCTCCTCAAAGCCTGCCCAGTGACGGGCTGAGGGGTGTCGCCCCCATTTCCCGTCACCTTACCCCTGGGTCCCCCCGTGGGGGGACGGCTCCAGCACTTCCGTTCCGCCTGGTCCGCTGTTACCACGGACAGGTGGGTCTTAAGTGGTGGGAAGAAGACCTGCCTCTGGAATTGAGCAGGCACCACCCTTCAGAGCCGTCGCCCCTCGGGGGCTTGGGGGTCGAGCCTTACTGGCGGCTCGTCGAGCCGACGCGCTCTCCTCCTCCAGAAGGAGGTGATAAGAGGTGGCGGACCCTCCTTCAGACCCAGGGTTTGTGTCCAGGTACTTCCTGGTTCCGAAACGGACGGGGGGCTGGCGCCCCATTCTCGACCTACACGACCTAAACAAGTTCCTAAGGTCTCGAACCTTCAGGATGGTCACTCTGGCTCAGATAATACCATCCTTGGAATGCGGCGTGTGGTTCCTCTCTGGACTTGCAGGACGGCGTTTTTCACGTCCCTATCAGTCCGTCTCACAGAGATTCCTTCCGCTTCGGCGGAAGGATCCCTTTTCGAGTTCAAGCCATGCCCTTCAGCTTGTCTCCAGCTCCCAGGTCTTCACCAAATGCATGGCAGCGGTGACAGCATTCCTGCGGCGCCGAGGGGTCGGGTGCCCTTACCTGGGCGACTGGCTGATAGCAGCTCCCTCAGGAGGGAGGCGGAGTGGTCAGAGATCTGGCCCTCCAGGTCTGCTCTCAACTGGGCCTCCTTGTCCAGCGAGGCCAAGTCGAACTCGAGCCAAAGCAGGTGATTCTATTCATCGAGCAGCTCGACTCTCTTCCGAGCCAGGCGTGGCTCCGGCGGACAGGGCGGGGGTTCTTTCCTCTTTGCCCGATCATTTCTGGTTGGGCAGTTGCGCCCTGCCGGGACTTCCTGCGCCTCCTGGGTCTCATGGCGGCCTGCACCAGCGTGGTCCGCTGGGCCGCTGGAACATGCGTCCCCTTCAATGGGGACTGGCCAGCCAGTGGTCTGGCAGCTGCGATCCTTTGGACCAGCTTGCCGGGTGACTCAGGGATGGGGCAGCTCTCAGTGGTGGACCGTTCCAGATCATTTGCAGGAGGGCATCCCGTTCGTCGCCCGAGCGGCGGTCTCTCTATCGACGATGCCTCTCTGATGGGTTGGGGTGCCCATCTGGGGAACACCGAGGCTCATGGCCTCTGGTCCCAGGAGTCCCGATGCCACATCAACCTGCTGGAGCTCCGGCGGTCCGCCTAGCTCTCACCGCCTTTGCTCCGTTCCTCCGGGGTCAAGTGGTCCCGAGTCAGGCGGACAATACCACGACCATGTTCTATCTAAACCGCCAGGGCGGGACGCGCTCCATGCTTCTATGCAAGGAAGCTCTCCGCATTTGGTCACTCGTGCGCAGCCTGGAGGCGGATCTCCTAGCCATTCATGTGGCAGGAGCCTCCAACACCCTGGCCGATGCCCTGAGCCGGATAGGGGCTGCATCCCACGAGTGGTCTCTCCTGCCGGAGGTAGTACAGCATCTGTTCTCCCATTGGGGCACACCTCAGGTGGACCTGTTCGCCTCCAGGGAGAACGCGAAGCTGAGACTGTTCCATGCCCGCCCCCCTCAGCAGGGCTCGCTGCAGGGGGATGCCTTCTCGAGGCAGTGGACCCCGGGCCTCTTTTACGCCTTTCCCCCATTTCCCTTGATCCACAAGGTGCTTCTCAAGGCGAGGAGGGACAAGGCGCAGGTGATTCTGATAGCCCCAGACTGGCCTCGCCAGTTCTGGTACCCAGATCTCCTCAGTCTCAGCTCCAGGACTCACGGCAGCTTCCAGCTCGCCCGGACCTGTCTCAACCAATCAGGAAAGGTGTTCCATCCGGACCTTCAATCCCTGCACCTGCGGCCTGGTTCCTGAGCGGCTAGAGTTCCAGGCCTTGGGTCTTTCCGACGGGGTCCTCAATGTAGTTGAGGCGTCCCGTGAGAGTCGACCAGAAAATGCTATGCCTTCAAATGGAAAAGGTTTTCCATTTGGTGTCAGAACAAGGGCTTGGACCCTTCCTCCTGTTCCTTGGCAAGCATCTTGGACTATTTAGGTCCCTTTCTAATCAAGGGCTTAGGCTGACGACCCTAAGGGTGCACCACAGCAGCCATCTCTGCTTACGCGGCGGCGAGGAAGCAGTCGATGGCAGGAGAAGATGGTCTGGCGCTTTTCAAAGGCCTTGATCACATTTCCCCTCCAGTCGGAAACCCCACCTCCGTGGGATCTACTGCTGGTACTGGCAAAGCTCATGGGCAAGCCATTCGAACCAATGCACAGGTGTGAACTCTCTCACCTGTTGTGGAAGGCCGCCTTCTTGGTGGCTATCACGTCAGCCAGAAGGATGGGAGAGCTCCAGGCGCTCTGCATCGAGTCTCCTTACCTGGTCTTCCACAGGGACAAGGTTGTCCTGCGCCCCCAACCGAAATTCCTTCCGAAGGTGGTGTCGGAGTTTCACCTTAACCAGGTGTTGACTCTGCCGGTGTTCTACCCCAATCACACCTCGGAGGCCGAATATAGGCTCCATACTTTGACCCTAGAAGGGCCGCTATTACAAAGAGCGCATGGCTGAAATTGGGAGAGGTTCACCAGCTGTTTGTCACCCACGCTGAAGCCGCATCTGGCAGACCTGCAGCCAAGCGGACGATAAGCAGGTGGGTCACTTCCTGCATAGATCTCTGCTATAAGTTGGCGGGCATGGAGCCTCCCAGAGGATAAGAGCTCATTCTACCCGCCATACTGCTGCAAGTGGCTGCTTCCAGGGACGTCCCTATCCAGGAAATCTGCAGGGCTGCTACCTGGAAGTCAGCAAACACCTTCATTACCCATTACCACATCGACCTTGAGTCACGCGGGATGCTGGTTTTGGGGTCTCTTTCCCAGTAAATATTGGGGGTGTCGTCTTGCCTCCTCCTCCCGGAGAACTGCTAGGGAGTCTGCCAGTGAGTGTGGATGAACAACATATCCATGTCCCTAGAAATACAGGTTACTCACCTGTAACAGGAGTTCTAGGAATGGTATATATTGTTCATCCTGTTTCCAACCGGCGCACAACCTGAGCTTCCAGCGGGCCAGATCTGGCGTCATGGGGCGGAGCCGAGAGTTATACCACCCGGGTGGGTGGGAGGAGCAAGCTTGAAGACCTTCCGGCAAGATTTAAAGCGGCAAGGATACCTGCCAATGAGTGTGGATGAACAACATATACCATTCCTAGAACTCCTGTTACAGGTGAGTAACTTGTATTTACCAGCCATATCTCTAAACTTCCCATGATTTTCAGTATTGTCCCACATTTGTACCGCAAATGAATCCCCCCCTTGTCTCTCTCCCTTTCTCTGTCTCCTAAAATTGACATTAATGAAAAACAAGCATTTGAGGCATAAATAGTGTTTGACATTTGAATTATAGTTTAGTTTTCCTTTAGAAAAAGCTTTTTACACTAAAACCACCTAATTGAATGGTTGTTCTGAGAGTACCATTTTTAAGACCACATCCTTTAATAAGGCCACAGATCCCTGTTTTTTTTTAAACAGTGTCCCATATTTTTACATCAAGTGGTTTAGCAGTACGTCACCAATTGTACGTAGTCACAAATTATAAAATATCTGGAAGTTACAATTAAGTTGTAAGAAAATGGGGAAAATCCACGTTGGGTTCCGTAGCTTTAATTTTTTAATTTTTGGTCAGCATCCTCTACTTAAAGCTGTGTGTTGATTAGACAGGCCAACACATATATTTTTTTCATTTCTTTCAAACAAAATTTTATTGGGTGGTTCATCACATGGACAAACAATACAGAACAGTAAACTTCTGTTAACATCAACAGATTTAGTAGAGAAGTAAGACCCAATACATTTTCTGAGATAGTAAAAACTGAAATGACTTGGATGGACCTATAGAGAATGCCCAAATTGTATCATTCCACCAGTTAACGTGATCAGCACCTAAACAGTTTTGTTTCAGTTTGAAAATGGCTATAAGGCCCTCAGACTCTAGCCTTTCCTGGATGATGGTGACAAGAGGTTAACACCTTCATCTGCCCATTATCCTCCAGGATAGGCCCCTCTCCTTAGCCCTTATTGCTTAAAGGTCATAGGAAATTTAAAATATTTATTTCATTCTTACTGGTAGCATGTATCAGCAATATTAAGTAAAAAATTCTTCAGATTTACTGTGGGTTCTGACAGTTTGCGTTTTTCATTGCCGCTCCATCTTTTTCGAGGGCAGCTCCATAGAACCGTATTACATTGGACTGTGCATCAGGACCCCACGGGCATTTGTTTTGCATGACGGGGCTACCCACATCGACTTGCCTGCCTGCATGTCAGTGACGCACAGCGTCACCAGTATACCATGGTCAGGCCCCAACCACTTCACTTATTTTTCTCACAACATCAATGAGATTGAATGCCGGACCATGTGGGGACTGTTTCTTGTTGCCTAAGTATTATCAAAAATGTGTTTTACTCTGGTAGTTACTCCTTTGGCAAAGTCAAGTGCTGGTGTATGCTATTGCCGAGTAAGGCACTTTTCACCATTGTCGCTGCAGAAACACTATCATGTGGACATTCATTAGTTGTGTGTCTATTGTTTGAGCTTGTACCTGTACATAAAAAAAAAAAAAAGCATTTGTCAGGATTTCAACCACATAGGTGAACAGTTTCAGATTGAGATATTCACTTTTGCAAGATATTTTTTCAACCTTGTGTTTATCCTCCTCCTACTGGGTGGCCACCCTCCCCGCTCTGTCACCTGCCATCTCCATGTACTTGACCATGGCTTGCGCACCATGGCGGGGTCCTGGGGAGTGCAGCTTCCCTGGCTGGGGGAAGGAACTGGTCCAGGAGAAGTGTCAGATCAGCAGTGCATGGCCTGTGAAGGGTCGTTTGCAATCCTGTGCGGGTGGGTTTCCACCAGTTTCTCCTGTGGGGGATGTCCGCATGCAGTGACAATGTACATATGTGCTTGTATCAGTGTCTGTCTGCAGCCCCTTAGCTCTGTGGCAGCCTTCGTTTGTGCTACCACCCAGCTTTCACTGGCGGCAAACAGCACTGAATGGAACTACCCCACCTCGAGATGTCAGTGAGACATTTGTTACTCCTTCCTCAGCCACCCTTGCATCCAGAGTCCGTTCCTGAACTCTTGTTGCTGGAGTAGTGAGTGGAAGGCCTAGCTGCCTGGCTGGCTCATACTGGATATTTGTGACAGTGACAGGCCTTGTAAAGGTGTTACTCTCCAGCTGCATAGTATTGATGTGGGAGTATGGAACTGAATTTTGAATAGAATGATGAAATGATTAGAAATGAGGTGCACTAGGGTGAGGGCAGAAAGACCTTTACCTAGAGTGTTGGAGGCATAACAGTGGAGTTTATCAGGCCTGGAGAATACAACCAGTGTTTGTTTCACCGTGGAATATTTAGTCAGTAATTGGTAGAAAAGTCCCCAATTTTACACTCCTTCGTATCGCTCTCTTTCATTGGGCAGACTCCACAGAAATCCTGGATAGCAATCAAATCGTGCATCTGGAGTCCCGAAATGAATATCTCTATCTGTTTATCTTAAACCGAAACCAGCTGTATGCCCCAGAAGTACTGCAGAGGTCCCCCCCCCCCCAACTTTATTTTCCTGAAGTTGAAAAGGGTGACTCCTTCACCAAGATGAAGCATCTAACAGGTAGTTTTATTCATAAGGATTCATGTTATACACCAAATCCTACCTCTGTTTCCACATCCAGCGCTTCATGGGCAGTCCCTTCCCTTTTCCTCAGGGTGGGTAAATGAATAAACTAGTATATGGCATTTTTTTATCTAATTTATTTTATTCAGGTTTGACGCCCCAATCCTTCATAGCAGTTTGGGTTAGGGTCTCTCATTCTGACCCTAATGATCTTGCAGTCTGAGTGCAGAGTGGAGTGCTCCATATCCAGAGCTTGTAAGCAGCATTGGGAAATACTGTTTAGACTCGGGAGCTCATTTTCACTCTGTGTGGTCAGTATGCTCTGACTAGTGATCTCTGGCACTGTGTTGTTTGTATCAGCCTGTTACTTGGTGTGCTGTATGCAGTGTTCCATGAATGCCAGTCAATTTTGGTATTCTGATTTGTCCCTTGAGCCTGATTCCACACAGATGAGTGAAGAATGCTTGGAAATCCTTAGGTTACCCATGTTGTGGTGGTTTTAATTTCTCCCTCCATTGCTGTCTCCCTTTTTTGTTTTGTTTTCTCTCTTCCTTGTGTAGACCCCTCAGTATTTCCATTGTTGGAGACTGGCTATCATCTCCACTTGTTGGATTCTTTGTCTCTCTTGCTGCCTCAAAGGTACTCTGCTTATTGCATTCTTTCTACAATTTGTTTGTCATGCCTGCAATTTCAGCATATTGATCTATTTTCTTTTCTTCAAGTTTTCTGAAATTCATAACGACAATCTTTGACCAAATCTAATTATCTTCTGGTCCCTTTAAAAACAGTGCTGTCTCTTTAGATAAGTACAGATCTTCATCGAGGGTATCTCTTGCATCAGGTCACACCTATGGAACTGTAGCCGGCAGGCACTAGGACCACACACAGACTTTTTTAGCTAGCAGTCTACAAGGGGCCACCCATGACTGTGTCAGATGCAGGTGACATCCCTCACATATAAACGTGGGTGGCCCCATGCCCTCCTCAGTTCTTCCCACCATCAGCCATCACGCATCGGGCTCCATGGAGACATTGCTGCTTCAGTCTGCTGCCCAATTTTGCTGTTTCTCATTTTTTTGTGTCTTTTTTCCCCTCCTTGGCCAGGGCGTTTTTTTTTTTTTTTTATACATATAGTTCACCCTCCCCATCAGTCTGGTACCACGGCTCCCGCACCACTCCCAGTACCTGTGCTCGACCCCCCTCCTCCTCTGTTTCATGCATCGGCCGCATCACGGTACTTACCCCACCACCACGGAAGCCGTGGGTCAGGATCAGGGGAGGAGCAACTCGAGTTGCAGTGGTGTGATGCCGCTGGCTCAGACTTCGAGGCACCCCAGTGGATTTTTTTTCTTGTGTAGGTTCCCCAACCCTAGTGATGGACGTGCAGTGGCATCAGTGACGCTGCCGTGCGCGCTTCCGCAAACCACATGTCTGACGCCATCCGTGTCTTTTCCCTCAGTGTACCGCTCCTTGCACCGACCCCTAGTCTCCACCAGGAGCCAGCACAGCAGCAGTTGCCCCACCCTACTCTCCCGGAGGAGGAGAGCAGTCCCTGGGACACTCAGTCCTCCTCCCTCCCTCCCAGCCGACCCCCAACAACCTGAGCTCGTTCCCAAACCTGAGTCGCCGGTGTGACGCGAGGTGTGGCATCCAGCACCTCAACCCTCAACGCCACCGGGCCAGCTACTGTTTCTCATTTTAGATTACTTTCCTTTATTTTCTTCAGAGTTTTTGTCTGTTTTCTATGACTGACAAGCCCCTCCATCCCTTCTTCTGTAATCATCCACGGCAAGGGTGGTGGTCTCTCCCGGGTAAGCCTATGAGCACTTAGGAATGAACACGCAAAGCCATGTGCTCAGTGGCAAGAGGGTGCTAGCCATGTTCATGCTGAAGAGAAACAAACACAATTTTGGCAGCATTCACGCAGGAAGAAAAAAAATCCAATTAGAGCAAGTAAAACTCTGTGGCAACAGTTTATTAAATTAAATTACAAGCCCAAGAGCATGGCACTAAGCCCCAGCGCTTTGCCATGTAAAGGTGAGGCTTTGTCAGGGGGCGTGGCTTTCCAGTTACCTAAAGCTCTCAATGCAAAAACTGCAGCAATTAAGGTATGCAATTTAGATGTGTTACTGTATCAACTTGACACCATCTGTACTCACATCAAATCATACCCATAACGTTAATAAAAACTATTGCCCTGTAGAATGCATATACATTAATCGAGTTTAAAAGCAATTGATTAGACACCTTTCGATACCTGGTTTGGCTTGTGCAGATCATTAGTACTGGAAACCGTTAAATTACGGATGTAACATTGTACCAGCTTGAGGTTTGGTGAAGTAAAGTATAAAAGAGTTCAAAATAAAAAGGCGTGAGAATCAGTAAGACATGGGAGGGAAGTGAATTACAGTAAAATAAAAACAAAGTACAAGATTAAAATAGAAATCTGACAGTCCACCTCTGATATGTTTGAAAATAGTACATGGCTCCCCAGCAGTCCTGGTGTTGCTAAAATACGTGCCCAAGGTTATGCTCCGGTGGTCAAGAGTGCAGTGCTGCAAAACAATTACTAGCAGAGGCAAAAAAAGGAGGTAACCCGGAAGAGTAGAATACAAAAAAAATGAAATGTCCGACTTCTTTTAAGTCTAGATTCTGAGTCCACATAGAAGCAAAAAAATACAGGGCTCTTCAGCAAACCTGGCATCGCTTCGGTACATGCTCAAGATTACATTGCAGTAGCCAAAAAGTGCAATGTTGCAGAACAGTAAGCAGAGACAGAAAAGCACGTGGTTAGGCCTGCTGCTTCTGTCGAGATCTTAGAAACATAGAAACATAGACTTTGACGGCAGATAAGGACCACTTGGCCCACCCAGTCTGCCCATTTCCCTACCTACTGGATAAGCTGCAGATTCTAGTTAACCAACAGCCTACTTCCTGCAACCCCCCCCACTATAATTGCCTTGTCTGTCCCATGCATGTTTGAATTCCCCCACTGTTTTAGACCCAACGACCTCCTCAGGAAGGCTGTTCCATGTATCCACCACTCTCTCCGTGAAAAAAAATTTCCTCACATTACCCCTGAGCTGTCCCCCTTCTATCTTTAAATTGTGCCCCCTTGTTCTTACACATCTCTTTCTGAAAGATGCTACCCTCCTCGACTTTGTTGATTCCCTTGAGGTACTTGAATGTTTCTATCATGTCCCCCCGTCCCTCCTTTCATCAAGAGTATACATATTAAGGTATTTCAGTCAGATCTCTGGTGACCCTCCTGTACTTGGTCCTACCATCTCTTTTCCTCCAGGTGGCAGGTTCCCTGTGGGGAGGGGGGATTATCCTGGCGGCGATGCCCCTACCATGCAGCACCTTCCCTCTTACAAGGTATGGGTCTGGCAGGCCCTGGTTGGGGGTCCCCGGACCGGCCGGTCAACACTCCAGCTAAGGTTGCTGACTGGGGCTGTCATCTGCTCTGACAGTGTCTTCTACCAGCCAACACCTTCTTTCCTACAAGGTACAGTTTTGGCAGTACTTTCCACCAGGCTTCTTTGTCTGGCATGAGCCCCTCAACGGTGGGGCTTGTGACATCCCCTGTCGCCATCCCAGCCTCTGCTGTTTAGGCCCCTTTCCTCCACAGGACACCAAACAGTGAGCTCCGCCGACCTTGTTTCAGCTAGCATTGGACTGTCACCATTGTGGTTTCTGCCCTCCCCGGCAGCGTTTTTGGCCTGTTCTTCACTGGGAATTTCGCAGTCCCCTGTCACCATCTCAGGTTGTCATGTCGACATTGGGACTTATGCCCACCACGTCGGCATTTCAGGCCATCCCGTTAACACTGGGGTCTCTACCCCCCTCTGTCCCCACTTGAAGCCATGCCGCCAATGCTGGGGATCCAGCCTCCCCCGTCAGCATAACGAGGTGCTTGGCAGCGCTGCTCATTATCGACGTCCAGACCACCTCCGGGCTCATCGATGCCAGGGCTGGACAGACCAGCACCCGACCCGAAGCCTGCTGCAGCGACGCACCTTGCTTGGTTCTCAGTGCCATATGGGCCCTATTCAGGGCCAGGCAATAAGGGCAGCATACCTTTCTGACCTTCTCCCCAGTGGGGGGTAGGAGGATGGGGAGGGCGATGGGTGGGCTTGCAACCCCTCCCCCTTACATCCACGGTCTCCTCAGGGGGGTGAAGACTCCAACTACTTATACCCCATGGCCCCCCATCGCTACCTGCTCCTTCATCTCGGTGATGATGCAGCTGTGTGCTCTTATTGGGTTTGGGGCAGAGGAGCAGGATGTCCCAAGGGGTGCCCTAGTGGCCTACCTGAAGCTGCCTGGCTCTCCCCCTCTTACCTTTTCTTTCTACTGGCTGCTTCTGAGGATGCCACCATGGCTGCCTGATTCAGACTAAATTTACTCCCTGACATGCTCAGAAAGGTAGACAGAATTGTACAGAGCTTTCTCAGGGCAGCTTCACTGGTGATGCATGCTGCGCTTGATAGGTTCAAGAGACCTAAATCTTCTCTTCTCCTAGATAAGTAGTCCAGAACGTTGGCCCTTCCGGTACAAAGGACCAGTGCCTCTGCCATGCGGACCATTATCATATTGCCCATATGGTCAAATTCTGGAAACACTCTCTGGAGAAAGGACAGAGCTGGAGCCTAGGCTCTTCTAGAGGGTCTGCCAAGGCAGGAACTGCTAAAGGTCCCCCAGTCTGGGGCAGAGGTGGGCAAGCGTCCTTTGAGGTCTGACTGTGATGCCGCTGGTGCCTCCGTTAGTGCAGCTGTGGTGGGCATCTGCCTGAGCAGGTATTCTGGGCTCATGGTGTCAGAGTTTGCTACTGAAATACAACAGTCCATCCTGAATACTCCCTTCAGAAGCTACAAGCTCTTCAGGACAGATGTGCAGGACACCCATTTCTAACCTGCAGGCCTTGGGCGCAGGACTCTGCGATCAGTCCACTCTCTTTACCTCACCCAGCCGAAACGTGGCCAGAAGATGCCCTTTTGTCGGGTCTCCCATAAGCCTAAGCAGGGTGGCAGACCTCAGGACAAGCACCAGGTAGCAACAACCCTACATCCACCTACTGGGAAGGCCCCCAGAGTTGGTGATGCGGCCCCGGCCGCACGTGCTACCTCTGCATATCTCCTTCCTAGACCCCACCTTTCCGTGCTGCAAGAGCTTGTGCTAGGGAATTTATCTCGCCACCTGGACAGGTGAAGGGAGACTGCTACAGATGCTTGGGTCTTGCAGGTCATAGGCCACATTCCAGAACTTCCTGAGTGGCCTCCAGATCTCCCCTCCAGTTCATTCAAACTACTCTCCAGCCCATATTCCAGTACAGCTGGGGAAAATTTACACATTGCTGTAGAAAAGGACCATAGAAACTGTCCCCGAGGATCAGAGGAAGAAGGGGCTGTTACTTAGGGGGGCTCTTGCAGTAGGTAACACCTTTAGGACTGAAGCTGGCAGGCACCAGGACCCCATGGAAAACTTCTAGCTAGCAGTGTACAGTGGGGAACCATTCCTGACATTGGCTCGTCCCAGACGTCCTTTATGGTATAAAAGGAGCAGTGCCCCAGACCATCCCTGGTTCTTTTACTGCCATCACTGCTCAAGTTGGACCTCTACAGATGCCTTCAGCTAGTCTACCGCCATTTTGAATTGCATTTACCCATTTTATTTTCTCCTTAAAACAGTATCTTCAAAGTTCATCTTGCATTTCTTCATCTACCTCAGTTGAGATTCAGTGATCGAAGTGTGCGTGCAGCAAGGAGATCCCACATGGACCATGACATAGAGGCCTGCCAGCATTATCAAGATTTCAGTCTGTGCACTCGGCTGTGTCACCAGAAGACCCTCGAAGCCTTCTTGCTTGCTAGAAAGCTTTCAGAGATGGAGAAGGAGCTGCACCGAAAGAGTTCATCCTCGTCCCTGGTCTCCGGGGCCTCTGCCTCCTCTTCTCATAAGGAGAGGAAATCAAGCGGCAAACACAAACATCGGGAGAAGCATAGGGAGAAACCCAGTCAGAATCCCGCTCACGGTCCCCAACCAAGTCGGTGACCACTTCTGGGTCCTCACCCTCCGGGAGGTGGGCTCCTTCCACCAGGGCAGCCCTTTCTCTCTCTGGGCTCCCAGTGACAAAAACTGCCCTGCCTTATTACTGTTGCGGGAGAAGGCTCTTCGTGGCATGGGACTTCGTCCCTCTCCTCTCAACCTCTGAAGCTTAACCCCTTAGTACCCATAGGCTCTAAGCAGTGTGTCTCGGTCAGTGGATCCTCGACAGCAGGTCTTTTCCTGTCGCTGTTCCGGCCAGGGTGTCTGCCGAGCCCTCCCTGACGTCAGGGGCAAACTCTTAACAGGCTATGCCCGGGACCATCGCCCTCCTCTGGGAAAGTGGGGCCTCCTTCCCGCTTGGGAGCCAGCTCCCCGATTCTGGCGACTTCTCCTAGGTGGACACTAGCGAAATCACCAGTCCGGCCCCAGCCTACGCTGGTAACTTAGATGCCGGCTTCCCCAACGTTACCCCAGCCTGACGACCAGACGCCAGGGCCCTATAGACCTAACCCCTTGATGCCGGACACACCAACCTTGCTGCTTAATCCTCCACAAGCTCTAAGTGAGCTTTTTGTAGCCTGGTGGGCCTATTTTAAAGACAGAGGCCCCTAGGGAACCCTCCAAGCCTACTTCTCAGGGGCCATCTCTGGACAAGCCTCCAGTTTGCCCGCCTGCCCCTCCACCTAGGGGGACCACTCCGACACCGGATGGGGCGATACCTCCCTACCTAAAGGACTGCCGCACAAGCAACCCCGTTCACCTTCCCTTTCTCAGGATTCAGGGGATTCGGATGGCTGCTACTACTACTACTACTCTTCAGGCTGCAGTGACTCCGACCTTCCTTAGGAGCCTGAGGGTGTTAAGGACACCCCTCGTTCCCCACCTGACGGACCCATCTTTTATGAACGTAATGCAGCATATCCAGCAGTTGAATGGCTAGGATACAGAGGAGCTGGATCTGGAATAACATTGGTTGGCTTGCTTTCTCAGGAGGAAGGACACCCAACACATGGTGCTTCCTCCACTTGTGGAGTCCTATAAGGACGTTAACAGAGTGGCTTGGAAGTTCTCCTTTTCAATGTCTGCTGTTTCCAGGAAGTCAGACCGGCTATATTGTGCTCCCAGAGAAGATCCCTTTTATGGAGAGCACCCAGAGGCAGATTCGGTAATTAATGCTGCCCATGATTGCTTCAGACGCCCTAGACACTGGAGTACACAGATTCTAAACAATTTGAGCAGTTTGCCAAAAAGGTTTATTCCCCGGCCACGTGTGCTATATGACCTTGGAATTTCCTTGCCCACATGGTTCAGTACCAGAATGCCCTGTGGGATAAGGCGATGGAGAAGGCACAGGCCATACCAGATTTCCCCGGTAGGGCATAATTGAAGGTCAACCTAAAATCAGGCTTGGATGTAGGTAACCATGTCCTCCGAGCCTCTTACGATACGGTGGACTCTGCGGGCAGGGCCGTGGCCTCTGCAGTATGTATCCGTCGTTACTCATGGTTGAGTGTGTCCGGTTTTGCCCCTGATGTTCAATCCAAAATCTTGGATGCTCCTTTCAGGGCCCCAGTCCTGCTAAGCGAAGACTCGCAAAACATTGTTACTCTCCTACAGGAATCGGGAAAGGCTATCAGAGATGTACACACCATGTACAAATCTCCGCCTAAGCAGCATCCTAAGCAGTCCTTTTGGAGGAATGTCAGACAGCAACCAAGAGGACAACAGAGAGCAGGATTTAAGCGTAAAGCTTCCACTCCTGCTTCTGGAGGTTCCGCCCCTTGGGCTTCAAGAACCTGCCAGGCCACCCTGCCTCTTCCTGGCTCCTCAGCCTGACTTGTTGCCCCCCCGGCCTAAACCTTGGGGTAGGCGGGGGAGGGGGGTTGGTTTTCCTTGTGCATAGGATGGTGTGAAATAACCACAGACCAGTGGGTCCTGCAACTCATCAAAAAGGGGCATACTCTAGTTCGAGATACCCCCAGGCAATCCACCGGTCCCCTCCTATTTCTCTCAGGCTCACAGCGCTCTAATCGCAGAGGAGATCCAGGCCCTCTTGCAAAAGTGGACCATAGAGCCAGTCCCTCCGACACAGCAGTGGTAATGGTTCTATTCCCACTTCTTCCTGGTGCCAAAGAAAACCAGGGATCTGCATCCTATCCTCTGCCTTAGCCACCTGAGTTCAGTACGTAGAGTACAAATTATTCTGGATGGTCACTCTGCTCGGTCTGCTTCCTCTACTTTATCAAGGAGACTGGTTATGATCTCTGGACATGCAGGATGCGTACCTCCATATTCTGATTTTCCAACCCCACGGGAGGTTCCTTCGCTTCCGTTTCCAGGGAAGTCACCACCAGTTTGGGCTCTGCCTTTCGGCCTGTCCTCGGCCCCCAGGATTTTCAACAAATGCCTCGCAGTAGTGGCTGCAGCTCTAAGGAGACAGAAACATTATGTCTTCCTTTACTGGAATGACTGGCTGCTGACCGTTCCAACCAGGGACCGGCTACTCCACACCACGCAGGCCACCTTTGCCCTTTTTCATGACCTGGGATTTACCTTAAACCTCCCCAAGTCCTCCCCTTGGCCAAGACAACGGCTGCAATACATAGGAGCAATTCTGGACATGGCGCAAGACAAAGCCTTCTCTCAAGACAGAGCAGAGCTCCTTCAGATGCATGCTCGGCAGATCTTCTCCTCTCGCCAGGTTACATCCAGGTCTGTTCCAAGACTTTTGGGACGCATGGCAGCCACCATCACTACAGCCCCCTTCCCCCGTCCAGGCTGTACATGAGGTTGATTCAGTGGAACCTGAGAGTTCAATGGGATCAACGTTCGGACGACTTAGAGCAACTCATCTTGGTGTGGAACCCTGTACGACAGGCATTAACATAGTGGTTGAATTCCTCCAACCTTACCAGAGGGGTTTGCCTATGGAAGGAATCCCCCAGTCAGATCCTAACCACAGATGCTTTGGGCCAAGGCTGGGGAGCCCACTTGGGAAGCTGTCGGACACAAGGGACCTGGTCTCAGCATGAGCTCCTTCTCCACATCAGTGTCCTGGAAATGCAGGCGACCCTATATGCCCTCCAGGCCTTCCAGACGGTCATGCTATCCGGCCTCCTCTTAGTGCAGACAGACAGTATGTCAGTGGTCTTTTACACAAACAAGTTGGGGGTGGGATCATTCTTATCCCCTCAGACATACAGAATACTTTTGCAAACAGTATTAGCAGGTCCAGGGCACACTAGTGGGAGCTTCATTCCTCCGTAGCTGAAGAACTCTTCGACCGATGGGGAGGGACATCCAGAACTGGATGTATCTGCCTCCCCACCCAATGCAAAACTGCCCATCCTGAAAGTGCGTGACTTGAGAAACTTGTTCAGGTCATGCAGAACTAGAATGGGGCACCAGCCCCCAGTCCGGTTTGGCACCAGCAGTACCTGGAGACAAATCTTGGGTGATCCGGAGGATCCATGACAGGGGCCACAACCTCCTTGCTGAGGAGCTGGGCTTTGTCGTCTCGAAAAGCTGACCGTGTCTGTCGATACAGTCCTATCACGGAGCACAGTGTAGGCAAGATGGGTACTGCTCAAATTCCAGAGGCAGACCGTGACTGACCACCTCAAGAACCCACCTGTCCGTGGTGACAGTGGACCAGGTGGAAAGGAAGTGTCTGAGTTGGACCCCCACGGGAAGACCCAGGGGGAGGTGTGACAGGCATGAGGGAGGCACCCCTCATCCTGTCCCTGGGTAGGCTTGGAGGAGGAGGGTCTGACTGAGAAGCCACTGGAGCCCCCCCCAGGCTTACGGATGTCCAAAGCCACTGACTTTAGCTAAGGTCGCCAGTCCAGGGTCTGTTGACAACCTGGGGCTGGGCTGGTTTGGCCATAAGAGTTGAGGTGGGCCAAAAGGGCTTCCGTTTCTGCTGCTTGGAACCCTTGAGTTCCTTTTGGGCAGATGTCATAGAGTTGGACTTATCAGTGCGGGTGAGGTGGCCCTCAACCCTGGGCCTGAACAAGTCAGTGCCCAGGAAAGGAACATCAGCTAGTTTATGCTGAGTGTCGGCCGTGAAGGTAGAGATCCTCAGTCAAGCTCTGTGGCGCATGGTCATTGCGGCCGCCACAGAGCTGGCACAGGAGTCCCCAATGTCCATGGTTGTCTAGAGCTGTTGCTTAGCTACAGCCCGTCCCTGGTCCTGGACCCATTTGTCCATGGTCTGAAGGTATGCCAGTAGATGAGGAAGCACTTCATCCAGAGTGCCCAGCAGGTCATGGCAGTAGTGAACCATAAGGAGGGCCAAGCTGGCTTGTCAGAGGCCAGGCAAGGAGGCAGTGTAGACCTTTTTTGCCGCATGATCCAACTTCTTGGACTCTTTGTCGGGCAGCTTGTCGCCATCCCTAGAGTTCCTAAACACAGAATCAGCCATCAGCCCCTCGGCCGAGAGCTATTCCGTGAATCCCGAGAGGGAACCGGTAGGCACCATATACTTGTGGGCCATCTGGGCAGAGGGCGCAGGGCAAGAAGCGGGGTGCTGCCAAAGCTCCAGGGCAGGGCCGAGGATGGCCTCTGCTACCGGGAAAGCCACAGGAGTAGCTCCCCTGTTGAGGCTCACAGTCAGCGTGTAATGATCCTGTTTCTGGACAGGCTTCATTTTCATACCTGTGGGCTCTGAGATCAGGTGCAGAAGGCTCCAAAAAGGAGGTAGGGCCTTTGTTTATCGAGAGATCCGCCACTGGCTCCATGTCAACCGGACAGGAGTGCAAGGAGGAACCCTCCGACTCCAGGGAGTCGTTAAAGAGGGGTTAACCGCCCAAGTCCCCACTGACCCTCCCTGGATGATAAGGGGTGACAGTGACCAACAGCCATTGGAGAAACCCCTTGGTTGGCTGAGACTCCTTGGTCGGAGCACTGGTTTTTGGCTGAATGGGTGGCAGCTCCACGGGAATTGGTAGAGTTGCTGGAATTGGCCGGATAGTTCCAAAGGTGTAGCCTGATGCAAGAGATCCTCTTGAAGATCTACTGTTATGGTAATGTCTTATGTAACTGTACTTTACTGTGGTTGCAGACCTCTGCCTGTTCCTGGCAGCAGGCTGCTTTATAGTTTAAATAACACCAGTCAGACCCCCTCAGCAAGTTTCTCCCTTTCTGGTTAATGCATTCTGCTGTGTGACAAGGTGGTTCCTCTGCAGAGAGAGAGAGAGAGTGTGTGTGTGTGTGTGTGTGTGTGTGTGTGTGTGTGTGTGATTTGGCAAAACATGATTTATCCATGGCAACTACAGGAATGCAGACTTTTCAAAGCCTTTAAAGTTTAAAGGGGGAATAGCACATAAGCTTTTACAGTAGGACTTTGGGTAGTCATTCAATCAGTTTAGAGTGTTAGTATTTGTGTTTACACTCTTTCCTCCTTCTGCCTCCACCTCCAGAGTCCTCCATTAACCTGCCACCCCAGTGCAATACTCTGTCCCTTAAACATAACCTCCTTCCTTCATTAGTTTCCTAGAGTTGTCAGGGTGGTAGCAATCTGCTCTTGAGCCCTGCATCCACCATGTAGTGGAAGAGCCCAGGTGCTCAGGTATGAGGCTTGCAGGCAGCCAGTGTAATTGTACTGATGGACAGAAAGCAACCCCCATTTGATCCCTTTAACAAAGGATGTCTGCACAGATTTATGACACTCAGTCAGTGGGGGTGCCTGCCACCTGAGCTGGTTTTCCAGACCCACTCACTTCCATCCCCAAACTGCATGCAACACCTACGGAGCCCCTAGATGCCATTACTGCATTAGGTGATGTTCTCCCTCCCAAGGAGCAGAGCATCCTTCAGGATGTTGATCCACCTTCCTCGAGATTGCTTTATTTCTGAACCCAGATTGCCAGTGTTGAAAGGGGAAGCGCTACCACTGTGGTGTCAGACCACCCTTAGAGATTTAGTATTTAAAACATGCATACCTGACAGTTTCTCTGTATTCTTGTCTGAATTGGCTGAGGTTGCTTTAACAGCAAGGTTTTTTTTTGTTTTGGACTCTGCTTCTAGTTGGAACAATCATTCATGAGAAATGTATGTGTATAGAAAAGCAAATCTGACCAAATGTGAATACATTCTGCTTGCTCATGGTTGATGCAGCCATGGTATGTTGTATTGTGAAATTCTTGACCCAATAATTCAGTTTGCTTTGCAGGCTGTATCGCACGAACAATAAGTTGGTGCAGAACTTTAACATAGACCATGACGACAGCAAAAAAAAAAAACAATCTGAATTAAATCCTGCATTGAAATGTGTTCACCCAAGAATTAGTGTTTTAATTTGAAGTGCCCAGAACAAATTTGCCTCCCCTTAAATCCACAAAGACTTTGATTCCCTGTGTTTAGATCTTACATTCCCTTTGCTTGAGACATTGCAGTAAATTGCTACCCTTTACAGGGTGGTGGCTTGTGATTTCAGAAGAATATTGACTCTGGGGTCACAAGACTACAATTAGTGGAGTGTTGAGCAGTAGTCTCATGCTTTTTTAGACAAGCGGCGTATTTTTGAAAACTTCTCTAGCAGAACAGGCTTAATTAATTTTGCATGTGCATAAAGCAGTTGGTTCACAAATCTCTCAGGCACAGCATTGACTGTTTACAGGTGTGACCAAAACTGAAAGTTTGCCTCTTAAAATTCTGTTGCCGGAGTCTCCTCTTCGGTTTTTGTAAAGTGTTTATTTCTAATTTGGTTCAGCTTCTTAAAACTGGAGTTTTTATCTTGTCATGTGGTAGTCACTGTCATTTGTGACCGTACAAGTTCTTTGAATTCTATGTTTGAGCATTCTTTCGATTTACATAGCAAGTGTAATGATTGTACCTTTTCATAGGCTGAGACAGCAGCAAACCGGATCTGCAAAGTGCTGGCCGTTAACCAGGAGAATGAGCACCTGATGGAAGATTACGAGAGACTGGCCAGTGATGTGAGTAGGATTCTTTGAGCTTTCTGTTGGTGGGGGGCATGGCATGACATTAATGACCAACAAAACCCACTGTACAGTGAACTGCAGCTGAACCTCCTCTTGTACCGAGAGGGTTTCCCCTCACCCTTGGAGGACAGCAGTGTACTTTAATGCTGAGAATAGGCCTCTTGTCATTTTCTTCTTGTAGCTCTGGTACCAGAGAGCCAACTCCTCTCCTAGCAGAAGTTAACACCACTAAACCCTTTGGCAGGAACTCGTAAGAACACCACACAGCGAATGTGAACCTAATCCATGCACATATGAACGAATTCCAATCCATCATTGTTGACAGGAATTGAGAAAAAGCCATTTGGAAGCTCAAGTCTAGAGATTTTTGCAGAGCACATTTGACAGTGTTTGCTGTGATGTGTAGTTTTATCATGGAGTGGAGGGTAGGACATAGACTCTGACAAAACCATAAACCTCATCTGTGCCCCCCCCCAAAAAAAAACAACCTTCAGCATTCCTACTTAACGTTTCTTTTTTTTTTTTCTCCCAATGGTCCAGCCAGGAAAGTGGGACCCAGTTTGCACTGGCCCCCCAAAGATATGCACTGGCCTCTTAAAGTGCTTTGGGACACAAGGTGCCCCCCCCAAACAGTAAATTTGTTTATAAAATATAATGGTAAAAATACTTTCGGCCACCCTCCCTACCCTTTTCCTCTTTATTAGTCAGCCACATCTGTGGTAAAACCCTCCCCCAACCATCTTAGTACTTTTACCCTACCCACCCATGTCACGTTAGTAACTCACCACAGCTTCCACAAGTTCAAAAGAAATAATCCAGTGCAGCATGCTACCAGTACTCATACTAATGTTGTCTCTTCGTTGGGGCTCAAATGCCAGAAATCTCTACTGTACACGATATTGCAAAGCACTACTAGGAGAGATTACCAGCATTCAGGTCAGCAGTGAGACTGTTGGGACGAATATCTGTGGCACCATCTGTTGGGTGTTTTTTTTTTTTTTTGAGCATTACTTGTGGAAATTTTTGTTAGTTACTAAGGGGAAATAAGTGGGGAGTGTAGTGGGGCAGAGATAGGTGGTTCTACTCACCACCCCTCATAATAAAACTACATATCACAAGGGAAGAAAGAGACTTGGGCATCATCATCATCACCGATGACCTGAAATCATCCAAGCAGAACACTAAAGAAGTAGGTAAGGCTAGGTGGATGTTGGGGTGTATTAGCAGGGGTATCACAAGTCAGAAGAGGGAGGTAATGATCCCTCTTTACAAGACACTGGTTAGGCCCCATCTGGAGTACTGCGTGCAGTACTGGAGGCCACACCTTCACAAGGACATTAACCAAATTGAGGCAGTCCAGAGGAGGGCAACCAAAATGGTGCGGGGACTGCATCAGTAAACATATGAAGACAGATTAACAGAGTTCAGTATGTATACCCTAGAGCAAAGGAGGGAGAGAGGTGATATACTAACATACTAAAATGCCAGCAGAATAGGCCTAACAGTCTTTAGTGTCTGCTCGTTTGTTCAGCCCCACCTTGGGAGCTGACCTTGCTCCCCTCCCCGGCTTCTCCCTTCTCAGTCTCAGATATTCTCACTGCACTGGTTTTGCTTTCAGAACCCTTCCCTGTACCTGTCCCACCCCTCTTGAACCCCTCTGCTGTCTCTGCCTCCACCAGCCCCTGGGCAGCGATTCCATGGCTCCACCACCATCTCAGTGAAGCAGCACCTCCTCCTTTCTCCCCTGAATCTCCCCCTCCAGCTTCCACCCCATGCCCTCCTAAGTTGCCCCTTCCTTGGGCACCCTGACTGCTCCTCCCGCTTACTCCCCCTTCATGTACCTGAAGACCTCTATCATGTCCCCCTGGTCCCTTCTCTCTTCCAATGTGTACATATTTAGCTCCCCATAGCTCCTATCCCCCAAGCCCCAAATCATTTTGGTTGCCCTCCTCAGGACCCTCTGCAGGAGTTCAATGTCCCTCTTTAAATGTGGCCTCCAAAACTGCACGTAGTACTCAAGGTGCGGCCTCACCAAGCAGTTATACAGTGGGAGTATCACTTCCCTCCTTCTGGAGGTGATTCCCCTAGCGATGCATCCAAGCATCCTGTTGGCCTTTGCCGCTGCCCTCCTACAAGTTTCTGAGTTGTTCATCTTGACATCCACCACCACCCCCAGGTCCCTCTCAGCCATCGAGACTTGTAGCATTCCCCCCCCCCGGGTGTATACTTGGCCCAGGTTTCTGGCTCCCAGGTGCAGTACCTTGTATTTCCCTGCATTGAACCTCCCCTTCCACTTTCTAGACCACCTTTCCAGAGCCTCCAGGTCCCCCTGTAGGGCCACCCTTCCCTCCTCCCCATCCACCACTACCCCCAGTATTGAGTCATCCGCAAAGAGACTTGTCTCACTCCTGATACCCTTCCTTACGTCAGAGATGTAGGTATTGAACAAGAGGGGCCCAACAACCGATCCCTGAGGGACTGCACTAATGACCCTCCTTGGGGATGAGACTATCCTGCCAACCACGACCCTCTGGGTCCGGTCCCGGAGCCAGTTGCCTATCCATCTGACCATCTGGTTCCACACCCCCATTTCTCCCAGATTATCCAACAGGCCCCCCATGAGGAACAGAGTCAAACGCCTTGCTGAAGTCAAGAAAAAGGACGTCCACTGGTCTACCCGGGTCCAAGGCACTCGTTATCCAGTCCTAAAACTCCACAAGTTTTGTCTGACACTATTTCCCTGGGATGAATCCATGCTGTCTATCGTCCAGGCACCCCAACTTTTCCAGGTCCCCCCCAGTCTCTCCTTGACAATGCCCTCCCATCACCTTGCCCACCACCGATGTCAGGCTGATGGGCCTGTAGTTCCCTGCCATCTCCCTTGATCCCCCCCCTTGTGGACAGGCACTATATGCACCACTTTCCAGTCCTGGGGCACCCACCCTGTCCTCCGAGAGATGCTGAAGGTTTTTGCCAGGACATCTGCCAGTTCCTTCAGCACTCTGGGATGTAATTTATCCGGCCCTAGTGCTTTCTTTGTCTTAACTCATTGTCTCCTAGAAGACGCCTGTAGTCCTTGGTAAAATACACTGGTGTGTCCTGAGGACACCTGCAGAAGTCGGCTACTGACTCCCAGTGTGCCCTTGCAACGTCTGGAGAAGTCACTTATATATTTTAATATATAGTGTAACAGAATATAATACATATTTGACTGCATAGCACTGTTGGAAAGGTAATTTTGTGCTGAACAACTTTGCCACTGATATTTTGTGTATATCATGTATACTTCAGGAGTTATTCTCATTTGTTTATGGTATGGTGTGTATCGCTTATGTTACCTGTTTTAGTGAAAAAAATATTTCTTTTGCTGTTTCAACCAGCATAGAAAAAAAAAAAAAATTACATATTATTATTTGCATACCACCATTTGAAAGGTATTTTTGTGCTGAATAACTCTGCCACTTATACTTTGTGTCTAGCACTTATGGTTCTTGAGATATTAGGATTTGTTTGTGGCATGCTGACTATAGCTTGATTTTGCTTAGAAAGGCCCAGGATTTACTGCTAACAGTATACAGGAGACAAGTGGTGCAACATCAGAGGGCTCCTGTGGAGGCAATGAGTTAAGGAACCTGAGGGCTTCCCTCACTCCCTCTGCCATGATTTCCAACTCTGCTATCTCATCCCCCTGTTCTGCCTTCCGCCCACGTGCCAGTGATGCCCCCCTCTCCCCAGACCCGCCGATCGGTAAGGGCCCCCCCATCCTCAGTTTCACCGTCTCCTCCCACGTATGATGCAGCTCCCCCATTTTCATTGGTGAAAACTGAGTAATACTCATTTAGTACCTCAGCCTGCTACCCCCGGTCTTGTGCTCATCCCTCCCCTGTTTTAATCCTGCTAATCTGACCTTTCACCCTTCGTTTTTCCCCGGTGTATCTAAAGAACCCCTTGTTCCCTCTCCTAATTTCCCTGGCCAGGTTCTGCTCCTTCCTTGCCTTAGCCGCCCTCACCACTCTAATGGCCCTTCTGGCCATCAGCTCGTACTCCCCTCGGTCCCTTTCACTCCTTGAGCACTTGAATTGCCTATAGGCCGCAGCCTTTCCCCTCACCACCTCCTGAACCTTCCTGGTTCACCAGCAGGGTTTTTGGGCCCAACTGCATTTTCGTCTTACTGTTGCGCAGGTGCTGGTAGCATCCTGCACCCCCCCCCCGATGATTTCCCACCTACTGTCAGCGTCCATGTCTGGCCCAATCCCATCCAAGTGCTCCTTAGGGATCCTTCCCATTTCCTTGAAATCCGCCTCCCTGAAGTCAGTTGCCTCCATCTTTGTGCAGCCTTCTACCCCTCCTAGGTTCATGCAGAACCAGACCGTGGCATGGTTGCTCCCCACCAACGGGTCCCTTGCCCCCATGCCCCAATCTGGTCAATGTCTGCCAGGACCACATCCAGTATCTGCTCCTCTAGTCAGTTCCCCCACCTGCTGAGTTAGGAACACGTCCTGAAAGACATCCAACAACCTCTGTTCCCTGACCATCGAGGATGTCATAGTCTCCTAGTCTGTTCCTGGCATGTTTAAGTCCCCCAACACCACCGCCCTTCCCAATCTGCGGTGTCTCCCAACATCTGCCACCAGACTCTCCTCCGCCAGTGCATGGGGTCTATACACCACTCCTATTTTTACTCTCTTGCGCCCCCCCCCTTGTTATCAAGGTGACCCAAATCACCTCCACAGTTCCCTCCGCCTCCTCCACTCCTCCTATGGCAATGCAGTTTTTGACTATTTTTGCTACCCCTCCTCTCCTTCCCACCCTCCTGTCCTTCCTGAACATTGTGTAACCCACCAGGTTCAGGTCCCGGTCGTGCCCCGCGGTGGCCCAGGTCTCAGTGACCGCTGCCACAGCCACCTCTCCCTCAGTTAGCATCACCTGGATCTCAGGCATTTTATTGCCCAAGCTCCTGGCATTTAGCAGGACTACCTTCCACCCTTTCCCTATACTTCCATTTCCCCTGCTCGTGTTCCTGTGAGGATTCTGTCTTCCCCTGGTCCGCACCTTACCAGTCGGCCTTTTCCTGCATTCCTCCAGCTCCCCAGCGGAGTGGAGGCAGAGTCCCTTCTTTAACAGACCCCCCTCGACAGCCTTTTCTCCCATCCCTCCCCCTTTCACAAGTTTAAACCCCACCTTTCACCAATGAACCCCTCTATTTTCAACTTAAGGATTTCCTTCCCCTCTGAATTGAGATGGAGCCTACCTCTAGCACACAGCCCCTTATCCTCCCAGGTCTCCCCCAAATCCCCCATCAACCCATACCCTCTGGCCCCACACCACTCCCTGAGCCACTGATTTATTACCCTAATCTTCCTCTTGTGTTCCCCACTAGCCTTTGGCACTGACAGGATTTCCAAGAAGGAAGTTGTGCATCCTATATCATGACAGACCCTGGCAAGCTCCCTGAACCTTGCCTGTATCTCTAGCTCACTATTTCCCTCAGTGTCATTGGTACCCAGGTGGACCAGTATGTCTGGGGAACCTCCACAATCCTTTGTCAGCTGATATACCTCATGCTTGGCCCTGTGCACCGTTAGTCCAGGGAAGCATTTTGTTCTAACTGAGCAGGCTTCTCCCTCTCTATCCCATTTGATCCCCCGATCATGGAATCATCCAACAGGAGCACTCTGGCCATCCCTTTTCCTTCATTTCCACCCTCTTCCATATCCTTCATCCTTTCTCTATCTCCAATTACACTTTTTACCCCCTGCATTCCTGCGACGAGAACATCAGCCCAGTCATGGACTCGGCTTCTTACATTTTAGCCGTCCTCCCTTGAGCCCATTGGCTTCCCCGCTTGGGGCGAGTCCGCGACATCTTGACCAAGGGTGCGTGAACTTAGGAGGCAGAGAGGAGTCTGCCTGGCCCTGAGTGCAGCGGAGCGGACTTCATTGTGCCAGCGGGTGCAGGAGTGTTTTTTTTCCCCCTTGCTTTTTGTTGCGCGGGAGGCGGGGGCGTGCAATGATGACCTGCATCTGCCCCACCTCCGAAGTGCTGCTGAGCGCCGGTCGCTGCAGTGGCCCCAGCCTCCGCCAGGGGCCCGTCAAGCATCGGACGGTGTCCCCACCCTCCCCCCAGAGAAGGAGAGCAGTCCCTGGGATGCTTCATCCTTCTCCCCTCGGCTGGCCCTCCAGTGACCAGAAGTCCGTTCTGAACCCGGGTCGCCCGGTGCATAGCGGAAATCCAACCCGGTGGGCCGGTCCGTCCCTCATCCTTTCTACGGCCCCTTCCCCAGCTGGCTCCTTGCTCCTCCCTTATCTAGGTGCCACCTGCCATCCCCTCCTTATTTACCCTGGCCACCCCCCTCCCCTCCGATCCTATGCCTCTCGTCCTCCTAAATATCCTTCTGTACCTCACTACCCTCACCATTACTGCTTGCGACTGGTCCTTCCCCCTCATCTGCTAAACTAGCCTGGCTCGTCCTCCCTTTCTTCCCATCTCTGTTCAGCCCCACCTTGCCTGTTTTGCTCCCCTGGCCTAAACCCTCAGCTCCCTTTACTGTATCCTCCTTGTACTTCTGGTCCTTCTCCTTTCCCTTTCCTTCCAGCTGGTCCTTCTCCTTGCGCTTTCCTCCCTCTACCCCCTCCTCCTCCTCCTCCTCCTCCTGCTCTGATCCCCTGCTCCCCCCGGTTTTCTGCATTCCAAGTTCCCCCTGTTCCTCCTGCTATCCGGCCCCCGCCTCCTGCCCCCTACTCCCTTTCCATCTCTAACTGCCCCTGTCTTGGGTACATCACTCCCCTCATCCTCAAGCAGAAGAGAATTGAAGTGGTTACTGAGATTAAGGTCCGATCCATCTCCCCCCATTGCTTCCTTCTGTCCAGCCTCAGCCATCTGCCTACTTCCCTGAGAATGTCCTCCCTTTGGCCCCTGTATGTGAGGGTCCCCAGTTAACTGTCTGCTTCCTTGGTAGTATCCTCCTTTTGGGCCTCATCTGCCAGGGTCCCTATGATACCCCAGAGTACTCTCCTGCACTCCTTTCCCTATGCCCCTGTCCCTAGTGCTTGGTGAAACCCCATGGGAGAGCCCCTGCCCTGTTCCCCAACCATACCTCCCCCCTTCCTCAAGCTGTTTCCTAATCCCCTCAACCTCCTCCCTAAGCTGTGCCAGCTGGTAGCACACTGGGCAACCACCAAACTTCCAAGCCCAGTCCAGTATCATGGCTGCCCCACACCCTGTGCATCACACCACCCTCCCAAAGATGCCGGCCCTAATGACATGTGGTCCCATCCCCCTCCAAGTAGGTTTCCTTGGGTGAGCCACCAGGTTCCCCACTAGTCCAAGATACACCCCTACCCACTAATCCTAGATAAAGTCCCACAGTAAACAGGTACCCATGTTATTAGGTGCAGTACAACACAGTAAACTTATAAGGGAAGTGAACAACTCCCTAAGCTCCCCCTCTCCCAGCATTTAAACCCAACCCCCAGTGGCTAGAACTACATGAGCTGCACCTGAAGCCTTTTCCTCCAATTGCAGGGCAGGTGTTACCCTATAAATGAGCCAAGCTCTGGGGAGGGAGGGGTGGGAGAGGGCAGGATTAAGGCCTACATCCGACTCACTCTCTCTCTCTCTCTCTCTCTCTCGTGTATCAGCCCTGTGTCTGCCCCTCCAAGCACTGCAACCAAAGAAACCGCCCCAATTAAATCCCACCAAATAGGTTTTAAATCAGAAGAAATAGGCCTCTACAAACGCAGCCTGCTGCACAGTGAAATATCAAACAAATGAGCCCACTTATAGCCACCAAAAACAGTTTTCAAACTTCCAACAGCCCCCAAAACAATACCCTGCTAGCCCCTTAGAAGTAGTAAGAAAGAAAAGAAATAACCTACCAAGTAAATTCCACAGGAAACCATGTAAAAACAAGGAGGAGCTACTGTACTGTAACAGATCTGCTCCTTTCCCCTTCCAGTTACTTCTGAGAAGCCAAAGCAACTGACACCACAAACCTGATTCAGCTCTGCCTCCAGTTAATTAGCTGAGTGAGACCTCGCCAGACCATTAGCACCCTTCCCCCACTATGCACTAAACTTTGGATATGATCGAAATATTCAAACGCCTTAAGGCCATTAACAAGTGAGAGTCTAACATGTTTCAATATAAGAAAACTAACAGGGCAAGAGGATACAGCAGGAGATTAGAGGGAGGCCGATTAAGGGGTAATGTGAGGAAGTTTTTTCCACAGAAAGGGTGGTGGATGCATGGAATGGCCTACCTCTGGAAGTGGTGGATATGAGTACAGTGCAGGGCTTCAAACAGGCATGGGACAGACATAAGGGAGCAATACAGATGAGTATGAATAGATAGGCCATTGACTGAGCAAAGGATGATGGCACATTCATAAGGTAGAAAAAGAAATGGGCAGACTGGATGGGCCATGCGGTCCTTATCTGCCGTGAACTTCTATGTTTTTATGAGGAGGTTTTTAAGTTTTTATTTTTTTACACTAGCCCAAGTCGGAAAATTGGGGGATACACGGCCGAGGCAGTTTACTCTACACCCCAGGTCAGTAATGTTCAGAATGAACCCTGCCAACACCCCATTAAGCAGTAAAGGGGAAAGGCTTTAGAAGGGCGGTCCTGCAGTGTAAGACTCCCTCCTCCTGGGCTGCTAATGCTGTGGCTCCTCTGTGGGTCTCACCACTCTAAACATTCAGGCCCTCTGATTACCACCAGGATCTGAGCTATCCCATACCAGGAGTTGGGATTAAAAGAAAAAAGCGTAATCTTTACAAAGACCTCATGGTCGAAAAGTTGTTTAAAATTATTCCCAGACACTGTTTAAACAATGCTATTTCTCACAGTGGTTTTCCAGGGTAAAGATTTTTCAAATAAATATTTTCAACATGGCTGTTTGTTCCATTTGCAGTAGGCCCTTTTCAAGGCTTGCTAGTCTCCAGCAAATAGAAACTCCATGTAGGTGTTGTGCGATACATGTGAAACTAAAATGTTTATATTGTTTTGAAAGGTGCTTTGCTTTACTTAGTCTAATTGCTTGAAACCTAGACTTTTGAACTGTAGCGTCAAATAAGGAAATGGTCTGAGATCCTGCTGCTAGTATAATTAGAGACTGAGTGCCAACTTTCAGAGTCCGGTGGTTCTGGCTGTTAATTCCCTTAAGCATTTTACAAGTCCATGCAACTTCCTTGCATTCAGTAGAAGGCATTTGTGTGTCAGTTTAAAAACTAAAGTACTTATTAGTACCAGCCTTGTGAAACGTGCACAAGTGTGTCCCATTGTCTCAGTTCAGGACCAGCATGCCAACATTTAGTAAGTAGCTTGTGGTGGGGTTACTGCGTCATCTTTTAAATTCAAGAAACTTGTAGAGAGGTTCTGGCAATTAAATAGTCCACATCTTCAAACCTCAATATTGCGTCATTAAGAAGAAAATTTTTTTTCTAGGGACATGGATATGTTGTTCATCCACACTGTCTGGCAGGTATCCTTGCCGCTTTAAATCTTGCCGGAAGGTCTTCAAGCTGGCTCCTCCCACCCACCCGGGTGGTAAAACTCTCAGCTCCGCCCCATGACGCCAGATCTTCCTTACCGCTTGGAAGCTCAGGTTCCGTCCTTAATGCTCTGCGTATAAGACTGGTTCCTAATTCTTGAATTTTGAAATTAAGTTTTTGCTAAAAGACTTGGTCTTCTCTCCCTCATGGCTGCGATGGGTCGTCGACTCGGTTTCCGGAGATGCCCTTGGAGCAGAAGATGTCTCGGACAGATCCGCACTCACGTGCGTCTACTGTCTGGCCTGGAGCACGACCCGCAGGCCTGCGACCTGTACTCCTCCTCCCGGCCACTCGTCCTCGAGGACCGTACTGCCCGCTTACAATCAGCCCTCGTGAGAAGCGATTTTCCTCCGGTGAAGTCAAAAGAGGCCCGGTTGGCGGTGTCCAGCGGTGGGCTCGGCGGATCAGCTCGAGCAGATGATCGCCCTCGAAGAGGAGGCGGCGCTGGCCGCTTCTACCTCGGCTGCGGCATTTGTCCCGCTCTCTCTCGGTGCCTCTTATTCAGCTTCTTTTAAGGAGCTTTGTCTGACCCTCTCTACTAAAGGTGAGGGACCAACTTCTTCTGGACCGTTTTCTCAGTCCAAAAAGAGAGCAAGGTAAGTCTCTACGTTGGCGCTCTTGGGGCAGGAAAGATCCTCTCCTCGAGTTGTCGGCCGTCGGCTTCGGCCACTGGTCTCACGGTGTCCCGTCAGGCCAGTTGACGAGACTCCTGTCGGCCAGCGGTCGAGATTTTCTTGGACAGGTTGTCGGCAGGAGAAGCCGAGAATCCCTCTCCCGGTTCCCCCGGTGGGAGTTGAGGACCCCGTTGGCTCGTCTGTGCCTCCGGTTCCGGAGCCTTCGGTTGAACCCTCCAAACCGAGGGGAATGCCAGTTCCCCACGACACCTCCCTGCACCGTCCTCGGGAAAGCCGAGGGTTCTCGGTCTCGGACTTCTTCACGGTCCAGCCGATCCGCCCGTCCAGGCGGTCTCTATCTCGGCACACCAGCGGCAAGTGGCGCCGCCTCGTCCCTCTTCCTCCTCCTCGGTGAGGGAGGCTTACGTTACGTCAAAGATATGAGGAACTCGTGGCAACAGCTCCTTCTGACCGGGAATAAGCAGACGCCGTCGTCTTCCCCGGCCATTAAGTGGCTGTCACCGGAGTGGCCAAAACAACCCCTCGTTTTATCCGAGGAGCCTGTTCCCAGGCCGGTTGTTCGGCCAAAACCAGCTGCCCCACCGATTCCGGTGGAACCTCCGCCTCCACAGCCGTTAGTTGGGGCTCCGACCAAAAATTCTCGGTTGGCTCAGGGACTGCCCCATAGGCTGTCTGTCACCCTCACTCCCGATCGACCTCGGCAGGTGGAGGGTGGCTCAGGCCCGAGGCAGCTCTTTGAGGACTCTTCCGAGTCCGAAGACGATTCCTCCCTTTTCTCCAAGCGAATGGACTTGGAGTCCTCAGGAGGACAGTTGGTGGACGATAGCCCTTCGTCCTTCCTGGGATTGCTTCGGCTCATCTCGGGAGTCCACCGGGATGAAGCTCGAACCCGTTTCTAAGCGGGCCAGGTATCCCCTCACGGAGATTCTGGACCGAGGGGATTCCCCTACGGAGGCCTTTCTGGTGGCCGATGCCATAGTGGGCCCGGCCTTGGAGCTCTGGCAGCGCCCTGCTTCCTGCCCTGCGCCTTCGGCCAGAATGGCCAGGAAGTATGCGGTCCCTACCGGTTCCTTGTCCGGTTTTTCGGAACACCCCTCGGCCGAGGGGTTGGTTACCGACAGCGTTTTCCGGCGTGCCGGGAACGCTAGGGATGTGGACAAACCTCCCGACAAGGAGTCCAAGAAATTGGACTATGCCGGGCGAAAAGTCTACGCTGTGTCCTCCCTCGGCCTTCGTCAGGCCAGCTCGGCTGTCCTCATGGCACATTTCTCTCATGCCCTGTTGGGCTCCCTGGATGAGGTCGTCCCTCATCTTCCTGCGGATCTGCAGACCACGGTCAGGCAGGTGCGTGACCAGGGCAGGGCAGTGGCCAAACAGCAGCTCCAGACTGCTTTAGACATTGGGGACTCATGTGCCAGGTCTGTGGCGGCCGCAGTGGCTATGCGTCGTCGGGCTTGGCTGAGGATATCCACCTTCACTTCGGATACCCAGCACAAGTTGGCGGATGTCCCCTTTTTGGGGATTGACCTCTTCGGCCCTGGGGTGGAAGGTCACCATCAGAGGATCGAGAAGTCCAATGCTACCTTGGACTCTGTCTCTTCCGCTCAGAAGGACAAAGGCCGCAAACCACAGCCTAAGCCCTTTCGTCCTTCTGAGCCTGCGGCGCGTCCGGCCCAGCAACGTCAGGGCCAGCAGGCTCGGGCTTGGCATCCCAAACCCAAGCCCGGGGCTTCCTCCAACAGGAAGCAGGGAGGTAAAGGCCCAGGAGGTCCCTCGGCCGGTCCCTCCTCCAAGCCTGCCCAGTGACGGGCTGAGGGGTGTCGCCCCCAACCCCGTCACCTCACCCCAGGTTCCCCCCGTGGGGGGATGGCTCCGGCACTTCCTTTCCGCCTGGTCCGTTATTACCATGGACAGGTGGGTGCTGGAGATGGTGGGAAAAGGCCTGCCTCTAGAATTCGAGCAGGCCCCACCTTCAGAGCCGTCGCACCTCGGGGGGCCTCGGGGTCCGCAGCCTCACTGTCAGCTCGCCGGGCCGACATCGCTCTCCTCCTCCAAAAGGAGGTGATCAAGGAGGTGGCGGACCCTCCCTCAGACCCGGGGTTTGTGTCCAGGTACTTCCTGGTTCCGAAACGGACGTGGGGCTGGCGCCCCATTCTCGACCTACATGACCTAAACAAGTTCCTAAGGTCTCAAATCTTCAGGATGGTCACTCTGGCTCAGATAATACCATCCCTGGAACACGGCGTGTGGTTCTGCTCTCTGGACCTGCAGGACGCGTTCTTTCACATCCCTATCCGTCCGTCACATCGGAGATTCCTTCGCTTTCGAGTGGAGTGATCCCTTTTCGAGTTCCGGGCCATGCCCTTGCCTGTCTCCAGCTCCCAGGGTGTTCACCAAATGCATAGCAGTGGTGACAGCTTTCCTCGCGTGCCGAGGGTCAGGTGTACCCTTTCCTGGGCGATTGGCTGATAGCAGCCCCCTCAGACAGGAGGTGGGCGGTCCAGAGATCTGCCCTCAGGTTTGCTCTCAATCGGCCTTCTCATCAAGAGGCCAAGTCGGAACTTGAGCGAAGCAGGTGATTCTGTTCATCGGGGCAGAGCTCGACTCTCTTCAAGCCAGAGCATGGCTCCAGCGGACAGGGACGAGTTCTTGCCTCCTTTGCCCAATCATTTCTGGTTGGGCAATCGGCATCCCTGCCGGGACTTCCTCGCCTCCTGGGTCTCATGGCGGCCTGTACAGCGTGGTCCGTTGGGCGCGCTGGCATCGCCCCTTCAGTGGGGACTGGCCAGCCAGTGGTCCTGGCAGCTGCGATCCATTGGACCAGCAGTGGCGGTGACCCAGGGGATGTGGAACGCTCTCGGTGGTGGACCATTCCAGTTCATCTGCAGGAGGGCATCCCGTTTGTCCGCCCGAGCCGACGGTCTCTCTGATCGACCAATGCCTCTCTGATGGGTTGAGGTGCCCATCTGGGGAACACAGGCGCACAGCCTCTGGTCCCAGCGGGAGTCCCGATGCCACATCAACCTGCTGGAGCTCCGAGCGGTCCGCCTAGCTCTCACCGCCTTTGCTCCGTTTCTCCGAGGTCAAGTGGTCCGAGTCCAGACGGACAATACCACGACCATGTACTACCTAAACCGCCAGGGCGGGACGCTCTCCATGCTTCTGTGCAAGGAAGCTCTCCGCATTTGGTCACTTGTGCGCAGCTTGGAGGTGGATCTCCTAGCCATTCATGTGGCAGGAGCCTCCAACACCCTGGCCGATGCCCTGAGCCGGATAGGGGCTGCATCCCACCAGTGGTCTCTCCTGCCGGAGGTAGTACAAGATCTGTTCTCCCATTGGGGCACACCTCAGGTGGACCTGTTTGCCTCCAGGGAGAACGCGAAGCTGAGGCTGTTCCATGCCCGCCCCCCTCAGCAGGGCTCGCTGCAGGGGGATGCCTTCTCGAGGCCGTGGACCCCGGGCCTCTTCTACACCTTCCCCCCATTTTCCTTGATACACAAGGTGCTTCTCAAAGCAAGGAGGGACAAGGCGCAGGTGATTCTGATAGCCCCAGACTGGCCCCGCCAGTTCTGGTACCCAGATCTCCTCAGCCTCAGCTCCAGGCTCCCGAGGCAGCTTCCAGCTCGCCCAGACCTGCTCTCAGTCAATCAGGGAAGGTGTTCCATCCGGACCTTCAGTCCCTGCACCCTGACGGCCTGGTTCCTGGCGGCTAGAGTTCCAGGCCTTGGGTCTTTCCGACGGGTCCTCAATGTAGTTGAGGCGTCCCGTAAAGGTCGACCAGGAAATGCTATGCCTTCAAATGGAAGAGATTTTTCCATTTGGTGTCAGGAAAGGACTTGGACCCTTCCTCCTGTCCTTTGGCAAGCATCTTGGACTATTTATGGTCCCTTTCTGCGTCAAGGGCTTGGGTCGGCGACCCTAAGGGTGCACCTGGCAGCCATCCTCTCTGCTTACAGGCGCAGGCGAGGAAGCAGTCGATGGCGCAGGAGAAGGTGGTCTGGCGCTTTTTCAAAGGCCTTGATCACATTTCCCCTCAGTCGAGAACCTCCCACCTCCGTGGGATCTACTGCTGGTACTGGCAAAGCTCATGGGCGAGCCATTCGAACCAATGCACAGGTGTGTACTCTCTCACCTGTCGTGGAAGACCGCCTTCTTGGTGGCTATCCGTCAGCCAGAAGGAAGGAGAACTCAGGTGCTCTGCACGAGTCTCCTTACCTGGTCTTCCACAGGGACAAGGTTGTCCTCTCTCCACCGAAATTCCTTCCGAAGGTGGTGTCGGAGTTTCACCTTAACCAGGTGTTGACTCTGCGGTGTTTTACCCTAATCACACCTCGGAGGCCGAATACAGCCCATACTTTGACTCCTAGAAAAGGCGCCGCTTATTATAAGGAGCGCACGCTGAAATCGGGAGAGGTTCGCCAGCTGTTTGTCACCTACACTGAAGCCGCACCTGGCAGACCTGCAGCCAAGCGGACGATAGCAGGTGGGTCACCTCCTGCATAGATCTCTGCTATAAGTTGGCGGGCATGGAGCCTCCCAGAGGATAAGAGCTCATTGTACCCGCCATACTGCTCATCGGGTGGCTGCTTCCAGGGACGTCCTATCCAGGATATCTGCAGGGGCTGCTACCTGGAAGTCAGCACACACCTTCATCACCCATTACCACATCGACCTTGAGTCACGCCCGGGATGCTGGTTTGGGGCCTCAGTTCTCAGTCTCTATTCCCTAAGTAGAGGGTGTGCTTGCCTCCTCCTCCCGGAGAACTGCTAGAGTCTGCCAGACAGTGTGGATGAACATATCCATGTCCTAGAAATACAGATTACTCACCTGTAACAGGGAGTTCTAGGAATGGTATATGTTGTTCATCCACCACGGCCCGCGACCCTCCCCGGCTTGACGCTAACTGAGCTTCCAGCGGGCAGATCTGGCGTCATGGGGTGGAGCCGAGAGTTTTAACACCCGGGTGGGTGGGAGGAGCCAACTTGAAGACCTTCCGGCAAGATTTAAAGCGGCCAGGATACCTGCCAGACAGTGTGGATGAACAACATATACCATTCCTAGAACTCCTGTTACAGGTGAGTAACCTGTATTTTCCTAAACTGTTCCATTTTTATTACTAAATGCATCTGCATGAAAAGAAATGAGTTGTCCATTTGAGTTTGTTTGCTCCTGGTGATTATGCCCTAGTGGAAATCATACATCAGGGCTTGCATTAGCACTAGTAAAGTGGGGGGCAGGTTGACCCTCTGCTGCAAATGTTGGGTGTCAGACCAATCCTTAATTTGTGATGCCATTATCACTGTCAGAGCAGTAGGCTAAAATTCAGTATTGTGCCATAAATGGGATTGTTGTAACTACCTAGATTCAGTTCACTGAGAATGCTCAGTCACCGTAGCATCTTCAAATTTGACTTCTCCTACTACCCAACCATGTGGTCCCCCAGCTTCACCCTGTTTGTACCAGAATGTTTTCTTCCACTGGAAGGAACTGTTCTACCCCATTACAGCACCTGCTGGTGAATTAGGATTTGGCTAGTTTTCAAGCATTTCTCATGAGGTTTTTTTTTTTTAATCAAAGTTTTGCTTCCGTTTTTTGTGTCATTGTTACATGCAGATCAGTATCTCTTGCTCTGTCGTTGCGAGTCACCATGGAATAAGAAAAAACATGGATTTAGGAGTTGAATTTTGTGCAGGCATCCAATGTCTGGCACTAACTGTTGTGATATATTTGTACACTTTTTGGGCTTGGGCCGTAATGTGGCACTTTGCTTGTGGTATCAGGTCATGCATGCACGGGTTCTTAAGAGTGAAAGCAGCCAGTTATCCAGGGCAAACCTACCAGGGTACAGGTACCACCCCTGGCTGAAGAGTCCAAGGCACCAGTTGCAAGCCATGGAGGTGTAGGGGGCCGATGAAGACGTTGCAATCCTGGAACATCTGTCTGTGGAGTACGCACTGGATCTCACGAAGACGAAGGTTTTAAAAACTTCTCTCCCTCCCCCCCATTCACTCCTTCAAAGGTGAGCCTCTGTCTCATCGAAAAAGCACAAGATGAAGTGTTGATGCTGGTTATGGGATCAGTGTCAGTTGAGGAACTGTTGTCACTCTCCCCAATCAGAGGTTCCACGTGGGCTGTCTCCCTTAAGGGTGATCGAACAGTCAGTGAAGCACATTGGTCTGCCCACAGAGCTGGCGTTGGAGCAGTTAGCACTGGTTGACCAATCACAGATAGGTCCATTGAGAGGGAAGATTCATCCTTCACTCAGACTCCATTGCTTACTGCATCCCAGGCCTGGTGGATCAGATTTGACTGAGCTTCCAGTCAGGCCCCTGCCGTTTCAGCAAACACCGGTAATCCTGACTCCAGTGCTGCTTCCTGTTTGGCCGATACCAAGGTTTATTATGTTGACGTATCCAGACCTGTAGGTGCTAACACAGTGTTGGTCCCCGAGTCTATGCTGCCAGTCAGTCTCTGACCCATTCTCAGCACCTGCCTGGAGGTCTGCCCCATTTTTGTTGACTTAGAGTTCATCCCGAGTGGGAGGGGGCTGCCTGGCAGCAGTGGGCTTACAGATGCTTGACTAGGGTTAAGCTCAAATGGCATTACCCATAGACCCAGCTGTGGCTGCCACTCCTGGTGCAGATCGTGATTGTTCTCCCAGTCACCTTTTTTTAAACTGTATTTATCTCTGTGCTACAGTTTACCCATCTCAGTCCCCCGCACCCCTCTACCGACATCCCCAGTGGCTGCCTGAGACTGAGGCCCCGCAGCTTACCCCCAGAGCAGGTCTTCCGATGGAGTGACAGAGATCCACCTTTGTTCCTCCCAGGACTTGGGCTGCAGCATCATTCAGTAGAGGAGGCCCTCACTCAATTGCTACTACACAGGGTTTTTCCTTGTCTGTTCCACCCTGAGGCATGGACATGCAGTCTCGTCAGCACATGGGCATGCATGCTCCCCCGCATGCCTGGCAGACATCCACCACTGCCTCTTCTGCTTTACATGGTCCCATTCTTGATGCACACCCAGCTACTGCATGGCGTTACTCAAATGCCGGGCACCACTGACCTGCTGATCCAGTCCCCGCTGGCCCTCTGGTGCTCTGGGCTTGTTTCGAAACCCAGGTCGCCAGCATCAGGCATGGTACCTCTGCCGCTGCACTGGTAGTCCAGACCTCCCTTTAGCTATGCTAGCCTTGCTGCAGTGACAAGTACAGGTGGGGCCTTCACTTCCACAGCTGGGGAGCCCTCTGATCAAGGACTGTAGGCCTAATCTGGACTTACATCATATTGGTGGTGATCACCCTGTCAGAGAGGGTTGTCCACACCTATCCTCTGTCCTAACCCAGATTGATCAGTGAGCTTGGGCTCCTTTTCGTGGGCCTTCTTGGGGCACACACCATCAACAGAGGCAGCAGTTAAGGATCATTGCCTTTCCAGTTTCTCCAGTAAAACTGAGGGTAGGGTCTGTTCAGAGTTGGTGGTGGTGGGCCCCATCCATCTTGATGTAGCTCTGTCAGGCTGACTCTCCCACTTCTACCACAGTGTCAGAGGATGGTATCTTATTTATTCCTCTCAGGAACTTTTATGTTTTAATTATATCTCCCCTTCCCCTCCTTGTCTCCAGTGAGAACGTATGGTATTTAATGCTTCCAGACGTGCCTCATATGAGTCCCCCTTGAAGGCCCTAGATCATTTTAGTCGCTGTTCTCTGAACAGCCTTCAACCTGTTTATATTCGTTTTCAGATAGTGGCAGTATTACCTTCTTACTCCTGCTGTCGAATCCCCTCCCTATGCACCCCAGCATTTTGTTGGCCTTGCTGTAAGCTTTGTTGCATTGGCGTGTCAGTTTAAGGGTGCTACTTATGATGATACCTAGGTCCCGTTCTTCCTACCTGGCGCTGAGCTGGACTCTGTTGAGATGGTACTCTGTCCTTGGGTTCCATTCACCAAAATGCATCACCTTACATTTTTTTGTATTGAACTTCAGCTGCTAGACATTGGACCATCTTTCCAGCAACTGTAGGTCCTTAACTGCTTCCTCGCTGTCAAACCCTTCCTCCTAGCTTGGTATCTTCTACAAATAGGACAGTTTTGCCCTGAACATCTATGCCATTGTCACTGATAAAGGCGTTAAACAGGACTGGCCCCAACACTGAGCCGTGGGGCACACCACTAGCGACCGTGTCATCAGACCTCACCCCATTGACCACTACTCTGTTTTCTGTCCCTAAACCAATTACCTACCCAACTGCCTATGCACTTGGCTGCACCCAAGTCCTCCACCTTTTTCAGCAGGCGGTTGTGTGACACCGAATCAAAAGCCTTACTGAAATTGAAGTAGAGGAGCTCCACTGTGTGGCCTCTGTCTAGTTCCCTAGTGACCCAGTCAAAAAATGTGATTAGGTTCATTTGGCATGACCTTCCTGCCACAAACCCATGTTGCCTGTCATCCTGCAGACCTTGCTTGTCTAGGTACTCCACCGAGTCTTGTTTTTATAAGGTTTCCATCAGTTTCCCCACTGCTGACGTAAGGCTGACCGGTCGGTAGTTGCCTGCTTCCTCCCAGCTCCCTCCCTTGTGGAGAGGTACCACATCAGCTCTTATCCAATCTCCCCGCACTACCCTTGTCTGAAGAGATCTGCTGAATAAATGTGCTAAGGGACCTACCAATTCACTTGTTAGCTCCTTTAGCACCCTTGGGTGTATTCCATTAGACCCTGGTGACTTGTCTTCCCTGAGTTGACCCAGGGCCTCTCTAATCTTACTGATGGTGCTTCCATTTGTGGAACACTTTTGTCAGCAGCCTTGATGCCACTGTATGGTACTGGGCCTTTGTGTTCCTTGTTGAACACTGAGCAAAAAAAGTTCAGAACAGTGGCCCTCTCCTACCCTCCTCCACTACTCAGTCACCATCTGTGAGTTTAACTATTCCTCCCCTTTTCTTTCTTTTTTCTTGTATATATTGAAAACAGTGTTTGTTCCCTTCTTTAACCCCTTCTGCAAGCTGAAGCTCCGTTGCGACCTTAGCTGATTTTACCATACTCTTTGCTTCTTTGTTCTTCTGAAGGTTGGCTTCCCATGCGCTGTCTTCCTGAGTTTTTTTTTTTTTTATATAGTTCCAGTAGGCCTCCTTTTTTGGTTCTGATTGTGGTCCTTACCTGGTTACTGAACCATATTTTTTTTGTTTGTTCTTTTTGGTCACTGTTCTTGCACGCATTCTGATAGCCTCTAAAATGGCTAATTTAACCAGCCCCCATATTTCTTCCACATCTAAATCCTCATGGATCCTTAACAGCATGCTTCTGACTATGTATCTCATTTTGTCAAAATTGGCTCTTCTGAAGTTTAAAATCTGTCTTGGATTGCGATTTTTCTACCCCTAGGGCTGACTCGAACCACACAGAGCTGTGGTCGCTGTTGACCAGTGGCTCACCAACCCCTGTAGCCCTTATTACCTCAGAGTTAGTGAGGACCACATCCAGGATGGTGTCCAGCCTAGTCGAGGCACTAACTAGTTGTGTAAGTAGGCAGTCTTGTAGGGCATCAGCCACCTTTTGGCTCCTAGTAGAACCTGCTACTGGGATGCTCCAGTTAACATCGGGCATATTCAGGTCTCCTATCACCACTGTATCACCTTTTTGTTCTACACCTCTGATCTCCTCTAGGAGCTCTTCATCACTGCCCTCAACCTGCCCTGGAGGCCAGTGTACCACACCTATGTGGATCCTCTTTCCCCGTTGCCGAGCTAAGTAGCATCCTTGGGGATTCCACATCCTCCTTTTTGATGCCATCTACTGAGATGGCATTTATCCCATCCTTTACATATAATGCTACTCCCTGCCCTCCCTTCTATCCTGTCTGAACAGGGCATAGCCTGGTATCAAAAGGTCCCAGTCTTTTTTCTCTGAGGTCCAAGTCTCTGTGACGGCCACTAGGTCCGCTTGGGAATTTGCTGTCATTGCCTGCAGGTCACTTATTTTGTTTCCCAGGCTTCTGGCATTGATGCATACACCTTTCCATAGTCTGGTACCCCTGCTGCTATTCACTACTATTGGTTCTGCTCTTGAGCCTCGGATGCATGGCCCTGTGTTTGGGTCCTGATAGTTTTCAACCATTTTCTACATATTTTTTTTTGGTTTTTAGGTCATGGGAGAGAGATTCCTACTTGTGGGGGGAAGTTCCTATCAGAAATGTGTTTTCTGATAGGTTCCTTAACGTAAGACTCCCCCTCACCTAGTTTAAATGGTCGAGATGAATGTCGAATTTCTGTCCAAGCACACTCACTCCTTCCTTGTATAGGTGAAGTCCATCAAACCTGAATGGCTTCCTCTCCCAGAATTCCTCCATGATCCTATGACGTGGTATCCTTTTTTCACAACACTGTCCATGTAGCCAAGCATTGAATTCCTCAATGTCCTTATTCCTGATTTTGTCTTTGCAGTCTCCTTTGCCCCACACTGGAAGGATCTCCAAGAATGACAGAGCGGTCATTCTAGCCTCCAGCCAATCCCCCAGCTTAATGATATTTTGCCTGGTTTCTTCCACTGTTCAAGCAGACAGGTAATTTGTACTGAGATGAATCAGAACCTTGGTTCCTTTCTCCGCTTCGTCTACCAACCTTCCTATGTGTCAAGTATCACGCTGTGCTGAAGCTCCAGGGAGGCATTTAAGTCACCTTAAGTTTGGTTACTTTTACTCAGGTGGGACTTGACTCCCCTGATCATTGAGTCCCCCAGAACAAGAAATTGCTTACTCCTGGATTCACCACGTTTCTTTGCCGCTTTTGGATGCCATCTCTCTGCTACGCCTGGTCCCTTAACGAGCTCAGGGTCACCTCTTGCTGAGTCAGGATCCTTCATCTTCTCTAGTGGTGAAAACTATTTTTGTTGGAATGGTATTGGTCTGAACAGATCCTGTGTGGTCCATCATTAAAATCTTTCCCCTCCCCTGACCCACTACCCTCCAACCCCCAGGGCCAGTGGGTCTCTGGGGGAGAGGACATGGTTGGCTTGAACTCCAGATTAGCTGGTGACACAGGTTGGCTGTTTTCCTCCATGCTGCTTCCAGCTGAGCTCAAAGGTCATTTAGACTCCTGCAAGTAGGACGCTGACCCATCCTCCAGAGCAGACTCCTGAAGAAGAGTGCTCCGTAGCCCCTGCAACTTACCACCTCCATCCTGAAAACCACTTTTTTTTTTTTTAACTCTATCAGTTAATAGCCATGCCATTTGGCCCATTGTTGGCACCCAGGGTATTCACCAAGTGCCTAGCGATCATGACGACCTTTCCCAGGCCCAGTTGCATCGAGATATTTCTGTACCTCAGTGACTGGCTCATCATGAGAAGCTCATTGCGGGACATGGAGCAATTCAAGTATAATGCCATCCAGACATTCTGGGACCGCTGCCTGATCAGTCCTGCCAAGTCTGAGCTCTTCCCAAGGAAAGAGATTCATTTTCGGTGGCATGTAATTGGACTCCTCTGAGCCAGAGTTCATCTGCCCTTGGAAAGGGTGGAGGACATGTCCTACTTTGCCTCATCATTTTGGGTTGGACCATCGCACCAGTACCAGGATTTCCTCCTGCTTGTGGGCTTCATGGTCTCAACCATGGGTATGGTATGTCGTGCCTGCTGGCACATGTGACTCATTCAGTGGGAATTGAGGCGCCAGTGGTCCTGGTCGCGCACAACCCTGAACCAACCAGTGCGAGTGACCCAGCTGATGCTGGATGTCATCTCATAGGAGCTGTCCCCCTTGAAGCTCTTGGAAGGAATCCGGTTTGTCTGTGCGAAGCCCTCATCATGTTGATGATGAACACATCCCTGTTAGACTGGGGTGCACATCTGCTGGTTGCCAAGCGAGACTCCTGTGCGCGACACCAGCCTGGTGGAACTCTGTTTTAGTTCGCCTAGCATTGGTGGTGTTTGTGCTGCCTAGTCAACAACATGACCACCGTGCCGTACCTGAACAAATGGGCAGCACACACTCCTTTCCTCTATCAGGAGGTGCTCCAGACATGGTCTGTGACTGTCTTCCTGCATGTGGATCTGTTGGCGGCCCTTATCTTGGGGTGGAAAGGATGAGAAAGGGACTTGGCAAGGTTAGAGGAAAGGTCAAATGTATGGCAGCTTAGATTCAACGCAAAGAAGTGCAAAGTAGTGCACCTGGGAAACAAACACCCAGGGGAAGAGTACACAATAAGGGGTGAGATACTGACAACAAAAAAATGGAAAGGGACCTTGGGGTAGTTATATCAGGGATCCGGTTAAAATCGTGCACCCTAAATAGCGCATGCAATTATAGCGCGATCAAAGTAGCGCTGTTGATAACCGCGTTTGTATAGAATGCCGTTTGGCAGCGGATGAACTGACTCATTAGTTTTCTGTAGTGCCTTCTCCCTTGCAGAGCTCTATTTGTTATCTGAGTTATTGGGGTGAATTGCTGTTTTTTTGTTTTTTGTTTTTTTTTGGGGGGGGGCACTTTTGGTGTTCTGTGATTCCTGGGACAGCACTCTTATTTCTGTTTCTATTGTCACCCCTCCTCCCTAGCCTAAAAATGGGACTATGATGCTCAGGCAAGGCGTTCTGAGGGTGTGTTGTTTCCATTTTGTGTTTGTGTGGTGCAGGATGCTCCTTCTTTTACTGCTGTCAACTGCTCCTAGCAAAACCACTGCCCGCAAGTTGCTTGGGGTTTATAGTAATTCTGGTTTTGGGGTTGCCGTGCACGGTTTGTTGGCGGTACATAGGACTGCTAGGCAAAGTCAGTCTCACCTCATGTGGCGAGTTAGGCAACCATCTATGACTGGTTGCATTCCGGATCTGTGGACTGAGATTAATAACCCAGTTGCCTGATATAATTTATTTTGAGCATGAGTAGAACAGGGTGCGAATGAATAAAGGACAGGAGTGACATTTATTTATTGATTTTATTTGGTAACTTTGCCCCTTTCCTATTTTTTTGACTGGCTTGAAAATGTTATTATATGCAAACGCTGTTTTTTACAACACTGTTTTGATCTCGCTATAATTACATGCGCTATTTAGGGTGCGCGATTTTGACATTAAACCGTTATATCAGATGACCTAAAGGTGGGCAAGCAATGTGAGAAGGCAGTCAGGAGGGCTTGGGGGATACTGGGATGCATAGGGAGAGGCATCACCAGTAGAAAATAGGAAGTTATCCCTCTGTACAGACAGTTGGTGAGACCACATCTGGAGTACTGCGTGCAGTTCTGGAGACCCCATCTCCGCAGACACAGGGTGGAGGCTGTCCAGAGGAGGGCAACTAAAATGGTGCAGGGTCTGCACCAGAAGACGTGAAGAAAGATGAAAGGAGCTTAATATGTATAGCCTTGAGGAAAGGAGGGAGAGGGGGGACATGATAGAAACTTTCAAGTACCTCAAGGGAATCAACAAAGTCCAAGAGGGTAGCATCTTTCAGAAAGAGATGTGCAAGAACAAGGGGCACAATTTGAAGATAAAGGGGGCTCAGAGGTAATGTGAGAAGTATTTTTCACAGAGAGGTTGTAGTTGCATGGAACAGCCTTCCTGAGGAGGTTGTGGAGTCAAAAACAGTGGGGGAATTCAATAATGCATGGGATAGACATAAGGCAATTCTAGAGGGGGGTAGGAGGAAGTAAGCTGTTGGTTAACTAGGATCTGCAACTTATCCATTAAATAGGGAAATGGGCAGACTGTGGACCAAGTGGTCCTGATCTGCCATCAAATTCTATGTTTCTGTGTAAACAACCAGCTGGCAGACACTTTGTATGGGTGGGGCGTCTCATGAGCAGTTGCTGTACTTGAGGTGGTATCTCATGTGTTCTCAGTATGGGAAACCTTGTCAGTTGACCTGTTTGTTTGCCGGAGAAACAGGCAGCTGAGACTATTCTGCGCCAGTCCTACTCAGTAAGTTACCTTGCTGGGTGACACATTCTCTTGGTCCTGGGCTCAGATCCTTCTGTATGTCTTCTTTTCATTTTCTGTGATCTACAAGGTGGTCCTTGTGGTGCGGAGGGACAGGGCATGCCTGACTTTGATTGCACCAGACTGACTGCACCACGTCTGGTAAATAGAAACTTCTTAATCTTAGCAGCAGACCTATGTGGCTGCTTTCCGTCCTGTTGGACCTGCTGACTAGGTCCGAGGGGACATCATGCATCCAGGCCCGCAATCCCTGAACCTAACCGCCTGGTTCTGGAGTTGCTAAAGTTCCAGGAAGCTGCACGTTCAGGAGATGTGTTTTGGGTGTTGGAGGCATCTCGGAAGGAGTGGACTGACAAAAAAAAATACACTTCAGTGAACAGTGTTCTCGTGTTGGTGTGAGGATCGTGGATTGTTGCCCCTCACCTGTCCCATATTGAACATACTGTATTGCCTCTAGTCCTCATCTCTGGCAGGATTGTGAGCCATGTCCCTTATGATGCACCAAGCTGTCCTTTTGGCGTACCTTCTAAGGCATGTACAGGACAATGCAGTAGTGTGGAAGATCATTTTGGATTAATCGGTATCTGTCATTTAGTAAGGTCACACTGTTGGAACTGGAAACTCTATAGGTGATGGTGTTTCAGAGAAACAGAGGTTGTATGGGTAGACAGAGAAGCAGAGTCTGTCCTGTCTGCCCATGTTCTTGCCTTGCTGCATGTCTAACCTAATGCCAGACTGGATTTAGAAATCCAGTAGCTCTAGTGGCTTGATCCTATGGCAAACCCCAGCCATGTGTGTCGTCATAACAGATTAAGTGACGCCAATTTCTTTCAGTGGGGAGTTTTAAGCCTGAGTTCATGACTGTGGTTTTCCCTGGAAAATTCTGATCTGTATTTTAGTTTAGACTGGGAGAAAAAACAGAAACTAGCATACTTTTGTTTGCTAGATAACCCCTCCCCCTCTTTAAAACTCTCGATTTTTGTTTGTACGGCCCCTGTCCATTTACACTAATTGTAGCGATTTCAGTTCCAGATGGTCAATCTCCTTAGGTCTCAAACTGTCCATAGTTTAAAAAAAAAAATTTTTGTAATTGTTTACATGCCATAGAATGTGCTGATGTAGCTGATAGTTTGATTCTTACTCATTTTTTTCTCTTTTAAACTGAAAAACAGACTGCCCACCATACTGGTTACCACACCTCAATGCTTGTTAACATTCTTTAACCTATTTCCACTGCATCTTTCCTGGACTTGGGAACACCTCCAACACAGTCTAGTCACTCAAGATGCAGTGGGAGGAGAGGAGACTATTGCTTCATGAGTGGCTGCACTGTTTGGTGGTGGTCCTAATGATCTTACTTCGATTGGGAGCTCTTGCAGCAGGCTATTGCCATTAGGACTATGCTGCCAGGCACTAGGACCCCATGGAAAACTTTAGCTAGTAGTCTTCAGCTGGCACCGCCCTCCGACTCCGCCCCAGTGTCGTCCGATGGTATATCAGGGGGTGGTGCCCAGCCCCACCTCAGTTCTTTTCCTGTCGCAGACCTATTGCCGTAGACTTTTGGACGAACTAGCGTTAGTCTCCTATAGTTTTTGCCTATTTCCTCGGTCATAAAGTCCGCTTTTTGTCTCTTCGATTGCTGTATGCCATCTTCACCATCATCCATCTCTTCCGCCGAGAAGATGAAGTGCGCCTGTGGTCCACATACCAGCAAAGGATAAACACGAGGCCTGTGTCTTCTGCTTGGGGCCAGACCATGACACCAAGGCCTGCTTGGTATGCAAAGGCTTTACCGGCTGGACAAGGATACGCTGCCTGAAGGCACTCAAAGCCCACCTTCTAGAGCAGCAGGTGGCCGTGATGCAGGCCTCACCAACAGGGAAATCACCTTCTGCTGCTGCTTCTTGGCCTAAACATAAGGATAAGAAGGACTCTGAACGGAAGTACCAAGAAAAGGACCAGGGTCGGTCCAGGGGGCGTTCATGCTCCCAGTCCCCACACTGAAAGAACCCCTCCTTGAGGTCAAACTAGAGAGGGTCTGACCATTCTTCTCGCCACTCTTAACACTCTACAGGGTGGCAAGAGACTTCCATTCCTGCCAAAACACCAGCATCGGGGGATTAGCAAGCAGGACTCCCGTTCTCCTATAACCCAAACTTCCCTGAAGGTGAAGGCTATTTCCTTGCAGATGTCTACCACCACAGGGGTCAGGACCTCTACTTTACCCGCGGGGACTTCAGTCCCACTGTGCAAGGTCCCGACAACGGCCCCTCCTACGCTGGGTAAGGACTCTGATTCCAGTGACTGGGAGTCTGTCTCTCAACCGGTCATGACTCGCCGATCCTCAGCGGCATTGGCCCTCAGCTTCTAAACAGTTGCCTTCAGCTGGCCTGGTGGCACTGAGGGTTGAGGCACTGGACGCCACACCTCGCGCCACACCGGCGACCTGAGTTCTGGAGCAGACTCTGGTCATCAAGGGTTGGCAGGGCAGGGGAGGAGAGAGATTGAGCATCCGAGGGACTGCTCTCCCTCTCCGTGGAGGGGAAACTTCAGTTGGCGTATTGCTGGCCCCTATTGGAGGCTGTTGGTGGTGCGCTGATGCTGAGCACCAAGGGGACAGAGCTAGGACAGGTGCTGGGAGGAGTGCGTGCAGATGCACGCTCACCCCATTGGCGACATTGCATGCCCTGCTCACGTATGGGGAAGAACAGGAGAAACGTGGCTTCATGTTGCGGCTGCTTGATGGCTGTCCTAACGGGATGACCAAGCTTTGTGGGCATCGCTGACGACTGGATCTGGACTTGGTGGGGAGAAGGGGGCTCCCCACCACTCCGCCGTGTGGGTATATGTGAGGGCCCTATAAGGAGCAGGGGCGAACTGGACGGTGGCTGGAACGGGATGTGGGGACAGAATGCCAACTGGAGCCAGGTAGGAGGATAAATAAATTGACAAAAAAAAAGTAGTCTTCCTCCAAGCCAGCCAGCTGCAGGCCATCATCGGTCCAGGAAAAGGAACGTCTTGTCGGGCAAGCATCCTCTGTACCTCAATGTTCGCCAGTCCACAGAGTGTCCATGCCGGAGGACCAGGGGATCAGTCCACTCCCTTGCCTAAGGAGCTGCTGGATCTTCCCTCGTCTCCTACTGCTCCTCCCATGCCAGAGAGATCTCCACCTTCAGTTTGTCGGCTGCTGCATAGTTCACAAAAGAACTGACTGGGAGGGGGCAGGTCAAAAAGGATGTTATTCCACCACAGCTGGACCCAGAACTGGCTATACCTGAGGAAAAGGACCAAAGCTTGCCTGAGAAACCTTCTTCTCGCATGCCTAAGCTATCTTCCCCTAAGACTAGAACAAAGTCTCCCTCATGCAGCTCCAGATTCCCATGGGCGAAGTTTACACAAAGAGGCGACACTGATGTCTCTCACGGTCGCTTAGTACTGACCGCTATTGCTCTCATAGCGGGGGGTGGTCATCAAGCCGATGTCGGTCTGATGGCAGTCATTAGCATTCGACCAGCCGTCGCCGGTCCCACTACCATCGCCAGTCCTATAGCCATAGTCTGTTCCCCCAGTGGGCGGCGTTTCCTTGAGGGTCACAGATCCGCCTCAGGATCAGGTTCCCCCTTATCTAGGGACCACAGTTCAGAGCACAGCTCGAGTTCTGACTGTTCCCTCTCGAGGAAGAAGTTGGTGTCCCCGGACAAGGACACCCCTAGGTCACCTTCTGACGATCCCACATTCATGGACATCATGAGGCATATCCAGTCCTCTAACTTGTGGGAGACTGAGGATCTGGGTCCCAAACTCTGGAGACTAGCAAAGTACCGTGGACGGCTCCATTGGTTCCGATGGTGCCACATGGTGCCGTGGATGGCTCCGTTGGTGTCGCGCAGTGCCATGGTTGGCACCATTGGTGTCGCACAATGCTCTGGATGGTGCCGTTGATGTCGCATGCTGCCGTGGTCGGCGCCATTGGTGCGGTTGGTGTTGCAGGTGGTGCCGCACGGCTCTGCAGGTGGTACCGTGGGTGTCCGGTGCCACTTGGTGCTGTCCGGCAGAACAGGTGGCAGTTTCCTTTCCGTGGACGACTTCTTGCGCAGAAGTTGTTGCGGAGTCCTGTTCTGCAGAATATTTCCACAGTTTGTAGTGGGTGGAGGTCCGTATGGGATCCTGTGTCGTTCCGGCGGTTTTCCGCTGGTGGGACTCTTGTTTTGCCGGAGGAATTCCGCATTCCACTCAGCACTTTGTTGGCTCCTTAGGTGGCATTGAGCCCCTTGACATCTTTTCTGGTGGCAGTCTCTAGTGATTCTGACCTAGACCTCCTTTTGGAGTTTTTTCTGGGATAGAACTGCATCTGGATGGGTCTCTCCCTGTCCTACTTGTCGGTGATACAGTGGATGACTCATTTTAGAAACTGGTGGGTAAGCCTTCTTTGTCAGCAGAGTCTGTGATGGAAGTTCTTTCAGTTTTCCTTCAGAGATATGGGGTCCACCATAACATTTCGGACTTCTTCCGTGGACCAAACACTTCTGTATCTGGACTCGTTTCAGTCAGTACAATTACACCCTGTGGAGCACACTAATTCAATGGTCGGGAACCTTCCGGACTCTTCCGCACCTTTGAGAGGGGTATATAGCCCCCCTGTGATACCACCTCATTGGTGGCTTCAGCAGCAATGGGTGATTAACATTTCAGCTGTGATTATTGGTCTGGTCCCGGTTTCATTTATGGATGCTCAGGCTCCCCATGCCCCTCAGATGGACGACATCTTTGTCATTCTTGTATCGGGCAGTCCTTTCAAGACAGAAGCCTGAAAGCCTAGTCAGGCTCTAACTGTTAAAAACAAAAACAGTGTGTGTGTGTGTGTGTGTGTGTGTGTATATGTGTATATGTATGTATGTATATGTATATATTTATTATTATATATATTCTCCCAGCAGAGGGCCTAGCCTGAAACCGCCCGATACCATCCTTCTGGATACGGCCCAAGTTCCGCCTCAGCTGCCTGAGGCGGTCGTCGCTAGACTATAGTGGAGAGCACCTGACTTCTTCTGCCTCTAGGGGAAGTCCAATTCAGTGGAGGTATGGGTCATTGCCTTTTCCCAAGGGGAATTTTGTCTTAATTGAGATGTTCCCTAGACCTAGGTGGCAGCCTAGTCTGTTGGTTTTGTTTCTTCAGATTCTTTTCTCTTGATTAGAGCCTCAGAGCAACAGAAATGACTCCATGGCGACTTGGAACACAGGTCCCTACTTCCTTGTTTGCGCCAAGTTAACAGACTGCATGCTCCCTTTCACGACCGTAAGGTGAAGTAGGTCTTTGTTCAGAGATGGGTTCTTGATATTCATACCTTCACTCCTGCACATTGGTTCTGTGCCAGTCGCTCTGGACTAGACTCTTCGGAAACAATTGCTCAGCTGTCCTCTCCCTTTCCCAGGAAGAGTTTTTCCATTTAGGGGAAGGTGTTAGTTTCACTTTCCCAGCAGCTCCTTCTCTTAGGAGCTCCCCTAGTTACCTCCAGGGCAAAGGAGACCCTCTGACATGACGTTACCCACTTCGAGCAGGTGATGAAACTGTTTGTTTTTTCAATAGCAAGCAATCTGAAGCCTTTTTCCTACTCCCTTTCTGGAAGGCCGGAGTGAGTGGTGCCTCATCATGTTGAGTCACTTCAGTTGTTATGCAGTCACTTTCAAAAAATGGGTCAGCCTGAACTTGGTCCTTTCTGTGTCCCCTCTCAACGCAGATTTGCCCCTACCTTGCCTCAGAAATCCAGACCCTGTTTTTTCCTGTCAGAATGCTTCACAGTGGACACGTCCTCCTGTACACTTTACCTCTCTTCCCTTCGTTCAGAGACTGCTGCTAGAGTTGACGGCAAGCAGGGGCAGAATGATTCTTGGAATAAGAAGTGGGTGGGCTCTGGTTCTCCCAGACCACCATAAGAGACTTCTAAGTCGTGCTTTGACCTTCCATCAGGAAGGCTTACGTGACTAAGTGGAAACCTTTCTTCATTGATGGGCTAACCCCACTTGGACCTCTGTTTGCTCACCAAGTAAGGGGTTCAAGTGCCTCTTGGACCTGTTGTCACAGGCCAGCCATACTTGGTAGTGGAGGTATCCATCTGCACTTGATCTGCCTTGAACCAGTAGACCTTACCACCGGCTCTTTCAGTTAGTAGAACATTTTGCCTTACCTCGAGAAGGAAGGGAGCGCTCCCTTCTCTCTTTTTCAACGGCTTTGTGACTTTCATCACAGAATGAAGAGCTACACTCCAACATTTTTGTGTAGCTTCAGCTTGCCTCAGTTGGATCACCTCCTTGCCCTGAGATGTTTTAGGCTAGTTTGGTAGCATGTCTTCGACACTATAAAATTTTTGTCTCGGACCAAATTAAGAGGCTGGGTTCTAATCGTTCAAGAGTGGTGGCGGCCTCCTAGTGGAGTTTCATTTTGTGTCCATTGCAGTCTTCTGCAAAGTGGTGAGTTGGAGCTCAAGTGAGTCTCTTTTCAAGCACTATTTTCTGGATCTTCTTTCCAGACAGCTCTTTTCTCAGTCGGACAGTCCTTGGACATTCTTTCTGAGTGAGCCTGGTCTCCTACCACCCTATTCTGGGTGGGTTGGTTTCAGCTTGGCACTTTCCCATTAGTGTGAATGAGTGGTGGAGATTGTATTCTAGGAAGATATGGAAATTACATACTTACTGTAATTCTTAATGATCTTGGATGCAGTCTCCACCATTCACTCACATGCCCACCCGCCATCCCCTGGGCTCACTCGTTTTGTTTCTTTGGTCTTCACGGCCTTGTGTCCCCTCTGTAATGCCATTACTCAGTTGACCCTTCTTGCAAGGGTCATCCAGACCTTTCAAGCCTGGAAGGTTAGGATAAGTTATTTTTACTAGTAACGCTGCACCTCCTGAGTAGAAAAGGTACTGAGACGGGCTGGAGGGAAGCCTGTACCGAGATAGCCTACACAGGCGCAAGCTGAGGCCAGATGCATGGTCCTGTCTCGCACCAACCTTTCTGAAAATTTTTGTCTCCCGCTTGGTCCTATTACTGTGAATGAGTGGTGGAAACTGCTTCCAAATAAGTATGTAATTTCCATTTTTGGTCTTCCGGAGCAGACTCTTAAGTAGTGCAAGAGTGTCCACATCTGGAGTGCCCCACTCACTGAACACTGATCATAAAATCAGCCATTATGAAGGACCCCTGTTTGGCCTAGCGCACCCAACAATGTATACTAGACGCATGGCAGGTAACTGTCCTGGAGTAGGATCCCTTCTCCAGGTCCTCTCTCTCTCTCTCTCTCTAGCCACACACTCCTAGCTTCTCAGCAAACAGATGAGAGAGAGCTCTTCATTGTTTGTGTAACACAAGGCAGGCTGTCGTCTGTACGGAAGAGGACTGTTTTGTAGCTGTTGAGATCCACTAGCCTTGTGATAAAAAGAAAATGACCATGGGCTACCCAACAGGGAGGCCTTTCTCTTTAGAGTTGCCCAGGGTTCCGGATGGGAGAAGACACTGTGGAGGAGATTGTTCTCCACTGACTGGCAAGGCCTAGCATGGATTGCATGGGGTGGGCATAAACAGTTGCTGTCCAAAAAGTAGCATGCTATATGCAGTATCATCTGTATATTACCCTCAAGGGAAAGCTAGACCCTGATTGTATCCGGGAAAGCTCCTAGGAGTAGCAGCTACTGCCAGGGTCAGAGCTGATACTTCAACTCAACAAAAACTCCAAAAAAGGAAGGAAGGGAGAGGCCATGGCTAGAGCTTTTGTGGCTGGACGAAATGGCTGTCAGCCAATTGTCCAGGTAAGGGTAAACTTTGAGTCCTAGTCTCTTGGGTGCACTGTTAGATCGCAGGGGGCAGTACCTAGAACTTTGCATATCCAGGGAGCTAACCAATCCTGGAGATGTAAAAGAACTGGTGACTGCTTGGATAAAATCCTGTGTATGGCAGTCAGCAAAATCCCCCTTTTTTTAAAAACCTAGTCCAGGGGCTAGGCGAGCTTCAAAGGGATAGATGCAAAGGGAAAAATACCCTTGGAGCTAGCAAGCAGAAGAGCATACCCTGAGGCACAGAAGTACCTGGGTCTGAAGAGTCCAGGGTAAGAAGTTATTACTGCTATCCTCAGATGAGGTGGAGGTAAGACTCATCTTCCTTGATATCTCCCCCCAGGGGGAGAAGAGTAGGGAGGTTCTCCTAAACTAAGAACCTCTGATGTCAACCAGGTGCCAGACAGAACACCAAAGAGGGTGCTGGAGACGGCACTATGGACAGTGCTGACCCAGCACCGGATATGGCATCAGGTAACAGAGACACTGCATCGTAGGCCAGAATCATAAGGAACGATACCTGTAGGACTGGAAGTGGCACCAGAAGGTCCCTGGCACTGACCTGGTGTTGACATGACACTGGAACCAGCAGTGCCAGGGCATGATGCTGAGAGGAGACACTACGCCAGGCCAGTCATAGTGCCGGACCAAACACAGCAGTGGCCCCAGTGCCATGCCCTAGAGGCACCAAACTGGCACCAAGGTAGGCGAGAGAAACTCTGGCACCAGGGAGATGCTAAAAGGAGCAGAACTGGCACTAGAACCAGTGCTAGGAAGGCACCATGATAGGCCTAGAGGGCCGAACTTGGCATTGACAACGCCAGTCCCTGAGTGTCAGTGACCCCGGCAGCACCAGGGTGACTAGACTGGTACCCAGCTGATCCTACCAAGTGACACAATGTAGGGTTGTGGCCAGTGGGGCAGGAGTCTGCGGCACAGTCACTGGCAGGGGCAGAAAGCCATTGGCCAGACCTGAACACACTACCTGGCTTGGGGGGCCTCACCTGTGGGTTCAGTGCCACCAGTGCACAAGGGTCAGAGACTGGACCCACCAGCATCAACACCCCAGCCTGACGTTACACCCGCTGCTTCAAAGAGCTGCTCAGGGAAGACTGCCCAATGGGGACCCCCATAAAGGACAGAGGGGGGACTCCAGGCCCAAGGTCTCGGTGTCCCACTACCAAGCTCCATGGCAGTGTGGATGGCGCCAAACAGGCTGTGGCCCTGAGAACCGGGGGTCTACTGGAAGACTTCTCGGAGGGTGACCTCGAGTGGTACCATTTCCTTCTCTCCCTGAAAGCAAAAGGGAGAATGTGAGGCCAAGCAACACCAAGAGCCCAACTGGAGTTGGAAATTGGCCCCGCTCCTTTGTGCTCCCGAGGACTGCCCTTCCTCAAAGCACAGGACCGCCCATGGTCAGAACCCTTTCCTTGCGGGAAAGTGGACCGGACCTGGCCCCCACTGCCGGAGAAGCCTGCCTGAAGGCCTCATACCATAATCCTGTAGACACATCCTGACAAGGCTTGGTAGGGCTGAGAGAAAACTGACAGAAAATTTTTCATAAAATCACTAAACTGATGCAAAAGTAATAAATTCTTGCTTTAAACTACTAAAACCGAAGCAGTTGTATAGATGTGAAGTTCTGATTTACGAAGGGTGAGCAACGTCATTGAAGTGTACTCTGGCGGTGGAAAAAGAGAACTGAGGCGGTTGTGTTCTGGTGCTGATTGAAGCCTGGCACCACATGCTACTGTTGCGGTGCTGTGCATGTGCACAGCTTGCCTCGGCACCAGCCCTCCTCAAACATTCTGGCTCCTGCAGGAACCTAGTGCCTCTGGCTAAGACCCATTAGTTTGAATAAATGGTGACGATACATTCCTGGAACATCTAGAAATCTGTTTTATGGATCTATCCTATCTGTGCAAGTGGTGATTTTGTAGTTTCATACGAAGAAGCCAGCAGAAGTTGGCCATTTGGTCTATCTAGTTTGCTCGTATTACAAGGTCCGCAGCTTGAGCTACTGTCCCTGCTCCCATCCTCCCTATCCATGATCCTTACCTTCCCCCATACCTATCCCAGCCTTTCTTGAAGCTGCCCGCTATCTTCTATGAGACCACCTCTTCTGGCAGCGCATTCAAAGTGTCCACAACCCTCTCTGTGAAGAAGTGCTTCCTGACCTCCCTCCTAAATCCCCCTCCCCCCAGCTTAAGACTGTGCCCCCTGGCCGTGCCAGCGGCGCTGAGGTTGAGGCGCTGGGCGCCACACCTCGCGCTACGCGGTGGCCAGTCCGAGGCAGACTCTGGTGGCCTGAGTCGGTGGGAGAGGAGAATCGGCGTCCCAATGGATGCTCTCCTCCCTCAGGGGCAGGTTACCAGGCGCTCTGCATCCCTTCCGTGGCGTGGAAGCTTACGGCATTGGGGAAAAAGGATGGTATTTCGCTTCGTCGGAGCCGGAGGGCGGCGCATGGCGCATGAGTGTGTGCGACGCCAACACGCTACCACTCGGGACGACGCCCAAGCGCGCCTCCAGGGGAGTGGGATGTAAGGGAGAATACCCGGAAAAACCCTCTGGCAGCCCTAGATGAAGGCCGCTCCAGGTCCACCCGGGCCACCTACAGGACAGACCCCACTGTGCGAGGTGAAGATGAAGAGGCACTCTAGGGGCAGATCCCTAAGGTAGGTGAATCGGGGGACATGAGCGGACAGAAGGAGTGGGCACCGGAGGTAGGCAGGAGGATAAATAAGAAAGTAGTAAAAAAAAAAAGACTGTGCCGCCTCGTGTTATGGTTGTCACTCAGCTTAAAGAGACCATCCTTATCCACCTTATGTATCCCTTTCAAGCACTTGACGGTCCCAGTCATGTCCCCTCTCCTTCCATCCAGAGAGTACATGTTCAGTACCCTCAGCCTCTCCTTGTATGCCTTACTCTGCTGACCCGCTGTCATCTTTGTAGCCCTCTTCTGGACCTTCTCTAGAAGGTTAATGTCCTTTTTGAGGTGTGGGCACCAGTACTGAACTCCATACTGTAGATATGGCCTCACCAGTGACCTGTACAAGGGTAGTATAACCTCCTGTCTCCTCATACTGACACCCCCCCCCCCAAGCTATGCATCCCAGCATCTTGTTTACCCTTGCTGCTGCTTTCTTGCACTGCGTGGCGTGCTTCAGGTCACTAATGATCATCACTCCCAGGTCCTTCTCCTCTGATGCAGATACCTGGACTCCACCCAGATAGTACTCCGTCCTAGGATTCTTGACTCCAGTGTGCATAACTTTGCATTTCTTGGCATTGAAGCCAAGCTGTCAGATCCCGAACCACCTCCCCAACTTTTTCAGATCATCCTGTAGGTCCTGTATCCCTTCAGCTGTGTCCACTCTTCCACAGAGCTTGGTGTCGTCTGCGAATAGGCACATTTTGCTCTTAATGTCATCGATGAAGATGAACAACAACACCAGCCCCAGCGCAGAGCCCTGTGGGACCCCACTGGTGACCTCTCTGGTGCCAGATAACTGTTACCCCCACAACCACCCTCTGGGTTCTGTCCCTCAGCCAGTTTTCCACCCATCTGGACATCTTATCCCCCAACCACAAGATCCACCAACTTCCTGATCAGCCTTTTGCGGGGCATAGAGTTGGAGACCTTGCTGAAATCCAGATAGAGGATGTCTACCACTTGGCCCCTTACTACTGTCTCAGTGACCTAGTGAAAATTCAGATTTGTTTGACACAGTCTCTCCCCATGAACCTGTGCTGCCTCGCATCCTGGAGACCATGCTCCTTTAGATATTCTACTAACCTTTCCTTAAGTATGGTCTCCATAAACTTACACACGATTGAGGCCAGACTGTCTGGTCTGTAATTCCCTGGGTTATCCTTGGCACCACTTTTGTGGATGGGCACCACATGTGCTGTTCTCCAGTTCTGCGGTACCACGCTTGACTCTAGTGAACTATTAAATAGGCCTGCCAGTTCCCTTAGTACACTTGGATGTACTCTGTCCAGGCCTGGTGATTTGTCCACCTCATGTCTCATGGAGACATGTAACATTGAGATCTCACTATAAACTCCTGTGACTTTGAGTTAGTGCGTACAGTCTGCTCCCAATTTGGAGTATTGCAGGGCGTGCAAGGTGATTTAGTTAAAAGTAAATAAATAAATAAGCAAGCACAGTAAAAGGATGTTTTTAACAGCAAAGCACCGGAAAAGGGTAGTGCACCATCATTAAAACCTCAGAGCAGGAGACTCTTCAGGATAGACCGATGGGAATAATGGTTTCGGCAGTGGAAAGTGGGAGGTGAGGTTATAAAGAGGCAGTAAGGGAAAGCTGTGATGTATCAAAAATGGTAAAGTAGGTGACCAATCTGGTTTAGTGATGGTGTTATGAAAACTGTCGTGGTAATGACTGCAGTATTCAGAAAATATTAAAGGGTACAGACCGAGGGAAACTGGGAGGAATATATGAAATGGCTTAAAATCACCAAGCAACTGATTAGAAAAGCCAGAGCAGACATTAAACTGAGGGTAGTGAGGGGTGTCCAGGAAAAACCACAAAACCTTCCATTTCGTAAGTGAGAAAAGGTAATCCATGGTTGCATAGACAAAATGGGGGGGGGGGGGTGGAGGCTGTGGAGAAAAATACCAAGAAGGCAAGCATCCTAAATTATTATTATTTTTTTTTTTTTTAATGGCAGGCTTACACCCCAGGGCACTAAAGGAGGGAGTGCAAGTTCTGGCAGGGCCACTGTTGTACCTATTCAGTTGCTCCATGCAGCTAGGAAGAGGTGCCTGGGGACTGAAGAGCAGCAGATGTGGTGCCACTCCATAAGAGTGGAACTAGGTATGACTCCTGGAATTATAGGCCAGGGAGTTTGACCTCCATATTGAGTAATTTGCAGAAGACCATAGCCAAGGAGTGAATAGTGGGTTTCCTGGAGCTGCACAGATTACAGGACAGAAGGCAGCATGGTTTCTTTAGGGGATGGTTGTGTCAAACTAATTTGATGGATCTTAATTCAGTGGCCCAGGTTTTGGCAAGGGGTGGACAGTGGATGTCCTTTATCTGGTAAGGCCTTCGACTCCGAGCCACATCAGAGACTGGTTAAAAAGTATGAGGACCTGGGGATGGGGGGGGGGATTGGCAGGATGGATTGAGAGGTGGCTGTGCGGATGGACCCAGTGAGTTGGCCTTAACAACAAATGCTTTGGAGTTAAGCAGGTCACTAGTGGTGGTGTTGGACTCGAATCTATGCTTTTCACCATGTGCATCTCAGATACAAGGGAGGGGGTCAACAGTAAGGTGCGTCTGTTTGCAGATAAATGCTTTGGGAGGGTGATCAGGGCAGAGGGAGTCGGGGAGAGGCTAGAATGCTGGTTCAGCATATGGCCATTCAAGTTTAATACGTAGAAGGTCAACGTTATGCACATAGGGTAGAAGAACCCCCAAACAACTTAGTAGATGGGGAAAGAGGTGGCATAGTCAGCAGAGTAGAGACTTGGGGGGTGTTTATCAGTGACCACCTAAAATTAAATGCTTAGTGCAGTAAAGCATATGGGAGGGCCAGTGGAATGCTGTGATGCGTAAGGGGAAGGGCATAGCTATCCAAAGGAAGGACGTGATCCTCCCTCTGTATAGGTCAGTGGTGAGACCACTCTTGGAGTACTGCATCCAGTTCTGGTCCCCTCATCTGAAAAAAACACAGGGCTGGAATCAGACCTGGGAAGGGCAATGAAGATTATCAGTGGTGTTCAGGATAGCACATACTGTATGAGGAAAGGTTATGAAGTTTGAACATGTACTCTGGAGACCTGGAGAGAAAAGGGATACATGATAGCACTATAAGAGTTCTTATGCTGGGTTAGAAAGGTGGACACAGTAGAGCTGTTCTCAATGAAAGGGACTACAGTCAGTGAGGGAACCAACTGTAAGTTGACAGGGGGTAAGGTCTAAAAAGACATGAGGATTTTTTCTCACGAAGGACAGAAACAGCTTGCCCCATGAGGGGGTGAATGCGGGCAGTCTAGCAAGGTTTAAGGCTGGGTGGAATAGTACAAAAGGGGTGTTGGGTGACTCTGGGAAGCCTGTTCTGGAACAGCCACCTAGTAGTTTATGGGTCAGTAGGTAGGGTCATGACAACTGAATGGGCCTTGTGCCTTTTTCGTATGTTTCTGTGATTTCAGAATATAGCTGTGGACCAGCTATAAATTCCCAATGGAATGTTGTGCAGATGCCAACTGAAATGCTGTGAATTGTTCATCGTTAGTACAAACACATACACAAAGGGGAATCCACTAAAGCTGGCTGGAGGGAACATTCAGGAGGGGTGTCCACAGGTATTTAGAAAGAGTGGTCGACAGGTGGATGCAAACTGCAGTTCGGATTGCTGTTATCAGGAGCCCCTTGTTCAGAGAGCTGCCGACACCTCTGCCAAGTTTGGAAATAATGTGTAGAAACAAATGAGTTTACATTTTACAGATTTTCTGTAGTTCCTTTCCCCCACTGTCTTTAATGCTGGGGCCCCTGCACAAGTCTAGGATGTTTGTCTCCTGGACTTCATCTTCTCTTGCTGCCTGTGTGCACGGGATGCTTATTTCATCACTCTGTGGTAAATATCTTGGTGGTATTGTGCTGTTAGCAATCAGAAACATCCGGTAGCACCATCCTGAGTAAGAATCTAGTAGGTACATTCCAAAGGTTACCTCAAAGTAAGAGGTATTTAAAATTGTGCATGATGGCCATCTTTAATAAGTCATTTATTACAAAATTTGCTATAACAGCTGTTTTAAAAATACCCGAGGAACTCGAATCAAATATACAGCTATGCCAGAAATACATTTTTGCTATTAAAAAAAACTTCTTTTTTTTTTTTTTTGCCGAGTAACAAGTATGGCTGCATTAAAGGGGAACAGTCAGTAATAAGAGCTCCACACCCAAGTGTGGTGCTGGTCCCAATTTACACTTAGTGCACCATTAATATTTTGTTACTTACTGTTTAGTGCAGTATAGCAGATTGCAACAGGCTTCCAAGCTGCCATTTTCTTTAACCAGAAATCCCAGAATCACCTGCAGCTGACATTAGATGAGGGCTGCAGCAGTAGGAGATTCAGTAGCCTGCAGTGCATAGTAAAGATTTTATAAGCTCTGATCAAATGTTTGTTTGCCCCAGTTTCTCCCCTGGGCTAAGTATACTGCTTTGTGACTGTACTTAGCCCCAGGAGGACAGTGGGACCAGCAAACAAAAGATCGGAGCTTATAAAGATGCTAACATGCACTGCAGCTTGAAATCCAGTAAAATCAGCCTGATGCAGTGTACAATACTGCAGTATTCCGTACACAGAGAGTAAATTGTGACCAGCTGCACACTTGGATTTGGGGCTTTTAGTGCTGTCTGTTCAACTGTAAGGGTACAAAGATCCTGATTTCTTACATATGTTCTTGGTGATGAAGAATAACGGTAAGTTAAATACAGAGAAAACACTGACTACAAGGCTAAGTGTGTCTAAATGCACAGGATTTCCCTGAATGTCAGCAGCTCTGTAATTTATGGATGCAAACAGGGCGGTACCCAGTTGCATAGTTCTGTGCAGTCAAAAGCTAAAGAATGTTTTGTTTATTTTTCGGTAATGATTGCAATACGGAAATACCAAGGCACTTAGCCACTGTCCGTAAAATAGATTGCTTTGGCCAGTGCTCTGATATGGGTGTGCTCAGCAGGTGGCACTCTTGAACAACATCATAAGTGTAATGGGGTGGAATAGTAGAGCCATATTATTTGATAGACAGCGTTTATGTACAGAATTGGGGATCTAAAACTTATCACTTGATTCCAGAGGCAAGAGTGCCACCTGCTGAGCCTCTCATATTTGAGCATTAGGCAAATCAGTCTTTATAACCTTCTGTTGTTGCCATGTCACTAATGGCTTTGCATTCTACAGTAAGTTTAAAGAATGGAAGTTTCTTGCTATTTTGGTTAACACCACCGCGACTCTCAACACCCCTCACACACACACCAAAACGAATAGAATTTTCTGTGGGAGAACCCTGATACATTTTAGTTGTGCTTATGATAAAACCAGTTTCAATTCCAGTACACTAACTGCTAGATGTACCTGCTTTGACGAAGTAACTCCAATTTTACATATTCTACTGTTCTGTCCTGCCCCTCAGCTGCTGGAATGGATCCGCCGCACCATCCCCTGGCTGGAGAACAGAGTACCTGAGAAGACTATGCCGGACATGCAGCAGAAACTGGAGGACTTCCGTGATTACAGACGTGTCCACAAGCCACCCAAAGTGCAGGAAAAATGCCAGTTAGAGATCAACTTCAACACCTTGCAGACCAAACTGAGGCTCAGCAACAGACCTGCCTTCATGCCTTCTGAGGGGAAGATGGTTTCGGTAAGATGAAAATATAATGGGAACAGTAGCTTCTACCATTACACATGGGACTTTAAAATTGGTGGTGGGGGGGACTGCAGCTGATGTTCTTTGAGGAATAATGGCTACCTACCTGAATAGTTTAATTTGGGTTCAGCTTATTGTTCTGTGTTCTGCCACCCTCTCAAAAATGAAGGGGTTGTTGTAAGTTGTTGGAGCACCAATAATCTACAGTGTTTTGTCTTGGAATAGCCACAAAAAAATTGCTATTGGATTCATTTTATTTAATCCAGGTAAATCAAGACTGGGATAGCAATCTTGTTTACTGCTGCGACCCCAGGAAGGGTTACAGAATTGTGGAGGAACGCTAGGAAAAAAGGCTGTATTCTCCTTGATGGAATACCGCTGATATTTCCCGATGCAACGGCCAATATTATATCACACATTGACCACCCCCATTCAACAGTTTGTCACTTGATTTGATGTCCATTGATGCATGAAGACTGTATTGTTATGACACAGCCATCTTGACTTCACTCAGAGCTTTCATGGAAAAAAATAATGAATACATAACCCCTTGATTTTGCCCTGTTACCATTTGAGAAATCCTCGTGTTCGTTTCTAGTGAAAAGGAAGAAGTATCGAGCAGTGGTAATGTTTACCTTTACTTCAGCATTTATACATTTTGTAGGCTTTGAAAATCAAGTCCTAATCAAGAAATGTTGTGCAACTCTTGCACCAGTCAGACCATAAAATCACCCAGAAGCACAAGTTAAATATCGATAATGCAAATTAAACGTATAGGGCAAATCAAGAGCATTAAAGATAAGGCTCCATAGACATTGCATAGTACAGTTGGAGCTGTCTCGCCACAATGACATTGTTCTGCACGTCCACGACCATTTGGCACATGACTTTCAAAACATGTCCTGATCAGGCTTTATAGTCGCAACCTACAAAAAGGTGTTGGAATGCCAGAATGAAGATGAACATTACTATTGTTATATACTACTCCACTTTCCTGACAAACATGTGTTGGGGATTTTTTTTGAATGGTGACAGGGCAAAACCAGGGGGATTAATCAATCAGTTTTATTTATATACTGGAAAGTATGTGATCAAAAATGCCCGTTTTTCACAAATGTCCAGTGTGGGATACAACATACTGGTAGCATAAACAATGGAAGTAAAAGTAGAACAAAAACAGATCAACATATTACAATATAAGGTAAAATAAACATAAGTGGAAGCAAAACAGATCAGCCTAATACAAAGGGTTACAAAATCCTATGATATGAAGGATTAGGCCTCCTTGAAGTTCCTAGCCCTACCATTGCACAGTTAGCCCTTTTCAAAGAAATATTCTTTAAAAGGAGCTAACTTTGGAACAGTTAGGGCTATGAACTTGACTGATTTTTATTTATTTATTGTTTATCACCCATGGGTCAGCCTTGGGTTCATGCCTCTGTGTTATCTTTACAAGCAACCTAAATAATGACCTGACTTGCTGGTGCTTGAAGTTTGCAGATAATACCAAACTCTGTATACATGTGAGTACTCACAGAGACCATGTTGGACTGTGAACTGACCTAACAAAAACTGACACGTGAGCCAAAAAAAGGGACATGAAATTTTAGTCATGACAAATGTTCAGTAATGCAGTTATGGAAAAAATAATCTAAATTATAACTGTAGCTGGTAAACTGTTAAGGGTAACGAAAGAGGAAACTGACCCGAGTATAGTTATAATAAGTGATCTTGAAAACAGTCAGTGTGTGATACATTGTTTAGGAAGGCTAACCAAACACTGACCAGGAAATCCTTTGTTAGTAGAGCACCAGAGGTGGTGGTTCCTCTTTATAGAACATGCATAAGGCCTTATACAGGGGTGCCGGAATGTGGGGAAAAATGCATGTGTGTGTGGTGTGCTATAGTAATAAGAAAAGAGGCCATGGTTGCTTCCCTTGTGACCTTGCATGCATTAAAGGGGCACTGAGAATGCTCTTTGGCAAAAGTGGGGGGGGGGGGCCTGCCACCGCTCCTCACTCATAGGTTTTGGCACCTATGGCTTTATACGGACCAGCATCCACACATGGGAGACTATGGTACCCTGTTATGTAATGTTCAGAGGGCACGGGGGTTGGGGTGTCTCAGGAGCAGACTTGGGTTGCCGGAGGGCCGGCTGGGGTAGAAAGGTTCGAGCGTCCCATGACTGCTTGCCTTCTCCAGTGGGAGGCCAAGGCCCACAGTTTGCCTGACCCCGGGCGGAGGCCCAGGAGTACTGCAACTCCTGTTACCAGAAAGGACTGGCAGAGAGACGTGGTGGACGTCGACGCCTAGCACCTTGACGTCAAGGGACGTGCACCACACCAAGGGGAGAAAAAGGAGGAAAAAACGGTGCCAGTCTCCTAGGTGACGGAGACCCAGCAGTGGCCCTGATTGCCCACACCTCGCCTGACGTCCCTGGTGGGTCCGACACAGCAGGATTTTCAGGGCACGCCGCTCCATACCTGCCTGGGGAGGTACAGCCAGGTCTCAGTGAGGAACCACTGGGGCAGAATCAGGGTGGATGCAGTGCGGGAAGAGACTGCAATCTGTGTCTCCCGAAAGAGTGTGGATTGGCACTGCGAGGGGAGTAAAAACAGCAATTAAAAAAAAAAAAAAAAAAAGGCAACCAAAATTCAGAATACACAGGAGGGGTCAGAGGAACTGTGGGTCACCTTGGAAACAGAAAGCGGCACAGCCATATGAGCTGGAGTGGTCTACAGACCTCCTGATCAGTAGGAGGGAATGGACAGAGTTTTGATGGAGAATACACAAAAAATGGCAGCAAAGGGGAGGTTCTGCTGATGGGAGATTTTAACATGCCTGATGCAGATTGGACAGTACCGACTAGAGCATCAACAAGAACTAGGGACATAGTGGATTCCCTCCAGGAGGAGGGCCTTAAGCAACTAGTACAAAACCTCACCAGAAACAGGGCTATCCTAGATGTCGTACTGACAAATCAAGAAAAGATTACAGATCTCCATGTCGAAGGGCATCTGGGGGCCAGTGACCATCACATGGTATGGTTCAACTTGGACACGAGAGTAGAGGCAAAATGAGCTGAGATGAAAAATGAAATACTTGATGTAACAGGCCAGTGTGTGAGGGGGAAAAAGAAAAAGCAAGAGAAGGAAGAAACCACTTTGGTTCTCAAACAGTAGCTGAGAAAGTCCAAGCCAAAAGGTTGACCTTCAAAAAATACAAGGAAACACAAAAAGATGAAGATAGAGGTGTGTATGAGAACTCCCTAAGGAAAGTTGTGAGGCAGGCAAAGGCCAAAACAGAGGAAACATTGGCACAAACAGTGAAGGAAGGTGACAAGAGTTTCTACAACTACATTAATGATGAGAGAAAGTCTAGAGGGGGAATTGCTAAGCTCAAGGGAAAAAGGGGAATGTGTGGAGGATAACCAAGAAAAGGCATCCATCCTAAATAAATACTTCTGCTCCGTGTTCACAGTGGAGAAGGAAGGACATGGCCCACAGCTAGACACCGTAGACAAAGGAGGAAGGGAGGTGAACACAGGACCATTTAAAAGAGAAAGGGTCCTGCAAGAGCTCAGTAAGCTCAAGGTGGACAAAGCTATGGGACCAGATTACATACGTCCCAGGATGATCAAGGAGTTGAGAGGAACTAGCGAAGCCTCTGGCAGAACTGTTTACTGAGTCACTAAACACATGGGAGGTCCTGGGGGACTGGAGGAGGGCCCATGTGATCCCACTCCACAAGAGTGGAAGCAAGGAGGAAGTAAGTAACTACAGACCAGTTAGTCTTACCTCAGTCATTGGAAAGATCATGGAGACACTCCTTAAGGAAGGGAGAGTGGAACACCTAGAATCCATAGGGGCACAGGCTACAAGACAACATGGATTCACAGCAGGATGGTCCTGTCACACTAATCTGATAGATTTTGTTGACTGGGTAACCCGGGAGGTGGATCAAGGGGGTGCAGTTGATGTAGCCTACCTTGACTTCAGCAAAGCTTTCAGTACTGTTCCACATAGAAGATTGGTTAACAAGCAAAGTAGACTTGGGGTAGGTCAAAAATTGGTCAACTGGGTGGCCAACTGGCTGACATACAGAAAGCAGAGTGTGGTGGTGAACTGTATCCAGTCAGAAGAGATGCACTTCACAAATGGAGTGCCACAGGGATCGGTCCTAGGTTCAGTCCTCTTCAATATCTTCATCAGTGATTTTGCGTTCGGACTGGAAGGTAAGGTTTGCCTTTTTGCAGATTACACCAAGATCTGCAACTGAGGGGATGATCCAGATGGGGTGGGTAGGATGACATGAAACCTGGAAAAGCTAGAAAAATGGTCCAAAGAGTGGCAACTAGGCTTTAACGCTAAGAAGTGCAAAATCATGCACGTGGGGAGGAGAAACCCTGAAGCTAAGTATAAGGTGGGATGGGGGGGGGGTGCTAACAACCACTGAAGATGAAAGGAACTTGAGCATCATTATCGCCAATGACCTACAAGCCTCCAGGCAGACCACAAAGGCAGTGGGGAGAGCTAGAGGGATGTTGAAATGCATCAGTAGGGGTATCACAATCTGAAAGATTGAGGTAGTGATCCCTCTTTACAAGACACTGGTTAGGCCTCAGCTGGAGTACTGTGTCCAGTTCTGGAGGCCACACCTGCAAAAAGACATTGACAGGATAGAAACAGTCCAGAGAAGGGTGACCAAGATGGTGCATGGGCTCCAACAGAAGCCATATGAGGACAGATTGAAGAACCTCTAAGTACACCCTGGAGAAGAGGAGGGAGAGGGGAGATATGATAAAAACTGTCAAATACCTTAAAAGCCTAAACAAGGTGAGAGTCTAACATGTTTCAGTATAAGAAAAATGGGACAGGAGGACTTCAAAAAAGCATGGGATAGGCACAAGGGAATAATACAAATGAGTAAAAATAAAATAGGCCAGTGTTCAGAATAGAAACATATGGCAACTTCAACCAGGTAGAAATAATGTGTAGACTAGATGGGCCTGGCGGTCCTTATCTGCCGTCAGCTTCTATGTTTCTATGGTGACCAGTGCTGGGGCCTGCATACAGAAAACAGTAAAACCCAAATGGAGAAAATACAGAAGAGAACAAAGATGCTTACAGGCATGGGAGATAAAAGCTATGAGGAAAGGCTCATTACTTCAGAGCTCTTAGCTTGCAGTGATGGAGAATTTATGTACAAAACTGACAAGGAGTTACTGACTTCATTTGGTATGAAAATTAAAAATCCGGCATATCAAACAAGGGGCACAATATCTAGTTGATGAAAGGAGAGCTTTAAAACGAATATAAAGAGAGCATAGCATACTTGATGCAAAGAATTATATAGAGGATAATGTATGGTCCTCTATCGGTAACTGGGCTATTAACTTCGAGAGGTCACCAGGGCAACCATGTAAACCGTGAGAGTGAAGCTCGAGAGGTTTAAGTCGCCATGGCAACCTCGAGACTGTTAATAGTAACCGGTTGCCGATAGAGGGACCATGCATTGTTTTTTATGGTGTATGGTCTCAAGAAAGATTGAAGAGGGTTCCTTACTTATTAAGTAACCGCCGCAGCGATTCAGTCATTCCATCACCCCTGTGTGCATCCATCTGTTCCTGGGAGAAAAAATGTGCACATACGCAGACTGTTCCCAGTTGTTAACCCATCAATGTGATGTACCATCGATGGTTTAACAAGGATGAAACATTACATCAGTGGGTTAACAACACTGGGAAATGATGATTTTGGTGGGTTAACAACGTTCTACCATACATTATAAATCTTTGGAACTCATTACCACAAGAAATAGTTGGAAGTAATAACTTAGATATTTTTAAATGTGCCCTTTAACTGCATGGGCAAGGAAACATGCAATGATTATTACCACTTGAGTAGTCAGGCACAGTTCAAATAGGCTCTGCCTTCTTCTGACCTAAAATTCCAGTATGAAATAATGACAGTGTGAATTAAAAACAATTATCTTTCGAACCCTACTTGCTAGAACTTTATGCTATATGCCATTGGAAGTGTAGGATATGGCATTCGCTTCTAGGATCTAGAGTCCGAGTTATTGGCCTGTAAAGTTCTATCAGTATAAAAACAATACATCAATGTAACAAGTACATCGATGTACCAGTACAGTACATAGAGAATAATGTATGGGCAACTGTAAACAACAAGGCTGTGTTTCCATCGAGGGGGGTGAGATGACTGTGATACTGGAGAATTCTGGACCCACTTACGCCAGTGTCTTTGCTACACTGCTGTACATATCAAAGGAAACACGCAACGCTTCACCGACAACACTGAGTTAGTATGACCATGTAGGTTTTTAAATTGTATTTGAGTTGGGACCTCAAGAGCAAAGCTCAAGAGATCTCTGCTGTCATCTCAGCCCCGAGATGGAAAAACATGCCGAGTTGTATGTGGCTGCCATATCTTATGTAGTATGTTCTTTGTATATAGAAGTCGCAGAAGCCTCCCCCTCCCCCAAAAGTGTAAAACAAAAAATGTTCCATTTTGTTCTATGATGGAAATGAATGCAATTTAAGACTTAAAAGTAAATTTCAGACTTAATTGAATAGACTTATTAATTGAGTGGATTTCATTTTTATCAAAGGTTGATTAAACTTCTGTAAAAACGTTCTGAAAATAAGCCCCATAGACTTCAGTGGGGTAAACACCCGCACTCTCCCTTGTTAGACGTCACTAAACGTCTGAGCGCTGGGGTGGAGCAGGTTGACTGGGAAGTGGAAGGGATCGGCTGGCAAGCACTATGGCCAGATTTACAATCCCTTCCCTCCCTTGCTGGACATTGTTAAACAGTATAATTTTGTGGTAGAAGAACTTGCGAAGAGTTAAGGTAACAGGCTATGAAGCCCTACCCTTTATCTTTGAAATTAACTTCAAGATGTTTCAAAGGTACAACATTAGGCACTGTTAAAATTATATGGTCTTTGAACTAGGCTGAGCAACAGTTTGGATATCGCACAACACTCTGGAATGGGCACAGCAGTTTAGAATGTGCACAACAAAGGATTGTGTATGGCATCCATACACAACAAGCCTGTCTGAATTGAGAGATTCTCATGGCAACCAGGAACTTCAAGAACAAAGCTCGAGAGGTCTCCTGATTGCCATGGAAATCTCAAGATCTTACTTCGAGAGGGCTCTTGCAGTAGGTATTCACATATAGGACTGACCCGCCAGGCGTCAGGACCCCTGGAAAATGTCTAGCTAGCAGTCTGGCAGAGGACCTTCCCACATCTGAGTGACGGCGTCGTGTAGCGTCACTATAAAGGGCAGTCCCCCATGCCCGCCTTCCAGTTCTTTCCCGCCGTCGACTTGTGAAAGTTCCTCGTGGTAGAATTCAGTGCTTGTCAGTCGTTTGGTCTAGTTTTCGAACTTTTCAACTTTTTTTCTCTATTTCTCGATCAAACTATTGATTCGCTGTGCGTCGTCCCAGACGCCTTCCGAATCGCATAAAAATTAGTGCTTCTCGTGTGGCTCTCAGTTGCCACACAAGGACAGCCATTCCTTGTGCCTCTTCGGTCTGGGCCCAGACCACCCTGTGGAGAAGTGCCAACACTGCCAAAAATTTAACTCCGCTACCTGGAAAAGAAGGCAGCAGTCCCTGGAAGTCCATACCCTCAAGAAAAAGATGGCATCCATGGAAAAGGAGCTAAAGAGATTAAGGTAGGCGTCCACTTCCCCTGAAGGCTACAAGAAGAAACGTTACAAGGAGAAGCATTGGGATTGGGAAACTACTTCCATGGCAGCTGCGACTCCAGCTGGAGTCGCGGCACTCAAGGTAATGTCCCCTCTGGGGGACCGCTTCACGATGGCCGTCTTGGTGGGATCCAAGAAGGCATCGCCCCTCCCGTCTGGCTTGGGCCCTTCGGGAGCCTCCAGGGAAAAGGAGGCCTCTGTTCCCAGGAAGGCTGCTTCCGCCACTCGGTCTTCGGGTCTCAGCGGGTCCGGTAAGTCGGACGCCGGTACCACCGACGTCCGCCCGGACAAGGCTGCTAAGCCGCTTGCCCCTTTGGGGGGGGTGCCCAGCCAAGCCTTCGCCCAACAATGCTGCATCTCCAGCGCAACCTTCGTCTGGCAAGGAATCTGATAAGTCTTAACATCTGCTCCTCCGATGCCCGCCCGGATTCGGCTGATCAGCCGGACACCAGCACCACCGATGCCTGGCCAAGGAGCCTGCGCCGGATCGTAAGGATCAGTCTGATGCCCCAGGCTCCTACTAAGGTCCCTGTGTCCCCTCTACTGGCCCCCGGGGAGTCTAATCCTACCTCCTCGGTCATCACAGAGGACTTCATGATGCTGCCTTCAGGGTCCCCTCCTTTGGGACCTGATATCCTGACCCTCAGATGCTGGCCCAGACGCTGGCATACCCGATGCCAGCCGACGTCCCCTTACTGGACAGCGTCCCTATGCCTGGCCCGACTCCCACGGGGCCAGCATTACCTCATCCTGGCTTGCCAGCTGGGCCTCTGCCAGGTCCCTCTGCTCTGTCAAAGCCCCTGGCTCCTGGGTTTCCAACACCACAATACCTGGCTCAGCAGCATCCAGCGCCTCAGTATCCCATGCCGCAATATCCGGCGCCGCAGTACCTGATGCCGGGTTACCTGCCGTCAGGTTATGGTATTCCTTTTACGGATATCCTCAATATACGTATCCCCCTCCTCCGCCGCTGCCCATTATGCCCTTCAAGTTCTACACTCCATTATCCTTCCCGGTCATCTCCTCATGCAAACAGACATGTGTGTAGTCTGGTACCTCAACAAGCAGGGAGGAACACGCTCCTACCCTCTGTGCCGGGAAGTGATGAGAGTCTGGAGTTGGGCATGCCAACATCACCTTCACTTGACTGCGATTCACGTTCCGGGAGTGGAAAACACACTGGCAGAGCAACTCAGTCAGTCCTCAGCCAAGGCCCACGAATGGTAATTGGATCAAGAAGTCGTAAATGACATCTTTCTGCATTGGGGAATACCTCAGATAGACCTCTTTGCTTTCCTCCAAAATTCAAAACTTCCCGTCTTCTGCTCATTCTCTCCAGGGAGTGACATTTTTTGACAGGATGCTCTGTCTCTCGATTGGAGGGACAGATTCGTTTATGCCTTCCCTCCTATTCCCTTCATTCCAAGGGTCCTGAACAAACTCAGATCGGTGTGGGCTCGAATGAGTCTCATCGCTCCCTTCTGGCCCAGGCAAGTTTGATTCTCTCTTCTGCAACAGTTTTCAGAGGAACTTCCTCTTTTTCTTCCTCTGTTGCAACAATTGCTGACCCAGGATCAGGGGGAACCTTGTTCATCCAGGGTCTCAGATCCCTTCATTTGCATGCGTGGCTCCTGCAGACGTAGCAAAAGCCTGCTTCGGAGTGTCTCCGCTCGTAGAGGATATCTTGGTAGAGGCCAGAAAGCCTTCCACCAGGTCCACCTATGCCATGAAGTAGAAACGGTTCTCCATTTGGGCCACTTCGAAAGCCTGCGAACCTTTCTCATGCCCAGCCAATAAAGTCCTGGACTACATGCATCACCTGTTCGATTTTGGGCCTTAGCCATTCTTCGTTGAAAGTCCACATGGCAGCTATTTCAGCCTACCATATTCCCTTCGGTGGCAGGACTTTTGCTCAGTTGGAAGTCTCTAAGACCTTCCTCAGAGGGGTTCTCCATTTGAAACCCCCATCAGCATTCCTGCCCCTCCTTGGACTTAAATTTCATCCTGGAGAAGCTTATTCTGCCTCCCCCTCGTGCCAGCAGCAACAGCTGATTTGAAGTTCCTTTCTTGGAAGACACTCTTCCTAGTTGCCATTACTTCCGCTCGGCGGATTTCCGAGCTTCAGGCCTTAATGTGCAAAATCCCGTATTTGATTTTTCACAAGGAACGGGTGGCTCTATGCACCAGCCCTAAGTTTCTCCCTAAGGTGGTGGCTAAATCTATGCTGAATCAATCCATTGAGCTTCCCGTATTCTTTACGCAGCACTCTAATCAAGGGGAGTACCTCTTGCATACTTTGGATGTGCACAGAATACTGAGATACTACACCACTCGGACTAAGGATCTCAGGAAAACTGATCAGCTTTTTGTCTCTCTTGCTCACAAAAGAGAAGGCAATGCTGTTTCCAGACAATTCCTGTCAAAATGGTTGGCTCATTGTATCTGTTAACGACACGTACAAGACCCTGCCGGGTCAAGTCAGAGGTTACTTCACCAGAGGAGTAGCTGCCTCTGCGGCTTGTTTCAAGAATGTGTCAGCAGCAGACATTTGCGCAGCTGCCACTTGGGCTTCTGTCAATACCTTTACAAAACACTACAGTTTGGACATTGCCTCTCACCATAGAGCAAGCTTCGGGTTGGCTGTGCTTCAGGGTCTCCTCTCTTCAGACCCGTTCAGCCTGAGGTTCCATGCTGTGGATCACTTTCCTCCTCACAAGTGCTTTTCCTTGTTCCAGACTGCTTGGGACTCAGTCCTGTATGTGAATACCTACTGCAAGAGCCCTCTCTAAGTAAGATAGTACAGTTACGTAAGAACTTAACGTAACAGTAGATCTTTGAGAGAGGCTCTTGCAGTAGGTATTGCCATCCTGCCCTCCATCCCCCTAAGCTTTCTTGGCTCCATTTCCATGGGGGGAATATCCTCTTCTCACCCCAGGAATTCTTTAGCATCTATTGGCAGATGCAGTATGCCAGCTGGGTTCAGCTGCCCCGGAGAGGAGGAGTCTGTGCAAATGAGGAGGGCATTGGCCAATTAGGATACAGTTAGAGTAGAGTGCTGCCTGCAGTCAGCCTGAGAGACCTCAGAACTTTTTCTCCGCTGAACTGGCAACACTGCCCCGGAGCTCTCCTCTTCAGAGACCTTCCTGTGCCATTTTCTTTCTTTCTGAGTGCTGCTTTTAAGGTGCTTTGTATAGTTTCTTCATTTTATCTATTTTTACCGCATCCGCGCTGGGTTCCATGCAGTGGTGGGATTCTTCTGTGTTTTTCCCGCTTCAGCGTTTTTTTTCTGAAGTAAATTAAGCCTGCGTGCTGCGATAAATTCTTTTTTATTTAATTAGATTTCATTTTTAGTGTTTATCGGTGGTTTTTAATGCTTTGCGTAAAATCATTGATTTGTTTTTTCGCACGCAGTAATAATTTTTTTCCATACATCAGCTGCCAATTCTGGAACCCTTTTTCTCTAGTTAACCAAAATTACTGATATTTGAAGGGTAATCTCTTCTTTGGGGTGAGACTCTCTTGTTTGCTGTGCAGTGGGCTTTGTTGACAAGAGGTGTGGAGGTGGTTCTGTTTTTTCCTCTCTGGGGGAAAAAAAATACAATAAAATCTATTAAAGTTGATTTTGACTTGTTTAAACTTTGGCCTAACTGTTGTTATCTGGGCTTTCAGTTTACCTCCCCCTCCTCTAAAAGTGCTGAGGGGGTACCTTAAGTTAACACAGAAGAAAACAAGTCTGGTTTTGTAGTAGTTGTTTCTCTGTCCAAACCTTTAATTTTAAAATAGGCAGAGTGCCCTCTTTCCTGCACAAAGATAGAGATCAATCTCCTCTGATCCTCCCTCCTGAAGGACTTAGGGAGTCATCAGGGGTTGACAAAATTATGCCCTCTACAACTGAATTTCTGTGAGCTTGACAATTATTCCAGACTTTATATTTCTGGGCATTTTCTTGGCTCCTTTGGGTCTGAGTATTCCTCTCCATGTTAATTCTTATGCCCAAGGATATTATTGTTAATATTACTATTAGTAATTTAGGAGAGGATTTTCCTTCATGAACTCCTCTCAGGGCCCACTAATCCCAGTCGGTCACCCTGAGGTTGATTCAGGTTATGGTATAATGAGGCATTTATATTCAACTGGTGGACTCCCTGGACTTTTCCCTCCAGGACGACACTGATAAAGAGGTGGAGGATGACGACGTGGTAGATCTGGTGGTTGCTGTCCTCCAAAGAAGTTGACAACTCTCTGAAGACTCCTACAGGTAGGTTCTGGAAACCCCTCCTTCTTTTTTGGGGTTGACCGAAGCATTCAGAGGAAATACCATTTCGGTAAGTGTTCTGCTGTTTTTATCTGTACACTTTCAGATTAAAGAGAGTTAGTGCAAACAGCAGCCTGCTTCTCAGCCTTGTGCCATTGTCTGCTTTCCCTCCAGAGATAGACTCTAGTTAACCATATACCATGTGTAAGAACTTTTACGTAATGCCTCCTGCTTTTGTAGCATACGCTATTAAGAGTTTTTTGATGTTTCCTATCCTTGCCATAGTGCTACAGCTCTGGAGCACTATTCACACGGAGGTTTGCTGAAATACCCAAGTGGCATATGATAGGGCTGTGCTCTCATAGCCTTAAGTCATAATGTTACAGCTTCTGGAGTCTTGGTGTAGGTAATTTCCCTCAGGCTTGCCTGTCTAAAAAGTTCTGGCCTTTTGGGTTATGCTTAGGTGCAAATTTTGGTTTGTCTTTATGGCAAACTAAAGCTGACTGGCACATATGGATGTGTTTAACTCTTCTAATACTCAGTTAAAAATACGTGTTCCTTCCCCAGAAGTCTCGGGATATGGGGGACTTTGGGTAGGAATTATTCTCCCTTTAACCCTTTTTTCTCTACGCCAGCACATTTCCAAATGTGAAGTTTTCCAGGAGTTTAGGCAGTAATGCTCTTTTCATTCCTGGTTCTTCAGTTACTTTTCTTCGTGGTTCAAGTTTTTACCCCTTCCTTAGTTGGTGTAAAAATGAATAAACAAATGAAATAGATATATAGATATTGACATATAAATAAATATATATGTTGTGTGTGTGTGTATATATATATATATATATATATATATATATATAGATATATATACACATAGATATATATATGTATATATATATATATGTGTGTATATATATATGTATGTGTATGTGTATATATATATATATATACACACACACACACACACACACACACACACACACACACACACACACACACACAGATATAAGTGTGTACACAAGTAAATAACTAAAGTTTACCTCCAAGTGCTGCATTCTGTTTTTCTCCAGTAGAGTGTCAGCAGTGGGAACTAGTGCACTAGAACCTCGTTAGGTTCAAAGTCTTGAAAGGGTTCCCTTCTCCTTGGGAGTTGGACCTTTTTTTCCAGGCTATTACCTGAATTTTAAATGAAATTAGGGAACAGCAAATAGTTATCAGCTTCCTCAACCTGGGGTCAGGATGCTTCCTTGACTCAGATCTTTCTTTTGCAATCGCAGGTGTGTCCCTCGATACATTCTGTGTTCTCAGTTCCTTAGCCTGGGTTTTTTTCTCAGGAGGCTACCAGTTTTCTTTCATGCCTCCAGAGTGTTCTCAGATACGGAGTAAAAATTCAGGCTTTTCTCCAGGTATCTGGGTAGGTTGGCGGTTCTCACCTGAAGACAGGGAATCCCTGGTTTCCCTTCTCAGAGGCTTGCCCGTCCTTAGCCAATTCTCCTTGACTTTGGTTTTCAAGCCATAAGTCTAACATGTTATTTCCTACAGTCTTGTCTTTTTTTTTTTTTTATACCTACTAGAAAAAAGTTTCCTAACCATCTAAATCTAACTCTTGAGGGGCAATGCTCATCTCTTGTCAGGGGAAGTTCGTTCCCTGTATATTGTGCATAATTATGTCACTAGTGTCCCAGGGGCTAGACCTCTAGGTCAGATTCCAAGTAAAAACATTTTTCGTGAAGCCTGAACCCTGTTACAAGCTGGACTGGTGTAGGGAAACAGTGAACTTCACACCCCTCCCCTTCAAATCTTCAGTACAAAGGCTTCTTTCCAGTGGGTGCTTCCCTTCGGGGGGGTTCCATCATTGGGTCTTGGTTTCTGCGAGAGTCCTTCTTTCATCAATCCCTGGAATCTCAGAGCATCTCTTTCAGGCCTGCTTTATTTCAGTCCAGAGGTCATTTAGTTCAGAGAGGACCGGATGATATTCCTGCCTTGTATCACACCAACGAGCATTTGGGACACAAGGCTTCCAGTCTCTCCTCAATAGCTATGAGTTTTGATCTCTAGCTGGCTTCTTTGGAGGTGTCTTATTCACTCATCCATCTGTCGGGCAAGGACAACACTTCGGCATAGTCGGGGCCACCGCAAGTGGACCCTTTGGCAGATCCTCTAAGCCGCATTAGCCAGGGCCACCACAAGTGAACCCTCTGCACACAAGCCCTAGCCACATCGTTCAGGGAGTAACGACAGGTCCAGATCTGAATTTTGCCTCCAGACTGAACCACAAGTTTTTTCCTTTTTCCTGTTGCAGGCCCCAGCTCGGGGTTCCTTCCAATGGACTTTATCTCAAGACTGGTCGGAGAAGTGTTCTCTCTCTCCCCCATATATCCCTTGTTTCCTAAGTACCTTTCTAGTTAAGGAATCAGTCACCATGATCCCGGTGGCTCTGGACAACCTTGGTACTTTCTGATAAAAAAAAATGTTTCAGTTAAACAGCCTTCTGGCTGCTTTCATTTCCACAAGCTACTTCCTTTCTTGCACTGGAGTAGTGTTTTCTCAGCTCCCAGTCTTCTCCTCAAGGCCTGGTTCTTGAGAGGCTAGCTCTCCTAGAGTCCCTGTAGCCAAATAAGGCCTGAAACGAGAAAAAAAAATTTTTAGTACCACGAAAACCTCAGTTTCCTAGTGGAAATTGTTTTTCCCCTGCGTACAAGGACAAGAGCCTAGAGTCTTTCAACCCTCTTTCCTCTCATGACTGGATTATTTAGTTCATGTCCAGGCATTACTATTTTGTACACAGAACTAGTTTGGTCTTTGTAACTTGTTTTCTGTAAAAATATATAAAGGTTTTATTTTCTTATGTACAGTAGGTCTCTTTTTTGGGAGTACACATAATGGTTACTCGGATTCTTTTTCTGTCAGGCAAGAGAAATCTGTCATTTCTCAGACCATTTCAAAGAATTCCACAAGGGGCCGTTTCACTTCCAGACCCTTCTAGGGACTGGAGTTTTTTCCCATGGAACACAAACCTCTGTATATTCAAGTTCATGGGGTGTCTCTTTGAACCTGTGACAATTCTGTCTTGAAGTGAGTAACATCGAAGACAACTTTTCTGCTTGTCTTTTCCTCTGTCAGATGGATTTTCAGAGTTTCAGGGTTTTGTTTTAGGCCTTATTCTCTCAGTGCCTTTAAGAACAATTTAGTCCTCTGGATGGATAGGAAATCCTTTTCCCAAATGTTACCATTTCCATCTTCATCAGCACTTTTTCCCTGCCTGTACTGCTCTCAGGCAAGTCCTGTCTAGGCTATCTCAAGCTGCTCAGATGGGGGCATGAATTAGTCCTGCTGGTCTGCCTCAGTGGTCTTAGCAGTTCAGGTACTGTCATTATCATCCCTTCTTTTCCTGCGTTTCGCAGAAAAGGAGAAACCAGTGACGAAGAGTATTTCCCCATGGGACTGTTTTCCCATATTTCGAGTCTGGTACAGCAAGGCTGACATTCAGCCCTTCTCGTGCTAAGAGCCTACTTCCTGGAGAACAGCTGCCTCCTCAGCAGTGTTCAAGGCTATATCCTTACTAGAAGTGTGCAGATCACTTATTTGAAATTTGCTTCTCACATTCAATAAGATCTTTTCTTGGATGTGTGGTCTGATAGGATGCCAAGCTTGGCAGGATGGTACTTCAGAGCCTCTTCTTAAATTCGGTTTCTGTGCCCTCCTTCCAACTACACTGCTTCGAAGTCTGCATCTGTCAATAGATGCTAAAGAATTCCTGGGGTGAGAAGAAACAATTACTCACCGAAGTAATATTAACTTCTTCCAGGGTATTCTTTAGCATTATTGACACTCCCACCCTTCCTCCCCTGGCAACCTTGTCTAAAGGCTATGTTAGGGGATTTAGCCAAATTTGATGACTGTCATTCTTTACTGTGATTAAAAAATAAATATATAATGTTTTCTTTATAGTGGGTTAGAATATATGGTGGGTTATTGCTAACAGGTTTTTTTGCCCCCTAGCAGGCACAGTTTTTGCTCTTTTTTGGCTCCGAAATGCGTTCTGAGGTCCCTCAGGCTGACTGCAGGCAGCACTCTAACTCTAACTGTATCCTGATTGGCCAGTGCCTTCCTAATTTGCATTGACTCCTCCTCTCCGGGGCAGCTGAACCCAGCTGGCATACTGCGTCTGTCAATAATGCTAAAGAATACTCTGGAAGAAGTAATGTTACTTTGGTGACTAATTGTTTCTTCTCTCATTTTTCCTCTTTTGGCCCTTGGGAAAGAACTGGAAGGCGCGTCTGGCGGACCGCCCCTTTATATTGACGTTGTATGACACTGGTCACCTGACATGGGGGCGGTCCCCTGCCAGAGACTGCTGGCTATAAATTTTCCCGTGGGGTCCTGACACCTTGGGAGTTAGTCCTATATGTGAATACCTACTGCAAGAGCGCCTCTCAGATCTACTGTTACGGTAAGTTCTTGCGTAACTGTACTATTCAAACACGGGCTTGTCTGTGGGTGGATACCTATACACAGTCTCTTCCAGTGTATGGGCACCAGTACACAATTAAAAAAAACTGTACAAGAGCAAGTACAAGGTTAGAACCGTGAACTCAAGCAGTGCACGGTAGGTGTAACAACATGAATGACGGCCATCCCTAGGCTGAAAACACTATATCCAAAAGAAATAAATTGCTGCACTCTAGAGCAACTGAATTGGAACACCAAACTGTACTGACAAGGGAAGAAAAATAAACTTTTATTAAATACAAGTTCAAACTACAAATGGTAGTCCAGATACAGCAAGGACGCAGCTACTCTAAAGGTGACCCTAGAGCTTTGACTCTCACAAGGCTTCCTGGGGGGGTCTGGTCAGGAGTGCAGGTACTGTTTTACATATAGACACTTCATCAATATTCATTAAACATCATATATATGTGTTAGTAAAGACAGCACAAGTAACACAGTTGTATAAAATAAGTGCAAAACAGTGAGAGAACTTTTTTAAAACTGAAAATAAATTAGATCGCCTAGTTTACTAGGGACACATGTTTTAAGAGAAATACAGGCTACGAAAGGGATTAGCTATGTGTAGTATGTGCTTAGTCCCATTTAATTCCTAAAGCAGAATGTATTGCCCCGAAGGAGTGGATGAATCAATTCTGTAAAAAAACAATCACAGAAAGGTTGGTTGGAACACCACTGTGATCGTCCCATCCTCCATCTCAAGGTATCTGCAGGAAACCCCCAGTTTTATATCTAAGAATATCGAATTATTGGGGGGAGGATTCCAGGGGTTCCACAGTACAACAATTCCAGACCTACTTGGAACATGAAAGAATAGGAAATTAGTAGTTGATCAAAAAGAACAGTTGACATCACATATGTCTCATCACTGGAACACGATCCAAAAAAAAGAAAAAAAAAAAAGCTATTTGAGAAATGGTTTTGAATCCCACTGCTCGTTCAGTCCCATGGTGTTTAGTTTAAGTATCCAGGTGCTCTCTTTCTTAAGCAGTTAGTTTTCTCTCACTTCCCTGTTAGGTTGTGGTAGCCACTCTAAACCATGAATTTCAAATCATCTGGCTTAGATCTGTGGCTCACAGCAAATTGTACTCTGACTGGAGCATTCTGTTTGTTATTGACAATGGACCTGGGACCCAGTGTTTGTTTGCCCTGGTGCAAACGGGTGTTTGCTCGCAGAAAAAGGGGATTACTCACAGTGTGTGGGGTCAGTTTTCAGACCCCCCCCCAAATAGCCCCCGAAAACCCCATTAGCACCCGAGTGCTAAGATACCCCTGCACCTGTGCAAAGCAAGGTGGGGGGGCGTCCCTCCACGCATATGGACGCAACGGTATATCCAGAGGTTTGTACCAGCAGTAATTCCCACCCGAATGGGCAGAATTTACCGCCATTGCAGACCCCTCTTAATGGAGTTCAAGGCCCTGGTGGCGGCCAGTGGTAGTGCAGCCACCCGCCTCATCCAGCTAAACATGTCCCTGGTGCCCAGTGGTGTCTCCCCCAATTGATTGCAGTCCCCATGCTCAACTCGGTTATGCCTGGTGGTCACCCTGCCCACTGTTTGCTGGTCAACGAAACAAGTACAGCACCCCCCCTTCCAGAGATGTCCTTGGCGCCGAGGGGGTGGCAGTGGTCCCCACCCCCACATCACTGATTCCAGGCTATGTAACACAAACACCATTCAGTCCTGTGCTGATGGTGTACTGTAAGGTGCAGGGCAAAAAGAAAAAAAAAGTCTCTGGTGTGTCCAGTACAGCCCCCACCCACCACCTTCACTTCGCCAGTGAAGTAATCTCTGCATCCCACCTCCCGGTACCTGAATCATCTGTACCATGGGAGCCGATATGGTGACCGGCACAGCCTGCCTTACACCTCCTTGGCTGGCCATATATACAAATCTACAGAGCGCGCACGTCCTCTCTACTGGGCGTACACCCTCTGTACTGAAGGGGGGGCTGTTGCATTTTCTATCTAGCACTTTTTTGTCTGTCAACTGTCACGGTAAACACACATTGCTAGCGACTACAGCAGCTTCTTTTACGTCAAATTTTTTTTTTCCTTTTTAAAGCTGCTTGTGGTACGATTGCGGATACGTCTAGGTAGTGGTGGCTTGTGGCAGCATTCGAACTTGTGCTGCAGTAGTGATGTCCTTCGTGCAGCACATTATCATGACATCGCTACTGCAGCACAAGTCATGAATTTCTATTGTGAATTGCGTTCCACCATACACTGTTGATGTAACAATTTTACATTTTTTAACTCTTAAAATCTGCACATTTTTGATTTTATATATATATATATATATATATATATATCTATAAAACATGGAAAATGAGTAGTGATTTCATACATTTGGGCATGATAAAGTATTTAAGAGTTGGTCTAACCATGTCACATAAAATGGGCATTGGGAGATAAATATTAAGTGTCAAGTTGGTTGAGATCAAAATATAAATGAGCTTCTTCTTGTGGCAGCCATATAGACCACATCCTCATACTTTAGGTTAGTTAGAAGCATCTGATCTTCGAGGCTTTCTGTCCATTGAGTCATATCATGGAACTGTAAGCTATCAGCTTTGGGACCACCTGGAAACTTTTTGCATGGTGGGGCTGCTCATGTTGATGTGCTTGTCTGCACCCATATGACTTCACATTCCCAGCGTGCTGCACTTCTTTCTCCTGCTGTCAACAGCTCATTGGTCCACCACTGCTGAAGAACACCATCAAACTTTGCAAGCAGTCACTGTTGCGGTCTACTTCTTTTAATTTTTACTTTTTTAGTGAACAAAGACTCGTTCTTATGTTGCTGTTGCGGTGATGTTTAAAATTTATAAAGACCACTCTGTTTGTATTGGTTGTCTTGGCTTAAACCATGACGTGAAACCTTGCACAATTTGCTAGGGCTTTAACCATGCAACCAGGAGACATCATAAGAAGGATTTGGAAAATATTCTTTTGATCCAAGAAATGGAGAAACAGACTGTCAGCGGTGGCTTCCCCATCATCACCCGCCGTCAGCCTGTCGGTCTCAGCAGTAGACTGTGGCTGTCATTGAATCAGAGGGAAAAAAGACAGGTTGTCTAACACAAGACAAGTATTGTTTGTATGGCGCCCATTCCCAGAGGCTCTGGGTGCTTCACAGAAAAGTCTGCAGACAAACACCACTCGGACAAGGAGAAATGCAGAAAGGAAAAGGACACTTCTCCAGACTGTTTCCATTCACCACTTAATTGGGGGTAAGTCCACAAAGACGGGACCCCAGCTACAACCTTAGGTCCTGCACACACATCCTCCCCCACCCCCGTGCTAACAGACACCCAAGGTTCGGGGTCTGGCGTCCACTTTTTCTTTCCAGTCAGGGACTCGCAGCCTATTATGTCATTTGGCACTGTACCATCTGCGCTTCAGCCATAGACTCTTCCGGGCTCCATCAACACAGGCATTGTAGCAAACAACGCTGGAGCTATTTCAGCACCTACAGCTGTTGACACGTCCTTATTCCGCCCCTGCTTTAATGCCAGGCCCGGAAAGGCTGCTGTCGGCAGGAGGCCCATCGTCTGCTCCTCCTCATGTTTCTCTTCATCTCATTGACCCTTTGTTTATACAGGTGACCGACGACAAACTAGAATGTAATCCACAGTACATGGAGATGGAGGAGGAGGCCATGAAAAGGAGGAAGAGATAATAGATGTGACTGACTCAGGCTCCACTCTGTCCTCTTGCACTGAGTGGTGTGGGTCGCTACATCTAGATATTCCTCGAGGATGCCTTATTTCAGGCCTTCCTTAAACAGATTCAGGCCAAACGGGTTCCAGGCTGAGGAAGTGGAATCTTCCAAGAAAAATCTTTGAGTTCTTGCAGATTTCAGCCTCTCCTACAGTGATTATTCCTCTGGTGCATTCTGCTCTAGATAGTGCTACTTTGGCTGCATGGCATAGGTCTGCACAATTGCCTGTTCCCAGGAAGGTGGATAAACAGTGTCCTGCCCCTTTTGCAAAGCCATATTATTCTTCACAGCCTGAAACAAACTCTGTAGTAATAATGGCTGCCTAAAACACTTGAGCTGTAGTCCTTCTAACAAAGATTCTAGGAAGCTGGCTGTGATGGGTAAGAGGACTTCTGCCTCAGCTATCCTGGGCCTAAGAATTGCAAACTATCAGGCATATGTGTGTAAATATCAGACTTGCCTTTGGAAAGCAGTGGCCATGTTGGCTGAAAAGCTGCCTGAGGGCCAGGACAAAAACTATTTATTGGCTCAGCAAGCAATTGATGATGGCCAAGTGGTAGGTAAGCACCTCTTCAGATTGGCCTATGATGCATCTGTTGCTAGGGCTGCTGTCTCTGGAATTTGCATTCGTCGCCACTTCAGGCTTCAGGTTGGCTGGTTTTTCCTTTGATGCATAATAATCAGTAATGAATGCTCATTTCAGGGGAAGACAGCTGTTTAGTAATGATGTTGAAAATACTTTGACAGATCTGCAGATGCCGAGGATGACTCTCTGGTCCTTGCAGTTTGAACCCCAAACTCCGGGAAGAGTCATGGTTCTTTTGTAGGCATTGTGCCTGTCCTGGCTGAGCTTACTCCAGAGGCCCCGGTCGTGAATCACAGAGGTCTCAACCCTCTACCTCCCAGGCCACAAACCTGCTTCTTGATGCCCGTGCCAGACTTAAAGATCAATTACCAGCACCCCTGCCTTGCCTGGTACGTTCTGACTCTCCTTCTTTGCCTCTGGCCTCGATGTCTCAGGAGGTTTTGGTCTGAGACAGGATCTCCCTCTTTCTGTCAAAGTGGAGGGAGATCACAGCAGGTGATTGGCTTCTGAAAGTGATTCGGCATGCACATGCCCTAGAGCTCTTTACTGTTCCTCCAGCTACCCCCCCCCCAAGCAGATATCTTTTTGGACATCTTGCTCTTCTGCAGGAGGAGGTTCAATGCTCACCCCATCCTCTTTCAGCCCAGCAACAGTGAACAGCTGTCCGCTCTTCCTGAGTGCTACTCTCAGCAGCTCACCCCATCCTCTTTCAGCCCAGCAACAGTGAATATCCATCTCCTCCCCGAGCACTACTCTCAGCAGCTCACTCCATCCTCTTTGAGCCCAGCAACAGTGAATAGCTGTTGGCTCCCCCTGAGTGCTACTCTCAGCAGCTACGGAATGCAGCAGCTTCGAGCAGCTCCTTAGCAGTGTTTGAATTTAATTTTGGCGCCTTTTCTCTTTACTGCAGTCTGCTTCTTGCTCCCTTTACCAAGAGCACTGTCTGTATAATATTTAACTGCAGGACTTCACTAGCTGATTTCTGATTTCTGTATTGTAATTTAAACTGTTTTACTGCATTTATTTAAACAGGCTTGCTCCATCCCAGCTGCACTCCTCTTGCTAGTGTTCTTAAAGTCCTGGCTATAGTACAGCTGCAGCCCCGGACGCTCTGGAAAAACCTCTTATTTCATGTTATTTGGGCTAAGTCTTTAACATTGAACTCCCTCCAGCGTATCTCCCTTCCCCCGCCTGTCTCCTGTTTCACTCCCTTCCCTTCTCAGGACCTTATTTAATCGTCCCTTTGTCTCTCTCTCTCTCTCTCTCTCTCTCTCTAGCTCACCCCATCCTCTTTCAGCCCAGCAACAGTGAATAGCCGTCAGCTCCTCCTGAGCGCTACTTTCAGCAGCAGGTATGGAGTACAGCGACTTCCAGCAGCTCCTTAGCAGTGTGTACCCACCATGACACCCACCCTTGGTTGATCTGCAGTTTATAGTGTCAGAAGGTCACATGACTCAGACAAACCACCACACTTTGACCATGTCCTCACTTTCCCACTTGCAGCTTATCACAACTCACCACCAGAGGCCACTATTCTGCCCTTCCTCATGGGCACACAAGGTAGCCTTGTTGTTGGCTCCATCCACAACACACTGAGCACCTCTTTACCAGTGGCTCCTGCATCTTGCTTCCCACCTAGATGTGAAGCCCCACACCCAGGCTTTTGCTTAAGCCCTGCTCGCTCTCCCCCTCACACGTGGCTCCACAGTCCATGCCTCTACCTAAGTCCATGTCTGCGCTTATTGAACTACTTATCGCTAACTTCTCGGTTTCTCCTTTCAGGGGATATTGAAACTAACCTCCCCCCAATGTCCGTCCCTTTGCCTTACCCGCTTCTTCATGGAGCAACAATAAAGGACTGCAAATTGCCCATATGAATGTCCACAGCCTAAGACCCAAACATCCTGAGCTTGAAGCTTGGACCCGCCATTATAACCCTGATGTGCTCGCCATCTCAGAAACCTGGCTGAAACCAGCCATCCTCTCCCATGAGATCTCTGTCCCCGGCTACAACATCTTTAGGTGTGATCGGCCCTCTAAACGTGGTGGTGGCATGCTCATTTTCACTTGCTCTGCCCTGACAGTATCTGAGCTGGTGCACCCCACCTGTGATGCCTCATTAGTGGAGTTCATCTATATTACTGTAGTTCTTGGACAAGTGAAAAAATTATTTATTGGCTGTATTGATCTCCCACCTAGTGCCCCTACCTCATCCCTTATCTCCCTCATTACATCCTGGCCCAGCCTCCCACCTGTAGACTTGGTGATATGTGGTGACTTCAACAGCAGTTGGCTAGGTACCGGGTTGGGATCTGTCCATAACACCCTGGCTGCTGATCATTTCTCACAGCTCATCAGCGAACCTACTAGGCACAACAAAAAATCTGGTCACCATACTCTCCTTGATTGGGTCCTCACTAACAATCCCCTTCACGTTAAAGCAACTGGTATACTCCCCGATTCAGTGAGACCACTCTCCCACCTTCTGTGTTTGGAGGAACAATTTTCCTAAACCACCCCCTAAAGTCTTGTCAGCTTAGGGATATGACCACGTTTCGCTCTCAAGCCTTCATAGCCTCCCTCTCCCAGGCTGACTGGTCTCTGGTCAACCACATACCCGCTGTTGACTCAGCCTTGGAATACTTCACTAATACCTTCAACTCCATAGTCAACCTCCATGCTGCTATGGGCAACAGAGATCTAAGGGTGCCCGTGCCCCTTGGCTTTCCAAGGAACTCTGAGGTCTCATGGCTTCACGGGATGCTGCCTGGAAATCATTTGTGTTCCGGCCTGTCTGCCGACCGGCAGGCATACAGATACCTGAGAAATTTATGTAAGCGCAAGCTGCACTCGGCTAAATGCTCTTCCTTCCGAACCCTACAAACTAACCATCTCTCTAACCCTAAAGAATTCTGGGGACAGATAAACTCCCTTCTAAAAGGCAAATCCTCCTCCATACCTAACACCATGTACCTCAACGGCTCTCAGATCACCGACCCCACCACTATCACTACCTAAGTTCAACCAAGTCTTCACTGACCTGTCAAGGCATAAGGCCTCCCTCTCCGTCCATGGCCCCCCTCCCTCCTCCCCAACTACCACACTTAACTCCACCTTCCACCTCAGATTGGCCACCCAGAAAGAGGTCTTACGTCTCCTTAGGTGCATCAAGGATAACAGCTCACCAGGGTTCGACTCCTTGGAGCCCCGTTTTTTTAAAAATCTGTGCTCCTGCCATTACCTCCCTTGTGCACGACCTGTTCAATAAATCCTTCTGCTCAGGCACTGTGCCTTGCAAGTGGAAAGCTGTAGTAGTGGTCCCTATCTACAAGAGTGGCCCAAATTCTGCTTTTGAGAATTATCGGCCCATGTCCATACTTTGCCCTCTTGCTAAAATCCAAGAGAACATCATTCACTTTCAAATCTAGTCTCATTTTGAGCTTAGTAGCTGTCTTTCCATTTATCAGCATGGTTCCCATAAATCCCATAGTAGTCACACTGCCATCATCAAGGTAACTTCGGACATCCTCAGTTCTGTGAATAAAGGCCTAGTCACTGGTGCAATATTTGTTGATCTAACCAAGGCTTTTGACCTTGTTAATCATTATCTGTTGCTCCAAAAACTGCTGCTATTAGGCTTTGGCTCCTTATCTTTAAACTGGTTCTTCGGTTACCACACAGGCCATACTTAGTGTGTGAAATGGGCTGACCATACTTCCCCTTTCAGTGCCATTATGGATGGGGTTCCCCAGGAGTCTATCCAAGGCTCTCTCCTGTTCTCATTATTCAATAACTTCCTCAGCACTGCGGTGGTGCGTCAGTTCAGCTGTACGCTGATGACTCCTTCCTGTACAGTATCCGTGGCTTTGACGGCGATTGAGCGCCTACTGAAAGGCGACTCCAGTCACGTGCCTGTCTTTGGGGCGACTGGGGAGGTGGGCGACGGATTAGGCGCAACGTAGCGACATCCTGTCGCTACATGCCTCCCCCACGACCGGACAGAGAAACCGCGCCGAGAGTAGGGTGGAGGTGTTGTAGGGGTGGCGCCATTAGCTGGCTTCTTCCGTGGTGGGTGGGTACAGGGCTATAGCGGAAATGGTGCTGGGTCCGGCCATAGGTACTTTTTTTGCTCCCGGCCTGCATTTTTACCGTGTTTGTACCCCTCCTGACATACAACCCCGAGTTGAGAATCTTTAAGTAGGGGTGCAGTGGAACAAGCCCTGTTCCCCCCCATGAAATGAAAAAATCAACTCACTGGCGCAGTTTTTCCCAGTCGCCAGGGAGTCATTAAAAATATTTTTTCTCAGCGATGTGCCATTGCCCTAATGGCAATCGCATATCACATAACTTCGTCCTGAACAGGTCCTCCTCTGACCTGACTTTGTTGATTCGCCAGTTACAGCAGGATTTCTGGAGCCTGAGGTATGGTTACTCAAAAATCTCCTTGTACTCAACACCAAGAAGACTAAATCAATGCTTTTCTATCACCGCTCCCGTAAGCTCACCTGTCCACTCCCCTTTGCGACTAACTCCTCTTGTGGCGACCCTCTTGAATTGGTACAATCCTTTAAATATCTAGGTATCACCTTGGATTCCAACCTCACTTTTGATGCCCACGTTACCAATGTTGTCAAGACCCTACACTAGAAACTAGGACTGCAGTATCACCTTCATCCCTACCTAACTCCCCCCTCCCGCATGGCCATAGCCTCATCCTTTTCTTCTTCCTCTTATGGAGCGCCTGTTCTCCTTTCCCCCCAGGTCTCCACCCTTGCCTGGCTGAAACAAACCTACCATAGGATAGGATGCTTCGCTCTTGGTACTAACTCTAGGAACACCATTGCTATGTCCTTGCCTCTCTTGGTTGACCTTCCCTCGAAGCTAAACTGCAATACTCCACCCTATGTCTGATCTTTAGACTAGTTCATACGTTCACTCCTTCATGTCTTAAAACCTTTATCCAACGAAAAGTGATGACAAAAGTCCTTAAGGTCGGCTAGCCTTCCACTACTTGCTATCCCTAAACCCCGACTAGTGGTTGGTCAGAGAGCCTTCTCCTTTTCGGTACCCTCTCTCTGGAACTTCCTCCCACCTGCATTTCTAACCTGCTCTTCTTTATATCTGTTCAAGCACTCTCTCTCAAATCCAATCTAGCCGCCTCCCAGTACTGCACCTGTACTTGAGATCTCCCACCTATAGCGCCTTGCTCACTCCACCCCTCTTCCTCCCTCTTACATGCATTTCCCCTCATCTTTGCTCTTCCTTATATCTTTATGCACTCCTGCACCATGCCTTATCCTACTCTTCTATTTGCTTCACCCCTGTCTACTTTACTTTAATGTGTCCTGCACCCTTACTTGTATGTCATCTGCCTATATTTATTCTTTCTCTACTTAAACCTGCTCCATTAGGTTATTTCTGAGCGATTCGTAATTTATACTATGTCGTGTTTATTTCATGACACAATTGTAGCTACTTGTGTGCATTGTATGTATTCTATTATGATTCGTAGTTTTTTTGAGATTTCTAACTTTATTTACATAGTTGTAACTACTGACAGTGTTTTTATATATTCCTCTGCTGCTGTTCTTATTTTGAACCTCCCATTGTACCCAACCCTGAAAAAGGGACAGTCTCTCTCAGTGGGCATACTCGGTTACTAAAATTCAAATAAATAAATCCTCCTCTGCAGAAGTGCTGTGGAATTAGTCCCAGCTGCAAAAATAAATCAAAGCTTTTACTCCCAGTACTTCTGGTTCCAAAGTGAACTGGGATTTATGGCCTGTATTAGACCTCTGGGGTCTGAACTTGTACATAGAATACAAGAAGTTCAGAATGGTGTCCGTACAGTCCCTGTTACTTCTACAATTAAAAGGGGACAGGATGGTCTATTAGACATGAAGGATGCTTATCTTCACATCAGAATCAGGCAATCTCATAGAAAGTATCTGTGATTAATGCTTCAGGGCTGTCACTGCCAATTTCATGTTCTGCCCTTTGGCTTATGTGCTGCACCGCATGTCTTAAAGTATTTGCAGTGGTGGCAGCGGTCCTTCGCAAGGAGGATCTGTGCATCTTCCCTCACATAGATGATTAGATGATTAACTGTTAAAAGATCTGTCTCAGAAAGCATTTGTATAGCCACTGTTTCAGATCTGTCAGTTGTTCAACTGACTGGGTATTGTTGGTCAGCGAGACAGACTCGGTCCTTATCTCCTGCCAAACCAATACATAGGAGCTGTACTTGACACAGGTCTTGGTCAAGCATTCCTGCCCTTGTACCATGCCATTGCACTAATGGCACAGGCACAGCTGGTCACCACCACTGATTTATATGTCAGTTCGCTGTCTCTTAAGACTGATCTGCCATAATGACAGTTCTGCTGGCCAGCCTACATATGAGGATTCAGCAGTGGTTCCTCAGAGTGCATTGATCTCAGCACTTGGAGGAGTTGGAGCATCTCATACAGGTCACTCCTCCTCCTCTACTTCATTCCCTCTTCTGGTGGCTGGACCAATACTAACTAGAGAAATGATTTCTGTTTCTGCGGCTGCTCCCCCAGCTGGTTATGATCACAGATGCCTCAGGGTGGGTTGGGGGCTCATTTGGAACCCTCAGAACCCAGGACCAATGGTGCTCTCTGGCTACGATGCTTCATGGCAACACTCTGGAGATGAGGGATGTTCTACTTGGCCTACAGGTCTTTGCAGCTCTACTTCCGGGAAATCAGATGTTGATCCACACAGACAGCATATTGGTGATGTACTTTATCTGTTGACAGAGCGAAGTTCATTCACGTGCTCTCTGCAGAGAAGCAGTGAGTGTTTTACACTGGGTGGTGGAACGTAACATGTTTCTGTCTTTGGTATTCGTCCCTGGGACCCTGAATGCACTTGTGGATCACCTCCTTTGATCCAGTGTGCTCTGCCATGAGTGGAAACTCTTGGACTTTGTCATGGTTGACCTCTTCAAAAAAAAACTGTAGTCTGGACAGAGACCAGTTTGCGTCTCCATACAGTGCAGAACTGCTGCTTTTCTGCTTACTCCAGGGTCTGGAGTTTTTTTTGGCGAGACACGTCCTTCTCTTGGAAAGAGGTTTCTTTGTGCTTTCCCCCATTCTGTCTAATACAGAGGGTTGTGGTACTGTGTGAGTTGAGCATGCCATCTTGATTCTGGGGGCTCTGCACTAGCCCAGACAAATTCGATTTCCATTTCTTCAGCAGTTGGCAATGGACCCTCCTGTCACGCTCCCCCTGCAAGCAGGGCTTCTGACACAGGAGCATGGTGTTTTAGTGCACCCGGATCTTTGGTCCCTGCACTTTCATGCTTGGCTCCTAAAGACATAGTGCTCTTCCACTTTGGGGTTAATGTGGCAGTGGCTGTTGACTGCTAGAAAGCCATCTACACAGTACACTCGTTCACAAAAATGGAAATGTTTTACTATATGGTGCACTCGGTATGCACAGAACCCTTTTACATGTCCATTTCCTAAATACTGGACTGCCTGTTGTCCTGGACTAGGGTATTCCTCAATAAAGGTCCACCTGGCCGCTCTGTTGGTCTTTCATGCCCTATCAGGGGGTAAAACAGTGGCCCGGAGGTTTCCTGTAGATTCCTAAGGGGCATCCACCTTTTGCGCACCCCCCTTCCCATCCAAGCTCCATTTCTGGTGAGGAACTTTAATTTGAGACCTTCACTGCCCCTCTCTTTGAACCTGCAGCTACTTGTAAGAGGTGCATTTGCAATTGGAGGATACTGTTTCTAGTGGCTATGATGTTTGCCTTACGCATCTTGGAGTTGCAGACTCTGGTCACAGGTCCTCTTTTACTATTTTTCACAAGAATATGATCACCTTATGTACCACTGCTCATTTTCTTCCAAAGTTTGTGTCTGAAAGAACACTCAAGTCATACTTTAGACCTTCCTGTTTACGTTTCCTCTCTCAAGGATAATGGGGAACATCGTTTACATATGCTGGATGTTCATAGGATGTTGCATTGGTACCTGGATCGTACAAAGGATGTTAGAAAATCCTCGCAACTGTTAATTGCTTTTGCCTCCAGAATGGCAGGCTCTCAGATTTCTAAACAAGACCTGTCAAAAAGGCTGGCCAGTTGTGTTGCATTTAGGCCCTGTCCACACTGCCCCTCTGTAACTTTACAGAGTATCCAAACCGTTACCGCAAAGGTTTGCGTTTACACCTGTAACGTTACAGAAGGGGTTTTCGTAACAGTTGTTGAAATCACATGAGGTGGTTTTAACAACGGTTATGAGACCGGTTACGCCTTGGTAACGTTACCGAGCGTAGTGTGGACGCGTGGCACCGGTTCCCTAGTGCAGCGTGAGCTGCATTGTGGGATCGGGTGCCATGGTAATGGTCACCCAGCTTCCCAAGTGTGGACTGGCAGTGCCGGTTCCTTAATGGACACCGCGGCAGTGTGGACGGGACCTTAGTTACCAGAAGCGTGGCCAGCAGCTTCTTGGTCCTGTTCATGCACATTCCATCCGAGGGGTGGCTGCCTCACTGGCCTGATTTCAGACTGTGTCCGCTGTAGACATCTGTGTTGCTGCCACTCTGAGTACTGTTCATACGTTCACTAAACACACTACAGACTGGACATCGTCCCTCGTAGATGTGCCAGCTTTGGCCTCCGTGTTATGCAAGGCCTCTTTACGTATGATTGATAGATCCTGCCATCTTTGATACTGCTTGGAAATTGTTCCATGATGTGGCTCAGTGGAGGGAGATATCCTCGAAGAATAAAGAATAGTTACCTACCATAACAGTAGATCTTCGAGAGAGACTCCTCCATTGAGCCACAGCTCTTCCTCCCACCTTCCCGCTTATCACATGACTGGTGGCTATACTGCCTGCTGTTGCAAGCTGTTTCTCCTTTGATGCCACCTGTGGCTTCCATATTCAGATTTCTATATCCTCTTCTGTGTGCCTTTTGTGGTCCTGGTTGCTTTGGTCCCTGCCAATCCAGTGATTCCCCAAGCTCGTCTTAGGCAGGGAACTGACATGCTGGGATGCCAACATTAAGTGGGCACCGACAAGGTGCATCGATGTTAGCAGCTCCAGCCTGGAAAAAGTTTGTGTGGTCCTGACGCCAGTGGCTTGTAGCTCAATGGAGGAGATTCTCTTGAAGTTCTGCTGTTACAGTAGGCGCTTCCTTGCACAGAGTTTATCTGTTGGCATAGTCAATGTTTTTTTTTTTCCAGGACATTAACAACGCCTAGCAACACCTTGAACAGTCTGAGAAAGGCTATGAGGAGTGGATGTTAAATGAGATCAGAAGGCTAGAAAGGCTCGACCATCTGGCAGAGAAATTCCGACAGAAAGCTTCCATCCATGAAGGCTGGACTGAAGGTATACTGTTTTCTTCTTTACCACTGGTAGTATTGGGGGTCCTAGCCAAGTTTATAGACAGTAGTGTTGGGCGTTTGGTACCCAGCATCTTTTCTGGTTTGCACTGTGACCTCTGTTATCTCTTTTTGGATTTTTTTTTTTTTTGTTAAATTGATTTACACCATATAAAATGGGGTCTGGACAGTTCTAGTTCCTCATTGGTCAGGGTGCCATCCCATAATACTGTATTAACCTAACACAATCTCTGATAGGGTTCATTAATCGAGAGCACAACCTGTTTGGGCAAAAAATGTCAGCATGCTAATACCATAACCTCAGGGTCATAAAGGTCACAATGCAAATAAAATAACCCAGCAAGATCAAAAAACTCATGCAAATTCAAAAAACAAACCAAATTTACCAGCTTATTATTCCCTGTCAAAATTGCTCAGGAGTCATAAATTCCAAAGGAAATTCATCCAACAGAAGCGAAAAAGTTACTTCATACGCAGAAATCTGAACTTGAAAAGTTTTAGTGCTGCTCATATACAACATAAAACCTTACACACCTAATAAACCTACCTCACAGTTCTGGTGTTTGAAACATAGCACTCAAAATGTAGTTTAAATCCTGGGACAGAATACCGACCATTAACATTTGCACAGCCTGGTTATGATGGGCAAAACTGATTTCCCAAAACAAAATATATGAAATCCAATAAGTCTTTTCTCTGGTTATAAGTGACAGAAACATCACTTATAATAAACGCATTAAAGCCTGTATGGCATTTCTAGTGCTCTTTGTGAGAGGGGGGAACAGGGCTGGTAGAGAGTGGGCAGTTGTAGATGTTGGCATTTTAAAGGGATGCATTATTTGTCTGGGTTTATGGAACAGTAGAGTGTTGAAAAATAATTTGCCCTTTTCCACTCACTCCCAAAAGTCAGTCCGTCTCCTGTTGCACACTTGTGATCCCTATTTATTGAACAGAAAATGACATCAGCAGTATAAAATGTTAGCATACTGTGCAAGAGTCTTTTAGCACTGTATGGAAGAAACTTTGGGAGGTGGGGGCCTTGATACCCCGACCCCTAGAGTAAGCGTCGGACGTTCATGGCTGCATTCTTCCTCCGACCAATTCCGATGCCAGTCCTTGGTTGGTTTACAGGGCTTGCAGAAATGCTGGGTGGCCCATGTTCTCCCTCCCTGGGATTCTAGTACCTCATCTCTGTGTCATGTCCATCCCCTGACCAGCTGCAGCCCGAGATCCTGGAGTCTGCACCAGAAGACATACGAAGAGAGACTAAAGGAGCTTAATATGTATAGCCTTGAGGAAAGGAAGGAGAGGGGGGACATGATAAAACTTCAGGTACCTCAAGGAGTCAGCAAAGTCCAAGAGGGTAGAATCTTTCAAAAAAAGAGGTGTGCAAGAACAAGGGGCACAATTTGAAGGGGGCAGCTCAGAGGTAATGTAAGAGTATTTTTTCACAGAGAGGGTTGTGGATGTATGGAACGGCCTTCTGGAGGAGGTTGTGGAGTCAAAAACAGTGGTGGAATTCAAACATGCGTGGGACAGTCAGACAATTCTAGGGGGTTGGGGTAGGAAGAAGTAGGCTGCTGGTTAACTAGGATCTGCAGCTTATCCATTAGGTAGGGAAATGGGCAGACTGGGTGGGCCAAGCGGTCCTTATCTGCCGTCAAATTCTATGTTTCTATCTATGTTAGCTCACCTGTGGGAACCCCCCCCTCCTTTTTTTTTTTTTTTCTTTCTAGGTGGCTGCCTCATCTTTGAGCCAACCATTTTCTTGACCTGACCCTCTCTGTCATGGCCATTGAGGCAGTTGTAAGCCAGCAGGCATGGTGCTCGGGTGCTGGACTCCTGAATAGAACAGCTTAACAGATATTTGAAACCTTTTACTGGTTTGAAAAAAGAAAATTAAAAAGCTAGATTGGATTTTTTGCCTCATTCTGTTGCCATTTTTATCTTGCCTTGCAAGTTACAAATATGCTGGATTCAAACAAGCTGTCAGATGGGTATCAATGCACAGGCATAGGTGGTGTTAATTATAAGACCATTTGTTCAGTGGTGGTGGTTTGAGTGGTGTATAGTTGTTAAGCAAATAGTTTTGTACAGATATTTTAAAAAATGAATTGCTTTATGTGGGAGGCTTGTGAAAATAACTGGAAGAAACTAGGAAAGGTGAAGACTGCTGTGAGTTTAAAAAAAAAAAAAAGCTACTTTTTGACCTAAAATACTTTTTTTGCTTGCTAAGCATTACACAGTTAAAATATTTGTCAATTAAAATACCAGAGTTTTTCAGTCTACAAAACTAGAACTGGTACTTCCCTTTTTGTCAAGAAAAAAATATTATATATATTTATGTAACCGCAGAGTCTGAAAAAAATAGAAACCAGAACCCAACTTGAGCAATGCTGGGAAGTATCGTAAGAAGCTAAGGGTACTGAGGGTTATTTCTGGCAAAGTGCGCAGAGTAGGGATTTCTCTCTGGTCCTTAAACCAGCAGTTTGTGGTAGTCTGCAACATTTTCATGATACAGGTTTTTATTGTAATTTTTTTTTTTTTTTTGCAAAAATGTGTTTGACACCCCGAGATTCTTAATTGGTTATCTTTTCAATCTCCTCAGGTATTTAAAAGAAAATGCCTTTATGACTACCACTGCAATATTTTAATCTATTCTAGTTAGGGTACTTTTTGACTGCAAATACAGGATTTATACTGTAGATGTATGGTGATGACGTTGGCTCATGTTTCTGATTGTAACTAGCATCATGCCACACCAAGATGTTTAATTGTTTTATAGTGGGAATTGCAAGAGAGCAAGAACTTTTAAAAGCTTCAGAATCCCATATCTTGGTTCAGAAATGAAAGAAAATGAAAAGAAAATTTCATATGGTGTTTTTTTTCCTTGAAACATGCTCACTAACAAATACTGCTGGCCTTTTAGCTCTACATGCAGCCCATTGACGCAATAGCTGTATTAGCTTGTTCTAGTATTTTAAGCCGGTTTTCTTTCCAAGAGAAGCTACCCATTTTCTGAAGTTTGAGCAATAATTTGATTTTTTTTTTAAACAAGAAAAAATATAACTTGGCTGTTGCAGTGCATGGCAGTCTTAGCAGCACTGTAGTTTGGGCAACAAAGAACTGAACTAATCATCAGTGCTTTTTGTGAAATCCAGTGAAAAGTTTTATAAAAAAATCATTGGGCTTCCTTGTGAGAGATGCCATTTCTAGCAGAGATTGCATAAACTTAAGACTGTATTGCATTGCATCAGAGTTCACTTTTCTGGCGTTCTCCCACACAATGCAGTCATTTAGGAAATAAAAACCAATATGGTGTCTTGGGAAAACATCCCCCAGTTGGTTTATCCATTTGTGTGAACTGGGAATTCCTCATTTCAGAGGTGAAACTCGCAGCTGCTCCTGAAGTGTAGTCTGAGTGTCTATGTACATCAGTGTTTTGTTAAAACCCCTCAGTTCACTTTGTTGTAACAGCACTTTGCTGTTGTGCTTGTGTAGCAGACATAGAACTAAGTGTACTGCTTGGATTCCCGTTTTGACACTTAGTGATCTGAAGACACTAAATGAGCATGTCAGCTGGTGAGTGACAACAGCTGCTACTTTTATATGACTGTAGAAATGCTGCTGCTGTGGAATTCAACCACAAAAAATCAAAAATGGGCTGCTACACACAGCGGTCAGATTGAGCAGGTAAATTTATTTAATGAACAAAGTAGTAGTACATTTTATTTTTATACATTGGTGCATTTCACCATTAGGGCAACAAAACCTTACTTACAGGGTGGTCCTGTTTCAGGTTACAGTTCAAATGTTTCACAGTAATACAGACAAATGAACACAGTTAGACAGAACATGTCTAAACAGTACAAGCTTTAAAAAAAAAATGTAATAAAAACATGTGAAGGCTCCATTGTATGTAAGTGCAGCATGTCTCTAATTCCAATTTCGTGGCAGTATTGAAAGCCTTTGGTTTAGGGGCTAGTACTTTAATTTTTGGATCAGTATCATTCCAAAACTTTGCCACTGTCAGTGTAAATGATGAAGTTCTAGGAGTGGTATACGTTGTTCATCCACACGACCCACCCAACCTCCCCGGCTTTGACGCGTAACCTGGCTTCCAGCGGGCTAGATCTGGCGTCATGGGGCGGAGCTGAGGGTTTTACCACGTGGGTGGGAGGAGCCAGCTTGAAGACCACCTGGCAAGAGTTAAAGTGGCAAGGAACCTGCCAGGCAGTGTGGATGAGCAACATATACCACTCCTAGAACTCCTGTTACAGGTGAGTGACCTGTATTTATTCCCCTCCTTCCAGTGGCATTATTGAAAAAGGCCTTTACTAGTGTTAGTTCAAGCCCTGAAACCAGTATTGTAATTTTGAAAAGTCAGATTACAGTTTTTGTTCTCCATGTTTGCGGTTTTCGCCAGATGCGACCAGTACAGTATAGTCAGCATAAAGTCGAATTTCTGTGTTTGATAGCTGGTAGAGCATTCATGCCTATTAGGAGTACCAGGGGACCTAGTATGGAGCCCTGTGGTACTCCCTTGTAGACGTCACATAGGTTAATTTGTCTTCAGTGCTAACTCTTTGAGTTCTGTTCGTGATGTATGAGGGAAATCATTTCTGTACTTACTCCAAAATATTTAAATTATTCATCCTTTCTAGCAAAATTAAGGATTTACTAGGTCACATGCTTTTGACAAGTCCACGAGCACTGCACCCATTGTCTCTCCTTTACTTAAAGGGGTGGAAACTAAATCTAAGAGGTCGGTGGGAGCAGTACTCATGGAGTGACCTCTTCTGAAGCCAGATTTATGTTTTGTAATGAAATTGTACTTCTCTAAGTAATTGTGTAGTTGGATTACCGGTCTCTTGAACACTTTCTCTAAGTAACTGTATAGTTGGGTATGTAACAGTCTCTTGAACACTTTTGATATCACTGATAGGAAAGCAGTTGGTCGATAGCTTTGGTGATATTGTGTTTTCACCATTTTTAAAAATGGTACTATTTTAGCAGTCTTCCGATTCTCTGGGTGTGTTCCCTCAGTCAGACTCCAGTTGTATAATTTGGCAAGAATGGGTGCAGTGACATCTGCTGCATCTTTTAGAAACCTGGGGCCAGATATTCAAAGCTTAGCGCTGGGTGCAAATCCATTGCGCTGGACTAGTGTCGAATTTGCGCCTGACTGCAGTATTCAAAAGGACATTTAGCGCTGGTGCTAGGTGTTAGCGCTGACGCTAAATTATAATGTATGCAGGGGAGGGCCCCTGAATGCCGGCGCACTGGCATATTCAAACGTATAGCGCTGTGTTACAGGCATTAGCGTGGCGCTAAATGCCGCCGACAAAAAGCTGGCGATAATGCGGCAGTGCCGCCCCCAGCACAAATCCCTACCCCCATTCCACGGTAAAAAAAAAAAAGTATTTTTCCCTTATAATCCAGTGGTCCCGCCACCCCCCAGCATGAATCCCGACCCCCGTTCCACGGTAAAAAGTGTTTTTCCCTGGTAGTCTAGTGGTCCCCACCACCACCAGGCAGTGACGCCCCCACTCATCTCAATAGCAACTCACGAACAGAGCCTGGGACAAATCCAGCGGGAAGCACAAACATAGGGACAAGGACCATGCCACGACCTGCTCGTGGTCACTGCTTCGTAAGTCTGCTGCGGTGGGGCTGTCCTCCTCTTTGGGAGCAGCCCCCTGTGCCTTGCACACCCTCTCCCCCACAGGGCTACCGTTGGCAGCTCCTTCTGCCAATCTCACTTTGACTGGTGTCCGCTCCTCTAGCATGAGTGCCCCATCAATGTCTCTGCCCCTGCTTTTTTTGCCCTTTTCCGCTGGCCATCAGTCAGGCGGCTCTGCCGGTTTGATGTCAACCAGTGCTGGTTCAGTGCTTTGAGGGGCTCTCACTGGACACCGACCTCTGCCTCAGGGCCCCAGCACTCCGCAGCGACACCTGGGGTAGTTTCTCTGTTGTTCTCTCCTTCTCGGACAAGTCTGATGAGATGCCCCTCAGGTCTCAGCCTGCTAGGCCACCCTTCCCAGCCCCATCTCTGGCACTGGCCCCAGAGCCCTCTCAGTTGGCACCCTGATTCCAGTCATGGTAGGTTTCCAAGCTATGCTTTCCTCTGTGGGATTTTATGTAAACTCTGCTTGCCCCTCCCAATCACACACAGATTGCCACAGCAAAGACCTAAGGTGCCTGCCCCTGTTCCCCTCCTCCCATGGATGAGGGAGATGGTGCAGATGAAGGAGGATTTACCCCCTCCCACTCCACCTTTATGTTGTCATCCGATGGGGAGGAGACCCCCAAGTATGTCCCACGGTCTATTCCACCCCCCCATGACCCTTCCTTTTTCTCTGTTATGAGATGATTACAGGAGTCCGTAGGGTTTGACACTGAGGAACAGGACCCTATCTGGTGCTGTTTGTTCAGTTACCTTGTTCTGCTGGATGCCCCTCCTCTGATCATTCCCCCGTTGATGAAACCTTTTTAGGATGCCACCATGGTTGCTTGGCATCTGCCTAGTTTAGTCCCTGCCATGCCTCGGAAGGCAGATGAGCTATGCCAGGCTCCCACAAGGAAGCTTTTCTTTGCCAAGCAGCTTCAAGCAGACTTCGTGGTAATTAATGCTGCCCACAACCATACCAAGAGGCCCTAATACCTCGGCTCTCTCCCACCAGACAAGGAGTCGAGGCGGTTAGACCTCATTGGTAAGCACACCTTTGCCTTCGCCACTTTGACCATAAGGGTCCTGAACTATATCGCCCATATGGTCCAGTTTCAGAACCAACTCTGGACTCTGGCCAAGGAGGTAGCAAAAGCCCTGCTGGAGGATGCCCTGAAGCAGCAGCTGCTCTGGAACATTCAGTCAGGAGCAGACATCAACAAACATCATCTTTGCTCTGTCTATGATGCTGTGGATGCCTCAGTACTGGTGGCTGTGACAGGCATTTACCTAAACGCAGTTCTTGGCTAAGTGTGTTGGGCATTGCCCAGGATGTCCAACAATTCATCCTGAATGCCTCCATTAGAGGGTACAAACTGTTTGGAGGGGACTTGCAGGACATACTGTCAAACTTGCAAGCCTCCAACCACACTTTGTGGTCAGTTAATTCCCATGTTACCACACCAACCAGCCTAGAAGCAGTCAGTGCATGCCCTTTTGGCGCACCGCCCATAGGCCTAAACCCAGCTGTAAACCTCAGGGTAAATGCAGAGCAGCCGCAGCCCTGCCTACCTCCACCACTGGGAAATCTCCCAGAGGAGGATGTGTGGTCCCAGCAGCAGGTACTACCTCAGTCTGACTTCTGCCTGCCCCCCCAGCTGGGCAATGAGGTGGTAGTCGGGGCCCGCCTTTTCCTGTACCTGGACGAGTGGTGGAAGATTACCAGAGATGCCTGGGTTTTACAGCTCATAGAAAATGGTCATACTCTGGAGCTTTTGGAGTGGCCTTCAGATGACGTTCCAGTGTTCTGGGAGGAGATTCGCACCTTGCTGCACAAAAGGGCCATAGAACATGTCCCAGGGACACAGCAGGGTAGAGGGTTCTACTCTCGCTTCTTCCTGGTCCTCAAATGCACCAGTGATCTCAGACCCATCCTAGACCTCCGAGAACTAAACTTTTTCATTCAGTACAAGAAGTTTTGGATGGTCACCCTTCTGGGACTGCTGCCCCTCCTGCATCAGGGAGATTGGACTTGCTCCCTCATTATGAAAGATGCATACCTGCGTATCGAGGTATGTGCATCTCACCGTCGGTACCTCAGGTTCCACTTTCAGGGAGCACAGTTCTGTGCCTTGCCTTTTGGCTTGTCCTCACTCCCTCGGGTGTTTACCAAATGCTTGGCAGTAGTGGCGACAGCCCTGGGGACGGAGGGGCTCCATGTCTTTCCCTACCTGGACGACTGGCTCCTCAAAGTTCAGTCCAGGGAACACCTTTTGCAGACTTCAGTAGGTACCACCTGTCATAAACCCACTCAGCAGGAGGGGCTTCAGTGCAAGTTGGGTCTGCTGCAAGGATCTCCTGTGGTAACAGCTGTTTTTTGCCAGTATGAAGCTTGTTGCGGCTCCTACCCCGGCCATCGCCTGGCTTTCATAGCAGAGGACAGCGCCTCCTCCGTCTCAGGAGCCGACCAAAACGGTCCTGACGCAGCCTCTCCTGGCATCTTCACGGATTTCAGTGGAGCCGCCACCCAAACAGCTGAAATCCGGCGTGCCAACTAAGGAGACTCAGTCGGCTTCGGGTCTTCCTCATCAACTGTCTGTCACAGTCACCTGAGACCGTCAGCGGAGGGTCAGTGGGGATTCAGGCGGTCGACCCCTCTTTGACTACTCCTCAGAGTTGGAGGATTCTTCCTTACACTCCCATGCGGTGGACACGGAGTTGGCTGGGGGTCTCTCGATGGATGAAAGCACTACCTCCTTCATGGGCCCCCTCCGCCTGATCTCGGAATCCATGGGTCTTAAGATGGAACCCATTCAGAAAAGGGCTCAGCACCCTCTCGCTGAGATCTTGGACAGGGGTGACTCCACTAGGTAAGCCTTCCTGGCAGCAGAGGCCACCTTGGCCCTGCCTTGGTGCTTTGGCAGTGACCTGCCTCCTGACCAGCGCCATCATCTCAGATAAGCCTGCAAGTATGCATTTCCCACTGGTTCCCTTTCGTAGTTAACAGAACATACCTCGGCTGAGGGCTTGGTGGCAGACTCTGTGTTAAAGCGCTCTGGCAACGTAAGGGATGTCTACAAACCGCCTGACAGAGGCCAAGAAATTGGACCGTTTGGTGAAAAAGGTCTAAGGTGCATCTTCGCTTGGCTTCGCCAGGTGAGCTTGGCCTGCCTGATGGCCCACTGCTCTCACACACTGTTGGGCAGTTTGGATGAGGTGCTCCCTTATCTTCCAGCGGACCTCTAGATCACGGTCAAACAGGTCTGAGATCAGGGTTGGGCTGTGACTAAGCAGCAGTTCCAGACAGCCACGGACACTGGGGACTCCTGTGCCTGTTCTGTGGCCATGCGCCATAGGGCTTGGTTGCAGATCTTAAACTTCACGGCAGACACCCAGCACAAGCTGGCGGATGTCCCTTTCCTGGGCACTGACCTGTTTCTTTCGGTCCCCCCTCCTCTCCTGCGGCCAAACCAGCCCAGCCCCAAGTTGGGCAGCAGGCTCAGGCCTGGCGACCTTGGCTGAAGTCTGTCACGGTCATCCACAAGCCTGGAGGAGAAGGCCCTGGTGGTTCCTCAGCCGGGCACTCCTCCGCCTCCAAGCCTGCCCAGAGACGGGATGAGGGGTGCCTCCCTCATGCCCATCACTCCTCCCATGGTGGGGCAGGCTCCACCATTTTCTTTCCGCCTGGTCCGCTGTCACCACGGACACATGGGTTCTTGAACTGGTCAGTCAGGGTCCTCCTCTGGAATTAGAGCAGTACCTGCCTTGCTGAGCCTGTGCCCCACGGGAGGACATGGTATCTGCAGGCATTCTGCCAGCCCTTCGGGAAGACATTGCCCAGCTCCTTTACTAGGAGGTCGTGGTTCCTGTTGTGGATCCTCCGGAACACCCAGGGCTTGTCTCCAGGTACTTCCTGGTGCCAAAACATACAAGGGGCTGGCGCCCCTTCTTGGATCTGCATGACCTGAACAAGTTCCTCAAGTCGTGCACCTTCAGGATAGTCACTATCTCTCTCAGATCATACCATCACTAGAACAAAACATGTGGTTCTGCTCCCTGGATCTACAGGACATGTTCTTTCAAGTCCCGATCTGTCCATCTCCAGACTGTTCCTTCTCTTCCGAGCAGAGGGAACCTTCTACGAGTTCCAGGCCATGCCATTCGGCCTGCCTTGGCCCCTAGGATCTTCACCAAGTGCATCGCCAGTGGTGGCAGCTCACCTGAGGTCCCGATGGGTCTGGGTTTACTCCTACCAGGACTGACAGATTGCGGGTCCCGTCAGGCAGGAGGTGCAGCAGTCCAAAGACCTGTCCCTCCAGACCTGTCTCTCTCTTGGCCTCCTGGTCAGCAAGTCAGAACTCATGCCCTGCAGGCGATCATCTTCATCAGGGCAGAACTCGACTCTTGCAGAGCCAGGACTCTGCTCCCGGTGCACGGGGTGGAGGCAGTCTTCATTGCCTGATCATTTCTGGTTGGGCAGTTGTGCCCTGGGTTACATGGCGGCCTGCACCAGTGTGGTCCGATGGGCCTGCAGAAGAATGCACTTTCTGCATTGGCAGCTGCTCAGCCAGTGGTCTCAGCACAGAGATCACTTCGACCAGCTGGTTACTGTGACCCAGCAAATGTGGAATGCTCTCCAGTGGTGGTTAGTCTTGGGACATCTGTGGGAAGGGATCCCGTTTGTCCGTCCAGAGCAGACGGTTTTCCTGACGACCGATGCCTCTCTTATGGGCTGGGGTACCCACCTTGGGGAACAGAGTCCACGGGCTCTGTACCCTTCAGGAATCCCGATGCAATGTCAACCTGCTGGAGCTCCAAGCAGTTTGGCTGGTGCTGACTGCCTTTGCTCCTCACATTCGAGGTCAGGTAGTCCAGGTCCAGATGGACAACACCACAACCATGAACTACCTTAACGAGCAGGGTGTGGCACACTCCCTGCCTTTGTGCAAGGATGCTCTCCACATGTGGACCTTTGTGCGTAGCCTGGAGGGCTGATGATCTGGCCAGCCATGTGACTGATGTCTCACGAGTGTCTCACCGGTGAGCCAGCTGGCAGATGCTCTCAGCCACGTGAGCGAGACATCTCACGAGTGGTCTTTCAAACCAGAGGTAGTGTACAGTCTATTCTCCCAGTGGGGTACACCTCTGGTGGACCTGTTTGCCTTCAGGGAGACTACAAAGCTAAAGCTGTATTGTGCCAGCCCCCCCTCAGCAGGGAATACTGCAGTGGTATGCCTTCTCAAGGCCCTGGATCCCAGGCCTCTTCTATGCCTTCCCTTCACTCGATCCGCAGGGTGCTGCTCAAGGTCAGGAGGGACAAAGCGCAGGTGATCCTGGTGGCTCTGGACTGGCCACACCAATTTAGGTACCCCGATCTCCTCGGCCTCAGCAGCAGGCTCCCAAGGCGTCTTCCTCTCTGCCCGAACCTGGTCTCCATCAGTCATGGGAAAGTACTCCATCCAGTCCTTCAATCCCTGCACCTGACAGCCTGTTTCCTGAGTGGCTAGAGTTCCAGGCTCTGGGTCTCTCTGAAGATATTCTCCTCGTCATTGAGGCATTTTGGAAGAAGTTGACCAGAAAATGCTATGCCTTCAAATGGAAGAGGTTCTCCATTTGGTGTAAGGGCAAGGGGTTGGACCCTCTGTCCTGTCCAGTTAGTGGCTAGCATCCTTGACTATCTGTGGTTCTCTGTCAGTCAAGCCTTCAATTCACAACCCTCAAAGTGCATCTGGCAGCAATCTCTGCTTACCGGTTGCAGGCCGTTTAGCAGTCTGTGGTGCAGGAGAAGGTGATCTGGCACTTTTTTAAATATCTCAACTATATTTCCCCTCCGGTGCATGAAAAACCACCACCTTGGGACTTGCTACTGTTGTTGGCAAAGCTCATGGGCAAGCCATTTGAACTGAAGCACAGGTGTGATGTATCTCCCCTGTCGTGGAAGGCCGTCTTCTTGGTGGCTGTCGCATCAGCCAGAAGGATCAGTGAGCTACAGGCGCTTTAAGTGGAATCCCCATACCTAATCTTCCACATGGACAAGGTTGTCCTTCGCCCCAACCTGAAGTTCCTCTCTTAAGGTTGTCTGATTTTCAACTTAACCAGGAGATTAATTTCCTGGTGTACTTCACTGACCGCACCTCGGAGGCTGAGCATAGGCTGCATACTTTGGTTCTGGATGAGCACTTGCATATTACAAGGAGTGCATGGCTGGAGTTCAGGGAGAGGTTTGCCAGCTGTTTGTCACCTACGCTGAAGCCACACCTGGCAGACCGGCAGCTAAGCGGATGATTGGCAGGTGGATTGTTTTCTGCATTTACCTCTGATATAGGTTGGTGGGTAGGGAGCCTCCTGTAGGGCTTAGGGCTCATTCCACCCACCATACTACTGCCTCGGTGGCTGCTTCGAGGGGACATCTCTATCCGGGAAATCTGCAGGGCTGCTACCTGGAGGTCAGCACACACCTTCATTTCCCATTACCACATCGACCTTGAGTCACACTGGGATGCTGGTTTTGGGGCCTCAGTTCTCAATCTCTGTTCCCTAAATAGGGGCTGTGCACCTTGGCGCCCCCCCCCACCACCACCACGAAGTGCTAGGAGTCTGCCAACAAGTGTGGATAGAACATCATATCCACGTCCCTAGAAAAACAGGTTACTCACTGTAACAGTAGTTCTAGGAGTGGTAGATGATGATCATCCACATGGACCCACCCGACCTCCCCTGGCTGTGGCGACCTGTCTGCTTCCAGCAGGCAAGATTTGGCATCACAGGGAAGAGTAGAGGGTGTTACCTGGGTGGGTGGGAAGAGCCTGCTTGAAGACGTCCCGGTAAGTCTTAAAGGGAAAAGGCACTGCCAACAAGTGTGGACGAACATCATATACTACTCGTAGAACTACTGTTTCAGGTGAGTAACCTGTTTATTGGACCATGCATAGGGAACACCAGTGGGTCATAGCATGATGTACTTGTTTCAGTTGGATATTGGCGGTTCTAACTTTGTACCTAATTAGTGAAAAGGGGTTTCCTCTTTTCAGTTTGTTCCAGTGCCTTGGGGCTTGTGACAGGCAATTTCCAGTGTCGGGTCCAATTCTCAGTATCTCTTTCGTTGACTTCTTTTGTGTTGTCACTTGGAGCAAACATGTTAGTGTTGCTGTTAATAGCAACAGAGTAGAATAGTTTAGGCAGAGCAGATTCATCTTGACAAACAATTTTCAATAAAATAAATCTGTTACAGCTGTGGCAATAGTAGAGTTATTATGTTTGTTATTGTTGGATTTATCAGTGTTCAGTGGTCTTACCCTGGATAGGGTGTTAAGCTAATACCAATAGAGTTAGTAGTTTCAAGGTCTCCGGCTATAGTGACACATACTAAGGTTGCAATACACGTATAAGTACATAATTGCTAGTGGGACCTACCCTGAAGTTGGCATTTAATCAGTTCCAAACAACTGGCAGTTTAGAGGTATAGGTCTGTACTAACGTTTAGCGGTGGCAACCACAGTTCTGGGTAGCTAATTGCAAATATTACTTACCCTCGGTAGGGTTTTTGGCTAGTACCAGTAAAACCAGTTGTCTTAGGTCTGTCTGAACTAGTAGTTCAATGGCAGCGACAGCAGTCATGTTTACAGTTTAACATGTATCACGTAGGATAGCGTTTCACTAACTGTGGAAACTTGGCAGTTTGAGGATCTCAGGCTGCGTCTATGTAGTATATCTGCAACAATATGCTCACGTTTTGTTACCTTACACTGCTTTTGTGTACTGCGGCGTGTGTATAGTCCTGGGAGTGATGGAGCAGAGTGGCCAGCCGACTGGCAGACTCAAGGCAGTTGTGCTAATCCTTGGCATGTGGTGCTTTGCACAGGGGCTGCTTGTAGGGCACTTCTGAAAATACAGGAAGAACCCCTCCCTTCCCCAGCTGCTGCCTTCTAACTGGCTGGAGAGTTCAGAGTTTGGTTCCAAAAATGTGAACTTGAACTTGTCCCTGCTGCCAGGGCTCTGGCCACCATTTTGGGGGTGCTTGGAGCAGGTCCAGCAGCCCTCTCGACCCCTTGTTGCTCCCACGAATAAATGACTGCAAGTGAGTTGCAAAACCCGACTCAAAGCACAGCAAAATGCATATGCCACTGGACTTGGGGACACGACTGGGGTGCTAGTTTTCAAGTCCTTTGGCAGTGTACACTTTGCAATGTCAGTAAATACGTAGACTGTCTGCAGAAAAGACCACTGGTCCATCCAGTCTGCCCCATTTGGCCTGCTCACTCTTGACTGTTGTGTGCTCCAGCCTGTTTTTGCTTTTTCTTTGCTGGCTCATCCTGCTATGTGCGAGGCTGGCTGGCAGCACCACTAGAAAGCAGTTGCATATTTTTTTTGGTTTTCTCTGTGGAGTTCAACCTTGGTACTCAAATGCTATGATTTTAGTTTGAAAACGACCTGAAATGATCTTAGTGAAGTGACTTGTTCTTTTTGTGAAACTCAGCGTTATTAAAGTCCAAAAGCATTACATCCAGTAAGCTTGTTTCATTTCCTCCACCTCTCAGTAGGGTGCTGGGTACATTCCTTACACAGTAAGCAAATATTCAGAGTGTAATTAATTGCAGTACAACCTTAAGATGTCTGAAACTCTGACTCAACATTGCTCATACCACTTAGTGGATTCCCTTTCAGGTCCTTCTGAAAACTAATGATACCAAGTCTGTCCAGGTGTCCCTGCCCTTTTGCAAATGAGTCTACACATGTGTTGTTCCTTAATAGCCACAAATATGCATCAAGGCCAAGCAAGTTGTATTCCAGTCCTGGTCAATCAAGATGGTCCTCACTGTAGACTGAGATGAGGAAAGAGAAAAACAACTTGTACATTCAGGTTAATAATAAGAAACCTCGATTTTAATACTGGACAGTCAACAAAAAAAACGTGTGTGTGTGTGTGTGTGTGTGTGTGTGTGTGTGCGTGCCTGTATTACTGTCCCAGAAATGCAGCATTACGCTCCATGTTAGATGACACCCCCCCAAAAAAAAAAAAGAAAGCTAAAGGTCAGCCTTCCTATAGATCAACTGCTTGGTCCATATACAAAATCCAGGCCCTATAAGCTACTGTAAGTTTTTCTTCCATGAGGCGAAGTTGTGAGATTTTCCATTCTGAAAACTTGGGACACTCGTTCCCTCCATTCAGCCACCTCTGACTACTGGAGCCAGTGAGATGTCAGAGTTTTGAGTGCAGCCATGACCATACGTTGAAAAACTTCCCTCCCTTTCCATGTTGCTGTTCCTGGAATCCTAAGCCCCAGCAAGTAGTAGTAAAAAGTCTCTAGCATCTCCATCCCCCAAATTCTGGAGAGCTCCTGTCTAATTTGGGTCTAGAAGGCCTCCAGTTTACGGCAGAACCACAACGTATGGCAGTGTACCATTTCCCCCACAATTCCGCCAACATCTGTGTGTGCTTATAGTCCTGAAGTGTTTGATAATAGCTGGAACATGGAAGAAACTAGTTGTAGCCTTCCAGTGGAATTCCCTTCAATTTTGGGAAGCAGGCACATGCCATCCTCGGAGGCACAAACCCCCCCCCCCCCAACTGCCCATCAGAGATGAGACCCAGTCTCTTCCTGCCATTTATTCCTAAGGCTCAAGAGTTTGACCCCTCTAGCTCCCAAAAGTAGGTTGTACATCACTGAAATGTATCTAGATCTAGCCTTCAACTGTGGACCAGTATAAAAATTCTTCCCAGGAAGTTTTGGTGTAGTTAATTAATTGAAGCTTACCACCCTCCAACAGATGACTACTTACCTGTAAGAACTGATAGAAATCCGCCCTGACCATAAGATACCTATTTTGTAGATGTTGGAATGAGTCACAGTGATCCCCCTCTGAGTTGTTCATATCTAGATAATGCCTGTTTATTCCGTCTTTTAAAAACGCTTGTCCATGTACCATGTTTTGAAATCTAAATCCCCTGTGATTGGGGGTGTGTGAGATTTTTTTTTTGTAGTATATTAAGTGAGTGGGATAGTATTTAGACATCTGCTTTTTCAACTCTGAGGTAATTTTCGTTGTGAGAAGTACGTATAGAGGGATAGGCAGATCTTCAGTCTTCTCCATGCAGTACCATTTGGACTTCTCCCATTGCTTGACCCAGGTTATCAAATAAGGAAGGGGTCTGGGCATCTATATAATATAGACAAAAATCTGGGAAGACTAGGCCTCCCTCTGCCATACAAATGTCTGGAGTTTCTTGCTTGTCAAGCCATTTCCAGAAGTGGTTTGGGATTCCCGGGGCAATGTCTGAAAGAAAAATAAACACTTTGGCAATTTAATTTTGAAGGGAGCAGAGTCCATCTCTTCAAATCTGACATAATTTCTAACATTAATTTGTCATAGTTTAACCTGAATAACTCACTTAAGTTAGGGGTTATACGGACACCTAGGTGTATCGAATGGTATTGTTTTTAACCTAAGTGAAAGGGAACCCAGCTTTATCCATTGGAGGAATCTGCCCCTTATTTGGATTGCTTCTGATTTTGTATAATTTACCTTGTACCCTGAGACTCTGCCACACTCCTGCAAGACTGTTTGTAACGCAGAAATGAAAGTTGCAGGTTCCCTGACAAATAGAAGGCCACCTGCATAGAGCAAGATTTTATCCTTAAGCGATAAAGGAGAGGAGACAGGGTGCATCCCTGTCTCATTCCACGGGCAAGTGGGAATCTTTCTGAATTGACCCCATTCACCTTCACCACTGCCTCTGGGTTTCTATATAACACCTCTGCGCAGGCCTGGAAGCCCGATCCGAAATTCATGATCCTCAGAACCCCTCTAAGGTACTCCCACTGCAACCTGTCTAATGCCTTTTCGGCATCTAAAGAGAGGGCGAACTGCAACTGTTCAGAATTCTTTTGGGGTTAAAATATGTTTAGTTTCGAATGTGTGTCCCCATCCCCGGAAGACCACCAGGAATGTGTACCTAATTCAAGGGATTGAGAATGGCTGATTTAAAGGTTGTTTCCCTAAATGTGAGAGGTATTAACAACCTGGTGAAAAGGGCCAAAATGTTGCAAGACATGGAGACGAGAGGCCACGGTGGCCTTCCTTCAGGAAACTCATTCGACGGCTCAAGAGTATTTGAAATTGAAAAGAGCTTGGGTAGGAAGTGTGTATGCCTCACATTACATTGACAGCCCGTACCATAGGGGGTAGCAATTCTGATAAAAAGAGATGTCCCTCTGATAATTTCAAAAGTCAAAACGGATCCAGAAGGTAGATTTGTGCAGATCTGGGGGAGCTATATGGAGCCAAGATTGCACCCTAGTAAATATATATGCACCAAAGGAAGAAGCTCCAAGGTTGGCATTCTTGGAGACAGTAATAAAAGAAGTGGTCTCAGATGCACAAAATATGGTAATCATTGAGGGGGACTTCAATGAAGTCATAAACCCACGAGTGGATAGATCTGGGAAGACCCCAGGAGGAACAACACGAACAGGGAAACTTATTCTCAGACTGGGTCAGGAACTGGGATTAACGGAGTGCTGGAGGTTTTTGCACCCCAGAGGGCAAGATTACACCTATTACTCCCCACGACACGGAGTTTACTCCAGGATAGATTACTTTCTGATCTCTACCAATTGGGTACAAAGAGTAGAACAGTGTTGCATAGGCCCAATAGTCATCTCAGACCATGCGCCAGTCTCCCTTAGTGTCTCTGTGGCCCAGATAGTGACGCAATCCTGCTGGAGGCTTAATGTGAGCCTTCTCACCAGGGAAGACTTTAAAGAACTAATAGAGAATAAAATCCGACAGTTTGAACTGGAAAATCCGAAAGGTGACACGAGGGAGGGTATGAGATGGGACGTCCTTAAATGTAGTCTTAGGGGGGAGATCATAAAATATGCTTCCAAAATTAAAAGAGAATTCAACAGAGGGTACAGCTCGAACAGAAGATTCTCCAGCTCGAATCCACCCATCAGGTGAGCCAGGATCCCAAAGTCAAACAAGAGCTTGATAAGGCCAGATATGACCTAAACCAGATTTTAGACATCCAAATTGAGGGGCAACTGCAGTACTCTAGGCAAAAATATTATGAACAGGGCAACCAGGTGGGGAGACTATTAGCATGGCAGATTAGACAGGAGAGGGCAAGTAGAGCAGTGATTTGTCTGCAGGGGAATGATACGGAACAGGCAACCACCTCTCCGGCGGAAATTGTACAGAGATGTGAAAACTATTATACAGATTTATACAGAGCTGAGACCTTTCCAGGGCACAGGAAAGCGGTGGAATCTTTTTTTAGACGGCCTTAATTACCTACCCTTGCGGACCCGGTGAAGAAGGGGTTAAATGCCCCAATTACAGTCCAGGAAATTACAAATAAAATTAAAAAAACTGAAAAATGGTAAAGCGCCGGGGTTAGATGGGTTCGGGGCTGAGTTTTATAAAGGTTTTAGGTCTCATGTAGTGGGCCTGTTGATGGCCACCTGCAATGAGATACTGGTGGAGGGGGAACTGGTTCCACCATCCTGGAACTTGGCCCAGATATCAGTGATTCCAAAGCAGGGTAAGAACCCAGAACTATGTAGTTCGTACCGCCCGATATCCTTGTTGCCAGTGGATTTAAAAGTCTTTACGGGTATTCTGGCAGATAGGCTGTAGAGCTGCATCTCCACTCTGGTCTACCCGGACCAGACGGGATTTATCTCAGGAAGATATTTACAAGACAATATATGGTACCTTTTGAACATCATCACGGCTCAGAGGCTCAGTGGCCCTGCAGTTAGCAGTCAGTATGGATGCTGAGAAGGCCTTTGACAGGGTGGACTGGCACTTTTGTCGTCCACCCTGTCAAGGTTTGGGCTGGGGAAACATTTTGTTTCAGCCATTGCCGCACTGTACCACAGACCAGAAGCCAGGGTTAGGGTGAACGGCATGCTCTCGAACCACCTGCCCCTTATGAGAGGCACCAGACAGGGGTGCCCCCTGTCCCCATTGATATTTTCCCTCTCCCTGGAGCCGTTGGCAGTCTGGATACAGGGCAATCCACATATCAAGGGTATTTGGGCAGGGGGAGTGGAGCATAAAACAGCGCTCTATGCGGATGATTCCCTTTTCTTCCTGCACTATCCTCAGAGCTCCCTGCCACATCTTTTGGAAGCTCTAGAAAAATTTGGCTCCCAAGCAGGATACAAGATTAATCTATCTAAGTCGGAAGTGGTGGTGCGGAGTGGCACCCTTAATAGGCAGCCAAGAGAAACCTTCCCATTTACTTGGGCCAAGAAAAACATGTTTAAATATTCGGGAATACAGGTCTCGGGTGGACACGTCCAAGCTATACCGTAACAACCTTCTTAAATTGCTTCTAGTTTTGAGATCAGACTTTGCCCGATGGAAACTCCTACCCCACTCTCTGTGGCAAAATCCAAATCATCAAAATGAACGTTTTGCCCAGACCATTATTCCTATTCCAGACACTCCCCATTCCCATACCGTCTCAGTTTTGGAACCAACTTACAAAAGAAATGTCTAAATTCATATGGGGAGGGGCACGTCCAAGGATAGCACTTGGTACCCTGATGAAGTCAAGGGAGATGGGAGGTTTGGGCCTACCACATATGTATCATTATTACCTGGCCGCACAGGGAGCACAACTAATTACATGGGCCAAACAACGTACAAGTCTGAGTGGTACCCCATCGAAAATGAATCAATCCCTAATTGCAAAATATGGACATACCCAACCTGCCATGTCGACCCACATAACTGGCGGTTAATTTCTAATCCCTGGGTAAAACAATCCTTATATATTCTTCTCAAACTTAGGTAAAAAACAAACACCCTGAACGCCCTGGGCCCCTTGTGTTAAATCAGACATGCAACAAATTTTGTTCCTTCGAGGTTGGATCAGGGATATGCTTTCTGGGAGTATAAGGGTTTAACCACCTTTAGACAACTGATAGATAGAGGGTCTTGTCTTGCATACACAACACTTCATGAACGCTTTGCATTACGTAGGGAAGATTTTTACAGATACCTTCAAACTCGGCACTTTATTAACACAGGAGAAAATCTCCAAAAAATTACTAGGGCCTTAACTCCCCTTGAGGAATTCTGGTGGGATTCTAGAAGAATTAAAGATAAATTACCTTACCTTTCCATCCTATATAGGATACTCACAGAGAAGAAGGGGACCCCGGTGCTAAAAGAGATTAGAAAGAAGTGGGAGACAGAATCCAGGGGGCAGTTCCTAGGGGAGATTGGGAACGTCGCTTGCAGAGGAGATGGCAGGTAACCTCAGCCATGACGTGAATTTAACTAGAAAATGCTGACCCATTACTTTCGCTCCCCAATGATTACCAAATACTTTAACCCTCAGGTGTCATCGGCCTGTTGGCGTGTATGTGGAGAAGCTCAAAGCATGCATTACCATATATTCTGGGGGTGTGCAAAGTTACAGAGATTCTGGTCTCAGATCCAGGGGGCTCTGACCCAAATGGGGGGTTGCCTGTACCATATACGTTTCAGGACCTAGTCCTAGGGTTGCCAACCCTTTCCTCCCAAAAAAGAAGCGTGGAGCTATACCAGATACTGTGGATTGCAACACTAAAATGCATTACTATTAATTGGTTAAAATAAGATCCACCAACCTTTCAACAGTGGACTTCCAGAGTGGAGGAAATTGAAAGACTAGAAAACATAACCTACACTATCCGACTAAGAAAGGACAAATTTTTAGAAATCTGGGGACCCTGGTATCGCTGGAAGGAGGGGTTAGGTGAGGATACGGTGGTAGGGGATGGAGACACAAGCGGGGAGGAGGAAGGATAAACAATATAGGGGAAGAGAGCGGGATGACATAAAAGGCTGAAGGGAGAAGCGGATAACTGGAGGGTAAAGAGATACCGGGAAAGGATGGTCTTCCTGAAAATGGGGATGGGGCGCACACACGTGCATGTACATTCTTAATATAGAATTAAAAGCATCAGTCACAGTGCATTGGTTTTGATATATATAAGTTGATATGGTTATAAATGGTTTGATTAAAAGGTTAGATAAAAAGTAAATGAAAACATAAGTCATGTAGTTAACTGAGGAAGTAGAATTCCCACGAAGGAAAAGAATATATTAAGACGGAAGAAGAGAAGAAGAAGAATTAAAACCAGAACAGGGACATTAATACGCTATGAGGAACTGAATCTATCAACTAAGAGCCCAAGGCTTGATAGTGTGTACCCATAATTTCATTATACTATCTGATGAGATAAGATGTTGGAATATGTCAAATATTAGAAAGCTTGACTAATAGAAGTATAGAACATAGAAAGGAACTAAAGAGAACAGAATACAGTTAATGTATAGACAGTCTTAATAAGATGTCATGTGGAAATGGATGTAATATTGATATGGATTTTAATAAAACTGATGAAGTTAAAAAAAAGAAATGTTTAGAACTCTTCGAATATTACCCTGTAGTACCCTCCCTTTTATGAATCCAGTTTGGTTTGTGTTCACCAAATCCTGCACATAGGTCTGTAATCTGCCCACTAGGATGGAAGTGAGTATTTTCATATCCACAGGGAGGTGTGATATAGGCCTATATGAACTGCAAAACTGGAGGTCTTTCCCTGGCTTAGGCAGAATCATAATCTGTGCTTGCCTCCAGGAATCCGGGGCCTGTTCTCCCTCAAGGATCATATTAAAAGTTGCCTGTAGTAATGGTGCCATTAACTCTGCAGACTTCTTATAAAATTTGTTTGGGAGGCCATCCACCCCTGGGGCCATATTGCTTTTTAGATTTTTAGTGGTAGACAGAATCTCCACCTGAGAGATCGGAGCTTCCAACCTATCCCTCTCTTCCTCCTGCAGCTGTTGCAGGGTGACTGAGGACAGGAACTCACACAAAGCCTTGTCATCTTCCTCCCCTCAAGAATCTGCATAAAGGGCTTTTATAATAAGACACAGAGACATGCGAAATATTTGTGGGGTTAGTATAGGTTGCATCTGTATGCTCCCCCCTTCTAATTTTTAACATCACTGTACTAACCACTTGCTGTGTAAGCTGCCATGCCAGCAGCTTTCCAGCCCTATTACCTACTTCATAATATCGCTGCCGAGTGTATCACAGCCCCATTTTCTGTTCCATTAGTTTAATAAGTTTGTTTCTACATTCCGTATGCCGAGCTTTGACCCCTAGGTCCAGCGTGATTTTAAGTTCCACCTGTATGTCAAATAACTGATTTTTCTAACTCTGTTCTCTGCCTTTCCTGTTCCTCCTTTTTAAGAGATGTGTATTAAATACATGAACCCTTTAAAGTTACTTTTAGTCCATCCCGTCGAGTAGCATCAGAGGTATCCCCCTCCGAATTTGTTCTAAGAAAGTCTTGTACCATTTATAGATGGGGCTCTACCATCAGATCTAGTGTAACTGGGGCATGATCTGAGGCTGTAATCTGTTTGATAGCACTATGTTGTGCCAGATGAAGCCATTCTGTGGACAGAAAAAATAACCTATGCGAGAGTATTGTGAATGCAGGTTAGAGAAAAATGTGTAATTCAAACAACATGAAGTCTGTCTGTATTCTGACTATATGCAGTTAGCCCCAGCACTTGAACTGCTCCGAAGAGTAAAGGGTTAACTATGCAAAGGCATAGAATGTTGAGCTTGGTTTTCAAACCTCTGTCTGTGGTACTCTGAAGCGTAACCGTCAGATTCTTTACTCTGCCTAACTGTGAGGTCACTCCGGAGATCCCTCCTGCGCTTCGGTTTGGTTACAACACGAATCGGTCAGTTTTTCAAGCAGTTTCTTCAAGAAATTCGGTATTGTTCACTCTTGTCTCGGTACCAGTAAGTGGTAGTCGTAGGTAGTGGTGTTTCTCACAAGAAATTTTGATTTCGGTTTCTTATCGGTTGGTCCGGTGTAGAACCAAAGCCTATTCTATTTTTCGTATTACTTGCTATTTGTGTGGTTCTTTCTGGTACTTATAGGTTCCTAAAAAAAAAAAAAAAAAAAAAAAAATCCGACTTTCAGGATTTTTTTAACCGACTCGTGACACAGTTGGAACCGATAAGTTTTTAGTCGCCTGACTTAACTGCTGTTTTGGGTGACTTTCAGTTGAAGGCATGTCTGAGAAACCCAAAAAGAAAACTGGACCCATTGGGTTTCAACACTGTACTGAGTGTAAGGAAGCCTTTGCCAAGGCCGACCCTTACCTCATATGTGTGTACTGTCTGGGGTTTGACCATCTCAAAGAAGACTGCCAAATATGCAAAAGCTTTCCCAAAGCCACTCTGGAAAAACATTTGAGTAGGCTAAGGGAGAGGGAGGCCAAGAAGTCCGCTGACCCGGATGGCCAGCCAGGTTCGGTTATGGCCAAACCTGAGGAGGTGCCCACTGACCTGGGCGATACCTCTTCGGGGAAACGGACGATTCTGCGGAATTGGTTCCGAGTAAACGAAAAAGAAAATCAGCCGATTCGGATCAGATTCCCCATGGTCCAACCATTGAGGAGATAATGAAAGACATTTCCATAGTTCAGTCGCTTTGCACGGTTCCGACCGAACAGGTCTTGGTTCATAGCAGACCGGTTTGGCTGGAAATGTCTGCTTCAGACATAGATCCTGAAGCTTACTACGAGGGCGATTGGGAGGAGGAGGAAGATTATGAGGAAGATGGGCTAGATGGGCCAGTAGATCCTGACATCTCCCCAGACCAGCCCTCTCAGGTTTCTCCTCCCAGGCTTTCTGAGTCCCCTTCCCATTTCTTGTTTTACAAGAAAGTGGCTGAGTCTCTTAAACTTCCTCTGGAAGAGGTTGAACATGGTCAGGAAGACCCTGACTATTTAGAAATGATGGATGTCCCAGAGTCAGTGTGTCTATCCCCTTACACAAATCCTTGGGGAAGCAGACACAAACAATTTTACAATTTCCTACATCCATACCTCCTGTGGAAAAGAGAATGGACAGGAGGTATACCTCGTCAGGTCCTGGGACGGAATTCCTTACCAATCATAGCAGCCATGTTGGGGTAGTACAAGCTGCAGCCTGTGACGAGGCTAATATTCCCCTGGCATCTCATCCCCCAGACACGGATTCCAGGAAAGTGGGTGCCATGGTAAAAAAGCAGTACTGGGCATCCTGTTTGGGACTCTGGCAATCTAATTACATGGCATATACAGCTAGGTACCAGAAACCTATGTGGGATACGGTTCTGGAGCTAGCTAAGAATGCCTCCCCCCAGCTAGCCAAGGAGCTGCAGCAGGTGGCTGCAAATGGTATAGAGGCATCTAAAGTGCAATTCCACACTGCTGTTGACTCTAAATGATGTCCATTCCAGGGTCATGGCTGCACCTATTGCCATGAAGAGATTTGCTTGGCTTAAGTGTACCAACCTCTCACAGGATACCCAGGCTAAGGCCATGGATTTTCCTGTAACTGATAATTCTCTCTTTGGGGATCAGAGAATTATCTGAAAAAAAATGGACGAATACAGGACCACCTATAGGACTGCTGCAGCCAGAGAAAAGCAGACACTCCTCAGAGGCAGCAGTTTAGGGGCACACTCAGGCCTCCTCCTCTTGTTTCCAGCAGAGGGGGTTCTTTAGGGGAAGAGGTAGATGTGTGGTGACTAGGACCCCATCAGCTACTCAGTCTAAGCCCCCTGCCAAGCAGACACCCTGAGGTGTCGGTCAGGGTCGCCTCCCCAATCCCAGTAAGGGGCAGGCTGGCTCACTACTCCCAGGCCTGGGAGTCTATTACTTCAGACAAATGGGTCCTGGAAGTAGTGAGCCAGGGACTTGCTCTGTTTCAAAAGGTTCCCAAGAATGAGAGCAAGGTACTTCGGTCCTCCCTCTCCCTTGGAGACAAAGGCCTTAGAGGCAGAAGTCTCCTCTCTCCTGCTTTTGCAAGCAATAGAGAAGGTACCTCTTTGTCACAGGGGAAAAGGACTGTATTCCAGATACTACCTAACCCCCAAAAAGACAGGGGAGTGACGACCCATCTTAAATTTGAGGTACCTGAACAAACATTTGACAAAACCAAAGTTCAAAATGGTGACTCTGGGAGTAATTCTTCCCTCTCTGAGACCAGGAGACTGGCTAGCCTCCCTGGATCTCAAGGATGCCTACTTCCACATACCTATCAGACATTCCCACAGAAAGTACCTCAGGTTTGAGTTGCCTTCGGGCCATTATCAATTCAGGGCCATGCCCTTTGACCCAACATCTGCTTCAAGGGTGTTCACCAAGTGTCTTGCAGTAGTGGTGGCATTCCTCAGGAGGCAGGGCTTCCTTCTGTTCCCATACCTGGACGACTGGCTCTTAGCGGGCCAGTCCTCGGATCAAGTCAAGTCAGCCTTAGAGGTCACCCAAAAACTTCTAGAATCCTTGGGTTTCATTCTAAATCTAGAGAAGTCTGTTCTGGAGCCAGCCCAACTTCTCACCTTCATAGGGGTGGAAATAGGTACTATTCAGGCAAGGGCGTTTCTCCCTCTCTCAAGGGTTCAGCCATTGGTCACTCTGGCCTCTTCTTTTCATCCTCTAGTGTCTCGTCCAACCAGACACGTTCTACAACTGCTGGGCCACATGGCAGCTTCCACAGCAGTAGTTCAGGGAGCAAGATTTCAGATGAGAAATATTCAGTTTCATCTCAGTTCTTACTGGCCTCAGAAAAAGGACCCTCTCTCCAAACTGGTTTCAGTCTCTCAAACCTTAATCCAGGCCCTCCAGTGGTGGCTGGAGGAAGACAATCTTCAACAAGGGGTTCCCTTTATCAGTCAAGTCCCTTCTGTGACTCTCACTACAGATGCCTCCCTGCTGGGCTGGGGAGCCCATTTAGATCATCTTACAGCTCAGGGAACTTGTCTCACCAGGAGTCTCTTCTACACATATCTTTCTCGAATTGAGAGCTGTCTTTCTACCACTTCAAACATTCTCAACTGTGGTTCAAGGGAAAGTGGTGCAAATCACGACAGACAATACCACAACCATGTGGTACATCAACAAGCAGGGAGGCACTCTGTCCTCTGCCTTGTGCACAGAGGCCATGAAAGTATGGTCTCTAGCTTATTCCCTTCAGGCTTCCCTGATGGCTGTGCATCTCCCAGGGAAGGACAACATTCTTTCAGATGCTCTCAGCAGGATTTCTCAGTGTCATCACGAATGGACCCTGAACCCTCTAGTTCAAGTCATTTTCAGGAGGTGGGGCATCCCAGAAATAGATCTCTTTGCAGCCCTGGACAATCAACTTCCTCTTTATTGTTGCAGACCACCCCTTCTGGGTCCTGTCCCTCAGGATGCTCTTCTACTGAATTGACCATCAGGCTTCTGTATGCATTTCCTCCTTTTCCTCTAATATTCAGGGTCCTGATAAAAATCAGGTCTCAGCCTTGCAAGGTGATCCTGGTGGCTCCAGGTTGGGCCAGACAGCCTTGGTATCCTCTACTGTTGTCACTGTCAGTAACACTGCCCTTGTGTCTTCCCAGACAACACAATCTCCTCACCTCCTCTTAGGGGAGGATTCTGTATCCCAACCTTCAGACTCTCAGGCTCAAGGCCTGGCTCTTGAAGATCTAGAATATGCAAGTTTGCATCTCTCCCAGTCAGTCCTGCATATTTTAAAAGGCAGCAGGAAACCTGCTACTAGGAAGACTTACAACTCCAAATGGAAAAGGTTTGGATTTTAGTGTTTCAGGAGGCATACTAAGCCAGAACTGGCTTATATTGCCACTGTATTGGACTATTTAGTGCATCTTTTAACAGTTTAGGCCTCCGGCCTACTACTCTCAAGGTACATTTGGTAGCTGTGTCTGCCTTCCTTTCTGCTGGTAAGGGCTTCTCCCTAGCTTCCCATCCAGTTTTCAAGGAATTCTTCAAAGGTTTGGTTCATGTCAGTCCCCTCTTTAGGGAGCCTACCCCCTCTTGGGATCTGAACATTTGTATTGCTCAGCTTATGCAGACCCCTTTTGAACCTTTATCTTCAGTTGAGCTGAAATACTTGACTTGCAAAACTGTGTTCTTGGTGGCCATTACCTCTGCCAGGAGGATCAGTGAATTACAGGCCTTATCAGTGGAACCTAATTTAATTTCCTTTCATAGGGATAAGGTGGTCCTCCACACCAATAGAAAGTTTCTTCCCAAGGTGGTGTCAGACTTTCATCTGAACCAGTCTGTCATTGCCTGTGTGTTTCACTGATCATTCCTCCTCTGGGAAGAGGAGGTTACACAGTCTTGATGTAAAAAGGGTTCTTAGTTACTATATTGAGTATACTAAGGCCCATAGAAAGTACTGTTCTCAGTTGTTTCTCATTTATGGTGAAGTGGGAAAGGGCAAACCTGCTACCAAGAGGTCTTTTGCCAGGTGGATTGTCTCTTGTATTCAATTCTGCTATTCTAAACTTGGGAAGGAAACCTCCCTTAGGCCTGAGGGCTCATTCTGCCAGAGGTACAGCTACTTCGGTCGCAGCAGCTAGAGATATACCTTTAGTGGACATACGCAAAGCAGCTACCTGGAAATCTGTTCATACATTTACCAAGCATTACTCTTTGGATATCCAGTCACGAAGTGATGCTAGGTTTGGCACGGCTGTGCTGCAGATCTTGTTCCCAAAATAGGCTCTGTAACTCCTTCCTCCAAGGGGGTACTGCTTTGTAGTCTGCATATAGTCAGAATACAGCAAGACTTCATGTTGTTTGAAGAAAAAATTCTAGGGATATGGATATGTTGTTCATCCACACTTATTGGCAGGTCCCTTGCCGCTTTAAATCTTGCCGGAAGGTCTTCAAGCTGGCTCCTCCCACCCACCCAGGTGGTAAAACTCTCGGCTCCGCCCCATGACGGCAGATCTTCCTTACCGCTTGGAAGCTCAGGTTCCCTCCTTAGCGCTCTGCGTTTTCGACTGGTTCCTGAAAAATTTCGATCTTCGAAATCATTGGAAGTGTGTTTTCTGAAACTTCGATCTTTTCTTCTTCGCTACGGCGATGGCTCAGTCCTTTTCCGTCCCCGGGAGGCGCACGGTTAGTTCCTCAAGGAGAGACTCACATTCCACGTGCATTTATTGCCTGGACTTGGATCACGATCCTCAGGCTTGCAATTTCTGTTCTGCCCTTTCGGTCAGCTCTCTGGAGAACCGTGCGGCCCGTTCGGGGCTCAGACATCCGGTAGTTTTTTCCGCTCCGGAGATTCCCTCGGACCGGCGGGTGTCCGCTTCGACTGTTTCTCAGCAGTTCGATCCTGCCGGGGAGGGGGAGGCCCCCCCCCCTCGGTTGCGGCGCTTATCCCGCTCTCCTTGGGTTCAACTCGTGCAGCTTTGTTCAAGGAGCTTCGTCATTCCCTCTCCTCCAAAGGAGAGGGACCCTGGAGCCCGGCCGCTCGGCCTAAGTCTAAGGGGCCGCCGGTGGGGTCTCTTCGGCAGGAGCGGGAAGTTCCCCCTCCCCTCATCGGCCAGCGCTCTGCTTGACCACTAGCCTCACAGTGTCCCCGTCGGGTCAGCGGCCCAGGACCCCGTCGGCGTTGTCGAGTCTCGGCCGTCTTTTGGGTGGTCTTCTGGTGCTGCCATCCCTCCGCCCCAGCGGAGGCTGAGTTCTGTCCGTCCTTCGGTCCGACAGCCCTCGGGCCTTTCTTCGAGCCGAGGGAGGAGGCGGGCGCGTCCTGCTCCTTCCAGGCCCGCCCTCGGTCCCCCCGAGGATTTGGGTCTCGGTCATCCTCTCGGTCTAGCCGTTCACGCCGATCTTGGCGTTCTCGGTCGGGGCACCGAGTTAAGTGGCTTTGCCGTTCTTCCTTGTCCCCCTCCTCGGATGAGGAGCGGTTTCGATGCCGTTGGCGTCGTCATTACGAGGAACTTATGTGGTGACAGCAGTTGTTGTCCGGGTATCAATCGACCCGATTCATTCTCCGGATGTAAGCAACCGCGCGCTTGGTTGGCAACCGTTCGAATCAGTCGAGGCCCTCTCAGGGCGGTTGCTCGTCCGACCTCACTGCCCCTCCGTAGCCGGTGAGCACAGGCCAGCCATGACTGTTCCTCAGGTTACTCGGTCCCTCACTCCTGCCCGCCCCGGTGACGAAGAGTGCCTTGGGCCTATGGCAGCTTTTTGCAGACCCTGCGGAGCCTGAAGCCAGCTCTGCTATGTTTCCTAGCAGGGAGGACCCCGGGTCTTCCCAGGAACATTCTGTAGACGACAGCCCATAGTCTTTGATGGGTCTGCTTCAGCTCATTTCAGAATTCACTGGGATGCAGCTCGAGCCCGTCTCCAAACGGGCACCTTACCCCCTTATGGAGATTCTGGACCGGGGGTTCTCCTCGGAGGCCTTCCCAGTGGCTGAGGCTATCGTGGGCCCAGCCGTGGAGCTATGGTGGCGGCCTACTTCCTGCCCTGCGCCTTCGGCCAGGGTGGCTCGGAGGTACCCTGTCCCTGTCGGTTCTCTGCCCGGTTTCTCGGAGCACACCTCGGCTGAAGGGGTAGTCACCGACGACTGGAATGTCTTGGAAACGCTGGGGATGTGGATAGACCCCCTGGCAAAGAGTCCAAAAGGATGGACTACGTCAGGCGCAAGGTTTACGCTGCGTCCTCCCTAGGCCTCCGTCAGGCCAGCTCAGCGGCTCTTATGGCACACTGTTCCCACGCCCTTCTACCTCATCTCCCGGCTGAACTGCGGACCACGGTCCGGTGGGTACGGGACCAGGGTAGGGCGGTGGCAAAACAGCTCCAGACGGCTCTGGATCTGGGCGACTCCTGTGCCAGATCGGTGGCGGCCCAGTAATACATCTTGCCGCAAGGCGTGGCTGAGTTATCCTCCTTTCTTGGAAACCCAGCACGAGCTGGCGGACATCCCCTTCTTGGGGACTGACCTTTTCGGCCCTGGAGTGGAGGGACATATCCAAGGGCCCGAGAAGTCCAATGCCACTCCAGACTCTGTCACTCTCGCCCGGAGGGTCATGGGCAGCCGTCAGCCTTTGCGTAAGCCCCTTTGCCCCCTGAGCCCTGCGGCTCAACCGGCCCAGCACAAGGGCCCGCAGGCATGCGCTGGGCGGCCTGTTGCCAGTCCAGCGTCTTCCTCCTAAAGGAAGCAGGGAGGCAGGAAACCGAGAGCTCCCTCGGCTCCTTCCCCCTCCAAGCCTGCTCAGTGATGGGCCATGGGGCACTGCACCGGCCCCGTCATCCCAGCCGGGTTCCCCATGGGGAGACGGCTCCGCACCTCGTTCTGGAGGTATTTAAGGTAGATCCTGTCGTAGGTTGCGAGCGGTTTCCTTTTGAGCCGTTGCCCCATGAGGATCTTGGGTCCACTGCCTCTTTGTCGGTCGTACCGACACGCCTGGCCCTCTAGTTAGAGGTGATCAGGAAGGCTGCGGACCCCCCCAACCCTGGGTTCGTGTCCAGGTATTCCTGGCCTCAAACGGAAGGGGGCTCACGCCCATTCTCCCGCAAGCCTGGATGGTCTCTCTGCTTCAAATATTCCATCCTCAGAACGTGGCGTGTGGCTGTTTCCTGGGCCTCCAGGATGTACCTACTCCTCGTTCCGTCCGTTTCTTGGGAGGCTCCTCCCCTTCTTAGCGGGGGATCTCCTTACGAGTTCCTAGCCAGGCCCTTCTTTCGCTCAGCAGTCTATGCGGCACTGAAGGGTCCAGACGTAACCCCAACCGGAAGGCAGACTGGTCTCCCGTTACAGGAGCCAAGTGGGAACTTGTGCCTTAGCGGTGAGGCTTCTTCGGGACTAAGCTCGACTCTTGAGTCTGAGCTCGGCTCCGGGCAGACAGGGCTGAGGTTCTTCCTCCCTTACCCAGTTGGGTTGGCCGGGTAATTATGTCCTGCCAGGACCTCCTGGGCCTCAGGGCGGCCTTCCCCTAGCGGGAGGGGCCAGCCAGAGGTCATAGCGCTGCGTCCTTTGGACCAGTTCGTGACTACAGCCCAGGAGTTAAGAGAATGCTCCCTTTGGACCGTTCCAACTTCGGCGGGAGAACATCCTGTTAGTTCGCCCTGAGTCGGCGGTCTTCTCCGACCGATGCTTCTCTGATGGGTAGGGTGCCCATCTAGGGGAATACAGAGTGCTTCGCCTCTGGTCCTCTCGCGAGTCCCAATGTCCTTCATGCTCGCTGGAGCACCAGGCGGTCTGCTTAGCTTGCACCGCTCGCTCCGTTTGTACGGGGTCTAGTGGTCTAAGTCCAAGTAGGACAACACCATGACCATGTGCTACCTACCCCGCCAGGTTAGGTCGATCCCCTTGCCTCGGTGCAAGGAGGTTCTCCGCATTGGGTTTTGCACAGTCGAGGGTTCCCAGCCATTTGATGGCAGGAGCCCCCAATTTCCTGGCTGCTGCCCTAAGCCAGGCATAGGCTGCGCCTCATGAGTGGTTTCCCCTGCCGGAGGTAGCACAGGATCTTCTCGCTCTTCCCTCCGGGGAGAATACAAGGCCGAGACTGTTTTTATGCCCGCCGCCTCAGCAGGGCCTGCTGCAGGGGATGCCATCGGGGCCACAGACCCCGGGCCCCTCCATGCCTTTCCCCCATTTCCCTTGACCTACGGGCAAGGTGAGGAGGGACTTGGCGCAGGTGATGCTGGTAGCCCCAGACTGGATTGCCAGCTCTGGTATCCAGCTCTCCTCAGTCTCAGCCCCAGGGTCCCGAGGCGGCTTCTAGTCCACCCGGTCCTGTCTTTCCTTTTCAGGGGAAGGTTATCCATCTGGACCTTCAATCCCTGCACCTGTAGGCCGATCCCTGTGCGGCTAGGGGCCAGGCCTAAGGTCTTTCGGCAAGGTCTTCGACCTTTCCAGGCGTCCTGCTAAGAAGTCGGCCAAGATGCTTGTCCTCTGGGAGAAGTTCTCCTTTTTGATGATGGGATAGGGTCTTGCCCTCCCCCGTCCCTGGGCGAGCATTCCGGACCATCTGCGGTCCATCCTTAAACCAGGGCTTCGGCCGACAACCCTCTAGGTGCTTCTGTGGGTCACCCTGTCTTCCGGCTGCCGGCCGGAGGCGCAGGTGGTGGAGAAGGTGGTCTAGCAATTTAGCCGCGATCACGCCTCCCCTTTTGGGGAGAGTATCCCCGTTTCTGTGGGATCCTTGCTGGTATGGACTTAGCTCATGAGCAAGCCATCTGAACCTTTTGCACAGGCGCGAGTTTCCCCCACCTGTTATGGAAGAACACCTTCTTGGGGCCACTCCGCCATCCAGAAGGTGGGGAGAGTTCCAGGCGCTCCTTAATCTCCCTGTCCGGTCTTCCACAGGGACTAGGTTGTCCTGCGCCCCACCCGAAGTCCTTCCGAGCGGGTGGTGGAGTCTCCCTTCGGGGTATTGCCTCTGCCGGGGTTTATCCCCATTCACACCTCAGAGGTCATATAGGTTCCATAGGAATTCTGTTTAACGCCACCTACCTAGGGAGCGAGGGGCTGAAGTTCGGGAGAGGTTCGCCAGCTGTTTATCATCTTCGCTGAAGCCGCATCTGGCAGACTTGCAGCTAGTGGACGACTTAGCATGGGTCACCCTGCATAGGTCTCCACTATAGGCGGTGGTATGGAGCCTCCAGAGGGATAAGCGCCATTTTTACCCGCCCTTCCGCTGCATCGGTGGCTGCTTCCGAGGATACTCCGGTCCAGGATATCCGCAGGGCTTCTGCCCGGAAGCAGGCTTTACCATTCCCCTTCCACATCGACCTTGGGTCGCGCCGGGGTGCTGGTCGGGGCCTCGGTTCTCCAGTCTTTCTACCTCAGTAGGGGTGTGCGCCTTGCCTCCCTCCTCCCGGAGAACTGCTAGGAGTCTGCCAGTAAGTGTGGATGAACAACATATCCATGTCCCTAGAAATACAGGTTACTCACCTGTAACAAGAGTTCTAGGAATGGTATATGTTGTTCATCCACACGACCCACCCGGCCTCCCCGGCTTCGACGCACAACCTGGCTTCCAGCGGGCTAGATTCATGGCCATGGGCGGAGAGCCGAGAGTTTTACTACCTGGTGGGTGGGAGAGCCAGCTTGAAGACCTTCCGGCAAGATTTAAAGCAGCAAGGGACCTGCCAATAAGTGTGGATGAACAACATATACCATTCCTAGAACTCCTGTTACAGGTGAGTAACCTGTATTTACTCACCATACTAATGTTGTTTCTTCTAACGGAGTCTTGCCGTATTCTGACCTCCCTGCCTCCCCTCCTGGAACCTAGTAGTTTTGGGATGTAGTGGGGCAGGCACAGTGCTGCGCCCCTGAGGTGTACTGGACATGCCTCCACCTCTTAGGGGGTTTCCTTTTGGTTGTTAAGCATTTTTGGTAAATCACTACCTGTTGGATTTTTTTTGGTTTTTCTCGACTTGAGTCTTTTGACCCTAAAACCTGGTTTTGCCTTTTGGCACAAACATTTTGAAACAATTTCTTCTTTGAGTTAGTTTAGTGCTCGTAAGAATCTGACAGTAATGCTTCAGAATACCACAGACAGAGGTTTGAAAACTGAGCTCAAGCTCAACCTTCTATGCCTTTGCATAGAGTTAATCCTTTAGTTTCCAGAGCAGTTCAAGTGCTGGGGCTAACTGCCTATATAGTCAGAATACAGCAAGACTCCATTAGAAGAAACATTACTATGGTGAGTAATTTTCTCTTATGTTCCCTCCCATTAAGATACCACCAGATATCTGTTTGTCCTGATTCTGTCAACGGTCTTCTAAAATTTTTACCTTCCCCCTAAGGGTCACCATTCCCTGAGCCACTCCTATCCAGGTCGTGATGGAGAGCACAGTCGAAATCACCACCCTCTAGGAATATTGGCCCTTGATCTGTGGATGTATGAAGCAAGTATTTAAAAAAAAAAAAAAAAAATCTCCTTAATGTTGGGGGCATAAATATTAAGCAGGACACATGGAGTCCCCCTGTAAGATCCTGTGATCTTCACAAATCTACCAGCTTCATTTTATTTATTTATTTAGTTAAGGGAATCTGATACACCTTTGAGCCAGGGGTTCTTTTACAAAGGTTCCATGTTGGGTTACTTGAAACATTAGGACAGGCAGTGGTATTGTGCAAAAGAGAAATAAACATAGCAGCCGGAGGGCTTTGTCAATTACCAAAACATCACAATTGTGCAAATCACTTCTATAACAAATGAAACAGTATAGATTCGTATAGGTAGCCATCCGAAAGAGGGAGGCAAGGCCAGAGGCTGGTGTAAAGAGGAGAAAGAGAGGAGTGGGGGTGGGTCAGGGGCAGGGTCCGAGGAGGTGTGTGGTGGGAGTAGAGGAGGAAGGAAGGGTGGGGTGGTGGGGGGATAAACCACTTGGGTGTAGCAGTCGCAGGAGGCACAGGAGATGAGGCATTGACGCAGGCTGAGCTCAAAGGCACCCAGGGTAGCTTTGCTGGTAACTTCTGCTGGCAAGGTGTTGAACCAGGAGGAGGCTCTGAAAAAGAAGGATCGTTGGCCTTGGGTAGTCCTGCAGAGGGGAACAGTGAAGGAGAGGTTGTTTAAATTCCTGGTTTGTTGTGGGCCGCTATAAGGTCTTAGCAGTGCCTGTGATCCAGGGGGTAGTAGGTCCAATATTTGCTTTTTTGCTAGGATACTGGTTTGATATTTAATTCTGCCAGATAGTTGGAGCCAGTTTGCATGTTCGTAGAGCTCGCAGGGGTGTGTAAGGCGGTTTGCAGATATTTGGAGACGACATGCCTTTAGTGCTGTAGCGATGCGTCGGAGAGCTGTGTCAGTGGCAGACCTGTAGATCACAAGCCCATAGCGTATTTCAGAGATTACTGAACGGCTAATGGCAGTGCTTAGGGCTTCATCCGTGAGACAGTTCTTGTGTCTGTGGAGCAGGCCTATGCGGGTATTCACAGTTTTTGCTACGTAGTTGATATGTTCAGAGTATCCAAGTGTTGGGTCAAGAATCACCCCCAAGATATTTAAATAGATGTACTTGTTCAAGGGTAGTCCCCTTTCTGTTTGAAATAGAGAGGTCTCTTTTTATGTTTGCTGTGGGTACCATGGAACAGCATTGATTTGGTTTTGCTGTAGTTAAGAATAAGCTTGTGGGATGTAGTAGCAACTGAAGAAAGCAGGGGTTAGAGTGGGCGGTGAAGACAGCATTGTCGGCATAGAGTAGGATTTTTTTCTGAGCAGGATGAAGGGAGGCTGTTTAGGAAAATGCTGAAAAGCATAGGACCCAGGATGGATCCTTATGGGACTCCTGATCGGACCAAGAGGGGTGTTGAGAGGGATTCGCCAATTTTTACCTGCTGTGTTCAGTCACTGAGGTAGCTTTGAAACTAAAGAGTTCTGTCCGGAGATAGGCCTATTAGAGATGGTTATTGAAGCAGTAGTGAATGGTTGACTATCATTCGTAATTTGTTCTACCACCGGAGTATCTTTACTTACCGGTATAGTGGACCCATCCCCCGTGGGTGAGCCACATATGTTGAAGAGTAGACCGACCACATCCAGCTTCTTGAGTTTGCAGTGCACAAAGTGGGAGAGGTGAATCCACTGTTTATTCATGTATATAAAAAAAAATGTAGCCCTTAAGCCTACCTAACTCTTAAAATACGTGCTCTCTTCATGGGGGAGCAAAATCCCTTAATGTTGTATGTTACTAACTCTAAGTCTAAGTCAGCCATATCTGCAGCTGGATTCCCCTCCTGAGGCTCCTGACTGAGGCACACACCACTTAGAACTATAGACAAAACAAACATTTTGCAACCAGAAACTGTGTACATAGAACAATATCAGACTGAAAACACAAGGTTCAAACATGACATTCAGCTTTTCCCAAGCTGCCCCATGTAGCCCTCCCCGGGCCCCAGGAGAGCCAGCCTAAAAGGCCTTGACTTCAAGGTGAGACTTGTCCATCCCATCCTAGTTACACTGTGACATGTGACCTTGGATCACTTTGGCCTGGTGAAAGAGGCCTCCACTTTAGTGGGCTGAACTGTGCAGGCAGTATGCCACCTCTGGATCCATGAGTGGTCACCCCCCTAAGTACAGATAACAAAATCATCCTAGAATGACCCAACTCCTCTCCTCCACATGATCATTAAACTGTGGCATGCAGTGTCTCTGACCCATCTGGAATTGAGGTAATCTTCCCACAGTCTGTTCCCGAGGAATCCAAAGTTAATTTTCAACCCTGTATACAGAAAGCCAGGGCCACACCCTTTAGTCCCCCCCTACCCCTTTTGTTCTTTCATGCCTGTTACCCCACCCCCAGACCTTTGGCTCCCCAAGGAGGTTAGATGGCAAGGTTTCCCCGGAATGGACGACAGGGCATCAAGATATGCAGTTGTATCCTAAGGGTCCCATGAGCCATATAAGTGGCACCTCTAAACTGTCTACTTGTTAATATGCATTTCTCAGCATTAGGATTGTCAGAGCTACCAAGGCCCCCCGCCTCTATAGCAGTTTTAACTTTCACCCTTGCAACTTAAATATTTGTTCGGGACCAACTAAAAGGGAGGGTAGGAGTTCGACCCTCGGTGCATCACCACTCCCCATGGTCACATCCCCAGAAGCATGCGGACCACCAAGCATTAGTGATATGGTTATTATTTAAGAAACATCCAGTTTCATTGCACATTTGTCACCACCAGGTTTGAATTGAAGTGTCCAAAACCCCACCACCACGTAACCAGTATAACCTAATGCATTTTAGCCCAGATTTTTGTTCGAGGCTTGTTGAAAAGGGAAATGTGAATCTTTGTCCCATGATATCCTGTAAACCCCCCCCCCCCCGACACCTCACAGAGGGTGAAGGGGAACAAATGCATGTGGGTCGGAAAATAACAATGCAGTTGTAAGGAAGCACCCAGAGTGTGATACTACTGTAGGACAGGAACCATCCCATTAATCTTCGGGGACCCTGACAGTATTAAAAATATGGGCAGTTAAAAAAAAAAAAAAAAAAAAAAAAAAACCTAAAATAGTACTCGGCTATCAAATGTTAAGACAAAATTCAGAATATTTTCTTACCATATTTACTGTACCTACAATATTTTAAGCAGAGAACAAAGTATTGGGAAAGTGATGTTTTTCCCTAGGCACCGTTGTTTGCTAGGTACATATCCCCCAACCTCTAATTCACACTGCTGGTGGTTAAATACTTAAGGAAGCTCTGCTGGCAGCCAGAAGACCAGTGTTGAAAGTACTTAACAGGTAAGACTTTTCAGCCAGCCTGTTTATAAGTGGAAGGGATGTCTTCTCTGAGGCATGAGGACTTGTGGGCTGCTATTGCTTCCCAGCTCCACATGGTCGTAGGTGAAGTATTGTCTTGGCAGCTTCTGGATCGTTATCGATTCCACTGTAGGGTTTGCAAGGCGGTTTCCATCTATGCATTTTTCTGGCCCTATAATCCACCTCAGTCCCTACGGCAGAAGGGTCGTTGCAACTTCAGCCAGACTTCAGAAAAATTTGGTACATTCTTCCAGAAAGGTTTTGATTTGCGCAGGGGCGAAGATCTGTGCCTTGATGTTATTGGTCCCTCAGTTCCTTAATCGCCCTCAGAATTTCCCAGCGCTGATCCATAATAATGGCATGAAGTCATGTTCCATGTAAATTTGTGTGTCCCCAAGCAGCAGTTCTTTTATTCCAGGCTGCCCGTAGCACCTTCATTTTCATGGAGTAGTCCACAAATCTGGCCACAGTGGAGCACGGGTGGGCCTTGGAGTCTGAGGGTTTGGGTGCCAAAGCATGGTGTGCCCTGTTCAGTTTGGAGGTTAATGTTGGTGCCACAGCCTATCTGCTCAGCAAGAATGATGAAACAAAGGCCTCCATGTCCCCTTGTTCCATGCCTTCTGGAGCCCTGTGCAGGCAAATATTATTCCTCCCGAGCCTGTGTTCCAGGTCATTGAGCTTGGCTGTGATTTCATGTTTGTGGCTATGGAGGTGGAACAGTGCTGTGTTATGATGGTCTCCCTGGTTGCTGACATCCATAAGGCCCTGATCCAGGTCCATAGTACGCCGGCGATTTTCTTCAGTTCTTGTCGAGTCACTGCTAGATCAGACTTGCGTAGACCTCAGTGTGAAGCCGATCTTTTGAAGTCGTTCATTTTTTTAGAGGCAATTGTACAGCTGGTTTCTTCCTCCTCGAGGTTGCTCATGCAGTCTGGAGTCTCTGGCTGTTGTAATGGCAGGCCTGCCATTCCCACTTTTTGGTGTCTGAGGGATCTGTTCGGCTGGGGACTGTCTGCCCCAGATTCATTTAGTTGCTGGTTGGCTGCCATCCTTATTAGATGAATTCTGTCTGCGTGCTATTTAAATCCGTTGTTTAGCCGAGGATTGTTTAAGATTTCACGGGGGATAAGAATGAGAGAGCTGCTCATTCCTGAATGACATCACTGGAAGTCCTCTGAAGTGCCTTGTTTTAAAGAACATCTAATTCCTTGAGGGTGAATTGGTGTCGTGTGCACAGTATTTTGCATGCATATAGTGAAACTTACTCTCCAGTTAAATACTGGTCTGTTGCTGAAGGATAAACTGGATAAATTTCACATTGGCATGCAGCAGGTTGTGCCTGAAAATAGGCATTGGTTTGCCTACTGCACTGACTTCAAAAAATTAAAAATAAACTCTCTTCCTAAGAAAGCTTAAAACTGGTGACAGCCATTCAGTATCATGATGACTCCAACCTTAGTCTCTGTCATTTGTCTATTTAAAAGGGTATCTTAATTGACTTTCTCTGTACCTGATCTCTAAACAAACTCTGGTCAGAGCCAGAAAGGTTGCCATGCATTAACCTGATTTTGGGGGGGACAAAAGCTAGAGTGAGTGTACAAGTTAGTTCTAGGATCATGGATATGTTGTTCATCCACACTTTTTGGCTTGTCCCTTTCCCTTTAAGGATTGCCGGAAGGTCTTCAAGCTGGCTCCTCCCACCTACCTGGGTGGTATATCCCTCGGCTGCACCCCATGATGTCTGATCTTCCTTTCTGCTGGAAGGCTCAGGTTGCCTCCTTTGTGCTACTGCATTTTGTAGGCCCTGGCTTCTATACCATCTGTTATTCTGAAAATCCAGTTCTGTTTTCAGCCGCTTAGGCGAGACATCCCACGAGTGGTCTCTCCATTCAGAGGTAGCTTACAGCCTGTTCTCCCACTGGGGCAAACCGTTGGTGGACCTGTTTGCCTCCAGGGACGACACCAAGCTGAGGCTGTCTCATGCCCCCAAGCAGGGCTCGCTGCAGGGGAATGCTTCTCGAGGCTGTGGACCTCAGGCCTCTTCTATGCCTTCCCTCCATTTCCTTTGATCCACAAGGTGCTCTTCAAGGTGAGGAGGGACAAGGCGCAGCAGATTCTGGTAGCCCCAGACTGGCTGCGCCAGTTCTGGTATCCAGATCGCCTCAGCTGCAGGCCCCCCCCGAGCGACTTCCAGCATGCCCAGATGTGATCTCTCTCTTAGGGGAAGGTATACCATCTGGACCTTCAAACCCTGCACCTCACAGCCTGGTACCTGAGCAGCTAACGTTCCAGGCTTTGGGTCTTTCTGAGGATGTCCTCACCATGGTGGTGGCATCCAGAAAAGAATCAACCAAGAAATATTATGCCTTCAAATGGAAACTTTTTTCCATTTGGTGTCGGGGCAAGGGCCTGGACCTTCGGTCTTGTCCAGTGGCTAACATTCTCTACTACCTTTGGTCTTTGTCCAAAGGAGGTCTCCGGTCATAGACTCTTAGGATGCACCTGGCAGCCATCTCTGCTTACTGGGCGCGGGCTGGTCAGCCGATGTTGGCGCAGGAGACAGTGGTCGGGTGCTTTTTCAAAGGCCTGGATCACACATCCCTTCCGGTGTGTGAACCTCCACCTCCGTGGGATCTACAGCTGGTACTGGCAAAGCTCATGGGCAAGCCATTTGAACCAATGCACAAGTGTGCATCGTCACTTGTGGAGGACGACCTTCCTGGTGGCTGTCATGTCTGCCAGAAGGACAGGGGAGCTCCACGTGCTTTCGGTGGGCTCCCCTTATCTGGTCTTCCACAGGGACAAGGTTATCTTACGCCCCAACCTGAAATTCCTTCCAAAGGTGGTGTCAGTTTCATGTTAACCAGGTGTTAATTCTGCCAGTATACTACCCTAACTACACCTCGGAGGCCGAATACAGGCTCCATACCTTGGACCTGAGACGAGCACTCTCCTATTACAAGGGGAGGACGGCAGACATTCGGGGAGAGGTTTGCCAGCTGTTTGTCAGCTACGCTGAATCTGCTTCTGGCAGACCAGCAGCTAAAGGGACTATTGCAAGGTGCATTACAACTTGCATAGGTCTGTGCTATGAGTTGACGGGCATGGAGTCTCCCAGAGGAATAAGAGCTCATTCTGCCCTCCATACCGCTGCATCGGTGGCTGCTTTCAGGGACATCCCTATCCAGGAAATCTGCCGGGCTGCTACCTGGAAGTCAGCAAACACCTTCGTTACCCATTACCACATCAACCTTGAGTCACACCGAGATGCTGGTTTTGGGGCCTCAGTTCGCAATCTCTTTTCCCCAAGTAAGTATTGAGGGGGGGTGCGCCTTTCCTCCCTCCTCCTGGAGAACTGTTAGGAGTCTGCCAAAAAGTGTGGATGAACAACATATTCACGATCCTAGAAAAATGAGTTACTCACCTGTAACAGTAGATTGTCCACGGAATGGTCTTTTGCAGTAAGTCTTTATTTCTGGGAGTTCCGATAGGTGGCGCTCACATGGCAATTTTCTTCTAGCAGTCTCCACACCTGGGACCACCCAGACGACCCCACTTCCTGGGCTGTGCCTATCAAAGTGAGTGGCCCCTGGTAAGCTCCATTCATTTTCCCACCAGCTTCAGCTCTGACAGCAGCTAAAACAGTCTTCTGCAAGCAGTCTTCGGCGTGGCTTGAACCCACTGCTTGGGGTGCCTGAGCTTAATACACGGCACCAGATTCCTGTGCTCAGCCAAGAGCATTAATGATGGAAGATATTTCCATTATAGACTGGGGGGGACTCTATCAAAGGGCTTCAAAACCAGAGTCCTCTTCAAGAAGTAAGAAGATGAAGGAAATACCCTCACCAAAAGTCCTGCTGGACCGCAGTTCACCCGTCATATCTACGAAACATGCCTCATCAATTAGGCACTCTGTCGATGGGCGATATCCTCCTGTCGATGGCAGGCACTTCTACATCATCAAAAGAACATAGAAGTTTGACTCCTCACAGAAAAGAATATTCCCCGTCGACAGGGCGTCATTCTTCAGCTCCTCTGTCGACGAGGCAACATACACCGATGTCAGAGATGCTACTTCATTCACCGTTGACGGAAATAACTCCCCCCATTGACGGAGGTGTTCCAGAAGACTTTCGTCGATGAGAGGACCTCCTCCGTCGACAGAGCACACTCTGCTTACTCCACCGTTGATGGGACAACCTCCCCATCAATGGGGCATGCTCACAGATCTTCATCGTTGACTAGAAGTATACCATCATCAACAGGACATGCCCTGGCTTCCCCATCATCAATGAGGAGTATCCCACCGTCGACTGGGCATACTCAAAGATCTTCATCGTCGATAAGAGATATCCCACCGATGACGGAGCCTGCGCCTGCTTTCCTATCGTCAACGAGGAGTATCCCACCGTCGACGGAATATGCCCTTGCTTCCCCGTTGTTGACAAGGAGTATCCCACCGTCGACGAGGCATGCTTTCACTCTTCCATCGACTGAACGAATCCCACCATTGATGGAGCAGCCTCTACATCATAGAACACCACAATTAAAGGCATACATTCCATTAATGGGCATTTCTCACAAAATATTGGCTACTCAAAGCCATGAAAAAATGTATAAAAATGTATCAAAAGATGCCTGTGAGGCTGCGTCACCACAAAGTATGGGATCATTTACTACTGAACGCAAAGGCAAACCTGCTTCTTGTGCACTCATACAAGACACTCATCAAATACATACTGGATCACATTATCAGGAGGCAGAGATCGACCCTCTGGCTCAAGTACACAGGGCTCAGAAACCTCCTATATGGATATTCCAAGTTAGCCAGCCTGGGAGTGGGTCCCAAGATGACAGCCTGGGTAAAGAATTGGCTGGAGAATAGGACACAGAGAGTAATAGTAAATGGAGTCCACTCTGAAGAAAGGGGGGTTACTAGTGGGGTACCGCAGGGTTCAGTATTAGGACCGGTCCTCTTCAATGTCTTTATAAGCGACATTGCAGAGGGACTGGAAGGAAAAGTATGTCTCTTTGCAGATCACACAAAGATCTGCAACAGAGTTGATGCACAAGGTGGGGTGGAAAGGATGAGAAGGGACTTGGCAAGGTTAGAGGAATGGTCAAGAGTATGGCAGCTTAGATTCAATGCTAAGAAGTGCAAGGTAATGGACCTGGGAAACAAAAACCCAGGGGAAGAGTACACAATGGGGGGTGAGATACAACAACAAAAATGGAAAGGGACCTGGGGGTAGTCATATCAGATGACCTAAAGGTAGGCAAGCAATGTGAGAGGGCAGCAAGGAGGGCTGGGGGGATACTGGGATGCATAGGGAGAGGCATCACCAGTAGAAAACAGGAAGTTATTATCCCTCTGTACAGACAGCTGGTGAGACCCCATCTGGAGTACTGCGTGCAGTTCTGGAGACCCAATCTCCAAAGACATAGACAGGATGGAAGCTGTCCAGAGGAGGGCAACTAAAATGGTGCAGGGTCTGCACTGGAAGACATATGAAGAGAGACTAAAGGAGCTTAATATGTATAGCCTTGAGGAAAGGAGGGAGAGGGGGGACATGATAGAAACTTTCAAGTACCTCAAGGGAATCAACAAAGTCCAAGAGGGTAGCATCTTTCAAAAAAAGAGGTGTGCAAGAACAAGGGCACAATTTGAAGATGGGGGTGTGGCTCAGAGGTAATTTAAGGAAGTATTTTTCCAGAGAGGGTTGTGAATGCATGGAACGGCCTTCCGGAGGAGGTTGTGGAATTCAAGCATGCATGGGACAGTCATAAGGCAATTCTAGGGGGTGGGGGTAGGAAGAAGTAGGCTGCTGGTTAACTAGGGTCTGCAGACTGGGTGGGCCAAGCGGTCCTTATCTGCTGTCAAATTCTATGTTTCTATTCCATCCTCACAGGTGCCAAATCTAGAACAGATAAAGTTTTACAAACTTTGGGTTTTGATAAACATACACCTGATTTATTAAACAGACCTCACTCATAGACTTTATCTCCACCTCCATCAAAACAGGCACGTACGGAGCTAGAACGCTCACCATTCCTGCCTCCTCCTGAACCTTCAGATTCTCATTATTTCGGAACCTTCTGAAGACATGTATTCTGATGGTTCCCCTACCAGACGGGGCTCAGACTTACCTTACTCTATACGGTCCTATTGGGACGACGACGTGCTATGACCAGTAAAGGTCATTTCCCCACCGGATGACTCGTCATTCCCAGAAATGTTACAGATACAAAAAAAAACATGGGATTTACCCCAACGGAACAAGATAAATTAAGTAAAGATAAGACGGACTATCTAGACATCCTGGACGCACCCATCTGGGCGGTCCCACCTTTCATACCAACATTTAAAAATGCAATCAGAGGCATGGAGTCAACCCATGACTGCACAGGAGTTACCTTGAAAAGCACGTGGGCTTTATCAAGCTCCTTTAGAATATCAATACTTACCAAATACTCCCACTGTGGACTCAGTGGTTATTACAGCAGCTCATGACCATACTGTAAAACCAAGACATACAAGTACAGTACCTCCTGAAAAAGAGTCCAAACATTTTGATCATATGGGGGAAGCAAGTGTTTTCTTTCAGCACATTAATTATTAGAATTCTTAATTATATGGGACATATGCTGAAGTTTCAGTGCACAGTGAGCACTTCTGCTTCAGAGATTGTTGATAAATTACCTACATCCCCTGAAAAAGAACTTGCATCAATGATCAATACACTCGCTTCCCTCTCCCGACACCTACTAAGGTCGGGATATGATATTGCCAGTGCTTCGGCCAGAGCCTCAGCCGCCGGAATTACTGTATGCCATCAGGCATGGCTCAGACTCTCAGGTCTTGCACCTGATATCCAACATAAAGTGGCTAACGCTCCCTTTTCGGGTGAAAATCTTTGGTCCAGGTGCACAAACTATACTGGACAACTTGCAAGCCTCAGGGAGATAATTGAAAATGGTTCCGGAACCTGTACCATAAACAACGCCCTCAGTATAATTATTATTGCAAGGCTGGAAATTACTGTACTAAAAGAGGAACCTTTAGAGGCAAAGAAAGATCAATAAAGGATATCTCTACTCCTTATAAATCGATGAAGTACTGCCCGCCAGGATGAGCAGGTGCCTCTGCCTCTCATTAATTCTCCAGCCCCTGTCCTGGTCTCCTCTCCTAGGCCTCGGAGACTGTTTTATGGGGCATTAGTCTGAAAATTTACTGAGGCCCTTTTTACACGAGGCTTTATACACTAAGCCACTACAGACATATACTGTATATAGGAGAGGTATCATTGTTGCAGGTCATTGCGACCATCACATCAGGATACCTCTCTGCCTGTTTAGTGGTGGACCTTTTCTATCCCAACCTCAGACCGTGCTACTACACACATGTTGAAAATACTCTTATTTTCTAATATGAAATGAATCATGATGTTCTTACTAATTGGTAATGCTATGCAGCTTCTACTTGACCATACATAGAGGCCAATAACACAATGGTAATAGATATATATATATATATATATATATATATATATATAGATATATATATATATATATATATATCTATATATAGATATATATATATATCTATATATAGATATCTATATATATATATAGATATATATATATATATATATAGATATAGATATAGATATATATATATATACACACTTAGACCTTGTATTTATAAACTGTACAGGGCTCATTATTATTATAGTCCACCCTACTTGAACATAACTGCTTGGGAATCTCCCAGAAGTAATGACTTGATGCAGGAGACCATTCCGTGGAAGATAGTTTGTTACGCAAAGACTTTTGCCATAACAGTAGATCTTCTAGGAATGTCTCTTACAGTAAGTAACTTCCTTCCCTCCAACCCCCTCCCATTCTGTAACGGGAAAAACTATATAGGGTTGGGAGGCTATGGTACCTCCATTGCCCTCGATCCCACGCCACTATGAGCTGAAACCTGTGTGGAACGGAGCTTACCAGGGGCCACCCATTTTTATAGGCACAGCCCAGGAAGTGAGGTCATGTGGGTGGTCTCTGGTGTGGAGACTGCTAGAGGAAAACTGTCGTGAGAGCGCCAGCCATCGGGAACTCCCAGAAGTACTGACTTACTGCAAGAGACATTCGTAGATCTACTGTTACAGCAAAAATCTTTGCGTAACTAACTTTTTAGGAGTGGTATATGTTCATCCACATGGACCCACCCCATCTCCCTGGCTACGGACGCACAACACATGGCTTCCAGCGGGCTAAGATCTGGCGCCATGGGGCGGAGCCGAGGGATATACCACCCGGGTGGGTGGGAGGAGCCAGCTTGAAGACCTTCCCAATTCTTAAAGGGAAGGGGACATGCCAAAAAGTGTGGATGAACAACATATACCACTCCTAGAACTACTGTTACAGGTGAGTAACCTGTTTTTTCTGTATGTTCACTTGCCGGAAGCATGTCTGCAGGCTTTTACCCCTCTTAGAGACAGCAATGTGAACGTTTCTCTGGGAGAACTAAGAGCCTGGATGTTTGTTTGTACTGCTGTGCCAAACGGGGCCAGCAGTTTGCAGAGGTGTTTCAGGCCAGGGAACATAAAGACACAAGCTTTCGGTGCAGGGACTGTAGCGTTCCTCTGTTGATTCCCTAAATCATCTTCATCTAGAAGTCTGCCAACAGAAATGGGGCCACTGGACACCAGGGAATACTATTGGGGCGAGCTGCAGAAGGAAGATAAAGGTGCCAGAAAAGGAGAGGGACAGGGACAGAGAAAGGGACTGAAAGAGAGGGAGAGAGGAAGCACTCTGTTAACTGTAGCTGTATGGCATGTGTAGCCTGTGAAGTCTAAAGTACAGTCTCAGCTGGAGCTACAGATTATACTGGCCAAAACAGTACCCAGTAAGTCTCGTATGGCTGTACTGCTACTGGCTTCGTATCCTCTTCTGGCTCTTTGAAGCATCAGACAGTTCCGGGAGGGAGCTGGTACATCCTAGATGCGCACCAGACTCACTTTAATCAGGGCTAAGACGGGTGGGCACTAGACACTAGGGAGTACGATGGGGGGTGTGGGGGGGGGCAGCTAAACACCAGGGAGTGCAAATGGGTCAAAAAGCAGGAAAAATACAAAATGAAGATAGTTAAGACCACTGAGGTTACAGTGCAATTTAATACTATAGAATAGGAAATATTCACTGTACATAAATTTTTACTATATTCACTGAAGTGCTCAGAAGCGCGAAAATAAAATTATGCTAATTAGCACTTTTTCCATTAAGGTGAGTGGAAGACTTAGAGTAAAAATAAATGTACACAAATATGGCCACTTTGTGGCTAGCACTAAATATAATTGATGCATTCTTTTCCTATTCAACATTATGAACTGAGGATCATAAATAGAGGAATCTGTTTGGCCCAGAGCTCTTGGAAGCCGTGATGACATCTGGCTACATCATCAAGGCTTCAAGAAAGTTCCAGCGCCACCAGCTCCCTTGCTTTCTACTGTCTGAGAACTATTTTTTCAAAATATACTCCTACGCCACCCAAAAACTCATTCATAAAACGTTTTAAAACCTGTGTTTTGTTTTATTTATTTTTTTTAATCTATAAAACTTGAAACTCCGTTCATAATAGCAGTAAGTCACTCCAGGGTGTGGTATATCATGGGGTATCGTCACTTCTCGGGTGGTTGGACGCACTCGGCCTGTGGCCTTGTGCCCAACCACCAGAGGTGTGATGATATCCCATGATATACCACACCCTATCATGCCTTATTGCTTAAGTATATAATGCTAGCAAATGTATGAATGGGACATACCGAAATTTAAAAGGGTTTTAACCAAAAAATTATATGGAGTATACACAATATATCTGCAAAGCACTAGTTAATAGATTAGCATAATCTTTCTCAGAAAGCTGACTACAGCAGATATGATCCCCAGGAGCACTAGGTTTATTCTGCCTTCTCAGTAAAGTGCCCAAGTTTATATAGCAGTTATAGACATAGTTTTGCTGTCCATGCAACCATAGTAAATCAAGTTTGAAATATTTAGAATGACCCAGTATGTAAAAAGATAATTTATGCTCCATATTCCCATAGATAACAGTGAGCCCCCACTTAGGCAGTATCTCCAGCAGAACGCATTAAGAGGCATGGGACGCCACCTGCTGTCCACAACACTCCCCATTGTCATTGGCTTATGAAAGCATCAGGGTGCCCGGTAGACTTTGAAGTTCTTCACATTACTTGATTAAATCAGTATCAGTAAAAATAGTAGTGATTTAATTAAGTAACTTGAACTTGATGAAACTGTCCTCTTACCTGCTCTTCCTCGTCAGCTGTGTGCATCTTGCGTGTAGAGAGCGTGAACTCATTTGCCTCCCACAAAGCTATATTTCCTCATTGTTTTTGTGTCTTGCACTGCGGTGCCAGGAGCAGAAGATGAGGGTGGGAAAGCACCCAGAGGGAGAGGGTGGGTTCTTTTCTTATGAGAGAGAGGAGAGACAGAAGCACACAGAGGGAAGGAGTGGACTTTTTTCCCCCCTTACACTATGGGGTCGTGAACAAAGTGTGGGGGTGGGAGAGCAGGCAGATGGAGGTAGCAGGTGGGTTCTTCGAAAGAAAAAAGTGCAAAGGGTGAGGGGGAGACAGTACCCTCACTGGGCAGAGCGCAAGGCAAACAAAATGTTATGCATTGGGTATCTGGTCACACCCTCGACTCCTTATTTTTCCTCCTCCTTTCGCTATACGTCAGCATAGTGCTCGCTGTGCAGCCGTAAAAGTCAAGAGTACCGTAATATTGGAATAAGAAACTAAAATAACTAATAAAGAATGGGAACCAATATTGCAAGATCTTCTTTTAGATTTTAAAACATTTTCAACCACTTTAGATTTTCTGTTCTGCTCCTGCAGTGTCAGTTTCCATAGAAAATTACTGTAGACATTTCCCGTATATGCTTGGCTTTTCCCACATAGAGGGAGACATCCAAACCCCCAAGTTGCATACTTGAATTGGCAATTGGTGGGTTTGACCACTGATTACCATGCCAATCATGTGTGCATAGCAGCTTTGATGATAGTATCTCAGGGTATTGAATGAAATTATCTGGATTCTTTTAAATCCATGGGCCCAGAGACTCCTGAAAGACATCCATATGGAAGGAATGACCTGGCACACATTTGTAACACAGAAGACCTGCCATGAAATGATTTTTAGAGACAAACTGTATTTTTCCACAGCAGATCTTTTAATATTTTGGTTATTTTTGCAATGTACCACTCTAGAGAAAATGTTTGATCCACATGGATAGTCTTGGAACCTATTTGACGCCTGAGATACTGTAAATCCATCAGTTTTTCACTACATTTTAAGTCAGGGTCGCCAAAAATAGTTTCTTGCTCAGGATGAGTACTTTAAAGTGTACTAATACTAATATTGTCTCCCTTGTTTAAAAATATCCCTTAGATCTTCAGTCATAAAGCATGCATGCCATTCTCCATAAAGCATTTGTGAGGTGTTTCAGTTGTAGTATATGAAGTGCCCTCTGCACCCTGCCACCATGGATTGTTGTACTAATCCAGGGACACTTTGCAATCCTCAACCCCAGTTTACATTAAACTGATTGACTACCCTGCTAAGAAAGAGTTGTTAATAAAAGAAAAAACCTGGTTAGTCACACTAGGAGAGGATGTATAACTTGGGTCTCAGAGGCATGGTAGCAAGTCTTATTGTTTAGTACACATAAGCAAACCTGTGCATCTTAAGCTATCTGGGCTGTGGATGTTCGTTTAAAACGATATGTACAAAGAGAATAAGAGATCCATGTAACTTGTACACCGATGCTCAGTGCTCATCAAACAGTTAATAATACACTAATGACCGGTTCAGGTACATAATACAAATTCGGAAGTTTCTAGCTCAGCAAACATGCAAAAACTTGGAAAAAATTGCTGGTTCAAATGCTAATGGAGCAGCCATGCTGTAACTTTGTCCCAGCGTTTGGGTATAGTTTCATTTTTCATTGTCGAAAATGCCTGTCACTAATAGCAAGAACCCCCAAAGGGACAGAAAACCTCTGTACCTGCATTTCCTCTGTTTTACACTGCAGGGCCGGGAACGAAGGGTAGGGGTGGGGAGAGCACACAGAGGGAGGGAGTGGGTGGGTTCTTTGCTTGCACTGTGGGGTTGGGAATGGGGGATGGGGGTAGGAGGGCAGGCAGAGAAAGGGAGGGGTGGGAGAGTAGGCAGTGGGAGGGAGCAGGTTGGTTCTTTGCTTGCGCTCTGTGGCCAAGAGTGGAGGATGAGGGTGGGAGAGCAGGCAGAGGGAGGGAGTGGATTCTTTGAAGGAAAAAAGTTTTGTTTCTTGCACAGCGGGGCTGAGAATGGAGGATGGGGGTGGGAGAGCACGAGAGGGAGGGGTGGGTGGGTTCTTTGCTTGCACTGTGGGGTTGGGGATGGGGGTAGGAGGGCAGGCAGAGAAAGGGAGGGGTGGGAGAGTAGGCAGTGGGAGGGAGCAGGTTGGTTTTTTGCTTGCACTGTGGGGCCAAGAGTGGAGGATGAGGGTAGGAGAGCAGGCAGAGGGAGGGAGTGGATTCTTTGAAGGAAAACATGTTGTTTCTTGCACAGCAGGGCTGAGGATGGAGGATGGGAGTGGGGGAGCACGCAGAGAGAAGGAGCAGACGGGTTCTTAACTTGCAAGAGAGAGAAGGGAGGAATAGAAGCATGCAGAAGAAGGGAGCTGAATTTTGTTCTTTTTTCCTTGCACTAAGGGGCCAGGAACTGAGGATGGAGGTAGGAGAGCAGGCAGAGGGCGGGAGCGGGTCGATTCTTTGAAAGAAAAAAAGTGTGACAAGGGAGTGGGAGACAGAGGGAGAAAGCAGACAGATCATACTGGATGTGCGTCAACTCTACTCACTGGGCAGAGTGCAGAGCAAACAAAATGCGATGAGTTCTGTATCTGGTCACACCCTCAGAGACCCCTATTCTCTCTCCTTTTTTTTTGCTAGACATCAGCATAACACTCGCTATCTACGCAGCCATAAAACGTGCATGTGGGTATTTTGTCTGATAATGTATTGCATTAGCATTGCTTCTTTACCTGCATAGCTTCTGTTATTTACATTACTTTCAGTACCCCAGTGTCCACCAAATAGGTAAGGTGAGTGACCAAGGGCACTGAACAGCTACAGCACACAGTGTCAAGGCCATGTATTATGTTGTTACAGCACATACAACAAAAATCTCACCTCACCTGTTGTGGAGACAGAAAGTACAGTAAAGTGAATACAGAGGAATCTAGCTGGCCCCCAGTTTGCGAGAGAACATTCATGGTGTTGAGAGAATCTGGTTAGTCTGCTGGCACAAGCTGACTACAGTGTTAATGTGCCCTGTAGTGACCGTTTTTATTGTCTAACTCAAGGTAAACCCCTTAGAAGTCAGTGTTGTTACAGCAAGGTAAGGATGCTTCCCTTCACTTCATTGCTGCTAATACCATTGCTGCACCTACCTGTCAGTGCTGTGAGAGAGAGCCCTTGTTCTGTTTCAGAACAATTTTCCTCCTCCCCACTGATCTGACCCAGCGTTGCTCGCCGCCAGCACATAAATACAAATCACCAAACTTCTCCTGGCGCATCCTTTTATCTCACGAGAATTACACTGCGGAGACCGGCTTCCTCTAAAGACAATAGTGAGATGGAAATTCCTCTCATTTCTCACCTCTCGTCAAAGTGGTGAAAGTGAAGCAGGTGGTGGTGGTGCTTGCCGCTGGAGTTCAGTTCAAGTCTGGGTCTCTCCTGTCATATCAGGTAAGGGGGGGTTGGTGGTTGGTTGGGTGAGGTGAGAGCACATGGGTTAGCATATGTTATGTACATTACTTTCAATACCCTGATGTCCACCCAGTAATAGGTAAAGTAAGTTACAAAGGGCCCCAAAAAGCAGCAACGCACTGTGCCAGATACTGTATTAGCTAGTTACAGCACATGCACAAAAGACTCACTTTACCTGTTTTGGAGACAAAAAGTACTATAAAGTGGACACGAAGGAGCTTAACTGGCCCCCAGTTTGTGAGGGGAAACTTTTTTTTGTTGTTGTTTTGTGGGGCTGGAAATAGAGGGTGGAGGTGGGAGAGCAGGCGGAGGGAGGGAGGGAGCAGGCAGGTTCTCCCAGAGGAAAAAAGTGTTAGTGGGCGGGGGAGACAGATGGAGAAAGCGGACTGATCATACCGGATGTGCTTCAGCTCCACTGACTGGGCAGTGTGGAGCAAATAAAGTGTGATGCATCCGGTATCCAGTCATGCCCCCAGACACCCTATTCTCTCTTCTTCTCCTCCTCCTCCTTTTGCTAGACTTCAGCATAGCTCTTGCCATGTAGCCATAAAAAGCTGCCGTAAGGTGTTTACTTTTCCTCTCTCTGTCCTGCAGGTAAGGAGGCCATGCTGACACAGAAGGATTACGAGAGCGCCACCCTCTCGGATATCAAAGCCTTAATTAGGAAACATGAGGCCTTTGAGAGTGATCTAGCTGCGCACCAAGACCGTGTGGAGCAGATAGCAGCCATTGCACAGGAACTCAAGTAGGTGAATGGTTAATGTAAATGAGCTGTGAAATGAAGTGGCAGGGAATGACAGATTCTAGGTGTTCTTGTGCTGGAGATCAGGGCTTCCATTACACAGATTACTTTTTTCAAAACTGTTGCCCCCCAAAAATTCAGCATGATGTACATTTTAGAAAGTAGAGGAGGAAGAAGCCAACCGGTGGCGCTGAGGTTGGTGCTGGGCCGCCACATGCGCTATACCCAGCCACCCAGGTTCGCACGATCTTGGGGCGTCGCCAGGGGTGCTGGTATGAGGGTGGAAGCAGATTGGGCGTTGGCTATCCTCTCCCAGGAAAGGGATGGGGTCGTCCGCCCATAGTCCCGCCATCATCGAATGGAGGTTCGGTGCCGATGCAGGCGGTTAGTGGTGCGACTGGAAGGGAGGGGTGTCCCCAACGTCATGTGCATGTGTGCCTCCACACTCATGTGCTACATCAGGGACACGTGGGCGTAGGGAGAAAACCCGGAAAAAACTCAGACTACATATGAAGAAAAAAAAACGTAGAGGAAGGAAATGTAAACAAAGGAAGAGTGGTGGTGTCACTCCAGTGGCTCTGTATCTGAACATAGGCAAGATGGTGGGGAGCAGGTACTTCAGAGGGCATGCACTTGCTGTTTGAGGGAGCACCAAACTAATTTCTCAAAATAGCACCCTCCTAGCAGCTGCTTCTAGAGTGGGACTCTGGGTATCTCAGAGGAGGCCACTCACTCGTGACCCTCGCAATGTGCTCGACTGAGATGTGGAAGCAGGACAGCACTTGCATGAAGATGGTGGAGGACTGGGGAGCTGTGGGGGTACATGAATCCTCTGATTTCCAGCCCATCTACTTATGGCCTCCAGGAAAACACTGGGGATTCTAAGGCTGTTGCTTTTAGGTTAACTAAAGCCCTTTAAATGGTGCGAGTATCTTAAGTGTGTGCACTTGAGCAGTTGTGGGTTTTCTGCAATATACTTTGCAAGTTCAGGCACACAGATACAAGAGTAACTTCTACATTTTTATTATGATCATGCGCATTTTATTGCTTACTAAGCTGGGTAAAATTGGTCTGAAGAAATGCCTATGTATCTGAATAGGTGCCAGGGTGTCCAAAACTCAGTGATGTGCTTCACAATCAGATGACCAACTGAGCAAAATGTTTGGTAGTGAACCTTTGTTACTATGAATATGTAAAGATTAACCCACGACACAGCGTGGGTCTATTGTGAATTAATCCATGGCTGGTGGGGTTGGACAACAAGGTCGCAGGCCAAGTGGTGCCAGCCAGCCAGCCATGGATTAATTCCCAAATAGACCCATGCTCTGGAGTGGGTTAATACACTTGTACTATGGGGAAGAGAAAGGGTTTGGGTCCCTTTTTGTTTGTGTCTCTTCCCCATGTGAAAGTGTTCGAAAAGTAATTTAAAACTGTGCAAACTGCAGTGTTTAAAGGGTTCTGGGAGGACATTTAAGTTGCTATCTTTATTTAACATTGGGAAGAAAAAAGGGTTGCATCTGTTTGGCAAACTGCATGCTGAATAGGCTGAATTTTTGTTTTTAATATTGTGACTGCAATGGTGAACATTTACTGATTACATGTAGATGTGATCAACATTTCTGAATATGTGCTCATTTTGACTGACTTAGTTTTGTAAACTGTGGAATCATCTCCATTTTTTCTGCTGTTTGATGTTTGGCTGCTGGGTATTATGGGAAATGCAAATATTTAAAAGCAGAGGTGATCTGAGATCCGGTAGATTTTCCTGGACATAGTCTCCACCACTCATTCACACTAATGGGAGTTCGCTGGAGGCGCTAGGACCCAGCGGGAGCAAACTTTTTCAGGAGGGCCGGCGCCTGAGATGGAGCCGTGAGGGAGCGGCACCGCAAGCCTTGGCTCGTGCGGCAAGGACCATCTCGGCATCAACCCTCCAACCACCGCAGTTCCTTTTCTCCCCCACCGTTGAGTGTGCTTCAGCGATGATGTCGCTTGCCTGCTGAGTTAAACTTCACTAGCAGCAATAGTTCAGTTTATTATTTTGTAGAATTATTTCAAATCAGTACCGATTATATATTTTAACTGTACAACAGAAGTCTTCAGCACTCCATTGACTGAGTCAACCATAAGCGGGTCAGGTAATGGTAGGGAGACTTTGTGCCCCCTCCGGGGGGGGTCTGACAATGGACAGTCCAACGCTCGGGGATGGGCGGTCCCTCCGAAAGCATAAAAGGAATCAGTCCTATTCTCTGCACCGTTCGGCCTAGAGTTCTTCGCCACATAGGTCGAAGAATAAACGGCATCACTTGAGGTCTCCCTCTGATATGTCTGTGCGTAGACGGCTGGTTATTAGGGCCAGGCACTGGTCTCCACCTCTGTCAGAGTCGCTGGTTTCTGTCTCTGGTAGCCAACCTCCTTGACACCGGAGTTCCTCCGTGCCTATTGGAGCAGCTTCCGATGAGCAGTTTCACCAGTGGGCTGCTCTTGTGGAGCAGTGGGCTCGGAGCTTGTTCCAGTTGCCCAAGCCGGTCACTCCGCCGGGGCCTTCGGGCCATTCGGTTTCAGAGGGACGGGTAAGGCAGTTGGGCCTTTCTAGTCGTGCGGCGCTGCCTTCGGTGCAGTTGACTCTGCGCTCAAGTGTTTATCCCCCTCACATGGCTGCGGCACAGGGGTCCACACCGATGCAGTTTATCTCCTGTCATTTTTCCCTCTTTTACCTCAAATCGCAATGTTTTGACCTCTGGAACTCTGTCGGCGCCGTCCGCAGTGCTGTGGGCTCTTAGCGCCATGAGTAGCATCAGGCGACTCTGTCAGCACCGTGCAGTGTCTGGGGCTCTGTTGGCACCATGGGCTCTGTCAGCTCCATCTGCGGCGCCGCTTCATCTGGCGCCTCCCTCCTTGTTCTCGACGCAGTTTTCCTCTACAGCACCGGGGACTACTGCGGTGCCAGATGGTCTTCAGGGGATCTCGACTCAGATTCTTTTTTCTTCTGTTCTTCCTCCTGATTTTCACTCCTCACTCCTTTCCTGTCTATACAGTCGTCCCCAGGACTGTTAGGGAGATGATTTTGAGCCTGACCCGCATCTTCACCTGGGTGATGATGTTGATGACACTGCCCTGGAGCAGGGATCAATCCTTCTGCAGAGCCTGTGGTTGGAGACCTTTCCTTTAAGTCTCTGCTCAAAAATGTAAACTCTTACTTTCTCTCCAGACTACGGAAATCGATCCTGGGAGGCCTTCGCGATGCCGATATCTTAATGTCCCAGAGATCCCTGTGGATTTTACCCCTCCGGTACAGCCCTCTTTCGAGACTCTTTCACAGATGGTGTGGAAGAATCCAGCTCTCATTCCTTCTGTGGCCAAGTCCATAGAAGGGAAGTATGCCCCTTCCAGGATAGCCCCATTTCTGCCTCACACGCCTTTGCTGATGTCATTGTGGTCTTGGCAGAGAATAAGGCTGACCTTCCTCAAGGATCTACGGCCCGACCAATGAACAAAGAATCTCGCAAGATAGACACCTTAGGGAAGAGGGTCTTTATTTATTTATTTCGTTAGTTTTTGTTGACCGGGTAAGTGTACTAGACAAATTCTGCCTATTTTCAGGCACGACCCGGGGGAGGGGGATACAGATGAATGCCCACTGACCTTGAACCAGATTAAGCTGTTGGTATTTTTAGTGAATGAGGGAAATTTGGCCAGGACACCGGGGAAATTCCCCTACTCTTTTTCGATAAGTGCCATGGGATCTTTAACATCCACCTGGACTACCACCAATCCAGGAGATGGGACCTCGGTTTAACGTCTCATCGAAAGACTGCATCTCAGAAGTGCAGCACCCCTCTCATGCTGCACTACAGTGTCAGTATTGGGATATTGACCCAAGTGCCAGATATGGGAACTGAACCCACAGCCCTCTGATCTCCCGGCCTCAGAGGCGAGTGTGCTACCTACTGAGCCACTGACACTGCCGCAACCCTGGGTATGCGCATTGCCAGCTGCCAGGGCTGTTTTTCTCAATACGAGTATGTTAGTTGGCATTTCCTCAAAAAAATGGTAGAAGCTCTGCCCAAATCGGAAACTAGCTCGGAGCTACTGTAAACCATAACTAGGGGTATTGAATCCAGTAGCCAACAGGTTAAAGCTGCAATGGATGCCTACAATACCGCCTCCCGGGTGGCAACTGGCATTTGCACCCACCGCCACTCTTGGCTGCATACTTCGGGCTTCATGAATGACGCTCAGCAGCAGGTCATGGCCTTACCTTTCAATGGTATGTATCTGTTCAGGCCTCAGGTGGAGCAAGCTCTGGAGGCCACGTAAGAACTAGGTCTGCCATTAAGATGGCTAGACCTGCACCTGCCCCCGTCTGAGGGGGTGCGAACAAGTGTCTGTTTCACAACAGTCAGTCCTTTCGGGGCAGAGGAAGTTTTAACAAAAAACACAACCCTCAGCCACAAAAGAAAGCGCAGCAGAAGGCACAAGGGCCCAAAGCGCCCAGTGCCACCTTCTGAGTTTATGGCACAGGTCCCACCTCAGCTGTCCGAGGGGGACTCCTCAGCGATGGGAGGATGTCTGACTCAGTTCTACAATCAATGGAAATCCATAACATCAGACAAATGGGCCCTCCAGATAATCCATGAGGGGTACTCTGTCAATCTTTCGAAAACCCCTCCGGATTATCCTCCCAGACGACAACCCAGGCTGTTGGCAGTACAGTCGGACCTTTTTGCTTCCAAGGTACAAGGCCTTACGAACAACAGGGCAGTAGAAATGGTTCCACTGGATTAACAAAACACAGGTTTCTATGCCCATTACTTTCTGGTCCCGAAGAAAGCCGGCGGCATGCGCCCCATTCTGGATCTTAGAAAGTTAAACAAGTTCCTTCACAAGAAGTTCAAGATGACATCACTAGGTACCCCACTACCTTTGCTTCATCGACATGATTGGCTAGCCTCCCTGGACATGCAGGATGCCTACCAACACATTCTCATACATCCAAAGCACAACAAATACCTAAGGTTTGTGGCATTGGGTCAACACTATCAATTCAGAGTCCTGTCCTTTGGGCTATCCTCGGTGCCTTGAGTTTTTACAAAGTGCTGTGCAATTCTTGCGGCACACCTCAGGAAAATCAGAATGCAAGTGTTCCCATATCTGGATGACTTGCTTCTAGCAAGTCCCTCCGGGCAACAGACTTTCTAGGCTGTGGCCACAGCCTCAGACTTCCTCTCGTCCATGGGAGTCCTGATGAATCTCAACAAGTCGCAGTTGCATCCCTCCCAGAAGCTCCTCTTCATAGGAACTCTTCTGGATACCTCCTGTGTGAAGACTTTTCTTCCAGAGGATAGAAGGAGCGATATTTTACAGATGGTCCGATACATCAGAGGACACAGCTTGGTTCGAGCTACCTCGATGCAGTAGATGCTGGGCCTCATGGCATCCTTGGTGTTCACTGTACCCTTGGCTCATCTCCACATGAGAACCTCTTAGTGGATGCTCAGTGGTCCCCAACCACTCACCCTCAGTCCTTTCTCATCAAGGTGACAGAACCTCTGAAGAGGTCGCTCACCTGGTGGTCGCAGGAGGACAATCTTCTGGAAGGATATCCCTTTGCTTCTCTGGATCATCAGCTCTCCATTACCATGGACACATCCCTGATGGGTTGGGGAGCCCACTGCCAGCATCTCCACACCCAGGGTGCATGGACTCTGGACAAGTCCTAACTTAACATAAACATCCTGGAAATGAGAGCTGAACCTCTGTGCAGTCGGAGCCTTGAAGGACATACTCTGTCACAAAAACATTCTCCTTCAGACAGACAACAAAGCAGTGATGTACTATATCAACAAACAGGGCGGCGCACACTCTTACTCATTATGCAGGGAAGCAGTGAGAGTGTGGGAGTGGTGCCTGGAACACAAGGCTCTGATTCAGGCAGTTTACCTATCAGGAGTACAAAACGAGCTGGCAGACTGTCTCAGCAGAACAGAGACTGATCCTCACGAGTGGTCTCTCATCTTAACTGTCGTTCAGTCACTCTTCAAAGAGTGGGGAACTCCAGACCTGGACCTTTTTGCTTCCCCTCTCGACGCAGAATTGCCCCTCTCCTGCTCCAGAAATCCAGGACCTGGCATTTTTTGTCAGGATGTGTTCAGGCTGCAGTGGACAAGATGCTTTCTATATGCCTTTCCTCCTCTTCCCCTAATTCAGAGGGTACTTCTCAAATTGGAGTCTCGGGGGCAGAATAATTCTGATTGCCCCCTTCTGGCCTCGGCAATATGATTTCTGCTACTCAACAGTATATCGGAACCCCCCTTCCCCGAAGACGCTCCCCCTTCAGATGAACCTTCTGACCCAGGGTCCTGTGGTCCATCCCAACCTGAGGTTACTTCACATTTGGCTCCTGAAGAGATAGAGGTGAATAGGTTCAGTGTTTCTTGTAGAGTTTGATATTCTTTTAGCTGTGCGTAAGCAGGCCACTAGAAAAACCAACATAGCCATATGGAAGTGTTTCTCTATCTGATGTGCAAAATCCTCTTGGAACCCTTTTTCCTGCCCACCGAATAAAGTCTTAGAGTACCTTTTAGACCTCTCAAATACAGGTCTGCAGTACTCCACAGTCAGAGTTCATCTTTGTGCCATTTCGGCATATCATGAGACTGTACTTTCCATGTCACTGGCTCAGTTACCTGTAGTTAAGAGGTTTCTTAGGGGTGTTCTGCATACTATACCTCCTATCAGACGTCCAGTCTCAGCCTGGGACATTAACCTTGTGCTAGACATGCTCACTTGCAAACCTTTTGAGCCTCTAGCTACTTGCGACTTGAACTTCCTCACTTGGAAAACAGCCTTCCTGGTGGCCATTACTTCGGCCCGTAGAGTTTCTGAAATACATGCACTGGTCACAGACTAACCCCCGTACACACTGTTTCACATGAATAAAGTAGTTCTTAGGACTCATCCTAAGTTGTCCCAGAATTCCATCTAAACCAACCTTTAGTCCTTCTACCTACTTTGCGAACTTCCAGAATGAAGGGGAGCATACCCTTCATTCACCGGATGTTAAGAGAGCGTTGCAGTTCCTTTCTAGATGGAACAAATGAAATTTGCAATGCTCAACAACTGTTTATTTCCTTCAGCGAGACCCGGCTGGGCCAACCTGTCTCTATCAGAAGTATTTCAGCATGGCTGGTGGCATGCCTTCGCCGCTGCTATACTATTGCACAGGTCAAGCTGGAAGGCAGAGTGTACGCTCACTCTACCAGGCGCAGTCGTGCATCTCTGGCAGAAATCCACAAGGTGCCCATCACAGATATTTGCAGTGCGGCTACTTGGAGCTCTGTGCATACTTTTGTTAAGCATTATGCCTTGGATGTCCATGCCAGACGGCATCTGTCATTTGTCAGGACCATTCTTAACAGACTTCTGTCCTAAGTATGTGAGCTCTTTATTGCCTGCCTCCCATCTCGGGATTATTTAGCGTGTACTTTCCCATTAGTGTGAATGAGTGGTGGAGACTTTATGTCCAGGAAGATATGGAAGTGCATTGCCTGCCGTAATTCTTGATCTTCTTGGGCCGAAGTCTCCACCACTTATTCACACACCCACCCGCCATCCACCAAGCACACTTCTCTGTTTTTGGTCTTCACTCCCTCAGTGGCTGAGCTGTGAGGACTTTATTGTTGACCCTTCTTACACAGGTCATTCGGACTATCTTGTGTCCGATTTTTAGGTTAGTTACGCTGCACCTCCTCAGAAAAAGGTACTGAGGGTGGTTGGAGGGTCGACACAGAGATGGTCATTTGCCACACGAATTGGGGCTTGATTTTCTTCCTTGACTCCCTCTCTCTTGAAAATGTTGCCTCTCACTGGGTCCTAGCGCTTCCGGCGAACTCCCATTAGTGTGAATGAGTGGTGGAGATTTCATTCAAGAAGATCCAGAAATACGGTAGGTATGTAATTTCCATTTGCTGCAATTTCCTTGCCGAACTACTGATGGTAGTACACTTGACGTTTACATTTTTTTATCTGTGAATTTTACAGCCAGCATTGCACATTAATAACTTTGCCCTCTTTCAGCTGATTTACTTGAAATTTAGGAAGCAAGCCTTTGTGTCAGGAAATCTGGATTCTGTAAATTCCATGTAGATCAGTTCAGAGGAGGCAAAATTAGGGGTGCAAAAAAATACAAAAGTCTGTTTTTGAAAATGTTTAGCCTTTTTTGCCACCCGATAACTAAAAAAAAAAAAAAAAAGAGACTTTGAAACCTGAAACTTTCTGATTTGATAGACATTGATCCAAGGTGTGTGCTTTTGCGGTTTTTAGGTTCCACTGTTAAAGTAGTTTTTTTTAAATATTTAATAAAAGACATGGAGGCAGTCTGGAAAATTGCATGTGGCATACATCACTGTGTAGTTACTGAAAGGATGTGTTTCTGAGTCAATAGACCAATTAAAAATAAAACCAACACATTACATAGTCTTATGGATGTTTTCAGCTACTTATGATGGAACTACCAGAAATTTCACTTCAGCGTTTCTATCCTTGTTTGATAGCAATCTGTTGGTCAGCTGTGAATTGCAGGCTAAGACTGTTTTGGTACAGGAAACTAACATGGGGAACAGAATGTGGGTGCACTTTACCATTCTTAGGCAACTGTGGATTATTTGAGAATTAAGGTCACCTGATGCTGCTGTTCCAATCCTGCAGCAACCCTTTCTCTTCCCCATGTTACAAACCTGAAATAAGTAAGCATTAATCACCAACAGAGGAGGGCTCTACCAGTGATTAATGCCCGCTGTGGGGGCGTTGTTGCACGAGGCCGAAGCCCGAGGGTTCAACCCCCTAGCGGGCATTAATCACTGGTAGAGCCTGACGCTGGAGGTGATTAATGCCCTTGTAACACGGACATGATCCAGGGCTCCCTACCTCTCTCTCCACATGCGTGTCCTGCATTCCTGCGGCACAGTCTCGCTGCTCGCTGGCTCCATCCCGCTTCTCTAAGCTAACCTCCGGCCGGCTGGCGCCACTTGTGACGGGTGGCTGTCGTAACCACTGCAGGAGCAACCGCGGCATTATGAGACGATAATGCCGTGTTGGGCTCGTGAACGCGCTTCCCACAACAGCAACACAGCATTATCGTCTCACAGTGCCGTGTTGCTCCTGCACCACGTGACGCCCTCCCGCCTATCGCGTGGCGTCCTGGCAGGGCTCTCCATAATGCCGGGTTACAACATCTCTTAATGAATACTTGGCATCTGTGTTTTCTGGGACACAAAATGTCAGAAGTCACTGAACGCCCAGAGTTGCCATCAAACCCCCTCCCTCTAAGAAAAACTTGTTCAAGGGACTTTTTTGTTTGGAGTGTGGTGGTTCCCCTGACTGTGTGCAAGATTTACCACCTCTCATTTTACTTTGCATCAGTCTTATTGCCTGGATTATGTCACTAATGATCAACATGGTATTATTGACTCTGAAAGTTCCCCCAGGATAAAAGATGCACTTTGTTTCTGTCATTATAACTAACAGAAGCCTGGAAGGAAAATAAAATTCAAAAAAATGTGTTCACTGTTTCAGGAGTATAAGCCATTTTTTATATAATTATCCTATCTGGTTTCTTGGGAGGAATATCATCATTGTTAAAAACAAGCAGAGACAGTGTTAACTTATTTGCATTATAATTCTGTGTGCGCAAACTATAGGCAGTTTTTGGAAAGACTGTCTGACTGAGAGCACCCCCAAGCCCATGTTTCTGCAGCATTTAATAGATTTTTTTCTCTAGTACCAGTACACTAACACTGTTGTTCTCACCCCCTCATTAAAATACAGTTATTATAAGAGAGTCCAGGGAACCGCAGTCTTTTTCCAGTCAGATAAACTCAGCAGGCACAATTAGTACACTGAGGGCTGAGAGCAGGGGTGAGCCATGAATAGAGGCCTTATTTCAGGTTTTCAGATGGAAGTGAAGCTGGAAACTGAGACATGTGGCTTGAAGCATGACTTCATGGAAATAGGAACAGTGAAGAGATTGCCATTAATGGAGAAAATTACTTTCCACCAGGAATAGTTTGAGTGAAAGGCAGAGCACAGATTGTGTTGTTTCTTGTTAAATTCTTTAGTAGTGTAAATATATTTGACTAAGCTTTCAGCGCCCCTCCCCCCCATAAAAAGTGTTCATTTAAAAAAAAAAAAAAAAAAAGTTTAGACAACTCCAGGGCATAGTATGATGAGGCGCCGGTCAGCATGCTGACCACCCATGTTTGCATCCTGCACAGGGACAACCAGAGCAGGGCTCGGGAGGCAGGATTTTTCAAGAATCGGTCTTCGCTATTTCGTCACTGGTGGGTCTGTGCTGGAGGCACAGGGACCCAGCGGGAGCGATGCCTTTAAAGAGGTAGGGGACCAGCATCTGGGACGGCACTGCCAGTGAGGTGAACGTATGACATGGCACTTGTGGGCTGGCCAGTAGCTGATGCAGGCCCTTCTACCTCCTCAGTTCTGTTCTTCCTGCCGTCGAGGTAGCACTCCATGAGAGCGTTCGCTATTTTTTTGCTACATCACATGGCCGGAGTTCTGTTCATCGATGCTCGCTCTACCTCGTATCACTCTTTTCGGCCTTTTGTCGACGCCTTTTTTCTTCAGTCCCTTTTTATGGGGCCAAGCCCTATTTTTGCTGGTTTTGTTTTATTTCTGCAAATCAGTCATGTCCGGATCCCAGTGGCGTAAGAAACTGGAAAAGTCAAACAAGAAAATTGAGTCGTCCCCCCCAACACACACACCCATGCTTTGGTGCCCCTTTGGGAGAAACATGTCTGTCTGTCTGGGATCAGCATGATTGCTGCTTGGAGGGGAGCATAATATGAACCACTGTGATGCCTGCTTTTCTCTGGACTTCCTCACTTTGGCGTTCTGTGCGATGAGGTGGGGATGGGACCCCCCACCTTTGGAAGCATATGTCACACTCGGGACTCCAAGGTAAGTTCCCTGGGCTCTTACCCTGAGCTCCTTCCCAGCTCTGTATGTACTGAGGAAGGACCAGGCTTCTTGTCCTCACCTGGCCGAGGAGTCTGTGGGACAGCTGTGCTCCCCGCCAGGGGCCAGTTGCCCACCCCTGTCACTCTGGTACCCCCTCAGTGGACCCTTGGGTCCATGGTCTGGTGCCACTTCGGCTCCTGGCACTAAGCCCAGTGCTGGTGAGTGGGGTATGCCATCTGCATGGCCAGGTCCCCTTCTTCTGCTGTTTGCGGCTCTGGTGGAGGAAAGGTCTCTAGATCTAGTCACTTGTTGGACATCTTCTGGCTGTCATCCTCAGAGTGGTCAGATGATCCTGAGCGTGAGGACCAGGATGATCCCGGTTGGTTTCCGGGCCCTGGTGAGGAAGGAGACCTTTCTTGGCCTATTTTCCAGGTTCTCAGTCTGATGCAGACTGCTGCGCCACCTCTCCTCTGTCTCGCTGCTCACAGTGCCAGGGATGGTCCTGATGCTGGGCGCAAGGTGTGGTTGGGTTCCGATGCCATTCTTGGCGCCAGGTTGGCTTCTGGTACCAGATCTGCTATTTGCGGTGCCATTTGGGGAGGGGGGGTTCCCGTCACCACTCGCGGCGCAGGCTTTTCCTTGCTCCAGGTTCAACCTGCTGGGGATGCCCTCAGGCCTAGTCCAAGGGGCAGCATCCATTCTGGTGAGTTGGGGGCTGGTAGATCCCAATTGACGCTACGCTCTTTGCCTAGAGTGGCTGGGGGCTCTGGCAGAGTCAGGTAGCTCTGATCGCTGCGCCCCCAAAACCTGGAACCGCCTGAGTCTATGGCAGGTGAGAATAGCCACCCTGTGGGACCTCTACAGCTCTGATCTCCACACCTGGGCCCCCCCCAGGGCACCATCTGGATTGCCCCTCTACGGTTGTGCATTTGCATGTGGAAGAGTTGCACAGCCCCTTCCCTAGGGTGAGATCCCCTGTGAGGTCTTGCAGCTGTGGGAGAGGACCTATCCTGGTCTGCCACAACCAGTCTCCTCCTCCTTCCTGGCATTTCTGGTCCTACGGGACTGCTGACCTGGGGAACAGTTTCTAGGCCTTTTACAGAGGCACCGAGAGAGATCTGGCTCCATCCCTCTGCCCCCTCTCCAGCCACGAGCAACATCCAGCACACAGTTATTGTGTACCTCTGGGGTCTCCAGGAACTGTGCAACACTCCAGTCCTCGGGTCCAGCTCCTGGACACCACCTATATGCATAGGTGCCCAGCGTGCAACTGTCCCACGAAGTTGGACTCTGCCAAGCTTAACATCTGGGGTCGAAGAGTCTTCTCGGCAGCACGCACCACATTGTGCATTGCTGTACACCAGGCACCTGTGGGTGATGCTGGGTCAGCTCCTAGTGTCCTTGGTGGACTGTGAGCAAACCAGATGAGCCATATGACTATCTGCGCAAGGCCTGGAACTGACAAGACACCAAGCAAGGGCGTCCTACAGTGCCAATGAGGTAGCTTCCAGGCTAATGGGAACTGCAGTCCGCATGAGGTGGATAGCGTGGCTGCATCTTTCCCAGTTGTCAGCCTTGGCTCAGCGTAGGGTGATATCCTCACATTTCTGTGGGCTCTCTTCTTCTCCCGCAGGGCCAGGCGTGAGTTTGCGGGGTTCATTCCTTCTCTCAGGCCATGGGAACCACTGCCTGACCCTAATCAGTCTCTGACCTAGCCAGGTTCGTGAGGGGCCCCCGCCTCTGTGTGTTTCCCTATAAGAGGCTGAGGGAACAACTGTTTCTCTCAGGGTTTGCCTGCACCGCCCTTGGTGGTAAGCTTGGCACTCTGACCCACCAGTGATGAATGGTGAAGATTAATTCTTGGAAGATTTTTTCATCACTGCAACCCAACCACCTTTCTCCGTAATAAGCAGGCTTCTGGGCGGTCTCTTTTCCTTTTCTTGCCTTGCCTCCTTCTTTAACCCAAAAAAAAACTCTTGGGGGCCTTGCTCCTTCCCATGCCCTTAGTGGCGGGGGCTTTCTTCTTTAGGGGCTTTTCTACCTTTAACCACTGTCCTCCCTTGGTTGTTCAAACAACAAAAAAAAAAAAAAAACAGGAAGAACCCACTTCTGGGTCCTCATTAGTCCTTTTTCTTTTACTATCTTTCTTGATATAAAAAAATATATAACATACTGGGTGTGGGGAGAGGAGCATCAAAGTGAAAATGGGTCTGAAGAAGCCCCTTTTTTTTTTTATAGGCCCCACCTTTTCCTTCAGTTGGTGGGGTCTATATCTGTTGCTGAGCTCCGTCCTCCTTTGAGCAAGGCCTTGCAGAGAGAGCAGGCACTAAGAACAGGAAACGTTTTGGGAATTGTAGCCTAACTTCCCTTACCAGTTTCAGCTTTCTTTTCCCTTGCAGTTTGCCTGCTGCATTTACTTTCAAATGGCCTGCTACAGCTTTCTCTTAATCCCCTCTTTTTGGGATATCTCAGTGAGAGAAAAGGAGTCTGGAGGACATGAATCAATTCAGGTTTGTGGATTCCTGTACCTGGCAGTTGCTTTTTTTTTTTTGTAGTGGGGACCGCCTTTTCACAGTCATTTTCCCCTCCTTAGGGGTTGCACTTTTACCTCTTTGAGTTCTTAGATGTCTCTCCTTGGCTTGGAAACCAGGCATAGTGGTGCGTTTCTTAAGCCCTGGCTCTGCTATTGTCAGGCCTTTCAGGATAAGAGGCTCTGTATTTCTCCCATATTATGTTTTGGTCATATGGGACTCCTGAATCTCTAGCCTCTTGTAGTTCTTGTTCCCACAGATGGACTACTGTGGCTGGCAGTGTTTTCCAGGCCTCACAGCTGTACTCCTGTTTCTGAGACTCAAGGAAGTGCTCCTTTCCCTGCAATCTTCTCCTTCCTGATCTGGTCCTTGGACATTTTGTGGACCTTGCTTCTTACTTGAATGTCAGCTAGCCCCTTAAGAGCATAAGCAGTGCTTTTTCTCAGCTGAGTACAAGCCAACTCTTCTGGTGCCTCTGTTTTTCTTTGAGAATTTGGGGAACCTGCTGCTCACTTAATAGTATAGTAATTCTAACTACCTAGCTTCAGCTGTTGCTAGTTCCTTCACCTATCTCCATCTACACTGGTCTTCTCTCCTCCCCCACTTTCAATTTTGAATTCCTCCACAAAGCTGTTTCTCCCATCTCCTTCCCTACTCCCACAGTGCACACATCCTACTCTACTCTTTATCCTTCTATTGCATCATGGTGATGTCAAATCTGACCCTGGCCTTCCTTCCACCAACCTTGCCTCCTCTCCTCCCTCTTTCCCAAAGGACCTTAGCATTTTGCACCTTAATGCTAGGAGTCTTCTACCTATAATTGACCTTCTTAGACTGCAGCTTGCCCAGCATACTCCTGACATCTCTTTTGTGTCACTGAATCTTGCCTCACCACTAGAGTCTCTGATAGGGACGAAGCCATCTCCAACTAAAACATCCACAGACAAGACTGTGGCAAATGTGGCGGTGGTGGTGTTGCCCTCTACATCCAGCAGTATTCTCAAGGGTTATAGTACTCCCTTCACATGAATATCTTCTGGCTAAGCTCTCATTCCCCTCTTCTATACTTTTTTTTTTTCTTTTCTAGCGAGCGTTTTGATCTTCGGGGATATCTCTGTCATCAGGTCACACCTATGGAACTCGGCTGTCTGGCGTCATGATCCCACAAACTTTTTCTGCAGCAGTCTATTAGGAGCTATCCACGCAGACTTCAGTCTCCATCACACGCCCGATATAAGCGCAGGCAACCCCACTTCCTCCTTAGTTCTTTCTTGCCGTCAACCATTCAGGCACATACTCCACGGAAGCTTCGTCGCTCAGTTCAACTGCCAAATTCACCTACCATTTTTTCTTTTACTTAGCTTTGAATCACTTTAGTTTAAGGTTATTCTTTTGTCCTTTGTATGTCTAACTGCTCCTTCACCAGCTCTTTTCCATCACTGCTGCAAAGTAGATCTCCATTGCCTGAACATGAAACAATCACGGGATTTAAGAATGCATGGGATAGACATAAAGGAATTCTGGAGGTCAGGGGTAAGGGGCAACAGACTTCTTGGAAAACATAAACTGAACTTACAAGCTCAAATGGGCAGACTGGGTGGGCCAGAGGCCCTTATCTGCCGACACTGTCTATGTATCTATGTAACTCTGTCTTGGGCCCAGCCATAACATCCTTGCCAGACGTTCAACCTCACCACCCAGCGCCGATGCAAGAAAGCCCTGCAAAAGTTCCTCATGGAGCAACTGGCAGTCAGCAAAGAGCAGGGGTTCTCCAGAGCCCCACCCACACACCCAGTTGCTGGTATCTTCAGGCACTTTCGGACCACCAAGGTCAGGGACAAGTCCTCGGTAAAACACTCTGAACAGGACAAAGAGCAACTTACAGACGCAACCCAAAATCAGTGATCCGGTCCCGCTGGATTCCTCTTCTTCTCAAGGGTCGCCTGACTGCTTTGGCATTGGCACCTCACCGCATGCAGGCCTCTGCTCCGATCAGGCCTACCATGGTGGACTCATTGCCCAGTGGTCATAGGGCAGCAGAGGGCCCACAGCCTCTGGGTCGTTGGCCTCTCCCTGCCATCAAGACCTCTCAAGCCACAAGGTCTGCATGCCCTGGGCTTAACTGCTACCAGTACAATTAGCAGTTCATCAGACCCGTGCTATCTGCCCCCTCCGTTGCCGCCTATGTCGACGACTATTCTTCTGCCATAGACCTTAATACTATCCTTACCTCTATTACCGCATCTCTCATTCAGCAGCTAGTTCCAGAGCCTGGGTCATTGTCGCCCGCTCCGGGTGCTGCTTTGGTGTCGATGGTGCTGCTTTGGTGTCGACGCTGGTCTGACCACTTGCCCCGCGCTTTCCAGAGAGCCATCAATACTACGCTCATCGGCCCCTGCTTCAGAGCAGGCTGACGTCAAGAGAATACTATCCTGATCTCATCCTCCTGAGGATGAGAAGGAAAAATCTAAAGTGGAATCTTTGATAGGTCCACTGTCTTCTCAGGAGTGAGGAGTCTGTAGTACATTCTCAGGGCCCCCCTCGACCCCTCTGTTTTCAATATTATGAAGCAGCTTTCCTCAACTGTAGGATTTCAAACTGAGGAGGATGAAACTGGGAGGAATCTGGTGGATTTCCTGGCAGTTCCAGAGTCTGCATCTAAGTTTATTCTTTCTCTTCTGCCAGCACTGAATGATGCTGCCACAGCAGCCTGGCGCAGGCTCAACGTGGTACCAGCCTGCCCAGAAAGGCCAACAAGCTCTATCAGGCATCTCAGGGGTTGCTGTTTTATGCTGCCCAGCCTGAAACTGACTCCATGGTTATCAAGGCCACTTATGTCAGAACTAAGGCCCCTAAGCACCTTAGTTCCATGCCCCTGACTGGGAGTCCAGGAGATTGGACCTCTGGGGCAGGAGGACTTTTGCCTCTGCCACCTGCAGCCTTCAGATTGGCAGTTATTTGTCTCATCTGATTAAGTACCAGAATACCCTTCGGAGGATGGGCAAGGCTGCTGCACAGGCCCTTCCTGAGGGTTCCCGGAGATGGGGGCTTCTTTAAGTGCTCCAGGCTTTGGAAGATTTCAATCAGTGTCTCTTCAGAGCCAACTATGATATTGCTGATACTACAGGCAGCTGCCTCCAGCATTTGCCTCGGAAGGCACTCCTGTCTTAGTCTCTGGCTTTGCGAACAATGTCCTACAAAAGGTGTTGAATGCCCCTTTTGTGGGTCATAAATGTTTTGGACCAGACATGCAGGATATTATCACTAAAAAGGGCAGTTCAGTCAGTCCACTCCCTGTACCATACCCAGTCCAGAAATTGGCGAGTCCTCCTTCCGTAGGTCTCTCACAAATTGGTTTCCGGGACCAAGCTTCCAGGTAAATGCAGAGCCAGCTTCACCTTGCTTGCCCCTCCTCCACCTCTGGTTCCCCTGCCAAGCAATCCAGAGGAGGAGGAGGTGGCTCTGGCTGCCAGTTCAGCCTTCAAATGACTGTTTGATAGACCGCCCCCCTTTTTTTTTTTTTTTTTTTAGCCAGAAGGTGGTGGTCAGAGGGTCAGTTCTCCCTCCATCTGTCCCAATGGAGAACCATCACAACAGGTGCTTGGATCTTATGTAACTGCAATATCTTACTTCGAGAGGACTCTTGCAGTACAGTAGGTAATCACTTGTAGGACTGCACCCCCTGGCGTCAGGACCACATGGAGACTTTTGCTAGTATTGCCTGACGGGGGACCGCCCATTGGACATCATGTAACTGACATCAGCGTGACACTATATAGTGGGCAGTCCCCACGTCCACCCTCCAGTTCTTTCCGGCAGTTGACCTGCTAACGTCAGACCGACTGAAGTTTGTCGCAGCAGTTTGAATGCCTGTTCCGGATGAGTATTCTTTTATTTTTCTCAATTTCAGTCATTAGTATGTCGTCCTCTTCTCCAATGGATCCGCATAAAAACAAGAGCAGTTTGTGCGGCGTCCAACTATCGCACAAAGATCAACATTCCCTTTGTCTCTTCTGCCTAGGGCCTAACCACAATGTCGATGTGTGTGAGGCCTGTGCCTGTTTTAACCAGGTCACGCGGAAACAATGCCAACAGTCCCTTGAGGCCCATATCCTGAAAGAAAAAATGGCTTCTATGGAACAAGGGTTGAAAAAGCTGAAAAGCACTTCTTCCTCGCCCAGGGACACTCACAAGAAGAAAAGGTATAAGGAGAAATGTAGGGAACAGGAGCAGTCCCTCCCTCCAACGAAGCCGCCTGCAGGCCCTTCAGTAGAGGACCGGCCCTCCTCTTCTGAGAAGGTAAGTGCTGTGACCAAGCCTGTGCCCCTACCTACAGAACAGACCTTGGTCCCCCCCCCCGCCACTGGTTACGGTGGCGGCAGGATCCTCTGATTCATCAGAGGCCACCACTGCTCTTAGGCCCATTTCCACCCAGGGCTCTAAGGCATCAGGTGTGACTGATAAGCCGCTCATCAGACCCTCTGGCAAGCGCCTGGCTGGGGCCTCCATCACTCGTGACCCAGATCGATCAGTCGATCGTCGGACCCTCAGAGCGATCGCACAACCTTTTCACGCCGGGCTGGTTTGACATGGCGCTGCCGGATGTCAGCATCACCAGGCTGGAGGACAGGGTCTCCTCGTTCCTTCATGGCGTAACCCCTGTTGCCTAATCCGTCTGAGCTTCCTCCACTATCGCTAGGCCAGCAGGCCCCCAACAGACGACCACCCTTCGCCGGGTTTATCCGACAGAGTGCTGGCAGGCCTTACAGTGGCTCCAGCGCCACCTATTGTGATGCCAGATCACATTCCTCAGTTCTCACAGGTTACATAGATACATAGACAGTGTCGGCAGATAAGGGCCTATGGCCCACGCAGTCTGGCCATTTGAGCTTGTAAGTTCAGTTTGTTTTCCTAGAAGTCTGTTGCCCCTTAACCCTGACCTCCAGAATTCCTTTATGTCTATCCCATGCATTCATAAATCCCGTGATTGTTTCAGCCCCCACCACTTCCTCTGGCAGGGTGTTCCACTTGTCCACCACCCGTTCTGTGAAGAAATTCTTCCTCACGCTTCCTCTGAATCGCCCTCCTCCAACTTCATCCCATGCCTCTAGTCCTGGAACATTTTTTGCTTAAAATAGTGTATTCCTGCACCCTGTTCCTCCCTGTAAGATACTTGTATGTCTCTCTCATATCCCCTCTCTCTCCCTCCTCTCCTTCAGGGAGTACATATTCAGTTCCTTCTGCCTGTCCTCATAGGTCTTGTGATGCAATCCATGTACCATCTTTGCCCTCCTCTGAACCTTCTCTACCCTGTCTATGTCCTTATGTAGGTAAGGTCTCCAGAACTGTACAATGTACTCCAGGTGGGGCCTCACTAGTGTCTTGTATAGTGGAATTATGACCTCCCTTTTCCTGCTGGTGATGCCCTGCCTATGCATCCCAGCATCCTATTTGCTTTACCTGCTGCCTTGTCACACTGTTTCCCTACCTTGAGGTCATCAGAGATGATAACCCCAAGATCCCTTTCCTGCTTGGTGCATGCTGTATCCTCACCCCCAACTGATATATTGTGCCATTGTTTTGTGCCCCATATGCATTATCTTGCACTTATTTGCATTGAATTTCAACTGTCAAACCCTGACCATTCTTCAAGTTTCTTTAGGTCCCTTCTTATTCTGTCTACACCTCTGGTGTGTGTACTCTGTTATAGAGCTTTGTGTCATCAGCGAACAGTGAAATTCTGCCTTCTAGGTCCTGCGCAATGTCACTGATGAAGATGTTGAATAGGACTGGTCCCAGCACTGGTCCCTGTGGTACCCCACTGGTCACTCTTCCCTCTGTGGAGTGACAACCATTTACCACCACCCCCTTCTGTGTCCTGCCGCCCAGCCAGTTACCTGCCCACCACACTACTGTCCTGCCCACACTCATATTCCCCAGTTTGTGTAATAGTCTTCTATGTGGCACAGTGTGAAAGGCCTTGCTGAAGTCCAGATAGGCCATGTCCACTGCCCTCCCCTGATCCACCTCCCTAGTCACCCAGTCAAAAAATTCAATGAGGTTGGTCTGACATGACCTCCCCGTGAAACCATGCTGCCTTGGTCCTGTAGTCCATTGTCAACCAGATGTTCCCCAATCTCTCCTTCAGTAGTGCTTCCATGATCTTCCCCACTACCGAGGGTGGGGCTGACTGGTCTGTAGTTCCCTGCTTCCTCTTTGTTCCCACTTTTGTATAAGGGGACTACATCTGCTGTCCTCCAGTCTTTGGGTACCTCCCTGTTTCCAGTGATCGCTAAACAGGATAGCCAGAGTTCAGCCACCACCTCTCTTAGTTCTTTAAGGACCCTGGGTGCACCCATCTGGCCCCATTGCTTTATCAACTCTTATTACTTCCAGTTCTTTCAGGGCCCTTTCTCGTGTAAGGGACTTGTGTCCATTTCTGCACCATTCTCACCCTTGTACTCCTTCAGACCCATTACCTCCTCTTCCTCAGTAAAGACTGAGCAAAATACCTGTTCAATATGTCAGCTTTACTGTTGTCATCCTCCATGGACCCCATCCTCCCCCTTCAGTCTCACTATCCCTCCCTTTGCCTTTCTTTTTCACTTATGTACCTGTAAAGGTTTTGTCCCTCTACCCACTTATTTTGCAATGTGTTCTTCTGTCTGAGCTTTGGCTTCCCTTACCCAACCTCCCTGACCTCCTTTGCTTCTCTCCTATCCTTCTGCCTGTGTCTTTTGTATTGCCTGAATGCAGTCTTTTGGCTTTCACTTTCTTTGCTACCTCTTTGGAAACCATAATGGTCTCCTCTTCCTTTTCCTCTTGCTAACCTGCTTAATGCATAATTCTGTTGCTCTTGTAATCCCCATTTTAAATACTGCCCACTGTTCCTCAACCCCTGTTTCCTACCCCATTCCCTTAATGCCTCTTTCAAGTATCTCCCATTTTCCCAAAGTCTGCCCCTAAAATCCAGGATCGTGTTTTTGTGCGGTTTGGTTCTGCTCTTCTGTGATTTCAAACCACAATGACTGATGTTCACTGTTCCCCAGGTGCTCCCCACTGTTACCCCATCACACTGTCCCTGTTTGTGAGCACAAGGTCCAGTATTGCCTTCTACCGAGTTAGTTCCATGACCAGTTGTTGGGAAGGCACCCTGAAGGGAGTTCAGGATAAATCTGCTCCTAGTTGATGCTGCTGCTGGGATGCTCCAGTCCGTCTGGAATATTGAAGTCTCCAACCAGTACTACCTCACCCTTGTCTGCCATCCTTTGGATGGCTAGCATCAACTCTATCTGTTTCTTCCTCCTGGGCTGGTGGTCTATAGACCACACCTGTGCGGATGACTGGCCCCATTTTCCTTTCCAGCTTAACCTACAGTATCTCTCCCCCATTTTGTTCCTCCTGGATCTCTGTGGCCCTTATGTCATTTTTCACACACAGTGCTACTCCTCCTCCCTTCCTACCTGCCCTGTCTCTTCTGAATATGTTGTAGTCAGGTATGGCCATCTCCAGTCGTGGTTATCATTACACCAGGTTTCAGTGATGGCCACAATGTCCAGGTCTGACTGCACCATGACAGCCTCCAGATCTTCCATCTTGTTGCTAAGGCTCCTGACATTGCACACATGGCTTTCATGACTTTACCTCCCTAGCGTGTTTACGCTGTTCTCCCAGCCCTTCCTTGGTTGTCCTTTATCCCTGGTTCTCCTTGCTGTCTGCCCTTCTGCTGAATTTTGCCCCTTTTCTGCCTATCCACCTCTTGGGCACTAATCTCCATCTTTGCACACTGCTTTGTAGAGATAGCCACTCCACTGGTTCCACTGCTAGCTGTGGGGGGGGGGGTGAGCAAGTAGGTACCCTCCTTGCTGGCCTGCCACCCCCCTTTGCTAGTTTAAATGCTTATCAATGTAGCATTTAAACTTATCATTGAGTGCTTGGATTCCCCTCCAGAATGGATGCAGACCGTCAGGCTTGAAAAAACCTCCATCCCTCCAGGTGGGTCCCCAATCACCATTGAATCCAAACCCTTCCTCACAGCACCAGTTCTTCAACCATGAGTTAAAGTTCCTGGTGCATGCACCCCTATGCTCTCCCTTGCCTCTCACAGGTAGTACTTCTGAGAAAGTGACAGAAGTAGCTACCTGCTTGACACCCCTCCCCAATTTCCTAAGCTCTTCCTGAGCTTCCTTTAGCTCCCTATTTGCCAGGTCATTAGTACCTCCATGGGGACGCCAGCCGGGCCTTGCCCTGTTGGGGCTTCCCAAGCATCCTTCCTTCGGTGCACCCTCGGGACCTCACCCTTCTGGACCTGTGGGTCCTTAGGAATTCCTGCAGGACCGTCTGGCTATCCACTGTTGGCTATCCGGCTGGGCTCCTTCTGGCTACCCTCCATCAGGCGCCATCCGTCAGCCCTATCACGAGGTTACCCGCACTACGGTCTCACGTCCGGCTTTCCGACATTAGTTTATCCTCTGGGTTATCCACCGTCAAGCCCGGTGGCAGATCCTTTTTTGTTGGCCTGTTACTATCCAGGCTACCCTGGTTCTTGCCCTTCATCGGGCTACTCGCACCATTACCGTTTCCTAGTTTTGGGAGACATGGTCTGGATCTGGGTTTACGCAACCACCTCCTCCTCCCACTCCACCTCCTCCACAACATCAGGTAGACTTTAGGGAAATTCTAAATTCATGGTGGATGGCGACCAAAAGTCAGTTGGTCTCTGAACTAGACAGCAGGCATCCTGTTCCTCTTTAGACGTACTGGTAGCTTGGCAGACAACGATCGACCTCTGGACAAGGAGTCCAAGAACATGGACCACTCTACCCGTAAGGTCTATGCGGCCTCTTCCTTAGGCCTTCATCAGGCCAGTTCGGCTGTAATCATGGCACACTTCTCCCATGCCCTGCTAGGGTCATTGGATGAAGTACTTCCTCATCTCCCCGCAGACATGCAGACCACGGTCAAGCAAGTCTGTGATCAGGGCTGTGCTGTTGCTGAACAGCAGCTCCAGATGGCCCTGGACATTGGGGATTCTTGTGCCCACTCTTTAGCAGCTGCAGTGGCCACCTGCTGCATGGCTTGGCTGCGGTTATCCTCCTTTCCGGCAGATACTCAACACAAGTTAACTGATGTGCCTTTCGCTGGTACAGACTTGTTCGGCCCAGGAGTGGCAGGCCACCTTCAGCGTATTGTACAGTCCAGTGCCACCTTGGATGCCACTTATGCTAAGGGTTCCTCTGGCAAGAACCAGCTGAAGAGGAAGCCTTTTCGACAGTCCTCCCCTGCGGTCAGGCAGCCGTCCTATCAAGGAGGTCAGCAGCACCAACAGCAGGCTCAAACTTGGCGCCCTAGGCCCAAGCAGGGCCCTCAACAGCCCCGTAAAGGAGGCCGAGGTGCTGGTCCAGGAGCTTCCTCCTCTAAGCCTGCTCAGTGACGGGTTCGGGGTTGCCACCCCTACTGCTGTCAGGCCTGCCCTGGGTCCTCCCGTGGGGGGTCGGCTCCGCCACTTTCTTTCCGCCTGGTCCGATATCACTTCGGACAGGTGGGTTCTGAAGTGGTCAGGCAGGGACTGCCTCTGAATTCGAGCAGTACCCGCCCAGCGAGCCTCGCCCCTCAGGAGTAAAGGATCTCAGCTTGCACGCAGTCGCCCTTCGGGACGACATAGCTCAGCTCCTCCGCAAGGAGGCACTAGCTCCAGTGCCGGATCCGCCTGTAGACCCAGGCTTTGTATCCAGGTACTTCCTGGTGCCCAAGCGGACGGGAGGTTGGTGCCCTATCCTAGATCTCCACCACCTGAATCAGTATCTCAGGTCTCGCACCTTCCGGATGGTAACTCTGAACCAGATCATATCATCCCTGGAGCGAAGCATGTGGTTTTGTTCTCTGGATCTGCAGGACGCGTTCTTTCACATCCCAATCCGTCCGTCCCACCAGCAGTTCCTCCGCTTCAGGGTCGATGGGACCCTGTACGAGTTCCGAGCCATGCCAGTCGGCTTGTCATCAGCCCCGCAGTCTTCACCAAGTGCATTGCAGTGGTAGCAACCCATCTTCGGCATCGAGGAGTTCGAATCTACCCTTATCTCAACGACTGGCTTCTGGCAGGTTCCTCCCTTCAGGAGGTGGAGAGATCCAGGGATCTGGCTCTCAGGACCTTCTCTCAGCTTGGCCTCCTGATCAACGAGGCCAAGTCAGAACTCGTACCATCTCAGGTGTTGGGCTTCATCGGGGCAGAGCTCGACTCTTGTCAAGCCAGAGCCCGGCTTCAGGCGGACAGGGCGGAGATTCTTTCCTCCTTTGCCCAATCATTTCTGGTTGGGCTCTAGCGCTCTACCTGGGACTTTCTTCGCCTTCTGGGTTACGTGGCGGCGTGCACCTCAGTGGTCCGTTGGCCCAGGTGGCTCATGCGTCCCCTCCAATGGGAGCTGGCTGCCCAGTGGACTCAGCACCATGGTCAATTTGACCAGCTAATCACGGTAACCCAGAAAATGTGGGACGCTCTCCAGTGGTGGACCATCCTAAAATGGTTGCAGGAAGGGATCCTGTTTGTCCGCCCCGAGCTGACGGTCATCCTCACGACCGATGCCTCTCTCATGGGCTGGGGAGCCCACATGGGGGGACAACAGGACCCATGGGTTCTGGACCCCCGAGGAGTCCCAATGCCACATCAGCCTGTTGGAGCTCAGAGCAGTCAGACTGGCACTGTCAACATTCGCTCCTCATCTCCGGGGTCAAGTGATTCAAGTCCAGACAGACAATACCATGACCATGTACTACCTCAACAAACTGGGTGGCACGCACTCCCATCTGCTGTGCAAGGAGGCGCTCCTCATCTAGACCCTCGTCAGCTGGTTGGAGGAGGATCTCCTAGCCATCCATGTGGCAGGAGTCTCAAACCAACTGGCAGATACTCTCAGCCGCCTAGGACAGACATCCCATGAGTGGTCCCTCCATGCAGAGGTAGCTTACAGTCTGTTCTCCCATTGGAGCAAACCGTTGGTGGGCCTGTTTGCCTCCAGGGAGAATGCCAAACTAAGTCTGTACCATGCCCACCCCCCTCAGCAGGGCTCACTGCACAGGGATGCCTTTTCAAGGCCGTGGACCCCAGGCCTTCTCTTTGCCTTCCCTCCATTTCCCTCGATCCACAAGGTGTTACTCCAGGTGAGGAGGGACAAGGGAGAAGGCGATTCTGGTAGCCCCTGATTGGCCACCCCAATTCTGGTACCCAGTTCTCCTCAGCCTCAGCTGCAGACCCCCGGAGCGGCTTTGCACATGCCCGGACCTAATATCATTAAACCAGGGGACGGTCCTCCATCCGGACCTTCAATCCCTGCACCTCACAGCCTGGTACCTGAGCGGCTAGAGTTCCAGGCTCTGGGTCTTTCCGAAGATGTCTACACTGTGGTGGAGACATCTTAAAAATCGACCAGGAAATGTTATGCCTTCAAATGGAAGAGATTTTCCATTTGGTGTCAGGGAAGTCTGGACTCCTTATCCTGCTCTGTGGCTAACATTCTAGACTACCTATTCTCTCTCAAAGGGGTCTCGGTTCTCGACCCTTAGGGTGCACCTGGCAGCCATTTCTGCTTACAGTGCGGGCTGGTCAGCCAACATTGGCACAGGGGACGGTGGTCAGGCGCTTCTTCAAGGCCTGGATCACATATCCCCTCCGGTGCATGAACCTCCACCTCCATGGGATCTCTTGCTGGTTTGGCCAAGCTCATGGGCAAGCCATTGAACCCATGCACAAGTGTGAACTCTCACACTTGTGGAGCGACAACTTCCTGGTGGCGATCCACGTCCAGCCAGAAGGACAGGGAGCTCAGGCGCTTTCGGTGGACTCCCCTTATCTGGTCTTTCAAAGGGACAAAGTTGTCCTCGCCCCACTCAAAATTCCTTCTGAAGGTGGTCTCAGAGTTTCACCTTAATCAGGTGTTGACTCTGCCGGTATACTACCCTAACTACACCTTGGATGCAGAGTACAGGCTCCATACTCTGGACCTGAAACGTGCTCTCTCCTACTATAAGGAAGGAACGGCGGAAATTCGTGGAGAGGTTCGCCAACTGTTTGTCACCTACACTGAAGCCGCTTCTGGCAGACCTGTAGCCAAGCAGACCATTGCAAGATGGATCACATCATGCATAGGTCTGTGCTATGAGTTGGCGGGCAAGGAGCCTCCCAGAGGGTTAAGAGCTCATTCTACCCACCATACTGCTGCATCAGTGGCTGCTTCCAGGGATATCCCTATCCTGGAAATCTGTCGGACTGCCTCCTGGAAGTCAGCAAACACCTTTATTTCCCACTACCACATCGACCTTGAGTCATGCCAGGATGCTGGTTTTGGGGCCTCTGTTCTCCAATCTCTGTTTCCTAAGTAGGGGGTGTGCGCCTTGCCTCTCTCCTCCCGGAGAACTGCTAGGAGTCTGCCAAAGAATGTGGATGAAAAACATATCCACGATCCTAGAACAGGTTACTCACCTGTAACAGTAGTTCTAGGAGTGGTATATGTTGTTCATCCACACGCCCCAGCCGACCTCCCCGGCTTTAGGCACATCACCTTGCTTCCAGTAGGCTAAGATCTGGCATCATGGGGCAGAGCCGAGGTATTTACCACCCGGGTGGGTGGGAGGAGCTAGCTTGAACACTTTCCGGTGAGATTTAAAGGGAAAGGGACATGCCAAAGAGTGTGGATGAACAACATATACCACTCCTACAACTACTGTTACAGGTGAGTAACCTGTTCTTCCCACCCACCTTCCCCCTTTTTTAGTTTACAGCTCTCTTTTCAAACAGCTGTTTTTTTTTGGGGGGTTCAGAAGCCTCTTTACTTTTTCCTGTCATGATCTTTGGTGGTCTCCGGCAGGAGAACTGGAGAGCAGTCGTGGGGACCACCCACTATATAATGTTACACGGATGTCAGTCACGTGATGTCTGAGGGGGCGGTCCCCTGTCAGACAGTGCTATCAAATGTTTCCATGGGGTCCTGACTCCAGGGGGCGCAGTCCTACAAGTGATTACCTACTGCAAAGAGCCTCTTTCAAAGATCTGTTACGGTAAGTTCTTGCGTAACTGTACTGTCTTCAAGGAAATCTCATCAGGTCATGCCATCCCTCCCTCTAGCTCCCCTTTCACTCTACAGCTCGGCTGTCCTGTTGCTGTAGCCTTCCTGCTAGCTTGGCACCTTCTCTCTCTCTCTCTCTCCTTCTCCCTCCCTCTTCGATTCCCTAGTGGGACTTCTGTTTCTCTGGCGTCCAGCTAGGTAAAGAAATAAGGGGAGTAGAGGGGCCACTCCGATGCTCATATGGGATGTGTGATTTCTGGGCTTGACATTGGCATTAGGTAGCCTAATAGACTTCTGCAGAAAAAGCTTCCGTGGGATCATGACGCCTGGCGGCTGAGTTCATAGGTGTGACCTGATGAGACGGATTTCCTTAAAGATCTACTGTTAATGCAAGTTCTTGCGTAACTTTTCTTTCCCGGGTTGCTGGCAGGGCTCTCGGCCCCTGATCACTCCTCTGTTCATCTACCACCTTCCCCCCGGACTACCCCTCTCAGAAGTCTCCCATGACTTGCCCCCCTCCACCTCAGGTGGAGTCCACACACCCCATGCCAGAGTCTGGATCCAGTATCCTTGATAGGGTCCCAGTCCTATGGCGTGGGCTGAAGCATGTGAGCAGGGCTTTTTGGTGTGCATCTCCCACTTTTCCTATTTCCTCCTCTTGGTCTGACAGCGTGCACTGGTGCATGGAGGTGCACACATGTACGTGCGATAGCCAACCCCAGTACCATTAGGCGGCTTCCGGCTGTTCTACCACCGCCCTCCACATTGTGGCAGTAGCCGGCGATGAAGCAAGTCCCTCTCCCTGGAGAGGGAGCACAGTCTGCTGATGCTAAAACCAGTCCCACTTCAGCTGACCCCCAACAACCTGAGGTAATCACTGAACCTAGTTTGTCGGCTTGGCGGCAGGTGAGGCACCTCAGCTGTCCTTGCCACTGGGCTAGGCTATCTATACCTTTCTTTGTTGGTGGAGTCTTTGCTTCCCCAAGAGCCTCTTGCTCCATACTGTTTCATGGTGTCACCTTCCTGGCCTCTTGTACCTCTTTTGGGAAACAGTTTCTCCTAGGGGATTTCAGCAGTAATTGTGTCTCTCTCCTCCTGTCTAACCAACAGTCCGGAAGATAGTCCATTAATCTCTCCCAACTCATAATTGAGCAAACATGACTGAATCCCTCTCCACCAGCCTCTTTCTTTGAAACTAGATCCTCTCCTCCCACCTCACTGGACAGCTGTGGCTGGTACACTTATCTGGTTAAGGCTGCCTCGCTTATGATTTCCTCCTCTTTTATCTATCTGCCGCTGCTGGTCCCCCATCCTTATTGCCACCGACATTGATGAGGCCTTCTCCTGATCACATTAAATTCATGCACATATGGGACAAACATGTCCCTTAAAAGACCCACCTCCTTTGGATTACATCTGACCTCTTTGATCTTTGCAGGACATGGGCTGCTGCCTGGTGTCACTTTAAAGTGTCACACTTCCAACGGGTCTTCTTAACCACAGGAATCATAGGAAACTCCTGGAACAAGGTCATCAGAGCAACCAAAAGTAAACCATTTTGCCACTAACCTCCAGTAAAACCACAAGTCCCCTACCAAATTCCAGAAGATGATTCACTCCTCCTTTGATCTTCCCTCTCAGGTTGCTTCTAATTTTAACACATTTTCACAACTAGTGCCCTGCATCCTTTGTCATAGCCCTCTACTTCTCTCCCTACCTTAGTCTATGTTCTCCATCCTCAGCAGCATGGACTAGGAACGCATCCCTGCTACCATCTTCATTGACCTTGCTAAGGTCTTTGATATTGTAGCCCACTCCCTCCTGGACAAGCTGAGAGCTGTGTCTCTTTCTGCTGCAGTTGTTAACTGGTTCAAATCATACATCTCTGATCGCCTCCAGTTGGTGCAGATTGGAAATGGCTTGATCTTCCAAGAATCGATCTTACCATTTATTCCCACTAATGGGTCTGTGCTGGAGGCACTAGTACTCCACAGAGCAAAGCCTTTCTGTAGCCTACACCTAGGGGGCCAGTGTCGATGCCAGCACTGCCCACTATGCAGATGCAGTGACGTGGCACTCATAGACTGGCCAGCAACCGACGCCAGACCCCTACCTCCTTTAGTTCTGTTTTTGCACCATAGAGTGCACACTGTGGGAGTGCTTCAGGTTGCGTTAACTGCTTCACACTCCTTCCTTGGTTCGTCGCCATCTGTTCAGTGCTGTACCACAGAGCTGTTAATTCTCAGTGAAGGCTTTATTTTATTTTAATTTTCGCTGTGCGGCACAGAACCTTTTCTTTCCTCGTTTGTTATTTTTCTGCACAGCACCATGAGTGGCCCTCCTGTGTGTTGGTGCTCCTGCTGGGGTCACATCACTGTCCGGAACTGGCGTGACACCTGTTGGACCTGCCTTGGCACCGAACACTATATGGACTGGTGTGATGCCCGTTTCTTCATGAATTACAGCATACTCCATCTCTGCATGCTTAGAGCTGGTGACACGATTCAGGCAGACAACCAAAACACTTTCCGACAAGGCCGCCTCCCCTTCGCGACCTTCCTCGGTGAGGAGTCAGATAAGTTGGATGCCGGCTTCACTAGCGCCTGCCTGGCCAAGAGCCTGGCATGAACCCCACGCATTGAACAGTCTGATGCTTGGGCTCTCCGCAGTGTCTCCTCGTTGCCCACTGAAGTCCCCGTGTTCCCTCGACTGACTTCTGGGGATTTTAACCCTCCTTCCCCGGTTGTCGCCAAGGACATAGAGACGCTGCCGTCAGGGCTCCCTCCTCCTGTGCTGGACCCCCTGATGCCGGATCCTCAGACGCTGGTCCCAGTGCCATCCGGCATCCCTTTACTTGGCGGAAGACCTATTTCTCTGTCAGGACTGTCAGACCGCTCAATGGTATACTCATGCTGGGCCTGCCACCCACAGGACCAGCGTTCCACTGTCTGGCCCATCAGCAGGGCCTGTGCTCCATCAGAGCCCCTGCTGCCCTAGTACCCAATACTGCAGTATCCGGTGCCGCAATGCCCAGCCCCTCAGTATCCAGTGCCACTGTACCAGGCGCTGCAATATCCGGTGCTGCAGTACCAGATCACCTCATTATCCGGCGGGCTGCCACCATCAGGTTACGGATACTCCTTTTATGGATACCCTCAATATCCGTATCCCCCTCCACCTCTGCTGCCTACTCCTCAGCTGCCAGCGAATCTGAAGGAGACCTTGGCCTCCTGGTGGGTTGATGCCAAGGCTTGGCTCACCAGGGAGGTAGACAGTAATCTCCTGATGCCGGACCCGATAGCGGATCCCTACGTCGGAGATGGGAGACTCCCTCCGGTGCCCAAGGTAGGGAGGATACATGCCCCAGGAACTCCACACAGGGGTTGTCCCTCCTAGGGAGGGTATTCTTCCTCTTCTGTCAGGACTCTTAAGTCCGGCCACTCTGACTTGGCGAGCAGACCCCATACTCCGGAACACCCCAGGCGAGGGGATCCTCCAGGGACCCTTCTTTCTGGAATTATTGAGGAATCCAGGAAGTTCATTAGTGGCAATCAATGGAGCCAGACCCACAGCTTAAAAAACTCGCTGCTCATCTGTATCTGCCCGAGACCGCTCCCACACTGATCCCACCCTGGATAGAGCCTCACGCAGATCTCGTCTCCACCATTTGGAAACAACCATCTGCGTTAGCCCGCCCCCTTCCGAGGAAGGCTAACAGGCTATACCAGGCTCCAGAGGGTATAGACTTTCTTAGCCTTCACTCCAAGGCGGATTCGGTCGTCATCAGCGCCGCTCACGGCCACTCCGCCAATCCCAAACACCTCAAGCTAGTCTCCGCCTGATGAGGAATCCTGGCTTCTGGACCAGTACGGGAAGATTTATTCATCTTCTACCCTAGGCATCAGGGCCCTTAACTATGTGGCACATATGGGGGATTTCCAGAAGACCATCCTTAGCCAGGTGGAAGCTGAACTGGACTCCCTTCCTGAGTCACAGACTAAGCAGGAAGTGGGGGACCTCGTCCGTTCTGCTTGTTCGGCCTGTAGATACATGCTACGGTCCACTTACAATGCGGTGGACACAGCTGGAAGGAGCTCGGCCTGCAGCGTCATGCCTGGCTCTGCGTGTCAGGTTTGGTTCCTGAGGTACAATCCACTATACAGGATGCTCCCTTCAGGGGTTTGGTGCTGTTCAGGGGTGATGTCAAGGATATCATTACCCGAACTGCAGGAGAAGGTACTGCACTCAAGTCTGTCCAGACTGTGTACAGGACCCCTCAAGGGCAGCAGCATCCTTTTCATCGCCAGAACCGACAGACAAAAGCTGCAGGACAAGCGTGCCAACAAATGTTGGCCCTCAGCAGCAAGACTGCCCCCAGCAAAAAACGCGGAGCCCTCGGCTGCTGCTGCCTCTGATTCCTGCCTGTCCACACTGCCTCTGGAGGTTCCAGAGGAACCAGTAGGGAGATTTTCCTCCCATCTGCTGGGCTGGGAGAGGATAACATCAGACTCTTGGGTGTTCCAGTTGATATCGGCAGTGCACTCAGTTTCTGCAGAAACCACCCCAAAGACCACCCCCAAGTCGTCTTCTCCCCACAACATCTTCCTCTGGTCCTAGAAATAATCTCCCTTCTCCGAGGCAGCAATAGAACCAGGTCCCACACATCTTTGGCGAACAGGTTACTAGTCCCATTTCTTCCTAGTTCCAAAGAAGACTGGAGATCTGTGGCCCATCCTAGACCTCAGCTCCCTGAACAAGTTCAAGGAGTACGGATGCTTCAGAATGCTCTCATTGCAGAGCCTTTTGCCACTATTTCGGCTGGGGCAGTGGCTGTGCGATTTGGACATGCAGGATGCTTACCTGCATATCCCCATAAGCCCTTCCCACTGCAAATTCCTTCACTTTTGTTTTCAGGGGGACCACTACCAATTCAAGGCCCCTCCCATTTGGTCTTTCCTCAGCCCCCCAAGTATTTACCAAACGCCTGTCCGTGGTAGCGGCCCACCTGCGTAGCCAGGGAGTTCAGGTATTCCCGTACCTGGACGATTGGCTCCTGGCGGCCTTGTCCAGGGAGGAACTCCTGCACTCCCTTTCCCTTACCCTGCAGGTTTTTACCAGCCTGGGTATCTCCGTCAACCAGCCAAGTCCCACTTGGTCCCATGCCAATGCCTCCCAATTTATAGGGGCGATCCTGGACACGATCACCGGCAGAGCCTTCTTGCCTCTGGACAGGGTAGACACCCTTCAGAACCAGGCTAGTCTTCTGTCCAGCTGCAGGAGGGTTGGAGCCAGATCAGTTCTCCACCTCCTCGGTCTAATGGCGGCTGCCATTCCAACAGTCCTGTTCGCACGGCTCCATATGAGGATCTCTCAGTGGACACATCAGTCTCAATGGGACCAAACCAGGGATAATGTAGACCAAGAGGTACTAGTATCAGATCCCATGATCAGGGACTTCCAGTGGTGGATGGTTCAAGAGAACCTGTGCTTGGGAGTTCATTTCTGCATCGATCCGCCTCCCAGGCGTTGGACGATGGATCGTGCAGGAGAAGGCTGGGTTGCCCATCTGGGGTCTCGCAGGACTCAGGGCAGCTGGTCCAAGTTCAGACAAAACCTGCAGATAAATGTGCTTGAACTGAGAGCAGTTCTTTATGCCCTTCAAGCTCTACTGTCCTTCATCCTTCCGGTCATCTCCTCATACAATCAGACATGTGTGTAGTCTGGTACCTCAGCAAGCAGGAGGAACACGTTCCTACTGTCTGTACTGGGAAGCGATGAGTCTGGCATTGTGCAGCCCAACATCACTTTCACTTGACCGTGGTTCACGTTCCGGAGTGGAAAACACACTGGCAGACCAACTCAGTCGGTCCTCAGCCAGGGTCCACGAATGGGAGCTGGATCAAGAAGTCTCAAACAACCTTTCAGCGATGGGGAACACCTCAGATGGACCTTTTTGCCTCTCCCCAAAACGCAAAACTTCCTACCTTCTGCTCGCTCGCTTCAGGGTGAGACATTTTTTGGTTGGACACTCTGTCCCTCAGCTGGAGGGACAGATTCATATATGCCTTCCCTCCTGTTCCTTTAATCCCGAAGGTCCTGAACAAACTCAGATTGGAGGGAGCTCTAATGATTCTCATTGCTCCCTTCTGGCCCAGGCAAGTTTGGTGTTCTCTTCTGCAACAGTTCTCAGAGGAACCTCCACTTCCTCTTCCTCTGTTGCAGCAGTTGTTGTCCAGGATCAAGGGACCCTTGTTCATCCAGGTCTCAGATCCCTTCATCTCCATGCATGGCTCCTGCAGACATAGTTAAAGCCCACTTAGGAGTCTCTCCTCTAGTAGCAGATGTAACCCCCCTGCAAATGGGGGTTCCCAAAAGACTTCCAGGAGCTTGCTTGAATGCTCCAAGCCTGAATGGTGTTTGGCATTTAAGCCATTTATCAGTGAGTGTTTTAGAGCCTCTGGTACTGTCTCTTTAAGAGCTGTCTGCTTGCAGACATAATTAGTTGTATGGGGGGACTGTGTGCTTCTCTGAGTACCACTCGAGCTGCTGCCAATTCACTTCATTTTGCAGTCACTAGGAGTGCAAAGGGAACCTATCTGAAAGATGTAACTGTTTGCCAGAAATTATTTAGAGTAATAATGAAATTACAGTTTGTCTAACCTGCTTTCTTTGCAGTCAGAACTGTGTCTCTAGTTCCCCATTCTAGTTTTGAACTGCTGAACTGGACCAATCGGTGTGGGGTAGCTAGCTCTAAAATGATGCCTTGGACCGAATCAGAACTTGGACTCATAATCTGAGCCAGCCACAAGAGGATTGTATGGGCAGTGACTCTGGGAGATGTAGTTTAGACTTCAGTGCCTTTTGGACCAACAGCAGCAGTCTATTGTGAGTGACAGCCAATCCAGTCAAGAACTGGGAGGAACTCAAAGGAAGTGCCAGTTTAATCAGTTGGAGTTCAGTTGAGCTTTGGCAGTGAAGAAGGAAGGAGCCCTGTGCTTTTCAGTGTGCAGTTTTAGTCAAAAACGTGTGTAAGGCCCAGAGTTCCGGTCTGCAGCTTGTTAGGACTGAATCCGTCCTGTGAAAAGAATCAAAGGATCTCTGAAGAGTAGAAACCAGGCTCACCCTGTAGAAGACTGTAAAATTGCTGAAAATTGCACTTCGGTCTGTCAGGAACTGAATCTGCTGTGTGTTCTCCCGGTATTGTGCAGTAATTGCGATCGGGATACAGATGCAGCCTGCCTGGTATAGTACTTTCTTTTATATGGATGTGTGAAGAGGTTTGTGTACCTCAAGTGAGCCCTGCTGACATTGAAGGACCCTATCTTATTTGGAGGTCGTGAGTACTAATTCAGGGTTGCTCCTGTTGAATTGCCACATTAAATCAAATGGAATTACTGTACTGCTGACTGTTTAATTCTCCTTTTCTCTGTGTGAAAGGGCCCCTACCAGCTGCCACGGTTTGGACTAGCCACTAGGGCTTGGGTACCCAGGGACAGTAACTGATAGGGATAGGCCTGTGCACAGAGCCATAGGTAGATTATTAGAGTGATAAGCTAATTAACCTGATTTCCCTGTCCTTGTTATATCCCTAAATAAATCAGAGCTGCTTGTTTCAGCAAAGTTATACTGCCTGAGGTATTTGTCTATGTTAAAGTACTGTACTGTGATTGTTGCACTGTATCTCATTTCACAGGAGGTCCCAGTGCCGGAACCAGACCTGGGGAGTAAGTGTATACTGTGAAGGTAATTCTGATATATTGTGTGGGCCACTAGTGGGAAGAAAGGGGGTTGCAGTGTCCCAGAGGGCTGTGACCAAGTTAGTTTAACTATTGCAAACCCTGACCTCTGGGTGGAGGCACCCGCCATTGGATCCAGGCCCCTCAACCTGTTAGTGGCAAATCAGGCAGGGGTAGTAGCCCTGGGATAGCGCCATCTAGGGTTACACAGACATGTTGGGGGAGGCCAGAAAAGTCTTCCACTAGGTCCACCCTGCATGCCATGAGGAAAACTATTTTGTAGTTGGGCAAACTCGAAAGACTTGAGCCTTTCTCATGCCCAGTCAAAGTCTTGGACTGCATGCGTATCTCTTCGATCTGGGTCTCGGACATTCCTCATTGAAAGTCCACATGGCAGCTATCTCAGCCTACCATGTTCCCTTCGGAGACGGGACTTTTGCTTAGTTCTAAGTCTCTGATACTTTCCTCAGAGGGGTTCTCCATTTGAAACCCCCATCCGCATTCCTGCCCCTCCTTGGGACTTGAATTTTATCCTGGAGAAGCTTACTCTGCCTCCCTTAGAGCCAGCAGCTACAGCTGATTTGAAGTTCCTTTCTTGGAAGATGCACTTCCTAATGGCCATTACTTCTGCTCAGCACATTTCTGAGCTTCAGGCCTTGATGTGTAAAATCCCATACTTGATTTTTCTAAGGAACATGTCAGCTCCTATACCAACCTTAAGTTTCTCCCATAGGTGGTTTTGAATCTACACTGAATCAATTCATGGAGCTACCAGCTTTCTTTACCTTTATTCTAATCAAGGGAGTACTCTTGATTACTTTGAATGTTCACAGAATCTGAGATACTACACCACTGGGCTAAGGATCTCGGGAAGACTGATCAGCTTTTGTCTCTTGTTCACAAAGAGAAGGCAATGCTGTTTCTAGCAATGCCTATCAAAATGGTTGTACATTGTATCACTTTCTGTTACGATCAAGTACAACACCCTTCGGGTCAAGTCAGAGTCACTTCATCAGAGGAGTAGCTGCCCTTGCGGCTTGTTTCAAAATGTGTCCGTGGCAGACATCTGTGCATCCCATAACTTGGACTTTTGTCCATTGCTTCACAAAACACTACAGTTTGGACATCGCCTCTTGCCGTATAGCAGGCTTGGATTGGCTGTCCTACAAGGTCTCCTTTCATGAGACCCATTCAGCCCTAAGATTCCATGCTGTGGATAACAATCCCTCCCTATTGCTTTTCCTTGTTCCAGACTGCTTGGGACTCAGGCCAATATGTGAATACCTACTGCAAGAGCCCCTCTAAGTAAGATAGGACAGTTACAAAGAACTTATCGTAACAGTAGATGCATCGAGAGAGGCTGTTGCAGTAGATATTCCTGCCCCCAAGTTTTCTTTGCTTCATTTCCATGGGGTTGGAATATCCTATTCTCTCTCGTCTTGCCTCTCTTGGCCTTTGTCGGAAAGAACTGGAAGGCGGGCGTGGGGAGCACCCTTTGTGCCGTTGTATGACACTGGTCACCTGACGTGGGGGGCGAGGTGTGATGTAGACAGCCAGCTCTGAGTGCTGTATTAATTTTTTATTACATATAAAATATGTGATGGGAAGGTCAGTTTGAGGAAACTACTATCTTACTGGAACTGGCGCTCAAAACCTCAGGGATAAGTTCAAAGGACAGGAGGTATTTTAAACTGCAGAGATCTGAGGCGCAGTTACCTTGTCAATTTGCTTTCATCCCAGGAAATAAGATTAGCCATTCATAATTTCCTCAGGGAAGATCCTTTGACTTGCATAGTTGCCAGGGAGAACTTGTGGGGAGGGGTGTCAGAGAGAGGCCAGAATGGACATTGAAGAGGTTTGATGTCTGGGCCAGGCAGGATCCAGACGACTTTGGAAGGTCAAATACACTTTTCCCAGGAAGCCTTGGGAGGATGTCACAGAACCTGTTTATATGTGTGTGTGTGTCAGAACAAAAGACAGTTCTGACCAGTTACCCTGAGGAGAGGAAATTGTCACTTTTCATTTTTTTAAATCTTGTTGGGACATCCTGTGTGGTAACATATATAACTTTAAATACACCAAGGCAGAGTTTAATGATCTCAGAGGAGGCCATCTCATAACTCTTTTTCCAACTGAGCAAGCCTTAGAGACACAAGACAATTTGCTGACTGAGAAGAGACCCTCAAAGCACTGAAAGAAAGTAAGCATTAGATAAGATTAGTCTGACATTATAAATTGTAGGAACTGTACTTTTTTACCTGTTTGTTTTAAAGCTGTATGTGTTGGGATATATATTTGTTCTGTATTTATTCTGTTTTGATATTTTAAAGTAGAGATATTTTTACAACGGAACTGTCTGGAGTGCTCTGACATTTATTTTTATTTAAGTGGAGCTTTTAAAGGTTATAAGTAACACTGTGTGTGGGCTTATTGTATACCAAACTGGGAAATGGATAGAGTTCTCTAAAGTCTTGCATAGAGTTCTAAGGGTTCATTTGAAAGACCTTGTTGGGTGCCCGTAGGCAAAGATATCTGGCCCCCCTGAAGACAGAATTATCCGAGCCTGATAATTGGGTACGCTAACAAGAGGTTATCAGTTTGAATCCCTCCAGAGCTTGAGACTAAGGTGACTTGAACCCACAAAACAGACAAGAGGGCTACCTTGTTCTGTTCTACAGTACTAAATCAGCCACACTCAGAGGTTGGCACTTTGAGAGGAGGGCTGACGAGTTTGTGACAGTCCCCAGCCAGAGACTGCTAGCTAGAGATCTTTCCGTTGGGTCCTGGCATTTCAAGGCTTAGTCCTATATGTGAATACCTACTGCAAGAGCCTCTCTTGGAGATTTACTGTTATGGTAAGTTCTTAAGATAACTGTACTTTCTTTTAAGGACTACTTGAAGGAAAATGGAGAGAATAGCCCTTTTTTTGGTGCTTGTTGAAAAATTAAGTTCTTTTGGAATATGGGGTCTGCCAGATCTTGAAAGTTAGTGGCCATTTAAGCCCAAAAAGTAATTTGTCCCACCAGGGTGTTACTAGGCCCATTATTTATTTGTTTATTTATTTATTTGAGTATTCGGATATACTGTACCTTTGAGTCGGAGCCTCCTTTTCAAAGGTTCCACATCACAGAAGTTAAAACAGAACAGACATTAGTGAGTAATAACATTAATAACTGTCTGGTAAGGGTCTGAGGCAGAGCTCTAGCAGATAATTAATGCTGTGAAATACCCTGGCCATTAGTGAGAATTGCTCAGTATTTTAAATTTTATTTGGATGTTGGTTTTGTCACACAGAAACAAGTTACTTTGATTTAATGAGGCTTGTTCAATGACGGTCCTATTTTGTAGTGTGAGATGTAAAAACAAAATAAAACATGATCACTATTTACAAATACTGATTCTGATATTCCAGTAGTTTTCATCAAAGTAAAGACTGAGCCTTGCCAGACTTGTCAATTATGTTCAAAGAGGCAACTACAAATCAGAAGTCATGATAAATGCGATATAGTCATAGATAGGGCTGTAATTTTTTCACAGTAAAAATCTGGCGCTTTCATGGCAATTCACGGTCCTTTTTTTTTTCTTTTCGAACTCTATTTTTGCCTCCCAGCCTGTTGAACTCTCGGGCATCCTGCAGTGCCCCCGACTCTACCTCCGTGCCTAAGAGGCCTCCTGAATCCTGGCACCAGCCCGGCTACCCCAGCTCTGAGCCCCCAGGGTGGGGTTGCCCTATCCACCCAGGGGCACTCTATCTGTAAATCTGGCCAGGCTGGGCTCTGGCCTAGGTAAGGAGGCGCAACCGCGCCTGAGTGTGTGGTCGGGTGGATGCAGGTGCCATTGCCTATCCAAATGCTGAGTTTTTCCCTGTTTTCCCCTCGTTACACCCTCCCCCTCCCTGGTGGATTCCCGGCGTGCAGTGACACCAGGAGCGTCTTACCCGTGACTCCGCAACCCTCTACTTTGGCCATGAAACAGTACGGTACCTCCGATCTACACCACAGGTAAATGGCGGTGCAGGCATACTCCTAGAAACCCCGAGGAAGGAGAGCTGTCCTCCGGATGCTCAACCCACCCCCGGGCGATCCAGGCTCGTTCCCGAACCCGGGTCGCCGGCATGGCACAAAATGTGGTATCCAGCGTCTCAACCCTCAGCACCACCGGGCTGGCCTCACAGTCCAAAAATAGATATTTATTAACTGAAAAATTGCAATGAGAAGTGCACCCGCCATCTTCTAACTCTACAAAGGCTGGCTGTTTAACTTTAGCTGCAAGTTGCATCTCGGGAGACATGCTCTGAAACTACACAGCCGTTTGAGCCGAAACAGCAGCCCAGTCTGAATACGGTTTGCCTTCCACCTGCACCAAGGATGGCAATATCTTAGTGTTTTTGGCAGCACAGACTGAATACGGCTTTCCTTCACCTGCACCGAGGACTGCAATATGAGTTTTTTTGGCAGCACAGAAATGGGCTTACTTGCTGGCCGGGGGAGCCAAAAAAGGATAACTTCTGCACTAATGCAGGCTGGCTATTTTACTTTAGCTGCAAGCTGTAACTCTGGAGACATGCTCTGATTTTTATTTAAGGAATGCTGCAGACAGAAATGGACTTGCTAGCAGACAGGAGCCTTGTTCCAGTGCTTAGAAAGTAGAGGCGCAAACTTTTAAATCGGGAGTACTGCAGTATGGCTTCTTCTTGTACTGGAATTGTTTTCATCCAGCCACAAGTCACAACTCTGGAGACCTGCTCCTGATTTTCAGCGCAAAGACATTGTTTGCCCTGCATACAAATGAAGGGTTACGTATGATTTTTGAATTTGGGGATTTTCACGGGGGACTATCGATTTCACGGTAATTGTGAAATTCATGACCCCTTGAAAAAATTACAGCCTTAGTCATACACTATGTAACAGTGACATGAGCGTCTGTTAAGTGCCTTTTTCAAGATTACCACACTGCTCTTGGGATCACAGCTCCAGCACTGCTCCTCCACGATTGTTCAAATGAAACGTGTGTTCTCATCAGGGTACAAAGATAGCATTGTCCATTCAGTGAGGTGCCATTTCCCTGACCCTACAAGCAGAATCCATGCTTGTTGCAAGTGTTAACAGATGGCCTTTACCTACGCTACAGCTGTAGTAATTGTAGGTAACTGGCAACATTTTTGGGAGCGAAAGTTCTTTAAATTCGATGGCCTCCATCTGACTGAGGAGGGAGTCTGCATTGGGGCAGAAGTTTGATGTCTTTGCAGAATATTTCAGCAAGCAAATGGGTAGAGCGGTGCAGCACCTGATGCATCGAACGGGAAGAACACACCTCCCCCTTCAGCTAGTGATCAAACAGGAGTTCAGCATGTTTGTAGTTCATTTGCATCACCCAGCAAGGAAAAAGGTCTGGTTCCCCATACGACTTGCAGGGGAAAGGCCAGGCCTTGCCCTACAACTAACGCACCAAAATCTGGCCATTGGAAAATCATGTACACAAATGTGCGCAGTCTGGGAAATGAGATCTCTGACCTGGAGGCAACAATGACAGAGGCTAAACTGGACATAGTAGCCATTAGCGAGACATGGTTGACCAGTAACCACTCTTGGGAGACTTCAGTACCTGGCTGTGTACTGTTCGGAAGGGAACAAGGTACAAAAAGGGTGTGTGTGGGAGAGTGGCCCTTTGTCAATGAAAATATCAAAGCTACAGAAATTCAGAATACACGTAAGTAGCCAGAATAACTGTTGGTCATCCTGGAAACAGGAAATGGGACAGCCATATGAACTGGGGTTGTCTACAGGCCTCCAGACCAGGGGGAGGACATACACACATTACTGTTGGAAGATATACAAAACATGACAGATAAAGAGGAGGTTCTGATAATGAGACTTAAACATGCCAGATACAGATTGGTCAATACCAGCAGGAACATCCACCAGAACTAGACACAGTGGATTCCCTGCAGAGTGAGGGCCTCAAACAATTGGTACAACAACCCACAAAAGACCGGGCTATCCTGGATCTAGCACTGACTAATGGGGAAAGGATCGCACATCTCCAGGTAGGTCACCTTGGGGCCAGTGACCATAACATGGTATGGTTCAGTTTGGCCACTAGAACTAAATCATCCCATTCCAAGGCAAAAATATGGGACTCCAGAGGAGCTGATTTTGATAAGATGGCCAACAGAGCTAGCCCTGGCAAGAGAAATACAGGTGAGGGGGTACAGTCAGTGGGCAAGCATCAAGGATGCAATACTGAAGCAACATCCCATTGTGTTAGGGAGAAAGGTAAGGGCAAAAGGAGAAGGAAACCATTTGGTTCTCAAAAACAGTAGCAGAAAAGGTCAGAGCCAAAAGGCTGGCCTTCAGGAAATATATGGGAACGCAGCAGGACGAAGATAGGGAGGCATACCAAACTTCCCTAAGGGAGGCAGGCAAGGGCCCAACCTGAGGAAACACTTGCACGAACAGTAAAAGAAGGGGACAAGACTTTCTATAGATACATTAGTGAAAGGAGAAAGTCCAGAGGGAGTTTTGCTAAGATCAAAGGGGATATGGGTAAGTGTGGAGAAGGACCAAGGAAAAGCATTTGTCTTAAATAGATACTTCTGCTCAGTATTTACTGAGGAGAAGGTAGGGCGGGCCTACAGCTCAGCACCATGAACACGGGAGGTGCACATGTCCCTTCACCAAAGAAAGGGTCCTACAAGAGCTCGCTAAGCTCGGGGTGGACAAGGCAATAGAACCTGATGGTATACATCCCAGGGTACTAAAGGAGCCAAGGGTGGAACTAGCAGAACTGTTCAGTGAGTCTCTGAGCACAGGAGAGGTCCCAGAAGACTGGAGAAGGGCTCATGTGATCCCACTCCACAAGAGTGGCAGTAGGGAGGAGGCAGGGAACTACAGACCAGTCACTTACCTCAGTAGTGAGGAAGATTATGGAGGCATTCCTTAAGGAAAGGATAGTGAAACATTTGGAATCCATAGGAGCACAGGATCCAAGACAGCATGGGTTTACAACAGGAAGGTCCTGTCAAACTAATCTCATAGATTTCTTTGACTTGGTAACTAGACTGTTGGCCAAGGGGGTGCAGTTGATGTCACCTACCTTGACTTCAGCAAAGCTTTCGTTACTGTTCCACATAGAAGATTGATTAATAAGCTGAGTAGGCTCAAGGTGGGTCAGAAGTTGGTCAACTGGGTGGTAAACAGCATACACTCAGGAGAGATGCAAGTCACAAGTGGGGTACCTCAGGGATCAGTCCTCTTCAGTATCTTCAACAGTGACATTGCAGATGAACTGGAGGATAAGGTTTGTCTGTTTGCAGATGGCACCAAGATCTGCATCAGAGTAGATGATCCAGATGGGGTGGGCAGAATGAGAAGAGATCTGGAAAAACTGGCAAAATGGTCTGAAGAGTTGCAACTGGGGTTTAATGCAAAGAAGTGCAAGAGTGTTACATCTTGGGCAGGGAAACCCTAAACACAGGTACACCCTGGGAGGGGAGACGCTGGAGGCCTCAAAAAGGGAAAAAGACCTAGGGGTCATGGTGGATGCATGTATGAATAACTCTGAGCAGTGCAGGAGAGCGGCAAGCAAGGCAAACAGGATGTTGGGATGCATCGTAAGGGGGATCACCTCTAGGAGCAAGGAAGTGATTCTGCCGCTGTACAATGGACTGGTTAGACCACGCTTTGAGTACTGTGTACAGTACTGGAGACCACACTTGAAGAGGACATACAGCTCCTGGAGAGGGTACAGAGGAGGCAACTAAGATGATACGAGGACTAGGGATTTGACGTGTGAGGACAGACTTGAGGAGCTCTGCCTGTTTTCATTGGAGGAGAGGAGAGACAGGGGGACATGATTGAGGTCTTCAAGTACCTCAAGGGAATAAATAGGGTAAACATGGAGGGGATCTTTAGACTAAAGCAGGGAGGTATCACCAGAGGGCATGGTTTGAAGTTGGAAGGGTGAGGGGGAAAGAGGAGGAGGTTTTTCACTGAGAGGGTGGTGGACCCTTGGAATGCACTGCCTGGCGAGCTGGTTCAGAGATCCACAGTGGAGGGCTTCAAGAGAGGGTGGGACAGACACAGAAAGTGGATGTATCAGATGATGGCCTGTCCCAGGGGGGTGGGGATGGATGCTAGGGGTTTCTGGAACACAAGGTGGGGGGAGGGCCTCGGCACCCAACTAGGGATCTGAGGTTCGAGCAGACTCAATAGACCGTAAGGCCTAATCTGCTGGCAAATAGTATGTTAGTATCATGCACACAGGGAAGAGAGACCCTGAAGCTACCTATGGGTTGGGAGGGGAGTTGCTGGCAATCACAAGGGAAGAAAGACTTATCACATATGACCTGAAATCATCCAAGCAGACCACTAATGCAGTAGGTAAGGCTAGAGGGATGTTGAGGTGTATTAGTAGGGGTATCACAAGTCATAAGAGGGAGGCAATAATCCCTCTTTACAAGACAGTAGTTAGGCCCCATCTGGAGTACTGCATGCAGTACTGGAGGCCACACCTGCACAAGGGCATTAACAAAATGGAGGCAGTCCAGAGAAGGGCAAGTAAAATGGTGCAGGGACTGCATCAGAAAACATATAAGGACAGATTAATGGAGCTCAATATGTATACTGTAGAGCAAAGGAGGGAGAGAGGTGATATGATCGAAACATTCAAACATATGGGCATTAACAAGGTAAAAGAATCTAACATGTTTCAGTATAAGAAAAATAGCAGAACAAGAGAACACAGCATGAGATTAGAGGGAGGCTGATTAAGGGGTAATGTGAGGAAGTTTTTTTTCACAGATAGGGTGGTGGATGCATGGAACGACCTTCCTCAGGAAGTGGTGGATACGAATATAGTGCAGGGCTTCAAACAGGCATGGTATAGGCATAAGGGAGCAATACAGATGAGTATGAATAAATAGGCCATTGACAGAGTACAGGCCTATGGCACATTCATAAGGTAGAGAAAATGGGCAGACTGTATGGGCCTTGCTGTCTTTATCTGCCGTCAACTTCTGTGTTTCTGTGTATTGCTACACTTCCCACTGCCTCACCAGCCAACCAGTACTTAAAATGGAGCATTATAGTTAGCCTGCAACAGTCTAGTAGACCAGCATTGACAGAGGCATGAGGGCTACAACAGGGCAAACCTCTCTACTGTCCCACATTATAAGGGAAATCCCTCACTTTACTGCTCTGTCATTACGTTTCCCATGGAAAAGAGGGGTGATATGATGGAGACCTTCAAGTTTGTGAAAGGAGTAGACAAGGTAGACTGCAAGGTACTATTCAGCAGAAATGAATAGTCAAAAACACAAGGAAATGTGTGGAAGCTGGCAGGGGGAGGAGAAATTCTGCATGGATGTGAGACCGGTTTTATTTTCTAGAGAAAGTTGTTGAACTATAACAGCCAACCAGCAGAGGTGGTGAATGCATAAAACTTCAGTGGTTTTAGGCATGGCTAGGACAGAGTTGAGGCTTAATATTTACTCGGGACAGAGAGGCAGGGGTGAGGGCCAAAACCCCATCTAGGCAGTAGGTCTCTGGATAAGACTGTCTTTTTCTGCTGACTTTGTTTCTGTGAAAATGTGCTTCATACACACACACGAGATCGCTCATCTTTCAGACTTCAGTCTTACAGCTGTGACGCTAAATCAAAATTAAACATTACACAAATAAAGGTGCTTTTTTCTATAGTGCTTCGAGCTTTGATCTCTTTTGAGTCGTGCATTGTGAGGACTAGTTTTGCACATTTTTCCACATTCTGAGAGCCTCTGTCCCACATTTGTGACACAAAGTTGAGACACATTTATTTCATTTCTGTTGACTGGGAAAGTTTACTAGACAGATTTTGCCTATTTTCAGGCACGGCCTGGGGAAGGGGGATACAGATGAATGCCAACTGACCTTGAACCAGATTAAGCTGTCGTTGGTATGTTTAGTGAATTTTGGGGAAATTTGGCCAGGGCACCAGGGAAATTCCCCTACTCTTTTCGAGAAGTGCCATGGGCTCTTTAACATCCACCTGAACTACCACCAGACCAGGCAGATGGGACCTCGGTTTAACATCTCATCTGAAAGACTGCACTTCAGGAGTGCAGCACCCCCCTCATGCTGCACTACAGTGTCAGTACTGGGATTTAACCCAAATGCCTGGTGTGGGGATAGAACCCACAGCCTTCTGATCTCCCGGCCTCAGAGGCGAGTGTGCTGAGCCACTGACATGCAGCAGGAATATAAAAACCAAGTGCTCCAGCAGTTTTGTCAGATTCCAAAGAACAGTAGGAGCCATACCTCTCAACTTTGAATTTGGCATAGTACTGTGATTTTTACATTGAGAGTTACACTTGTTCCACAAAGGGTTACTGATGTTCTTGATGTTAGAACTATTTCTGGACACAGACTATTAAATCATTGAACTAACTTGATAGAAACGTTCCTTAACACTAAATATATGGGGCCCACTATTTGTAGACCAGTTATTCTTTAAACTAAGAAAGTGCTACACATTCTGGCCATTTGCTCTGAAGTTTGAAGGCCAGTGCTATGAATTTTAATGCTGAGAGGCTAAGCAGTTTGACAGGCGCTCAACATTAATATGCGGCTTTTTTATCAGGATTCTGGCAAGTTAAACTTTATTCACTAGCTGCTGGGGTTATGACTGTTCTGAGTTAAAAGAATTAGCAAGAAGGTGAAGGCCAGTGAGCTTTTCCAGGACAGTGGGCACTGAAGTAAAAACGAATAACATAGCGCCGGTTCCCATGCCGCATCCAGTGCTGGGTTCAGGCTCTTTGGGGCCTGACCTGGGGCCAGATTCGACACCACATAAGCTCACAGTGCCGGGAACCTTCCCGGTGCCTGTTTGGTTCCACCTCTGACAGGTGTGTTGCTGCAGTCATGCCCTGGGTTGTCAGACCTGCGACTGCACCCTCTCTTTACACTCGTTCCGAGAAGGGTGTCGAGGGGGACGAGTCAGATGCTGACCTCATTTCTGAAGGCAGTGACGATGACTGCTTGGTATAGTCTAGAGACCTCAGATCCAGTTTCTGTTCCTCAGGAGGATCTCTTTCCAGGCTCTAAGAAATATGATTCAGCGTTGAATTTAAAGCCAGCAGGCACTGACCAGGCTAAGCGCCTCCAACTGGATTTCCTAAAGGTGTCAGATAATGATGATCAGTTTGGTTCCTCCAGTCCTTCCCACGTAAGATCTTGCCTGATGCAGTTTGGGAAAGACCTGCTTCTGTGGCAGCTGTCCCCAAGCAAGCAAACAGAAAATACACAGCTCCAAAACATAAGCCAGTGTATGCCATTCAGTCCATTGCTGATGATGTCATTTTTGTTGAGAATAACAAGTCCATTGCCCCTAAAGAGGTCACTGCGCACCCCACTAATAGGGAGTAGAGCAAGATTGACACAATGGGCAAACAAGCATTTTTCTAAGTGTGAGCACACCCTTTGGAGTGAGTTGGTCTCCGGCAGATTCGTAGTCTGAACAAGATAGTCTGCTGACTATCAAGCAAGGTATAGAGTTCAGCAGTCACCGGCTTAAAGCCTCTCTGGATGCCTTTGATACTGCACCTTGCTGTACTGCTGCAGGCATTTGCATCATGCGGCATTCCTGACTGCAGACTTCTGGCTCCATCCAGGATGTCCAACAGGTGATGAATGTTCCCTTTGATGGAACTTACTGTATGGGCAGCTGGTAAGGCATCAAATGAAACTAGAACGACCCTTAGTACTTATAAACGAGCTCCCTTCGAAGTTCAGAGAGGCCAAACATGTGGTTCTTTTCTTTTTTTTTGACTCAGTATATTTTCTGCCCCCCCCGTGTCACCCAGACTGCCCCTTTCTGCCCCCTGTCCCCCAGCCCTGTCACCCCGCCAGTCCGTGCAGTCCCTTATGGCTTACCCCCACCTCCTGGCAGGACACCCTGGGTATACTGGTCGGCGAGCCCAGTAGGTGGGTGTGGAGCCTGTGAGGAGGCATCATCCTGCAGGCTGGGGGATTTCCTTTTTCCACCACAAACCCTGTGATGTCAGTGGTGCAACAGCTACATGTGCATCCACATGCCACTTCACACTAATATTGACCCTCCCGTTCCTGGCTGCAGAGCTCTGCCAGTGTATTATTGAGGCACAGATCAGGAAGCATAAGAAAACCAGGAGCGGTTTCAACATTTGCAAGTAACATTTTATTTTTCTCAATAACAGCAAAATAAAAAATAAAAATTATTCAGTACAACTATTTACAAAGGCAGTACAAACAGAGAAAACTTAAGTCCTTCTTCTGATGGCATCTCTTAATTCCAAGTTTCAGTCCGTCTCTCACTCTCCTTGTCTCTCTAGCAAAAACATTGCTGCTTCTCACAGAATGTTGCAAGTTTACAGAATGTTCTTGTTAGTTTTGATGCAGGTGCAGCAAAAAGAACATAGTGACCCAGAACTGACCTCTCGCTTACAGCTCTGCATAAGGCCTAAAAACTGCATCTCTGATTAACCCCTTGAGTTTCATAACAAATGGCACAGGGCCTTATTCCACCCTGTCACGTACCCCCTCTTTAAGAGGGAACCTGTTTTACAAAAACAGGTTTCCAAAATGCTCTATTAAATTCCCGTCTAACATTAGTTTATAACCTTTACAGTTCAGTGCATATGCAACATAGCAAACAGAGAAGTTTCTACTCACATTTTTTTCAACCTTCGTAATTCTCAGATCTTACTTCGAGAGGGCTTTTGCAGTAGGTAATTACAAAGAGGACTGAAGCTGGCAGGCATCAGGACCCCACGGAAAAATTTCTAGCTAGCAGTCTGTGGCGGGGGACCGCCCCCACATCAGGTGACTGACGTCCTGCGACATCAGTATAAAGGGGCGGTCCCACACGCCCGCCTTCAGTTCTTTCCTGACGTTAGCTCGTGAAAGCGCCTCGCGGTTAAGTTCACTGCTTCGTCAGTCAGTTGTCTCTTGCCATTCTCTTTTTCGATTTTATTCGAATTTCTCGTCCGAATATCTTCAGCACCTGCCATGTATGTCGTCCCCTACTCCATCTGAGCATAAGAATAAGTCCAATTCTTGCGGCGCCCAGCTCCTGCACAAGGATGGACACTCCCAATGCCTCTTCTGTCTAGGCCAGGATCACCCCATGGAGAAGTGCCAGCACTGCCACCAGTTTAACGCCGCCACCTGCAAATGGAGGCAGCAGTCCCTGGAGGCCCACATTTTGAAGAAGATTATGTCCTCTGTGGGGAAGGAGCTGAAGAAGCTTCTGCAGGCCTCTTCTTCCCCTGAGGGTCACTGCAAAAAGGAGGAGCACCGGGACTCCTCTTCCACGGTCACTGCGTCTCCGGCTGGAGTCTTCATGCTGAAGGTAACGTCCCGTCCGGGGGACCGTTCTTCTGCCGTCTTGGAGGCTTCCAAGGCAGCGGCATCCCTCCCGTCGGGCTCACGCTCGGGCCCATCGGGAGCCTCTGGGTCAAAGGAGGCAGCCACTCCTGGGAAGACCTCCACTGTGTGGTTTTCTAGGTTGAGCAGCTCCGGTAAGCTGGATGTCTGTCCTTCCAAAGCCCGCACGGACAAGGCTGCTAAGACTCCCAATCCTTCAGGGCAGCGCACCACCTCTGAAATGCCCACAAAGACCACTCCTTCCTCGCGGCCTTTGTCAGGCATTGGTTCTGATAAGTTGGGCACAGTCTCCTCCAAAGCCCACCCAGACGCCACCAGTATGGCGGATGTCTTCTCCTCTGATGGACGCATGGCGTTAGAGCTGATGCTGGACCCTACTGATCAGTCTGCGGCTCGCCACAGCGCTTGCCGTTGTATTCCAAGGCTGCAGCGTCTTCCCTGTTGGACCCTGGGGATTTTAGTCCTCCTTCCCCGGGCGACACGGAGGAAGCAGGTACGCTCCCATCACATCTCCCTTGCCCTAGGCCAGATGACTTGACGTCGGACCCTCAGACACCAGCTCCAACATCGGCCTATTAGACTGCGGGCGACATTGCCTTGCTGGATGCCGGACTCGACGCCCGCCAGGCCTCCTATACCTGGCCCGCCTGCTGGGCCTCTCACAGGGCCATCTGCTCCGTCAGAGCCCCTGATACCTGGGTATCTGACAGAGTCTTATCAGACGCCATCCTACCCGGGGCCGGCCTACCCGACGCTGCAGTACCCAGTGCCCCTGCACTCCAACGCCGGGCTTCCTGCCGCCTGCTGGTTATGGATACTCGCCGTATGGATATCCCCAATGTCCGTATCCCCCACCACCTCCTCCTCCACAGCCCTCCCAGCCGCTGGTGAACCTGAAGGAGAGACTGGCTTCCTGGTGGACTGAGGCTAAGACTCGGCTCACCAGGGAGGTGGAGAGTCATCTGCCGACACCGGATCCGGTTCCGGACTCCCTTCGGAGGCGAGAGACTCCCTCCCCCCTTCCCGACACTGGAGGCGAGCCCTCTGGTGCCAGGGCAGGGGAGGACACACTTCCCTGAGGGTTGCCCAAGGGGTCTGTTCCTCCCCCTCGTCAGGAGTCGTCGTCGTCGTCTTGTTCCTCTTCAGAGACCACGGGTGATTCAGATGGGTGCTCCAATCCAGACGAGCCACACACTCCAGACCAGCCCAGACCTAGGACTCCTCTGAAGTCCCCTCCAGAAGATCTCTCTTTTCTGGAGCTGCTGCGAAAGATCCAGGAGGTTCACCAGTGGCAATCTTTGGAGCCAGATCCACAACGGAAGAAACTCACTGCTCATCTGGATCTGCCCAAAACCACTCCAACACTGATTCTACCCTGGATCGAGCCTCATGCAGACCTTGTTTCCAGTATTTGGAAGCAACCGTCAGCATTAGCCCCTGTTCCAAGGAAGGCAGATAGGTTATACCAGGCTCCGGAGGGTGTGGATTCCCTGAATACACACCCCAAAGCCGACTCGGTCGCGATTAGCACCGCTCACGGCCATACGGATAACCCTAAGCATCTTAGCTCATCTCCACCTGACAAGGAATGTCGCCTTTTGGACCAGTATGGGCACTCTAGGAATAAGGGCCCTAGATTATGTTGCACTTATGGGGGATTACCAGAAAGCGATCCTGAGTGAGGTGGAAGCAAAGTTGGACTCCCTTCCTGAGTCTCAGACTTGGCAGGAAGCGGCTGATGTGGTCCGTTCTGCTCGTTCGGCCAGTCTGCACATGCTCCATGTCACGTATGATGCAGTGGATGCTGCTGGTCTGAGCTCGGCTTTTGCCATAGGTTTGCGGTGTCATGCCTGGCTCAGTGTGTCAAGTTTGGTCCCGGAGGGGTAGTCTGCTACCCAGGAAGCGCCCTTCAGGGGTTCGGTGCTGTTCAGTGGGGATGTCGAGGACATCACCACCGATCTGCAAGAGAAGGGGACTGCTCTAAAGTCGGTTGACTCTATGTACAAGCCCCCTCAGGCTCAGCGTCTCCCTTTTCGTAGACGTTCTTAGCCCAAAGCGAAACCTCAGGGCAAATGGGCCAACAAACATCAGGTCCCCCCCAGCTGCCAGGCCCCCCCGCCACCCAAAAAAGCAGTGGGAGCTTCAGCCACGGCGCTGCCCCACACCTCCTGACCCCTCTCCTCTCCTCTCCTCTCCCACAGCCTCTGGACCTTCCAGAGGAACCAGTAGGAGGGAGGTTCTCCTTCCATCTACCAGGTTGGGAGAGGGTCACTTCAGATACTTCGGTGCTCCAGCTGATAGCAGAAGGGACACTCAATCGAGTTTCTACAGAAACCGCCTAGAACCTCTCCCCCCCCCAGGTCATCTTACACTGCGGAATATCATCTTCTGGTTCGGCAAGAAATATCCTCCCTTCTGCTGAAGGCGGCGATAGAGCCTGTCCCTACCCACCTTCAGGGGACAGGTTACTATTCCCATGTCTTCTTGGTTCTGAAGAAATCGGGAGACGTGAGGCCTATCCTAGACCTCAGCTCCCTGAACCTGTTCGTGGAGTACAGATGGTTCAGAATGCTCTCCTTGAAGAGCCTTCTGCCCTTACTTTGGCCAGGACAGTGGCTGTGCGCTCTGGACATGCAGTATGCCTACCTGCATATCCCTATTCACCCTTCCCACCGCAAATACCTTCGATTTTCATTTCAGGGGGACCACTACAAGTTCAAGGCCCTCCCATTTGGTCTTTCCTCAGCGCCCCGAGTGTTCACAAAATGGCTTTCCATGGTAGCTGCTCACCCTGGCACCCAGGAGTGCAGGTTTTCTCTGTACCTGGACGACTTGGCTCCTGGTGGCCTCTGCCCAGGAGGAACTCCAAGCGCCCCTTTCCTTTACCCTGTAGGTTTTACCAGCTTCAGTTATTACCATCAACCAGACCAAGTCCCATTTGATCCCGTCCCACAGGCTCCAGTTCATCAGGGTGATCCTGGACCCGACCTCCAGCATGGCATTCCTGTCTCTGGACAGGGTGGCCACCCTCCAGGCTCATGCGAGCGTGTTGTCCAGCCGTAGGTGGGTCAGTGCCAGGTCGGTCCTTCGCCTCCTTGGGCTCATGGTGGCTGCTATTCCGACAGTCCCTCGTGCTCTGCTCCACATGAAGATCCCTCAGTGGACACTTCAGTCTCAGTGGGATCAATTGGTGGACGACCTAGATCAAGAAGTCCTGGTCTCCAACCCTATGGTTCAGGACTTGCAATGGTGGATGGTTCAGGAGAACCTTTGCCGGGAGTTCCTTTCTCCCGCCTCCCAAACATTGACAACAGACGCCTCGGGAGAGCGTTTGGGAGCCCACCTGGGGTCTCACAGGACTCGAGGCTCGAATAGACTCTTCACATAAACGTGTTCGAGCTCAGGGCCGTGCTGTGTGCTCTACAAGCTCTGCATCTGTATCTGCATCCCGGTCATCTGGCTGTCCAGATGGACAACATGTGCGTAGTCTGGTACATCAACAAACGGAGGAACTCGTTCCTGCCTTCTTTGCAGGGAGGCGATGCGGGTTTGGGACTGGGCAGTGCAACGCAACCTTCGGACAAGACTCATGTTCATGTTCGGGTCGAAACACATTGGCAGACCACCTCAGTTGGTCATCTGCCCAGACTCATGAGTGGGAACTGGATCAGGGGGTAGCAGATGATATCTTCCTACTCTGGGGAACACCTCAGGTGGACCTGTTTGCATCTCCTCACAACGCAAAACTTCCCGCCTTCTGCTCGCTCGCTTCAGGGCGAAGCATTTTTTGAAGAGATGCTCTGTCTCTAGATCGGAAGGGCAGATTCATCTATGCCCCCCCCCCCACCTGATTCCCTTAATTCCAAGGGTCTTACGCAAACTCAGCTCAGAAGGCGCTCGCATGATCCTAATTGCTCCTTTCTGGCCCAGGCAAGTTTGGTTCTCTTCTGCAATAGTATTCAGAGGAACCTCCTCTTCCTCTGTCACAACGTTTGCTGACCCAGGATCAGGGGACCTTGGTTCATCTAAGTCTCAAATCCCTTCAGTTGCACGCCTGGCTCCTGCAGACGTAGCTCAAGCCCAATTCGGGGTTTCCTCGCTTGTGGCTGAGATTCTGGTGGAGGCCAGAAAGCCCTCCACTAGATCTACCTATGCTATGAAATGGAAACGGTTCTCTATTTGGGCCTCTTCCAAGGATTCCGAGCCATTCTCATGACCTGTCGGGAGAATTCTGGACTATGTGCGCCATCTCTTTGATCTGGGTCTCAGTCATCCCTCTCTGAAAGTTCACATGATGGCCATCTCTGCTTATGTTCCCTTGGGGGACAGAACTTTCGCACAGTTGGAAGTTTCTAAGACTTTTCTTAGAGGGGTTCTCCACTTGAGACCACTTATTCGCATTCCTGCCCCTCCTTGTGATTTAAATTTAATTCTTGAGAAACTTAACTTGCCTCCTTTCGAGCCGGCAGCCTCAGCGGACCTGAAGTTCCTATCCTGGAAGACTTTCTAGTGGCCATTACTTCGGCTCGACGTATTTCCGAGCTTCAGGCCTTGATGTGCAAAATCCCATATTTGATTTTTCACAAGGAACATGTCTCGCTGCATACCAACCTTAAGTTTCTCCTTAAGGTGGTAGCAGAATCTACACTGAATCAATCCATTGAACTGCCTGCTTTCTTTATGCAGCACTCCAATCAAAGGGAGTACCTTTTGCATACTTTGGATGTTCACCGAATCCTGAGATACTGCACTTCCAAGACAAAGGATCTCAGAAAGACTGATCAACTGTTTGTCTCTTTTGCTTGCAGAAGAAAAGGCAATGCTGTTTCCAAGCAATGCCTATTTAAATAGTTGGCTCATTGTATCACTTTCTGTTATGACAAGTATCACAAGACCCTGCTGGGTTAAGTCAGGGACCACTCCACCAGAGGTGTCTCCGCCTCTGTGGCTTGTTTTAAGAACGTGTCTGCAGCTGAGATTTGCGCAGCTGCAACTTGGACTTCCCGTCTGCTTTGCAGGGAGGCGCTCTGCATCTGGACCCTCGTCAGCCGTCTGAAGGCAGATCTCCTAGCCATTCCTGTGGCAGGAGCCTCAAACCATCTGGCGGATGCTGTCAGCCGCTTAGGCGAGATATCCCACAAGTGGTCTCTCTCTCCATCCAGAGGTAGCTTACAGCCTGTTCTCCCGATGGTGGACCTGTTTGCCTCCAGTGACAACACCAAGCTGAGGCTGTTTCATGCCCACCCCCCCTCAGCAGGGCTCGCTACAGAGGGATGCTTTCTCGAGGCCGTGGACCCCAGGCCTCTTCTACGCCTTCCCTCGATCCACAAGGTGCTCCTCAAGGTGAGGAGGGACAAGGCGAAGGTGATTCTGGTAGCCCCAGACTGGCCGTGCCAGTTCTGGTATCCAGATCTCCTCAGCCTCAGCTGCAGGCCCACGGAGCGGCTTCCAGCATGCCCGGACCTGATCTCTCTCTATCAGGGGAAGGTATACCATCCGGACCTTTAAGTCACTGCACCTCACAGCCTGGTTGCTGAGCGGCTAGAGTTCCAGGCTTTGGGTCTTTCTGAGGATGTTCTCACCATGGTGGAGGCATCCAGAAAGGAATCAACCAGGAAATGTTATGTCTTCAGATGGAAAAGATTTTCCATTTGGTGTCAGGGCAAGGGCCTGGATGCTCTTTCCTGTCCGGTGGCTGACATTCCCGACTACCTTTGGTCTTTGTCCAAAGGGGGGTCTTCGGCCATCAACTCTTAGGGTGCACCTGGCAGCCATCTCTGCTTACTGGACATGGGCCAGTCAGCCAATGTTGGCGCAGGAGACAGTGGTCGGGCATTTTATCAAAGGCCTGGATCACACATCCCTTCCAGTGCGTGAACCTCCACCTCCGTGGGATCTACTGCTGGTACTGGCAAAGCTCATGGGCAAGCCATTCAAACCAATGCGCAAGTGTGCGTTGTTGCACTTGTCGTGGAAGACAGCCTTCCTGGTGGCCACCACGTCTGCCAGAAGGACAGGGGAGCTCCAGGCGCTTTCAGTGGACTTACCTTATCTGGTCTTCCACAGGGACAAGGTTGTCCTGCGCCCAAACCCGAAATTCCTTCTGAAGGTGGTGTCAAAGTTTCACCTTAATCAGGTGTTAACTCTGCCAGTATACTACCCTAATTACACCTCGGAGGCCGAATACAGGCTCCATATCTTGGATCTGAGTTGAGCCCTACCGTTACAAGGAGGGGACAGCGGAAATTCATGGAGAGGTTTGACAGCTGTTTGACACCTACGCTGAAGCCGCTTCTGGCAGACCTACAGCAAAATGAACTATTGCAAGGTGGATTACATCTCGCGTAAGTCTGTGATAAGAGTTGGCGGAAAAGGAGCCTCCCAGAGGGATAAGAGCTCATTCTACCTGCCATACCTCTGCATTGGTGGCTGCTTCCAGGGACATCCCTATCCAGGAAATCTGTCAGGCTGCTACCTGGAAGTCAGCAAACACCATCATTACCCATTACCACATCGACCTTGAGTCACGCCGGGATGCTGGTTTTAGGCCTCAGTTCTCCAGTCTCTGTTTCCCAAGTGAGTATTTTATGAGGTTGTGAGCCTTGTCTCCCTCCTCCCAGAGATCTGCTAGGAGTCTGCCAATAAGTGTGGATGAACAACATATCCACGATCCTAGAAAAACAGGTTACTCACCTGTGACAGTAGTTCTAGGAGTGGTATATGTTTGTCCACACGGACCCACCTGACCTCCCCAGCTGCATACACACAAACCTGGCTTCCAGCGGGCTAAGATCTGGCATCATGGAGCGAGGCCAAGGATTATACCACCCGGGTGGATGGAAAGAGCCAGCTTGAAGACTTCCGGCGATCCTTAAGGGGAAAGGGGACATGCCAGTAAGTGTGGATGAACAACATACACCACTCCCTAGAACTACTGTTACAGGTGAGTAACCTGTTTTTTCGCCTCCCAATAAAATGCAAAACTTCCCAGTTTTTGCTCGCGCGTTCCAGGGCATGGTGCTTTCTGGCACAATGCGTTGTCTCTCTCCTGGACAGGGACATTTTTGTATGCCTTCCCTCCATTTCCCATTCTCCAGAGGGTCCTTTTCAAGCTTCAGGCAGAGAAGGTGAGGATGATTCTCATCGCCCCTCTCTGGCCGAGACAAATTTGGTTCCTGCTGTTACAACAATTATCGAGGGAACCACTGGTTCCACTTCCAGTGACCCACGATCTCTTGACTCAGTATCAAGGTCGCGTTGTTCATCTGGGGCTCGGGACCCTGCATCTTCATGCATGCCTCCTACAGACATAGCGATTTCTTGCTTCAGGGTCTCTTCTCAGGTAGCTTAGGTTCTTTTAGAGGCTAGAAAACCCTCCACTCGTTCCACTTATGCTGTGAAGTGGAAACGTTTTTCCCTCTGGGCGACTTCCAAGAAGTGGAACCCCTTTTCTTGCTCCGCCCCACAAGTCACGGAATACCTCCTTCATTTGTCACTCAGGTCTGTCATATTCCTCCCTGAAGGTCCACCTTTTGGCAATTTTGGCGTACCACGAGCTGGTGGATGGCAAGCCCGTGGCTGAATTGGAGGTCTCAAAAACCTTTCTGAAAGGGATCCACCATCTGACACTCCCTGTCCGCAGCCGAACTCCACCTTGGGATTTGAACTTTGTGTTGGAGAAGCTCACTCTTCCCCCATTTGAACAGGCCATGAGCTGTGATTTACGCTTCCTTTCCTGGAAAACGTTATTTTTAGTTGCCATTACGTCAGCTTGAAGGATTTTGGAGCTTCACGCTCTGGTTTGTAAAGAGCCTAATCTTATTTTCCACAAGGACCAGGCGGTTCTCAGGACAAATCCTAAGTTTTTAACCAAGGTGGTGTCAGAAGCCTCACTGAACCAATCAGTAGAGCTTCCAGTTTACTTTCCATCCCCTTCGAACAGAGATGAGGCACTCCTGTACACCATGGACATCCATCGAATCCTTTGGTGCTACACTCACCAAACCAAGGATTTCCGTTGCTGCGATCAGCTTTTTGTTTCTTTTGGCCCCAGGTCTAAGGGCAAACCGGTTTCCAAACAGTGCCTTTCCAGATGGTTATGCAACTGTATTCGGTATTGTTACCAAAAGTACGAAAAACCTCTGCCAGGTCCCATCAGGTTATTCTGCTAGGGGCATGGCTGCTACCGCTGCTTTTTTGCAGAACATCTCTGCAGCTGATATCTGCACCGCAGCTACTTGGAGTTCTGTCCATACTTTTACTAAACACTACAGTCTGGACATTGCTTCTAGGTGGAAGGCTGGCTTCGGCCTAGCTGTCTTGCAGGGCCTTCTGTCCTAGGCTGGGTCCATTCTGGTTCCCAGTTTCTGTTGGAGTTATTTTCTCCTCCTCCCTCATTTCTCTCAGTCTCTCTTTGGAGGGGCTGCTTGGGGACTCAGTCCTATATGTAATGACGTATAGGACTGAGTCCCCAATGACGTCCGTCACGTGATGCCGGGTGGGCAGTCCCCCATCAGGGATTGCTAGAAAAGTCTGCCATGCAGCCAGACGCCAGTGGGCGTCAGTCCTATATGTAATGACCTACTGAAGGAACCTCTGTCGAAGATCTAGTGTTACAGTAAGTTCCTACATAACTGTACTTCGCTGTGTTTGGTGGCCCCTCTTAAACACGGGGCACCAGGGGTATCAAATGTCCTTAGATTAAGTGCATAGGTACAGGTTAGTTTATGTTGCACCACCTCTATAAAAGAAGGCGCTGAGGTGTTTGTGGGCTGGCAGAGACGTAAACAGGCAGCCGCATGCGCTGACGCATCAAGCCGTGCATGAGTGCTGCTTACCTTGATGCAAGTCCTCTGAAAAGTTCTGGCTCCCATGGGGTCCTAGCACTTATAGCTTAAACCCACTAGTGGGAATCAATGGTGAAGATATTCTTAGAAGATCAAGAATTTACAGTATGTAATTGCAAATTTTTTTGCTTTTGTTTTCCATTATTAGATTTAAGCATATATTTAAAAAAACAAAAAAAAGTGCCCCCAAACCAAAAAAGGTAATGTTGTAAAATTAAATAGACCTTGCGGCTCTCACACTCTTGTTTTCAACAACAACAAAGTTTGATTAGGCTAGTAAAAGGTATCATCCGGAAAATATCCAGCACCGTCTTATGGGTGGTGGGGGGTGACCTTGGAAAGCCTGTCTGGTTTCTTTCTGTGAACTGTATTCTTGTATGAAAAAGGAGTATATATTGAATAAATCTGACTCATCAGTTTATTCCCTAACAAAATGCCGGTTATCTTGTTTTTTGTCCTGCAGCGAGCTAGATTACTACGACTCTCCCAGTGTTAATGCTCGCTGTCAGAAGATCTGCGATGAGTGGGATATCCTTGGCTCCTTGACACAGAACAGAAGAGAAGCTCTGGAGGTGAGCAGTTTAGTCCACCACTGGGGGAGTGGGAGTGGGAGTGGGGGTGGGGCTGTGAGTGCTACAGCAAGAAATGTACTTAAATGGGGGCCTCTAGTCCCCAGCAGAGGAATCCCAGCTGACATTCTGACGCATTTGGATTTGGATCCATTCTCTCCTTTATTAATGTAGGCATGTGCATAAAAAGGGAACCTTTGTCCCTTACAGTATCCTGACAGATGAGGCTTGTCGAGGAGCTGAAGTCATAATCCCCTTTGTTAAATCATTGCTACTGTGGAAATGACTGATGTTACAGATGGAGCATTACTGCTTGCACTCCAGAACAAGCTTCAGTTGTAGCCTAGTTGAACTGTACAAGTTCTGAGTTCATATCAGTATACCTAGTAATGAAGAAGGAAATGACTTGAAATTATTTGAAATGGTAGTGCAGTTGTGTTCTGTTGACATGTTTTTCTTTATTTGCTAGTGTCAGACCCATTCTTAAAACAGCAGTGCAATTAAGTAAAAAGAAAAAAAGTGACCCTACCCATTTAACTGTAACAGATTTCAGACATCTTCCAGATTATCTTCGAGGACATCTCTTGCAGCAGGTCACACCTTTGAAACTATAGCCACCAGGCACTAGGACCACATGGACACATTTTTATTAGCAGTCTACTAGGGACTGCCCATGGTGACGTCATCACATTGACGTCCTCCCTATATAGCCATGCCCCGCACCCCCCTCAGTTTTCCTGCTGTCTGTCATCGCACATTGGACTCCATGAAAACACCACCACTTCAGTCAACCGTCATACTTACCCTCGAGAATTTTCTTTTCTTTCTCACCCTAGTTTCGCTATCACGGTACCCTCTACAGTGATATTTATTTTTCATTTATGATGACCAATTCAGAAAACCCATTCCAACGCTGAGTGTGCGGCAAGAAGATCTACGACAAAGGAGACCACGAGGCCTGTGCCCGTGCCTCGGCACTGACCACAATGTTAAGGCCTGCAAGATCTGCCATGACTTCTACCAGGCTACCTGGCAGCGCTGTCAGAAGGCCCTCAAATCCTTACTGATGGAATAAAGGTTGCCCAAATGGAGAGAGAGCTCCAGACCAGAAGCTCGTCAGCATTCCCAGTCCTGTCCTCAAGCTGTCATGCTTTCAAGACCCGGGACGAATCGGCTGGGAAATAGTCATCGAAAGACAGACCTTCTCGAGAGTGTTCTCATCGCCACTTCCAGTGCTGACTGCTACGTGGTCATCTGCCGTTCTGGCGGCGACCCCTGCTGCGCCCACACATTCTCTCGTCTTCAGGGTCAGCCCTGGCGCTCTTCCTGCTGGTCATCCTCCGGCCAGCATTGGTCTGTTGTCGGCAGGTTTTCCTTCTCCCCCACCAACAATTCCTACTGTCTCCCTTGCTCTGTCTTCTGTGGGGGAGGGGGGACTCTGGCAGTTTGGCCCGTTATGTCTCTGCCAACACTGGCACATTATAGTCAGGGCTTTTCTCACCCCTGCTGATGCTTCAGTCCCTGCTTGAGCACCAATCTTGTCTCTTGGGCCACAGTTGGGGAGCTCAACCAGCCCTGCTTTGGCTAGTAATGGCCAGTCGACATTGGGCTTTAGGCCTCTTCAGTCAACACCTTTGGCTGTTCTGGCACTGGGGACACACTCTCCCATCGACAACTAGCCTGCAGTACTGATGCCAGGGCCAAAGCCTCTCCCATCAACTCTTTAGCCTACCCTGCTGACGCCAGGACCCCAATACCCCTGTCGCTGCCACAAAGTCTTCCCCCGATGCAACCATGCTTTCCTCCATCTGAGTTTATGCATCGAGTTGCCCCTTCCCTCTCCCGGAGCCCATTGCCAGCCAGAAGAACCTACTGGGTCAGCCCCTGCACAGACTCCTTCCACATCGTTGTGGCCAGCTCCCTTCCAGGTCATCAACTTCCATGATGCCCATTTCTGAACCAGTGGATGAGTATGTGTACCATCCTGATCTTCCCCCTCCTGATGAGAATGACTAAGAGGGTGCAGGGAGGCGCCCGCCCCCACCCGTTCTGTTCCCACTGTCTCCTCAAGGGGTGAGGACTCCGCCAACTACACTCCAAGGTCCCTTCCTGATGCCCCGGCTTCATTTCAGTGATGAAGCAACTGCAGACCACTATAGAGTTTGATACCATGGAGCTGAATGTTACTCAGAGAAACCTGACTTAGTGTGTGGAATTACTAGATTCTCTCCTATAATTATTCTTCCTCTCCTGAATGCCTTTGAGGACGCCACCATGGCTGTTTGGTGCCGGCCAAATATGATCCCTGCTATGCCCAGAAAGTCGGACAAATTGTATCTGGCCCCCTCTGGGAAACCTTACATGCAGTGCCACCACGGGCCAACTCAGTGGTGATAAATGTGGCCCGTGATAGGTCTAAGCGGCCTCAGCTCCCCGAACAAGAAGTCCAGAAAGCTGGACTTTATGGGCAAGAGGTCCTTTCCTCTCCACTTGGCCATCAGAATTATTTCACTCACGTGGTCACATTTCAGAATACCCTCTGGGAAAAGGCCAAAGCTGAAGCTCGGACCCTCCCAGAGTCCTCTAAGAGACAGAAGTTTCTTAAAGCCCTTCAGTCAGGGGCAGATGTGGGTAAGCGTCTCTTGAGAGCTGCCTATGATGTTACAGATGTCTCTGCTAGAGCATCTGTGGTGGGAATCTGCCTATGGAGGCATTCCTGGCTCAGAGTATCTGGTTTTGCTAGTGACATCCAGCAGTCCACTTTGAATGCCCCCTTCAGAGGTAGTAAGCTGTTTGGGGCAGATGTCCAGGATATCCTTAATGACCTGCAAGCCTCTGGGAGGACTCTGCTGTCCATCCACTCCCTCTGTCAGACTCGCCTGAAAAGTGGGCAGCGGGTGGCCTTTCAGCGTGCCACCCATAGACCCAGGACTGGGGCCAGATAGCCGGGCAAGCACAGAGCAGCTGCTGCCTTGCCTCCTCATTCCTCCACTGCAGGAAAAACCCCAATAAGTGGAGGAGCAGCCCGAGCAGCAGGTTGCACTTCAGCCCGACTCCTTGCTTGACCCCCTCCATCCAGTATCCAAGGATGTAGTGGTAGAGGGTCGGTTTCCCTCGACTTGGACAGGTGGAGAGAGATTACTACAGATGATTGGGTTCTGCAACTCACAGAACAAGGACACACTTCAGAATTTCTGGAGCTGCTTCCAGACTTTCCTCCAAACCCTTCAGCTTACCCTCCAGACCACATACCAGTGTTGCTGGAGGAGGTTCTCACTGCTGAGAAAAAGAGCCATAAGCCAGTTCCCGAGGACCAAAGGAACAGGGGTTCTGTTCTGACTTCCTCCTTTTCCCTAAGTCTACAGGGGACCTGAGGCCCATCCTGGACTTAAGGAACCTGAACTACTGTATCCAGAACAAAAAGTTCAATATGGTAACCCTGTAAGGCAGCTACCTCTGCTGCAGATGGGAAACTGGATATGTTCCCTAGACATGCAGGATGCCTGCCTGCACATCAAGGTCTGCCTTCACCACAAGAAGTACCTCAGGTTCCTGTTTCAGGGGTTCCCTGCCAGTTCATTGTATTACCCTTTGGCTTTTCATCTGCTCCATGGGCCTTTACCAGATGCTTAGTGGTAGTGGCAGCAGCCCTCAGGAGTGAGAGACTTTACGTCTTCCCCTATCTGGATGACTGGTTGCTCAAAGCCCAGTCCAAGGAGCAACTGTATCTGACCCTAGTGCATACCAGGCAACTGTTCAGCGCACTGAGGATTGCAGTCAACCTGTCCAGGTAAGTTTTGACCCCATGCCAGTGCCCTTCAGTACATAGGAGTTGTGCTGGATATTGACTGTGGTTGTTTTTCTGCCCCAGGACAGGGCACAGACCCAGGAGCTTTGTAACAACAGGTCTGTCACAGCCAAGGCATTCCTGAGATTGCTGGGCCTGATGGCGACAGCCAGTGTCACGGTCCCTCTAGCAAGGCTGCATATGCGAATCCCTCGTGGACTTTGAACGTCCAGAGGGATCAATGCACCGATAGTCTAGAACAGAAGGTTCTAGTAACATCACCTGTAAAGAAGGTACTTCAGTGATGGATGGACCCCAGCAATTTGCTCAAGGAGGTTCCCTTTCTCATTCCTTCCCCCTCATCAGATTCTCACCACGGATGCCTCGGGGATGGACTTGGGGACACATCTGGGCTTTCACCAGACCCAGAGGACATGGACTACAGTGGAGACTTCTCTCTATATCAGTGTCTTAAAGATGAGAGGTGTCCTGTACAGCCTGCAGGCCCCCCAGAGCCACCTGTCCCTGGGCCCTCTGCTAGTACAGACTGACAATATCGGTGTCAACAAACAAGGGGGAATTCATTCTTACCCCTTTTTGCAGAGAAGCGATGAGGGTTTGTTACTGGGCTCTAGAGCACAGTCTAGAACTGCCGGCCATCCATGTTTCTGGCATCCAAAACGTCCTGGCAGACAGGCTAAGCAGGTCACAGTCCAGCATGCATAAGTGGGGGCTGCTGACCTCAGTGGTAGAAGATCTGTTTAACAGGTGGGATCATCCAGAGTTGGACCTTTTTGTGTCCCCACACAGTGCAAAACTGCTACATTCCTGCTTGCTCGATCCAGTGCCTGGAGTTTTCTGGTGAGATACGTTGTCGCTGTCTTGGAAAGGGAGGTTTCTTTCCTCTGATTCAGAGGGTTCTAATCAAGCTCCAAATGGAGGAAGCCACTCTTAATTCTGGTGGCTCTGTTTTGGCCTCATCTGATCTAGATGCCTTTGCTGCAGTAGTTAGCAGTGGAACCTCCAGTACCCATGCCCTTGTGCAAGGGTCTGCTTTCACAGGAATAGGGGACCCTGGTCCATCTGGACCTCTGGTCACTACATCTTCATGCTTGGCTCCTGAAGACTTAGCCATTGCCAGATTTGGAGTATCGCATGAAGTGGCTGATGATCTTCCCTTGCCAGTCTTCACCTTTCATTACTGCTGGGTAAGTGCCAGAGGCGCACACCCGCACAGATTTAGTTATTTTTTTGGAGGGGGAGTCTGCACTGCCCACGAGGCTGACTCATTGCGTGGCACAAGGGGGATGGCCGTTAGATGCTGTAGAGTAGACTCCTCCTCCACCCCACTTGGGAGGACCTGTGGCTGGGTCTCAGAGCATTGACAGAGGCCAGGTACTTTCTGTCAGATGCCACTCCCCTATCCCTCTGCAAACACCTCCCCCCTGTCCCGAGCCATGTGGGTCTTATGAGTCCCTTAACCTGGGAGATGTTCAGGGTCACTGTGGCGGCCTTCCCTAGGTATGTAAGAGCTATAGGTGAGCAGGTCTTTCACCTATCTTCCCCCACCACCGGAGGACCCGGAACACTTGAGCTCCTTTACGTCCTAGACTTCCTCCTCTGAGGAAGAGGAATGTTCTGTCCACTTTTCCTCCGATACTGAATATCAACGGTTCCTCTCGAGGCTAGTTCAGGAGCTTCATAGCTCTCATGTCATGAGGAACAATACCGAGCGGGAGACGTGCTAATTTTTGAGCAGGTTTAGTGCTCACCACCTGGTGGTGCCCTCCTGGCCTGTCCCCTTCCAGGAGGCGTCTTTCTGCACCTGGCAGTCTCCAGCTACCTCGCCACCAGCCCCAGTGGGCTGCAGGAAAGAGGTATTGTGCTTCCCAGGAGTCTCTAGGTTCTCTACCTCACCCACCTTCGGGGCTGACATCCTTAGATACTCCCTCCGAGCTTCAGCACATGGCACATGACTGACCCCCGGATCCAGATTCCGCCAAGTTCGACCAGTGGGGTAGAAGAGTTTTCTCTTCAGCTCATGTATTGCTTTACATCTGATCTCATCAAGTTCATCATGCTGCCTACAACAGGCATCTGTGGTCGATGTTGGCACAGGTGTTGGCATCTCTGCCTGATTCGGAGGAATCTAGACAAGCCATCGCCCTGTCTGCACAGGGTCTGGAGCTTGCTAGTCACCAGATAAGGGCATCTTACGACGCCAGTGTGGTGGCATCCAGACTAGCAGGGACAGCAATCTGCATCAGGCTGACAGTGTGGCTTCGTCTATCCAGGTTGTCGCCCGTTGCCCAGCATAGGTTGATCTTCTCCGTTTTCTGGGGGATCCGCCTTTTCTCTCATAGGGCAAGGAGGACCTTACAAGGGCGCTTCCTGCTCCCCTAGCAATGGGGGACACCTCCTCATCCTGACAAACCTTAGACCGCACACGGCCTAGTAGGGCTATGGGGTCTCCCCCTCCTGCACCTCACCCGCAGGAGGCTGAGGGAATGTGTTCCCTCAGGGCTGTGCCAGGTCCCCTCAGGGGGGTGTGGTACTCACCCAGCAGTAATGAATGGTGAAGATTGGCAAGGGAAGATATGAAAATTATGTACCTATCATAATTCTTGATCTTCTCTTGGATCTTAACCATTCATTACTGATCCCGCCCATCTTGCCCTCATGGGCCTCAATTCTTGGGCATCGCCTCCACCCTGCTCGCCTTCCCCCTCTTCAAGGCCAATTATTGGTAGAGTCCCCTGGTACCTCAGGGCTCTGTTTCCTTCTCTAAAGTCACAGAGTGCTCAACTTGGAGGACGGCGAGTAGGGTCTTCGCCCTGATCTCGGAGGGAACTCCCTGGGATTCTCATCACAATGCACTAGGGTGTCCCCTGTTTTGGCCTGGGTGCTGCTCTTGGTTATTCTCATCTTCCTGCAGTTTGGACTGCAGCATTGCATTCCTGAGAGAGTCTGTGGGACTGTCCTCCCCTTTCTCTCTTTTCCCTTATGGCACAGATGTCCCATGGTTCTCTTCTCCTGAAGGGGGGACTGCATCAGTACTCTTGTGGGGAAACCTGTAGTCGTTTTTCCCACCACCTTTCTCCTCCATTTTAAGGTCAATCTAAACAGTCTTCTTCTATTTAGGGTCTGTTCCCCTTACCCTGGGGACAGCCTGTGGAGGACCATGCTCCAAGATTTTCAAAACCTATGTGGAGAAAGGGGGAGGAAGAGAGGTCGGGCTCCGCCAATGCTTAATCCAAGGCCATCCCAAATTCCCCTCCAGGCTTTGGTTCAGCAGTCTCTGAAACTGGCGGGATCCTTGCTCTCTTGTCTTCATTACCTCAGGGTTTTTGAAGCTATTGCAAGCCAGTGGTCTTCCAAATTAACATAGCGGAGAGCCCTCCTTCCTCCCTTTGTCCTTTATGCATACCCCATTTTCTTCTCTTTCCTCTTTTTCTCTCTCTCTCTCTCCCTCCTTTCCTGCGTGACCACCCAAGGATTGGGACCCTGTGGCCACTTAGGGCAAGAAGCTCAATCCCTCTGTCCTCTGGTCAGTTTATATCCTTTCCTTTTCCTATCCCTCGGCTCTCTTGCCTCACCTTATTTTTCTCTATCTCCTGTTTCATCCTCTCTGGCTAAACAGAACTGGGGTGGAGGAGGAGTCTATGGTACCTAATATGGCCAACTCTTGTCTTTGTAGCATAATGCGTCGACCTTGCATCCCAAAACAAAACAAAACAAAGAAATAAATCTCCTGTGCAGGTGTGCGCCTCTGGCACTTGCCCATCAGTAACGAATGGTGAAGATACAAGAGAAGATTAAGAATTATGGTAGGTACGTAATTTTCATTTCAGGTGGCTACCAGAAAGCCTTACACCAGGGCCACTTACTCCATGAAGTAAAAGCTTTTTGCTCTGAGGGCCACTTCCCACCACCTGGACCCCTTCACTTGCCCAGTGAACCAGATTTTGAGTACTTACTGTCCTTGTCAGATGCAAGACTCCAGTTCTCTATTAAGGTGCACTTGTATGCCATGTCAGCCTTCCATATGCCCATTGGTGGCCATACGGTGACACAGCTGGATGTGCCCCGTACGTTTCTTAGAGGCATTCTACATCTGAATCCTCTGATCTGCAATCCAGTCCCACCTTGGGACCTGAATTTTGTTTTCAAAAAGCTTGCTTTGGCTCCTTTTGAGCTAGCCGGAACTTGCGAGCTATGCTTTCTGTCATGGAAAGTGTTTTATAGTTGCTATTACTTCTGCTCGAAGTATTTCAGAGCTACAGGTGCTCATGTGTGAGCAGCCTTATTTGATTTTCCACAAAGACAGGGTGTCTTTACGTACTAATTCTAAGTTTTTACCAAAAGTGGTGTGTGAGTTTACTTTAAATAAAACCATCCACCTGCCTGTTTATTATCCAGAGCATTCCAATACAAGGGAAGCATAGAATACTTGGATACTGTGCGCACTGTATGAAGGACTGCAGGAAGTCCTCACAGTTTCTTTCGCCCACGGGAGAGAGGGTGTTCCATTCTGTAAACAGTGTTTGTCCAAGTGGTCGGCCAACTGTTATTATTTTTTGTTACATGAAGTATGGCTAGGAACTTCCTGTGTCTGTCAAGGACCACTCAACCAGAGGCATGGCCACTTCAGTTGCCTGTTTGAGGTGTTCAGCTGCTGAGTTGTGCTGTTGCCACTTGAAGTACTGTCCACACTTCTACAAGATGCTACAGTCTGGACTTAGGCTCTAGAAGAAGGGCAGGTTTGGCCTAGCCTAGGGTCTCCTTTCTTGGGCCTCTGCCTTTCAGCTACCCAGACTACTGTTCTGTGCAGTACTGCTTGAGACTTGTTCCAAAGGTGTGACCTACTGCAAGAGATATCCTTGAAGAAAATAGAATAGTTATGAAAGAACTTACCATAACAGTAGATCTTCGAGATAATCTCTTGCAGCAGGTCATGCCATCTTCCCCCTTGAACTCGAGCTCTTTTTCTGTCTTTCTCCACGACAGTATACCTTCTGTTCTCCACTTCCCTAGTGGCAGGAACCTGTAGCTCTCCTCGATCCCTCAGTAGCAAGTCCTTAGTGGATGGTTTCCGGATGGGAACTGAGGAGGACACAGAGCCTCCCATGGCTATATAATGACATTGATGTGGTTATGTCGCTATGGACGGCCCCTGGTAGCAAAAATGTTTCCGTGTGGTCCTAGTACCTGTCATCTATAGTTCCAAAGGTGTGACCTGCTACAAGAGATTCTCTTGAAGATCTACTGGGTTTTGTTTGTATCTTCTGTTTATGCCCCTCTTCCGGAATGCTCTCATGCTGCTCCTGCTGACCAAGCACAGCTCTACCACTCACCAGATCCCCTGGCTCCGCCTGCCCTCCACCATCCTCCAGCTGGAGGACTCCCCAGCTCTGAGCCATCTGGGGTAGGGCCCACTCCACTCCGGCGCACTATCTGTAGTAGAGTGTGCCGGCTGTGGAGATGAAGGAGCAGCTCAGAATGCGGAGGCAAGGCCCGGTGTTAGGCGTGTAGCGGCGTGGCACGGGGAGAGCCATCATCTATCTGGGATCGGGTGATTTTTTTTTTTTTTTCAATTTTTTTTCTTCTTCCCCGGCTTTGTTTCCCCCTAGGAGCGTGGCTGTGCAATGATGCCAGCACAACTGTGCCGTAAGCATCCGCCATGCTCCTCCCATTTTGCTCAGAGTGCTAGCTGTGCCTCGAGTTGCCACCAGGGGGCACTACTGCACCAGAGAACCCCTGAATCCCTTCCCAGGGAGAGGAGAGCAGTCCACCGGACGCTCGATCCTACTCCCTCCCCTGCCGACCCCCTGATGCCCGACCTCATTCCCGTACGCAGGTCACCAGTGTGGCACGAGGTGTGGCGTCCAGCACCTCAACCTCAGTGCCACCAGGCCAGTGAAGATCTACTGTTACGGTAAGTTCTTAATGTAACTGTTCTTTTTATTTGCTGGTAAAGTCGTCAACGTCTTCCAAAATGTAAGTATTTTATAAAGGTTTTAAATACTTTTCTTAAGAAAAAAGACAATTTAGCTTAGAAATAATTTTGCAAAACTGACAAAGGGTTAAGATAAGTATGTGTATATATGTAGATATAACTAATATAGATCTATAGTGAACAGACTATGAATTGCATAGATATGCAGGTTTAGCGTGTATGCTAATGTCATTAATAGAAGCAGGAAACTAACTTTTTAGAAAAACATCTATCTGTACTGCTGCTTTCTCTTAATGAATGCTTCAATCAAAAAGTTAAGAGGGTAGCACTGAATCTCTTAGAAATTGTCTGAAGTCAGATGTTGGAGAGGGAAAAAGAGTGCACATAAAGAAATGAAGCAAGAAATTAGTCTTAACAAATGAAGGTGGATGTGAATTGGCTGGGAGGTGTATGTCCCCTTAAACTGTAGCAACGTACTAGGCTAGAGTAGTGAGCCTTGTGTAAGTTCATTCATTTCTCATCTTTAGTGTTTCCTTCCATATCCTTGTGCAGAACTGGACTTTGCAGTTTGGCCTGTCAGTTGACAAAGTGACCTATCTGTTGCACAGTAAAATCCTTGTTTTATGCGATAATGCTTACATTTAACAGACTTTGTAGTGGGGCTCAGTGAGACAGACAGATCATCTCAACCTGAAGTTTGGGGAGGCAAGCCCATTAGCATCACTGGTGTGGCTACCTTCATGATGCCAGCAGCCTGGGCCCAGGTAGTCGAGGCTGCCCTGTTTGGGGGTTGAGGGCCCCGGAGGATGCTCTTCCTTCTCTGAGGGAGGGAGGCTGTGTGCACCACCACAACAGCACTACCTGGATGACTAGACACAGAGTTACAAGTTACAGGTGCACCATGGGGAAGAGAGATAGAACAGCAGGGCCCATGCTGTGCATCTGCAAACTTATGCATACACTTGGCATCTTCGATGTCCAGCATCCTGCAGATGGAGAGCTGAAACATGGAGAAAATTGCCCCATCGTCTGAAGACTGCGGACCCTGGGCTCCATGCTTCACCCTTCAGGTGGTATACCCCTCCACTTGTCCCTGACTGGGAGTTTATCCAGGGCACAATCGAGGAGGCAGGTAAGGGGAGAGGGGTGCGGGGTTGAGATGTGCCTAGGAGCTACAGAGGGAGTGAGGCACAGGACCATGGGGAGGAAGAAATTACAGATTGAAGAAAAAAAAAAGTTGTGGGGTATAATTTGATGGTTACCTACACGACTGAATTTGATATTCTCTTCCACATTGGAGAAGTGATTTGGGGGGGGGGGGACACTAGTTCGGTGATGGTCACATGCTCAGTTGAACTGTATGAGCTCTCCCCACATTTGAGTAGTGACCTGGGTGGAGGTTACCTGCCCAACTGAACCAAGTACACTGTCATCAAATTGCAGCGGCTCAGTAAAGCCAGTAGTGTATTCTGCCTCTACAGGCAGCGTTGGAGTTCAGATGCCAGTGTGCACGTCTGAAGTTGCATCTTCCAGACTAAGGTAGTCATTGCTAACCAAGGTGTAGCACATGCATTAGTGTGACTCCAGATTTTAGCAAAAGAGATGACCAATATAACCTGGGTTTCTTGTATCATCCTTTGTTGTGTGGCCTCAGCAGTGCTGTAGTTTCTTGTGATCAGACAAATGAGGTTGCTGTGTGTATTTTACCTGCTACCGAACTAAATTAGACTAAATGCCCTCCTTGTGAAATCCTTTAAAATACTGCTCTCATTTTCATGTCTGCATAGAGTGCCAACTATGAAACAACTCTTGTTTTCCACTCACCACAAGTGTCACATTTCCTCTGCAGAAAACTGAGAAACAGCTGGAGACAATTGATCAGCTATACCTGGAATATGCTAAGAGAGCAGCACCATTTAACAACTGGATGGAGGGAGCCATGGAGGACCTGCAGGACATGTTTATTGTCCACACCACAGATGAAATTGAGGTAAAGGGGCTTCAGGGCCTGATTCAAATGGCTATTCTAGGGACTCTGGAGCAGTGATATTTACATTTTTGGAGGATTCTTGGGATTTTAATATATTTTTTGGTAGCGTACACTTTGTAGTACAGACTGACAAAGCAAAGAGACCTTTTTTCATTTGTGCATATTTGTTCAGAATGAAATTTGGACTTTGTGTGTGGCATTTTGACATTTTTGCCAAATGACAATCCCCCCCATCTTTTATTTGCCCTCATGCCTTTGACCTTCCCCCTTCTGCCCCGGTCTTCCCAGTGCCGGCAACCATCTTCCTTGTGGCTTAACTGTCGCACTGGTTAGTCCCCCATCGATTACTTCTTATGGTAGTGCCAGAGGGACTGGCCAAACCGCACCGGAGCACAGTCCAGATTGCCCAGAGGACTTGCTTAGTCAGTGATGCAGGAACTGCAAAGGATCAGGGCACCATCTAGCATGACCAGGAGTCTTCCTCCTGACTCCCCCCGGCCCACCAGTCATGCAGTGACACATTGTGCTGCCTGCAGTGAGACACGTGCATATCAGCTTCTGAAGGCAGGTCCGCCTTGTGTAGACTTTCTGCTGTGCTGCCTCCCAGCTTCTGCTAAGTGGGAGGCAAGTAGCTGGATGACATACCCCCTTCCTAATAGAGGACAGCTGTCCCTGGGATGCTCAGTCCTTCCTCCCCTAGCCTGCCCACGAGCGTTTGGAGTCTGCTTCCGAACCGGGGTTGCCAGTTTAGCAGTAAACATAGAATTCAGTGCACCCCACCACAACATGGCAAATTTTACAAGTACAATATTCTTTATGCCTCAGCCATTTATTTTATCTCCAATAGGAGTGGGGATCTTGTAGCAGGGCCCTGTTGTGAAGTTGTCCAGCTACCAACGGTCAAGGTAGACCACCATTCAGCTGGATCCCTGTTCTAAAATATAACTGCCTGAGTTGCTTTCTCTTTATATAAGATGCATTGCCTTAATTGGCTCCCTTTAATCAAGGGGCAAACCCCAACCTGTGGGCAGGTAACTAGCGAGGAGACAGCTAATGAGAGAGCCATACATCTCCAAAGCATAAAATAAACACATGAGTAGCTCAGCTGTAGCCTGTTCCCAAACTTTAAATGCGTTTTCATTAGGTGTGCTACTGCATTATGGCATATATCTGTTAAAACCAGTTTAGCGCATGGTAGTGCTATTGGGCCTGACAAATGACAAACTCTTAATTAAACCATGTAAGTAGTTGTTCTCAGCCCTTACTTGATCAGATGGTCACTAAAATACCGCTAGTAGCTTAATCTGGTTTAGTATTCTAGGGATGTGAATATGATGTGCTATCCACACTTCTGGCAGTGTCCTTTCCACTTTAAGGCTTACTGGAAAATCTTCAAGCTGGCTCCTCCCACCCACCCGGGTGGGAACCCCCTCGGCACAGCACCATGACGTCAGATCTTTCTTTCCGCTGGAAGACTGCTCCCTCCTTACCACTCTCTGCGTTGAGTAGGCCCTTTGCTTTCAAAAACCTTTCGCATTGCGAATATTTGTTTTCAGGCGATTCCTTCACCTCATCCGTGATGGACGACTCCCAGTTGGCACTGGGATTCAAAAAGTGTGCATGTGGGCAGATGTTCTAGACAGATCCGCACTCCACACAAGTCTACTGCCTAGTCCATGAACACGATTCCCAAGGCATGTGGCCCTTGTCGCACCTTGCATCCTACAACGTTGGAAAACTGGCATGCTTGACTTCTTCTGTGGCGCCCTGATGAACGGGAGCCTCCTGTTAAATCCAAAGACACCTGTCAGGCGGTCTCCATAGCTGTGGGGTCCGTTGAACAGCATGCGATGTTCGAAGAAGCTGCAGCTCATTCTACGGAGCATTCCTCTTCGATTTTGACCTTTCTGACGCTTCCTTCAGGTGGCACTTTTTCAGGGATGTTTCGAGATTTGTGCCAGTTCCTTCCCACCTTTGGGCAGGGCCCTATCTTCCCTTGTCAATCTTCACCATTCATTACTTCCTGGGTGTTAGCCGGAGGCGCGCACTCGTCACAGGAGCTTTTTTAGAAACCTTTGCTAACGGCACGCCTCGAGAGTGACGCTATCGCTATGCGCGAGGGGCGGTCATTAGTAGCGCCATCGATCTCCTCCAACTCAGCCTTGTTTCTCCGCCGTCGAGGCAGCACCTGCTCGCGGTGCAGCGCCAGTAAACTGCGAGTAGTGTTCGACTCCTGTTTTTCTCTTCGCACCGCGATCACGATCCGGTAAGACTGTTCCTTTTTCTATCTAACGGCGCCGGGTGTGTTTCCTACTGTGTTTTAGCCTTAATAGTTTCGCGTTATGTCCGGTTCGGGAGCTAAGCGCTTTTCTAAGACGGGCCGCGCCCCTATGCGTCGGTGCTCCTGTGGCCGGCATTTCTCCGTCTCGGACCGGCATGACGTTTGCCTTCATTGCCTGGGACCCAACCATGATATGGATTCGTGCGACGCCTGTTTCTCCATGGACAGTCGCGTCCTTGAAATCTGCTCGTTTAAGCTCGGCAAGGCCCCGCCGACCTTCGGGGGGCTACGTCGCTCTCGGGATTCTCAGGCAAGGTCGTTAGGCCCTTCCCCCGGGTCCCCTCCCGGGCCTATACGGTCCGAGGAAGAGGGGGTCTCCTCGTCTAATCTTGCCGAGGAGGAGGCGCCTTCTGCGGTGTTGGGGGAGCGTGAGTCCTCCTGGGCCGTGACGCCGACACCGCGCGCAGTCACCTCTTCGAAGTGCAGGCTCCCCGTGTCGAGGCCCTTGGCTTTGGGCCTGGCTCGGTGGACCGACGCCGCCTCGGGCGCAGTTCCGATCCCGCACCGTTCATGTGCCGTGATCGTCGGCGCGCTTTGGATCCGGGCGCTGTGATCGAGGCGGCACCACTTTGGGCCTCGGCGCCGTTCGCGTGCCGATGGACATCAGCGGTGCCGCCTGCGCCTTCCGGCTTTCCGCCCGGCAGCGCCGTGGGCCTTCTCCTTCCTCAGGCGGTGCGGGCCTGCGGGCCGTTGGGGGTATGGAGTTAGCCTGGCTGCTACGTGTGGGGGGGGCGAGCGGCGTCTCCCTTGGTACTGGGGCCGTTCGTGGCCTCGGGGACCCCTGGGGTGGCCACCATTGAGGTCCTGCTGGTCTCGTCCTCCTCGGAGGGCGATGACTCGGAGGTGGACCCATCCTGGCACCCCCACTCTTCGGGGTCTGGGTCCCCGGTGGCTAGGGGTACCAGGCGGTGCAGCGGGCTCCTCCCTCTGTCCCCCCTACCGTCGTCTCCTGAGGGTTCCCCGGCTGGGGGTGGCCGGGAGCCCCGGGGGGCAGGCGTGGGGGTGACTGAGGGGGAGGCTCCCCTCTCTGGAGGCCTGGTGACAGCTACCCCCGGGTGCTGTTGCCCCCTCTAGGGACAGGGGACGCTGCGGTCGGGGAGAGGGCCCTCGAGTCCGAGGGGTTGAGGGCAAGGGTCTGCTGCTCGGTCTTCTTTGGCCACCGGGGTGGCCAGGAGCCGTAGTGCAGAGCCTCGCCCCTCCCTCCAGGGTTCTAGGGTGTCCTCCGGCGGCGTTTGTGCGGACTGCCCTTCTGGATCCATGCAGTCCCGGCGTCGTCACAGGGGAGGTTCTCCCCCAGGGCTCTTCCAGGCTCCGCTTCCCCAGAGTTCCGTTCTGCGGCCTGGTCTGATATCCGGGATCCCTCCTACTAGGGCTCCTTTCCCCGGATTCCAGAGCCCTCGCAGAGAGCAGTTGCCTCCTCGGAGGTGCCCCTCTCCCATCTCTCTGCCTTCACCACCCCCGCTCCCAGGCCATGTCGGTCCTACGGGTCCGTTATCCTGGGAGCAGTTCAGGGGTTCTGCGGCGGCCTTCCCCTCATATGTTAGATACATGAGCGGGTCTTTCACTCTCCCCACCGCAGGAGATCCTCTGGACATTCCAGCTCCCATCATCCTCGTCTCCTCCTCTGAGGAGAGGAACCCTGCTCATCTGTCCTCTGATGCTGATTTCACTGAATATCAGCGTTTCTTCGAGGATGGTGAGGATCTTGGATTTCTATGTTCGGAGACAATACCGAGCGGAGACGCTGAATTCCTTGGTGAATTCAGTGCCCAGCATTTGGTGGTACCTTCCTGGCTCATCCTTCCAGGAGGCGCCTATCTGGTCCTGGCAGTCCCCTGCCGCTTCTTCTCCAGCCCCGGCCGACTGTCAGCGTAGGTATTGTGCCCCCTCTGAGTCTCTAGGTTCCCTTCCCAACCCGCCCTCTGGTTTGGTTTACCTAGCTACTCCTTCTGGGCGCCGCTGCCTGGCGCACGACCGCCCACCGGATCCGGACTCTCTCCAGTTCGACCGTTGGGGGCGAAGAGTGTTCTCTTCTTCTCGTGCGAGTGCCTGTATTGCATCACATCAGGCTCACCACGCTGCCTACAGCCGGCATTTGTGGTCGATGATGTCCCAGCTGCTGGCATCAATGCCTGACACGGAGCAAACCAGACAAGCCGTTGCCCTCTCCGCGGTAGGCCTGGAGCTGGCAAGACACCAAGCAAGGGCATCTTATGACGCCAATGAGGTGTCTTCCAGGCTTGCGGGGACAGCGATCTGCATCAGGCGGACGGCATGGCTTCGTCTTTCCAGGTTGTCACCCCTGGCCCGGCGTAGGGTGATTCGCTCCACCTTCCGGGGGACCCGTCTTTTCTCCTCTAGAGCTAGGAGACTTTTACAGGGGCTCCCTCCGTCTCCTCGTCCTCAGGAGGCACCTCCTAGCTCTTCCCCCACTTAGGCTTTCTGAATAAGCCAGGGTCTTCTCCTTCTGTTTCTCACCAGCAGAAGGCTGGGGGTCTTGTTCCCTCAGGGTATGGCCTCTTCCCCTTCCGGGGGAAGAGGAGCTTGGTACTCACCCAGGAAGTAATGAATGGTGAAGATTGACAAGGGAAGATATGAAAATTACGTACCTACCGTAATTCTTGATCTTCTCTTGTATCTTCACCATTCATTACTTACACCCGCCCACCATCCCCTCAGTGGCCTCTTCTTGTGGCTTCTCCACCTCCCGTCTCCTTCCTCTCTCTGCAAAATAAAAAACAAAAAACTTTAAAACATAGGAAGAATTGCTCAGTTTTTCCAAAAAAAAAAATCTATTCTTTGGGGTTCTTATTTCTCCAGAAAAATTATTTACTCTAAGATTAGTGGGCCATCTCGGTGGATTTGCATTGGCGATCAAACTGCACAACTATCTCTTGCCATTTCTCGGCGAGATACCTCTGGGGTTATTGCCTGGCTCAGGCTATTCAGTTTGATCCTGCAATCCCGTGCTCCAGCTTTTGCCCTAGAATCAAACCCCCCACCCCCATTCTTGCCTTGCAGAGCAGAGGCAGGCATATCTGTTCTTTTCTTTTCTAAAAAAGAAAAGGGGAAAAATGCTGAGGGAACTCTCTTCGACTGCTAGGCATCCTTGGTATTGCGGTCATGCTCCTAGCCTGCAAATTATCTGTAAAAAAAAAAAAAAAAAAAACAAGAGGGGAGATGAGAGGGCAGGCAACCCTTCTCGTGAGATTGTATAATTGGTTTTTCCTTTCAAGTGTCCTCCTGGACAGTTTTACAGAAGAGCAGTGCTGACCATATCCAATCCCTCCCAGCCTAAGCCTCTGGCCTGCCTTAGCGAGTCCGACTGAGTCCCACTTCTATGCTTGAAACGCCTGAAAGGCTTACATTTTCCATTTCTAAACCCCTGAGCAGCGCTCTCTTGCTGCCTGGGGTTTATTCTTCCCTCCTCGGGTGTCCTCCGATTCAAGGCCTTTCGCGGCCAGGAGCCCGAAGTGGGTATCAACAACAATGGCATGTTGAAGATAAGGACTATGCCCTCCTGAGTCTGTCTAGCGGGTTTGGTGAACCTTCTCTTCAGCTCTATCTCCGGGGATTCTTGCTTCCCTGTTAGTCGAGCCTTCAGCCATAAGCTAACTATGCTCGTTGGGCATTCTGGTCCCTTCAACATCCCATCTCTCTCTTCTCTTCTTCTTCTTCTTTCTCATTTCCTTCCTTTTCTCTCCTCCTAGAGTCGCCCAGGTAAGGAGGCCCTGCAGTCCCTAGGTTAGGGATACTCTTATCTCCTCTGTCCTTCCTCCATCGGCTTATTCCTTTTTCAGTTCATTCTTCCTTGCTTTGCTATCCCTTGGCTATCTTGCCTCGCTATTTCTATTCTCTGCTTTCGCTTTTGCCTCTCCGGCTCACAGAACTGAGTTGGAGGAGGAGTCGGTCGCTACTAGCGGCCTGTCATGGCGTCACTCGGCGGTGCAGTTAGCAAAGTTTTAAAAAAAAAAAAAAAAAGTCTTGACGGTGCGTCTGCCAATGTACCCAGGAAGTAATGAATGGTGAAGATACAAGAGAAGATCAAGAATTACGGTAGGTACGTAATTTTCATTTCTTGGGTACTAAATCTAAAAAAGAGACTAAAGAAGTCGCACCGTCGATTGTGGGATCGAGAGTGCTCTTGAGACTTGGATTCCTGTGCTTCTATGGAGGGTTCAACTAGGGTCAATCCTTCGGACCAGGCCGCTGGCTCCATGGTCTCCCCATTGACCAACCTGTCAAGATTTTTCTCAAACTGGTCAGCCCATTGTCGCCAGATGAGGCTGATACCTCCCTCTGTAGGACTCCGCTCCTGCCTGTTACCTCCCAGGGAGGGTTGGACCAGCATGCTGATCATCTTCCTCCTCCTCAGGATCTGGTGAACCTGGAGGATCCTCAGCTTTCGTCTGCTCCCTCCAAGATCTGCTGTCTGCAGCCGTGACGTTCGAGGTCATGATCCTGAAGTCCTGAATTGAGCACCCCAGATCAGAATCATCGTTCCCACTCTTGACATTCAGGCAAGTGGCATCGCCACTCCTCCTCCTCCTCCTCCTCTTCTTCCTCCTCCTCAGATGAGGAGAGTCTCTGGTGCAAAATGTGTCGGCGCTGTGAGGAGCTCATGTGGCACCAGCTCATGTTCACCTAGGTAAGCAGCTTCCTGCTCCCACCCCGCCTCTTCCATGGCTGCTGCCACCCAGGCCTCAGCCTACCCCGACTCAACCGGATCTGCCTCATCCTGTTTGGCCTCTCCACCAATTTAGGTGGAGTCCCTGCCCAAACAGCCACTTGTGGTCCTCCCCCTAAAGATGCCTATACTGCTTCTTGGCTTCCTCGGCAGCTGTTGGTCACCGTGACTCCTGATAGACCCCGTAGGGTCAGCGGAGACTCTGGCGACTGACCACTTTTTGATGGCTCCTTCCTACACTCCCATCTGTTGGATGCTGAGTCGGGTGAGGATTTGTCGGTGGAGCATGGTCCCACCTCTTGGGCCTTCTCCTGCTTATCTCTGAGTCGACTGGTCTTCAGATGGAGCCTGTCCAGAAACGGGTTAAGTACCCACTTGGAGATTCTCAACCAAGGTGACTCGCCTGTGGAAGCCTTCCCAGTCACTAAGGCCATTCTTGGCCCCACTGTGGAACTTTTGGCAGCATCCGGCCTCTTGCCCTGCACCGTTGGCTCAGATGGCCCACAAGTATGCAGTCCCTACTGGTTCCCTTTCTGGATTAACCGAGGATCCTTTGCCAATGGGATAGTGGCCAACTCTGACTGTTCTGGTGTACTGGCAATGTTGGGGACGTCGATAAGCCTCCAAACCTGTAATCAAAGAAATTGGATCATATGGCCAAAAAGGTCTGTGCTGCCTCCTCTCTCTGCATTTGGCAGGCGAGTTCAGACCTTTTGATGGCCCACTTCGCTCATACCCTTTTAGGCACACTCGATTTAGGTACTTCCCCTGCTCCCAGCCGACTTACAGACTACCGTCGCGCAGGTCCAGGACGTGGCTAAGCAGGAACTCCAGACTGCCATGGATATCGGTGACTCCTGCACCCAGTCCATGGCTGCCACGGTTGCCATGCGCTGCAGGACTTGGCTGAGGATCTCGACTTTCACAGCTGATACCCAGCACAAGTTGGCAGTTCTCCCCTTCTTGGGTACCAGCTTGTTTGGGCCAGGGATTGAAGGGCACATTACTCGTATCGAGAAGTCCAGTGCCACCTTGAACTTGGTGACCTCCACCCAGAAGGATCCCAAGGGCTCTACGGCTTAAAAGAAGCCCTTTCAACCCCTCTCTGCCCGTGCAACCAAACCATCTCAACACCCAGCTGGGCAACAGGCCCAGGCTTGGAGTCTCCGGCCAAAGTATGTTGCGTCAGTCGTCCGGAAACCAGGAGATTGAGGTTCCACTGATTCTTCAGCTGGTGTTCCTCCTACCCCTCCAAGCCTGCCCAGTGACAGATGGGGGTGTGCCTCCCCCATGCCTGTCCTGACTCTGCTGGGTACTCCCGTGGGGGTCCAGCTCCACCATTTCCTTTCTGCCTGGTCCACTGTTACCATCGACAGGTGGGTCCTTGGGGTGGTCGGTCAGGGTCTGCCTCTGGAATTCAAGGCTTACCCACCTTGCTGAGCCCGAGCCCCACAGGAGATCATGGTGTCCACTGACATTCTGTCAGCCCTTCAGGAAGACATTGCCCAGCTCCTCCAGAAGGAGGTTGTGGCTCCTGTCTCGGACCCTCCGGTACACCCAGGGTTTGACTCCAGGTACTTCCTGGTGCCAAAACGGACAGGGGGCTGGCGCTACATCTTAAATCTGCACAATCTGAAAAGATTTCTTCAGCTGTGCACTTTCGGGATGGTCACTCTATCTCGGATCATGCCGTCTCTGGAGCAGAACATGTGCCTGTGCTCTGTGGATCTTCTGAACGCGTTCTTCCATGTCCCTATCCATCCGTCCCACCACCGGTTCCGTGCAGAGGGGATTCTGTAAGAGTTCCAGGTCATGCCCTTCGGCCTCTCCTCGGCTCCCAGGGTCTTCACCAAATGCATTGCAGTGGTGGCAGTTTACCTGAGGCACTGAGGGGTCCGGATGTACCCCTACCTGGATGACTGGCTTATAGCAGGTCCCTCCAGGGAGGAGGTGGAGCAGTCCAGGGATCTGGCCCTCCAGACCTGTGTGTGCCTTGGCCTCCTGGTCAACGAGGCCAGGTCAGAACTCATACCTTCACAGGTGATTCACTTTGGGGCAGAGCCAAGGTGCAGCTTCCAGCGGACCAAGCAGATGCCCTCTCCTCCTTTGCCCAGTCATTTCTGGTTGTGCTGTTGTGCCCCGCTCTGGACTTCCTTTGCCTCTTGGGATACATGGTGGCATGCCCCAGCGTGGTCTATTGGGCCCACTGGAGTATGCGCTCCCTGTAATGGGAACTTGCCCGCCAATAGCCTGTGTAAGGCCAATTCGACCAGCCAGTCATTGTGATCCATTTGATTTGGGATGCTCTCCAGTGGTAGTTAGTCCTAGAACATCTGCAGATAGGGGTCCCATTTGTATGCCCAGAGCAGACTGTCATCCTGGTGGGCTGGGATGCCCACCTGGGGGACCATAGAGTCCACAGGCTTTGGACCCCCGAGGAGTCCTGATGCCATATCAACCTGCTGGAGCTTCGGGCAGTTCTGGCTTTGACAGCCTTTGCTCCACACATTCGGGGTCCAGTCATTCAGATCCAGATGGAAACATCACGACCATGTACTACCTCAACAAACAGGGCTGGATGCAGTCCCTTCCTCTGCGTAGGGGAAACTTTCCACATCTGGACTCTTGTGCTCAACCTGGACGCCAGTCTCCTGACCATCCATGTGGCCGGCGTCTCCAGCCAGCTGGTGGACACTCATCCATGTGAACGAAGCGTCTCATGAGTGGTCTCTCCATCCAGAGATAGTACACAGCCTGTTCTTCCACTGGGGTACCCCTCTGGACTTGTATACCTCCAGGGAGAATGCCAAGCTGAGGCTGTATTGTGCCCCCCACCCCCCCAAAGCAGGAAACACTGAATGGGGATGCCTTCTCGAGGCCCTGGACCCTGGGCCTTCTCTCTACCTTTCCTACATTTCCCTTTATTGACAGAGTATTGCTCAAGGCCAGGAGGAACAAGGTACAGATGATCTTGGTGGCTTCGGACTAGCCCCACCATTTTTGGTACCCTGATCTCCTCAGCCTCAGCAGCAGGCTCCCAAGGCATATTCCTCTATGCCTTGATGTGCTCTCTTGCAGTCGGAAGAAGGTACTCCATCGAGACCTTCAATCCCTGCACCTGACAGCCTGGTTCCTTAATGGCTAGAGTTCCAGGCTTTGGGTCTCTCCGAAGATGTCCTCCGTGTGGTTGAGGCTTCTCTGTAGCGGTCAACTCGAAAATGCTGTGCCTTCAAATGGAAGAGATTCTTCATTTGGTGCCAGGGCAAGGGCCTTGACCCTTTATCTTGTCTGGTGGCTAGCATTCTCGACTACCTATGGTCCCTCTCTTGGTTGGGCCTGTGATCAACGATCCTCAAGATGCACCTGGCTGCCATCTCTGCTTACCAGGCACAAGCTGGTAAGCAGTCGGTGGCACAGGAGAAGGTTGTCTGGCACTTTTTCAAAGGCCTTGACCACATTTCTCCTCCGGTGTGTGCACCACCACCACCTTGGGACTGGTTGCTGGTATTGGCAAAGCTTATGGGCAAACCATTCATACCAGTGCACAGGTGTGAGATGTCTCGCCCGTCGTGGAAGACTGCCTTCCTGTTGGCTATCACGTCAGCCAGAAGGATCAGTGAGCTCCAGGTGTTCTCTCCTTACCTGGACTTCTACAGGGACAAGGTTGCCCTTCGTCCCAACCCGAAGTTCCTCCCAAAGGTTGTGTCAGATTTCCACCTTAACCAGTTGATTAATTTCCCGGTGTACTTTATCACACCTTGGAGGCTGAGCACAGGCTCCATACGTTGGACCTGCAGTGAGCACTAGCCTACTATAAGCTGGAGTTTGGGGAGAGGTTCACCAGCTATTTGTCACCTGCTCTGAAGCTGCACCTGGCAGACCAGCAGCTAAGCAGACAATTAGCAGGTGGATTGTTTCTTGCATCGACCTCCGCTATAGGATGGTGGGTAGGGAGCCCCCTCCCGTAGGACTTCGGGCTCATTCCACCCATCATACCGCTGCCTCAGTGGCTGCTTCCAGGTACATCCCTGTCCAGGAAATCTGCAGGGCTGCTACCTGGAAGTCGGCACATACCTTAATTTCCCACTACCACATCGACCTTGAGCCACATGTATCGCTAAGGGTGTTCGTCCAGGCTTGGCTGTAAACAAAAGGGCAAAGTCCTCTAAAACCTCCCTCACTTCCTTGGACTGTTCCAGGGTCAGCTGGAGTGACAGTTTGATTGCCTCCACAGATGACTCCTGCTTGCTTTCCTCTTGCAAGTCCAGGAGGGGGTTTTCATCATCCATTCCTCCCTAGTACTACACACTGCAAATACCATGTCGACACTATTTGCATATGGCTTCATGATGTTGACATGGTACATCCTATGCATACGTCTCCTGTCACGGAGTTCCACAATGTAATTTACGTCATTGACCTGTTTGACTACCTTATATGGTCCCGCACACTCTGCTTGCGGCTTGTCCTTCCGGACCAGAATTAGGACCATGACTTCCTGATGTGCACTGTATGAGCTCTGGCTCCGTGGTTGTACTAGACTTTTTGCTTCCGTTGGGCAGCTGCCTGGTTGCTTTGGGCCACTCCCATGAGCTCCTTCAGCTTCTCCCTTAACTTAAGGACATACTCCACTATGAGAGTTCCCTCGATGGCGTGCTTGCCTTCCCAGTCTTCCCCGATCAAGTCTAGGGGTCCACACACCCTACGACCTTATAAGAGTCAGAAGGGGGAAAACTCTGTAGACTCTTGGGGCACCTCCCTGTACGTGAACAGGTGGGGAAGGTATTTTTCTGAGTCCCTCCCATGCTGTTCAGCAAACACTTGGAGCATCGATTTTAGGGTACTATTAAACCTTTCCACAAGCCCATTGGCTTGTGTGTGATAAGGTGTCATGCGTCTCTGCACCACTTCACACTTCTCCCAGAAACACTTCATCAGATCCAACATGAAGGTGCCCACTTGATCAGAGATAACCTTCTGTGGAAACACGACACGGGAGAAAATCCCTAGCAAGGCGTCTACCACTTTGTCTGCTCTGAGAAGAGGGCAACCGCCTCTGGATATCGGGTGGCAAAATAGACCACAGTCAGGATAAACTTTTTCCCCGGAGGAGCTTGGGGTGTTCAAGGGTCCCACAATATCCATTCCTACCCTCTGAAATGGCACCTCCACAATGAGCAAGGGAATTAGGGCAGCTTTTGTTTTACTACCTGCCTTCACTATTTGTTGGCACCAGTGATGAGACCTGTAGTATTCCTTCACCTGCTGGGTGAAGTTGGGCCAGCAGAAACTCTGGGTCAATCTCTGCGTGTTGCGTATGATGCCCAGATGTCCAGACATGGGGATATCATAAGTGACCTTGAGCAACCACTTCAAAAACCCCTTGGGAACGACAAGCTGCCTGCCCATCACCCCTCCCTCTCTCTGTCATCCTGTGTATACAACAGTCTGTTATCCCAAAATACCATGTCTTATGTCACCTCCCTGTGTCCCATCAGATTCTTCACAGTCCCTCAGCCTCTCCAAACCAGGATCTGTCCTCTGAGTAGCTGCAAATTCCTCACATTTTCCCAAAGCATGGGACATGTCCCCCTAAATTCCTAAACTGGGGTCCGTAGCTCTAGCGTCAGGGCATTGAGTCACTGCCATCCCTAACCTTCTGACCATTTATCTCTCCCTCTTCAGAGTAACCTTCTGTAGCTGTTTTGTGAACGGCCCACTTTGCCTATGCCTTGTTGGACACTCCTGACCAGGTGTTTGTTCAGCTCCTAGCTGACCTTCAGGTGATGGTCAAGCAAGTCCTGAACCAAAGCTGTGCTGTGGCTAAACAGCAGCTCCAGACAGACATGGACATTGGTGACTCCTGTGCCAGGTTGATGGCCGCAGCCATGGCTATGCACCACAGGGCTTGGCTGAGGATTTCAACCTTCACTGCAGGTACCCAGCACAAATTGGCAGATGTCCCCTTCCTGGGCACGGACTTGTTTGGGCCAGGGGTGGATGGTCATCTCACCAGAATGGAGAAGTCCAGTGCCACCTTGGAGTCTGTCACCTCTGCCCAAAAGGACATCAAGGGCTCTAAACCCCAGAAGAAGTCCTTTCGGCCTACTCTGCCCCAGCAGCAAAGCATCCCAGTCACTGGCTGGCCACCAGCAGGCCTGGTGTCCCAGACTCAAGTCTGTTGATTCCGTGGTAAAGAAGCCTGGCAGTTGAGACCCAGCCGCATCCTCCACAGGCCCTGCCTCCATGTCCAAGCCTGCCCAGTGACAGGTTGCAGGAGTGCCCCCTCCCTGCCTGTCTCATCTTCCCTAGATCCTCCCATGGGTGGCCAGCTCCGCCACTTTCTTTTCACCTGGTCCAATGTTACCACGGCCAGGTGGGTGCTAGAAGTGGTTATCAGGGCTTGCCTCTGGAATTCGAGGCTCTCCCACCAAGCCAAGCCTGCGCACCTTGGGAGGATATGGTGTCCGCAGACATGTTGTCCACCATTCAGGAGAACTTCACCCAGTTCCTCCAGAAGGAGGTGATAGTTCGTGTCCTGGACCCACCAGCTGATCCAGGGTTTGCTTCCAGATACTTTCTGGTTCCAAAATGGATGGGGTGCTGCATTGCCCCATCTTAGATCTGCATGACCTGAACAAATTTCTGAAGTCCCACACCTTCAGGATGGTCACTCATTCCGTCCCAGAGCAGAAAATGTGGTTCTGCTCTCTGGACCTCCGGGACACCTTCTTTCACACACACCGTCTCCATCTGTCCATCCCACTGGTGATTCCTCCGGTTCCATGCCATGCCCTTCGGCCACTCCTCGGTCCCCAGGGTCTGGCTTCTCCAAGGCGGAAGTGGAGCGGTCCAGGTACCTGGCCCTTCAGACCTGCTTGAGCCATGGCCTCCTGGTCAATAAGGCCAAGTCGGAATTTGTCCCCTCACAGGTGATTCTCTTCATCGGTTCAGAGGTTGACTCATGCCATGCCTGGCTCCCGTTGGACAGGGAAAAAGCGCCTTCCTCCTTTGCCCGATCAATTCAGGTTGGGTAGTTGCACCCTGCTAGGGACTTCCCTGTGCCTCCTGGGCTACATGGCGGCCTACACCAGCGTGGTCCATTGGGCCCACTGGAGAATGCACCGCCTGCAATGGGGGCTGGCCCGTCCATGGTCTCAGCGTCTGGGTCACCTTGACCAAACAGTCACGGTGACGCAGCAGATGTGAGATGCCATTCAGTGGTGGTTGGTCCCGGAGCATGTCCAGGAAGGAGTCCTGTTTTTATTTGCCCGGAGCCAACTGTCACTCTCACGACAGACACCTCCCTGATGGGCTGAGGGAACACTGAGTCCATGGTCTTTGGGCCGTTTACCTGTCCCTGACAGCCTTTGCTCTTCGTCTCCAGCGTCAGATCATTCAGGTCGAGACAGACAACATAACGACCATGTACTACCTCAACAAGCAGTGCGGAACACATATCCTGCCTCTGTATCTGGAAGCTCTCCACATTTGGACCCTTGTGCTCAACCCCAAGGTCAACCTGCTGTCCATTCATGTAGCCAGCATGTCCAGTGAGCTGGCGGGCACCCTCAGCCGAATGGGTGAGGTGTCTCACAAGTGGTCCCTTCATCAGGAGGTAGTAGACTGACTGTTCTTCCAGTGGGGTACCTCTAAGGTGGATGTGTTCACCTCCCAGGAGAACGCCAAGCTGAGGCAGTTTTGTGCCCACCCCCTTAGCAGGGTGCACTATAGGGGTTGCCTTCATGAGGCCATGGACCCCGGGCCTCCTTTATGAAATCCCTCCTTTTCCTCTGATCTACAAGGTATTGATCAAGCCTCAGAGGAACAAGGCATTGATGATCCTGGTGGCTCTCGACTGGCCACACCGGTTCTGGTACCCCGATCTGCTCGGCCTCAGCAGCAGGCCTCTGTGACATTTGCCACTTCTCCAGGACCTACTGTTGGGGGAAGGTCCTCCATCTGGACCTTCATTCCCTGCATCTGACAGTCTGGTTCTTGAGTGGCCAGAGCTCCAGGCCCTGGGTCTGTCAGACGAGGCCCTCCATGTAGCTGAGGCCTCTCAGAAGGAGTTGACTCATTGGTGCTGTGCTTTCAAATGAAACAGATTCTCCATTTGGTGCCAGGGCAAGGAGCTTGACCCCCTGTCCTGTCCCATGGTTAGCATCCTCGATTACTTGTCCTTCTCTGTTAGGCCTTCGGTCGTCGACCCTTAAGGTGCACATAGCAGCCAACTCTGCATACTGAGCACGGGAAGGTATGCTGACGGCGCAGGAGAAGGTGGTCCTGTGCTTCTGTAAGGGCCTTGACCACATTTCCCATCTGGTGCGTGAACCACCACCACCTTGGGACATTGCTGGTGTTGGCAATGCTCATGGGCAAGCCATTCAAACCAGTGCACAGATGTGGGATGTTGCAGCTGTCTTGGAAGACCACCTTCCTTGTGGCCATCACGTCAGCCAGAAGGATCAGTAAGCTCCAGGCGCTCTTGGTGTAGTCTCCTTGCCTGGTCTTCCACAGGGACAAGGTTGTCCTTCGCCTCCAACCCGAAGTTCCTTCCGAAGGTTGTCTCGGAGTTTCATGTTAACCAGGTGATCAGTCTCCCGGTGTTTTTCACCAGTCACACGTCTGAGACTGAGCGCAGGCTCCATATTCTGGACCTATGGTGCGCACTCGCCTGCTTTAAGGAGCACATGGCTGGATTTCGGGGAGAGGTTTGCCAGCTGTTTGTCACCTGTTCTGAAGCTGCACCAGGCAGACCAGCAGCAGTGCAGACGATTGGTTGGTGGATAGTCTCCTGTATCAACCTCTGCTATAGATTGGCTGGTAGGGAGCCACCCATAGGGCTTAGGGCTCATTCCACCAAACATACCACTGCCCCAGTAGCTGCTTCCAGGGATGTCCCTATCCAGGAGATCTGCAAGGCTGCTACCTGAAAGTCAGCACACACCAGCTCCCATTACCACATCGACCTTGCCCCCTTCCCCAGCAACAAATGGAAAAAAAAAAATCAGGGTTTTGGGTCTCCGGAGTCTTGGTCAGTCGCTGGTGGGTCTTCCCATGGGGGTCGTCAACCCTAATGCTCCCCTCTGTGAGCCCTGTGTGAAAAAAAGAACATCATATGTGGTGATATTTGCTCACAGAATGGGGTGGGCATTGGGGATGACAGCCCCAAGGAAGACCCCACCACTGATTGCCAAGACTCTGGAGACAAATAATGTTCCTTTTGCTGCTAGAGAGAAGACGTGGGTGGGAAACCCTAATGTCATATTTCCCTACTTCTGTGGCATTCAGTTACCCTAACTGGTGCATCAATGCTGTTTTTAATTTTTTTTTTTTTTTTTTGCAATATATAAAATCTTTTCAAAAATAAGTTAATGCATCAGTTAGGGTTGAGGATAAAGCGACAAACGGGATATATGACATTAGTGTTCAACTCTAAAAGCCCCTGCCTCACCCCTAAAGTGAATGAGGGGTGGAGTCTTCCTTGGGGTTGTCAAACCTAATGCTCACCCCATTGTATGCACTCAGGGGTTTTAGGGTTGGAAACCCTAACATCATATTTCCCTATGTTCGTCACTTTATCCTGAACCCTAACTGATGCATTAACATAATTTTTTGCAAAGAATTTCCTTACTTTTTATGTTTGTACGCCTGCGCACCAAATGCTTTGTCAGGTGTGACTAGGGATTTGGGGGGGGTGGCACTGCCAATCCCTTTGCAGTTCAAAATAGCAAGGGCTCGGCAGTCTACACCAATGACCAGCAGTATGGTTTGTGACACCACTCGCTGTTTGGCAGGCAAAAACTTTGCGTACTTCAAAGGACCGAGCCGCTTTAATCAGAGATGGCTTCGATCCTTTGATTTACATAACGCTGGTCAGCAAACAGCTGAGTGGCTTTTTATGGCAGGAACCTCTCGGCCTGTAAAACAGGAAACCATCCATTGATGTCTGTTGCAGTTGCCCCTTCCCAGCCCAACCCACGTTATTATAATGGTACAGGGAAAACCGATCCCTGTGCCAGCTGCTACCCCCACCCTGACTGTTTTAGTTGCGCAGCACTGGGAGCCCACTCCTGGTGCTGCCAAATATAACAGTGGCACGGGGGCCAGTCCCCCAGTGTCCACTTGTCGTTGTTTATTTTATTTTTTTACGTTAAACCTGTAAAAAAGAAAAATTGTCCATCAATGTCTGTCTGTCTGCAGCCCCTACAGTAACCCCGCAACCCACGTTAGGGCACAGGGGTGCCCAATCCCCCATGCCAACTGCCACTCCCCACACTGCTCCTTTTAGTACTGCAGCACCAGGGAACCCACCCCCGGTGCTTCCAGATATAGGACACACTGGTGGGTGTCCAATCCCCCAGTGTCGCTATCTGTAAGAGAGAACTGTCCGTCGTGTTTTATTTCTATATATGCACACACACACATATATATATACACACACACACACACACACACACACACACACATATAGATTATGTGTGTGTGTGTGTGTGTGTGTGTGTGTGTATATATATATATACACACACACATATAATCTATCTGTGTGTGTGTATGTGTATATATATAGTGTGTATGTATATATATATATATCTATTCCTGTAAAATAAGAAAACTATCCATCAGTGTCTGTTGGGCCATTATTACCCCCACTCAGCACCCCTCTCTCCCCCAAACTAGGGGTCTGACGCCGTAATTTTCTCTGGACCGCAGACAGATCTTCACCCAATGCTGAACTGCTAACTGAGGAAATTAGTTATGCGCTCAATGTATTTATTTATTTATTTTTAATCTATTCTCCGTGGCTCTTCAGGCAGTCATCTGTCCCTCTCCAGTCACCTCCCCGGCCCTAGTTCCCCACGGATTACCCCTCGCGGGCGAGGATGGGGTCTCTCCCCCCATATCCGGAGTAGGCTATTTCGGGCGGTCCCAGGCAGTGGCGCCTACTTGCTGGAAAGAACTTCAGGGATACTGCAGCCATGTTTTCCCTCCTTTTCTGATCCCTCCCCCCACGGCCATGAACGTATGCCCGTGGAGGCACACATGCGTCATGAAGCCATGTTCTTCTGGCTCAGCCCCTATCCTTCACCAGTAGGCAGCCATGGAGCGGGACAGCATGTCCACCTGTCCCCAGGAGAGGAGACCTGTTGTGGGACGTTCAATCGTCTCCCTCCCCTGGCGGCCCGAGTTCGCTCCCAAACCCAGGTTGCTGGCATGGCATGAGGTGTTGTGTCCAGCACCTCAACCCTCAGCACCATTGGGCCGGCAATGGTTCAGTGTATATTTCAGTGGGATTTTGAACTTAGTAGCATAACTTGGCCAATTTTCAATAGTTTTGCTCCAAATTTTCAATATACCTTTTTTGGGACACCACCTCATGAACTTATGCAAGTGACGTTCAGTAAATCTGTCCCGAAAGGTGATTTTGCGGTTGCTGTGCAAAACCTTTCGGGCAGGAGTTAAACAGTTTTTCCACCAGTGTTCATGAGGTAGAGTCGTAAGAAGGCTATGTTGAAAATTGGACATAAAAATATTTAAAAAAAAAAAAAAAAAGTTATGAACCTAGACTGAGGTTTGTGAACACAGGCTCATAGCTTTGGTAACTTTTAATATTTTTACTAAAAACTTTTAGCATAGCAATTTCTTCACAGCACCTCATAATTGAGATGGCTGTCATTTTTCAAATCCTGGCCAAAATGTGATTTCGCATCCTGAAAGGTGATTTCGCAGTTGCTGCGTGAAATCACCTTTCCGGCAGGAGTTCAAAATTTTCCCCACTATTATTCATGAGGTGGAGTCATAAGAAGACTATGTTGAAAATTTTTGTCACAAAAATATTAGTTATGAGCCTAAATTGAAGTTTGCGAATGCAGGCTCATAACATTTGGTAATTTTCAGTATTTTGACCCCAAATTATTTGACAGCTGTCATTTTTCAAGTCCTGCCCAAAATGTGTTTTCACATCCCAAAAGGTGATTTCAAGTAGCTGCATGAAATCACTTTTCAGGCAGGAGTTGAAAATTTTCTCTGCACTTGTTCATGAGGTGGTGTCATAAGAAGGCTATGTTGAAAATTTGAGGAAAAAAATGTTAAAATAGTTATGAGCCTATGTTGGAATTTATGAACTCAGGCTTGTAACTTTGGTCATTTACAATATTTTGACCCAAAACTTTCAACATAGTAAACCTCAAACATGGTGTCATTTTGTAAAATCCTGCACGAGATGTGTTTTCGCATCTCTGGAGAAAAATTTAATTTCAGCCAATATACTATAAATGATGCATGTCATGCTTATAGGCAAATCCGAAAACAAGTCTCTTCAAAAGTTGGGATTAAAACAAAAAAAAAAGGTTTTAACAAGCATCAAACGTTTAGCATTGACAATTGTTTAGATAGTATAATCGTAGCCCTATTTGCCTGTGGGAGCACAGGGCCCTTTGGGCCCTACACTCCAATTCCTCCTTAGATGTGTATATGTATGTAGCTGTGGAAGGGGCCTGTACTTCCATTTAAAGGACAACAGTGACCAAATTGTCAGCATAGTTGTCTTATTACTCCACCTCATGTACCTGGTACAGAAAATTTTCGAATCTCCGCCATTCCACGCTACAGGTGCAAAAACACATTTTGGGCAGGATTTGAAAAATGACAGCTGTGATATACATGAGGTGGGGTAATAAGGCTATGTTGAAAATTTTGGGTCAAAATATGTGATTTCCGAAGTTATGAGCATGCGTAGCAAAATTGCAACAAATGAGCATAACTTTGCTATTTTTACATATTTTGACCCCCAACTTTTCAGCATAGCCATCTTATGACCCCACCTCATGAACAAAGGCGGGAACAAATTTCAAATCCTACCTGAAAGGTGAATTCGACTGCTGATCGCAAAATCATCTTTTGGGCAGGAGTTGCATAATGTCACTGAATATTGTTCGTGAGGTGGGGTCCTCAAAAGGCTATGTTGAAAATTTGGAGTCAAAATGTCAAAAAATGGCTGAGCTATGCATAAAAGTTGAAACCCTCATTGAAATATATGGAACCGCATTTACCTTAGTTTCTCATATTGCAATCGCCGGTTCCATCAGCAAGACATGTCTTTGACTGGAGAGTGGAGCTTGAATCTGGGACCTGCTTAGGTGAGTGAGGGTGGGTGTGGGGTGGTGATGCTGATTGGGAAGTGGGAGGGGGACTGATCAGCGAAGGACCATTTATTTTTATTCTTTGCAGGGAATAAAGAAAAACACATGAAGAAATGGTTTTATTTATTATACAGCCACAGACACTGATTTTGGGGGAGGGGGGTCCACTAAACACCAGGGACATCTAATTTCAGCAGAGAGACCACAGTTGGAGAAAGGGGGAGGGACCACTGGACTACCAATGAAGAATATTTAATACGGGATGGCGATTGAAAAAATGGGGTAGGACAACTGGATTACCAGGGAAATTATTTTTTAATATGGGGTTAGCAATCTGAGAACGGGCAGGGGAGGGACCACTAGAGTACCAGGAAAACTACTTTTACTAAGGGGATGGCAATCCAACCTTGGGGGCGGGGGGACACTGGACTACCAGGGCAATTATTTTTACTACAGGGACGGCGATTGGACATTGTGGGGGGCACTGAACTACCAGGAAAATTATTTTTTAATACATGGATGGTGATGGGGGTACGATTGTGAGTGTAAACAGTCAGCCATGGACCTGTTTCCTCTTGTACTCCTGAGGTTGGCGAACAGTAGGATCAACCAGATACGGCCTTTTTGTTTCGTAAATAAAGGTAGGATCAACCAGAAAGATACAAAAAAAAATTATGAGGAGTCTGTGGCGGTTCCTTGATAAGAGTTACAGAGCCACCATTACACAGTTAAAGGACTTCACTTTCTTCCTCTCGCCTCTGCACTTCCTCATAGAAGTCTGGTTGGAAAAAAATTGTTTGTCAATTATTATATAAAATAGTCTGGAGTACTGTTTGTTATGAGAATTTAGTGCATACCCTCGGTGTGCATTAAATTCTCATAACACTCTCTACCACATACTTTATTCTATATGTATCTTTATATAAAGACGCGCACATACACAGCTTTATGGGCTAATAGCTGCCCCCCCCCTTCCTGAACGTATCAGTGGAGTATGAACATGTTATGAAAAGACATGGCTGCTAACATTTGCTGACTGCTAGCCTGGTTGGTGGTCAGAACACTCGGGAGGCACAGGAGATGTGATGTTTGAATCCCACGAACACCACCACTACCTCACTCTGTGACCATGAGCAAGTTGCTTACCCTCCTTGGGCATCAAACTTGCAGCCGTAAAATTGGGTAGAAGCAAGACCCCACTGAAAATGAGGTTTTACATCTCAGTTGGGCTATCCAAGTTAAAGTGTCGAAATGCAGAAATGTTTAGCCAAGTGATTTGATGAATGACTGCTTCAGCAGTGCGATGCATGTGCCATTTATCCATGAGAGCATCGATCTATCCGGAATTAATCGGTGCGAGTGACTAGTAGGAAGGAAAATAGCATGAGGGTTTCCCTTCCCAAACTGCACCTCCCCGTACAGCAGCCTGTAACATTTCTTTCCCTATACTTGCATGCATACTTGTGCGTGCATGCACGCGTGTGCGCACACACACACACACACACACACACACACACACTCACATGAGCACACATTAAGTGCAAATTACAAATTCATACAGAGTTAGCAGCCAGACTTAGAACTGCACCTGAGCTCCTTTAAAACACGGACATTCAAAACTATAATGCTAACCCTGTTTCTGCAGACTGAATCTAGTTTTACAGGCCTGTTAAGAGGATGAGGCTTGCAGATGTCATATATGATGTTGCATGGTAATGTGCTTTAAAAAACAGCTGATTTCTTGATGTCTCTGTGCTTGTTTGTATTTTATGATCTAATCGAAGTTGGAGAATCTCTAGTTTGCCACCTTAAAATAATGTTTTAACAGCAGGAGTGTGATATAATTAATTGTGTGAAGTCTGCTCCTTGCAGATTCTGCATGTCACTAGTGGCTCAAGCACCAACCTTAAATGTAATACAGATATCACTCCAAAACTAGAAATGATTTTAAAACTATCAGCTTGGGTTCTTCTGTTCTCTGGTCTGTGTTTACAGAGATTCATAGGCATTTTGGGAACATGGATAAAAAAAATTTCTCTCCTGCCCCCTCTAGGGTCTAATTGCAGCCCATGAACAGTTTAAAGACACTTTGCCCGATGCAAACAAGGAACGTGAAGCTATTCTGGGCATCCACAATGAAGCACAGAAAATCGCAAAGCACAGCAACATCAAGCTGTCTGGGAACAATCCCTACACCTCGGTCACACCCCAGGTCATCAACTCAAAGTGGGAGAAGGTATGATGCAGCATTTACGTTTCATCCTGTTCTGTGACAGGGTGTCTGGTTTGGCAATGTTTTTTAATGACTTAAGAATTGTATGTTGTTTTGTTACTCGCAGGGCTAAAGTCAGTATGTCACTATTGCCTTCTAATTTTCTCAAGCCTCTTCACTGCTGAGGAGAGTCCAGATCTTCACGCAGCCTGACAGCCTTTACTTCCTGACCCCAAATCTGTAGGTTATCCTCTGACAGGGAAACCCCAAGTATTGGGACCAAGGGAAGAGCAGACATATGAGTAACATCAGAGGCTGATTGTCTGTGTTGGACTTCCTGCGACATCCCATATATTAATCTCCTTTGTTCCTTCACACTAGCGATGTTACCTTTGAGGACTTTCTATTCTGTCAGGCCACTCTCCATGCTTGGTGACTCTGTACTAACGTGTGCACTGAACAGTGGTGATTCAAATGCATCGGAGAGTGTGTTAGTGATGGGGCATCTCCTTGGAAACTTGTCCTTGCCTGCTGCTCACCACCAAAGGCAGTCTTGCAGTGGCAGGCATCTTCCTCCCCTACTTCAAGGGGACCACCCACTTCCAGCAGTGCACCATATGTGCAGCGACCCAAGATTGCGACGTGAACTCTGGTTACCCACATGTAAGTGCAAATACTTTGCCGCTAAGCCATCGAGTGATCCCTTTTAATTCCTTATAGTGAGTACAAGTGTGAGTTAAAACTGCTTTTGTGCCTTTTTTCTGAAGACTGTTACATGAAACTGATATTGTCAGAGCTGGATAGTAAACCACGTTAGATGTTAAATGTTACATTTACTGATTGTGTGTGTGTTGTGCTGCTGCTGGGACTGACTGCTACAGGCATGATCATCACAGTGGTTCAGTTTGTTGAGTACAGTATTTCTGTAGTAGACATTAGTGGTATTTTCCTGAGACTGGTTTTATTATAAGAGAACCAGGAGTGAATAAGAAACTCATCCCCTATCCCTGCCACCAAAGATTAAGGTGTCTACGGAGTCCACTAAAAGGGGTTTTTGTGGAGAGGGTATACCTCTCCACTCCAGTGCTACACGTTGGGCTGAGTTAGAGCCCCATGATCTTCATCGAGGTCATCTCCTCAATTGGGCCACACCTTTGGAAATGTAAGCCATCAGCGTCAGGACCAACTGGAAATTTGTGCTAGCCTGGGTCTACCGACAGCGATGTGCACCATCGCCGTATAACATGGGCAACCCCAGTACTCGGTTATTTCTCCTGCCATTGATCATCCTCATTGGGCCTACTGAGAAACATTGAAATAGCTGTTGCTGTCTGTTATTTTCTGTTTTTTTGTATATTTCTTCAGTGTTGTCTCAGCATGCGGTCAAAGAACAGAGAAGTTTTAGGATCGTGGATTTGTTGTTCGTCCACACTAATTGGCTTGTCCTTTCTTCTTTAAGATTTGCCAGATGATCTTCAGGCTGACTCCTCTCACCCTCTCAGGTGGTATAACCCTCGGCTCCGCCCCATGACGCCAGATCTTCCTTTCCACTGGAAGATGCAGGTTCCCTCCTTCTCGTTCCCGCGTGTAGTAGTCCCTGGTGTTCCAGAACTCGGTTTTACCGATCAAGATTCACAGAATGTTTCCGAATTATTCTGTTATAGCGACCGCGATGGAGGAAAAGTCCTTACCTGGATTCTGCCGGACTTCCTGCCGGCAAAAAAATGTCGAAGACTGACCCGCATGTCATGTGCGTGTACTGCCTGGGTCTCGATCATGACACTCAGGCTTGTGACCTATGTCCCTCTTTTCATCCAAATGTTTTGGATGATTGCTTTACGCATCTCCTGCTCGGACGTCTGGAAAAACTGCACCTGCCGGTCAAATCGGAGGCTGCCTGCCGTGCGATCTCCGTGGCCGCAGGGTCCACGGAACAATTGGAACAGATGAAGGCCTTCGAAGAGGAGGCGTCTCGTGCCACTGAGTTCTCATCTTCACCATCTGTTTTCGTTCCTCTAAAACTGGGCTCCTCTTTCTCTGGTTCCTTCAAGAAGCTAGTCCAGTCCCTTCCCCACTCATGGAGAAGGCCTCATCTCGCATATCTCCAGATCCCGCAAAAAGGAATCGAAGGAACCTAGAGAAATCGTATCTCATCGACATCGCTCTTGGGACAGAGAGAGAGAGATCTCAGTCCCAGGAGTCTCCTCTTTCGACTTCGGTCAAAGTTGTTGCCTCTGTCGCCGACCTCACGGTGCCCCTGTCAAGTCGGCCAGCCAAAACGCTGGACGACAATCTGGTCGAGAACATCCTCGACTAGTCGTTGACTGAAGAGGCCAACTCCATATTTAGGACTCCAGTCCTTTCGGACCTCGCTGATGAGGCAACCCAACCAGTTGGGAAGCCCCAGGCAGTGGCTGTCCCTGACCATTCTTTTCCCGAGCGTCCCCGTTGGTCCCCCCAATGGTTGACATCCAGGTCTGGGACATGCTCGACCGAAAGGCCGAGGAAGTTGCATAAGTGGCACTCTAATAAGTGGCACCACTGCCATTCATCCTTGTCCTCCTCGGATGAGTAGAGGCCCTGGCGCAAGTTGTGTTGGCACTATGAGGACATGCTGTGGCAGCAGCTTGTTCTGGCTGGGCCAAAGGCGGTCCCTTCCACCCCAGACATTACCTGGCTATAGTCATCCAGGCCGAAATTGACAACTCCGGAGTCGGTGACGTCACTCCCGACTCTGCCAAAGCAGGTATCTCCACCTGGACAGGTGGAACTGCCACCGAAACAGCCTTCCTGGGTGGGGGACTTCCCTCCAAAGGAGTCTTGGCCTGCCTCAGGCCTCCCGCACAGGCTGTCTGTTACTCTTGACTCCTGACTACCAGCGACGGGTTCGCAGCGACTCTGGTAGCAGACCGCTCTATCCAGACTCCGTGGAGTCCAACAACTGGGATTTGACATCTCGGTCTCAGGATGACAATGCCATGAGTCTATCTGCCAAGGAGGGACCCATCTTCTCCTTTATGGGCATCCTCCGCCTCATCTCCGAATTTACAGGGATGAAGCTGGAGCCCATTGAGAAATGGGTGGAATACCCCCGACATCCTCAGAAGAGGGGATTCCCCAACCGAGGCCTTCCCAGTAGCTGAAGCCATTGTTGGCCCAGCCCTGGCGCTCTGGCAGCCCCCAGACTCCTGTCCCGCACCATCTACCAGGGTGACCCGCAAATACACGGTACCTACTGGCTGCCTTTCGCGACTTTCACAGCATCCCTCGGCTGAGGGTTGGGAACTTGGGAGACTCCGGTAGACCACCAAAGAATCCAAGAAGCTGGATCACTCCGCCCGAAAGGTCTATGCTGCCTCATCACTGGATCTCCGTCAGGCGAGCTTGGCTGTAATCATGGCACACTTCTCTCATGCTCTGCTGGGCTCCTTAGATGAGGTGCTTCCTCACCTTCCCGTGGACCTTCAGACCACGGTCAAGCAGGTCCGGGACCAGGGCTGGTTGTTGCCAGAGAGCAGCTCAAACTGCCTCCTGGAGTTCGATTCCTCAGCCTGCTCTTTCTGCAGCCGCGGTTCCCATGTGCCGCAGGGTTTGGTTGTGAGTCTAGACTTTCACGGCAAACACCCAGCAGTAAGTAGTCAGATGTCCCGTTCTTGGGCACAGACTTGTTCAGTCCAGGAGTGGACGGTCACCTTGAACATACTGAGAAGTCCAGTACCACATTGGACTCCGCTACGTCTGCCCGAAAGGAATCCCAAGGTTCCAAGAAGCAGAAGAAAACATTTCACCCTTCTGCCCCGCGGCCAAGAAGCCCCAGTTTCAATCTGGGCAAGAGCAGCAAGCCCAGTCTTGGTGCCCTCACTGAGTCAGGCTCAGTCACAAATTAGAGGGAAGGGTCCGCAATCCTCTTCCGGATCCTCCTCTTCCAGGCGTGCTCAGTGACACAATGGGGGTGACCAGCCCCATACTGGTCACGGCCACTCTGGGTGCTCCCGTGGAGGGCCAGCTCTGCCACTTCCTTTCCGCCTGGTCCGCTGTTACTGTGGACAGGTGGGTGTTGGAAGTGGTTGGTCAGGGACTGCCCCTAAAGTTTGAGCAGTACCCGCCAAGCTGAGCTCGCGCCTCACGCGAGGAAAGGGTATCAGTCCACACTCAGTTACCTCTGAGAGAAGACATAGCCCAATTCCTCCTTAAGGAGGTAGTGGCCTCAGTGACCAATTCCCCCAGTCGACGCAGGGTTCGTTTCCAGGTACTTCCTGGTTCCGAAACAGACCGGCGGGGGGATTCCACCCCATCCTGGATCTGCACAACCTGAACCAGTATCTCAGGTCGCGCACCTTTCAGATGATAACTCTGTCCCAGATCATACCATCCCTCGAGCAAAACGTCTGGATCTTCAGGACGCATTCTTCCACGTCCCAATCCATCCATCACACTGCAGGTTCCTCCGCTTCCGAGCAGAGGAAACCCTCTGAGTTCCAAGCCATGTCGTTCGGCCTGTCATTGGCACGCCCCCCCCCCCCCGGGTCTTCACCAGATGCATTGCAGTGATGGCAGCCCATCTTCGGCATCGGGGTCAGGGTGTACCCTTACCTCGATGATTGGCTCATAGTGGGTCCCTCCATATTGGAGGTGGAGGTCCAGGGACCTGTCCCTCAAGACCTGTCTCAAACTTGGCCTTCTAATCAACGAAGCCAAGTCGGAACTCGTGCCCTCGCAGGTGATCTGCTTCATCGTGGCAGTGCTCGACTCTTGCCAAGCCAGAGAGCCCGGCATACAGGGTGGAAATAATCTCCTCCTTTGCCCAGTCATTTCTAGTTAGGCAACTGCACCCTGCCCGGGACTTCCTGCATCTCCTAGGTTACATGGCAGCCTACACCACTGTGGTCCGTTGGACCCAGTGGCGAATGCGTCCCATTCAAGTGGGGCTTGGCCAGACAGTGGTCCCAGCATCTGTCACTTCGACCAGCTGATCACAGTAACCCAGAGGCTTTGGGATGCCCTGCAGTTGTGGACTGTCCCGGAACATATGCATGGAGGGATCCCATTTGTCCGACCCAAGCCGACAGTCATCCTCGTGACCGATGCCTCTCTCATGGGCTGGGGAGCCCACATGGGGAACCACAGGGTACATGGGCTCTGGAACCCCGAGGAGACCCGATGCTACATCAACCTGCTGGAACTCTGAGCGGTCCGGCTGGAACTGACTGCATTAGCTCCATTTCTGCGGGGTCAAGTGGTCCAGGTCCAGACGGACAATACCAAGACCATGCACTATCTCAGCAAACACGGCGGCACGCACTCCTGGCCTCTGTGCAGGGAAGCGCTCTGCACCTGGACCCTCGTGAGCCGACTGGAGGCAGATGATCTAGCCATCCATGTGGCAGGAGCCTCGAACCAACTGGCAGATGCCCTCAGCCATGTAGGCGAGGCGTCCCACGAGTGGTCTTTTCACCCAGAGGTAGTTTGCAGCCTGTTCTCCCTGTGGGGTACCCCTCAGGTAGACCTGTTCGCCTCCAGGTAGAACACAAGGCTGTGGTTGTTTCATGCCTGCCCCCCTCAGCAGGGCTCACTGCAGGGGGATGCCTTTTTTTGAGGCCGTGGACCCCAGGCCTCTTCTATGCCGTCCTTCCATTTCCCTTGATCCACAAGGTGCACCTCAAGGCATGGAGGGACAAGGCAAAGGTGATCCTGGTAGCTCCAGATTGGCCACGCCAGTTCTGGTATCCAGATCTCCTCAGCCTCAGCAACATGCTCCCAAGGTATCTTCCAGCATGCCCGGACCTGATGTCAGTCAGGGGAAGATATTCCATCCAGACCTTCAATCCCTGCACCTGACAGCCTGGTACCTTAGCGACTAGAGTTCCAGGCTTTGGGTCTTTCCAACAATGTCCTTAGCATAGTTGAGGCATCTGGGAAAAAAGTCGACCAGGAGGTGCTATGCCTTCAAATAGAAAAGGTTTTCCATTTGGAGTGAGGGCAAGGGCCTAGACCCTAGTTCCTGTCCTGTGGCCAGTATCTTCAACTACCTTTGGTCCGTCTCCAAAAGAGGTCTCCGGACAACTACCCTTAAGGTGCACCTGGCAGCCATCTCCACTTACCGGGTGCGGACTGGTCAGCAGACAGTGACATAGGAGACGGTGGTCTGGTGCTTTTTCAAGGGCCTCGATCACATGTCTCCTCTGGTGCGTGAACCTCCACCTCTGTGGGATCTGCTGCTGGTTTTGGCAAAACTCATGGGCAAGTCATTCGAACCGATGCACAGGTGTGAGATGTCGCATCTGTCGTGGAAGACCGCCTTCCTGGTGGCTATCACGTCAGCCAGAAGGACTGGTGAGCCCCAGGTGCTTTAGGTGGAATCTCCTTACCGGGTCTTCCACAGGGACAAAGTTGTCCTGCGTCCCAACCTGAAGTTCCTTCTGAAGGTGGTTTCAGAGTTTCACCTTAACCAGGTGTAAACTCTGCCTGTGTTCTACCCAAACTACACCTCGGAGGCCGAGTACAGGCTCCATACTCTGGACCAGAGATGAGCGCTTTCTTATTGTAAGGAGCAGATGGCTGAAGTTAGAGGAGAGGTTCGCCAGCTGTTTGTCACCTACACTGAAGCCGCACCTGGCAGACCTGCAACAAAGCAGATGATTGGCAGATGGATTACATCTTGCATTGATTTCTGCTATAGGTTGGCGGGTAAGGAGCTGTGCGTAGGGCTAAAGGCTCACTCTACCCGCCATACCACTGCATCGGTGGCTGCTTCTAGGGACGTCCCTATCCAGGATATCTGCAGGGCTGCTACCTGAGACAGCAAACACCTTCATTACCCATTACCACATTGACCTTGAGTCACGCTGGGATGCTGGTTTTGGAGCCTCAGTTCTCCAGTCTCTATTCCCTAAGTAGGGTGTGTGGCCTTGCCTCCTCCTTCCGGAGAACTGCTAGAGTCTGCCAATTAGTGTGGATGAACAACATGTCCACGATCCTAGAAAAACAGGTTACTCAGCTGTAACAGTAGATCTTCCATGGAATGGTCTCTTGCAGTAAGTCATTACTTCTGGGAGTTCCCGATAGGTGGCGCTCCAGCATGGAAGTCTCTTCCAGCAGTCTCCATACCAGGGACCACCCACACTACCTCACTTCCTGGGCTGTACCTATAAAAGTGGGTGGTCCCTAGTAAGCTCCGTTCATTTTTCCGCTGGCTTCAGCTCGGGCAGCAACTCTCCTAGTAGCAGTCTACGATGTGGATTGAACCCATAGCCTGGGTGCCTGGGCTTCATACAGACACCATATACCTACAATGGATGATTCCCTGTCTCACACACAGGGTGCCCAACTAAAGGGCTCAAAAAACTTAAGGAGTTCTCTTCAAGTCATAATACTGGGAAGGAAAACCCTTCACCTAAAGTCCTGCTTGATCACCTTTCAACGGTAGTGCCTCCAAACCTGGGTTATCAGTAAGATGTTATGGAGTGGTGGGCACTTCACCCCTGTCGGTGAGCTCTACTCCATAAAAAAAAAAAGGAACGTTCCTCATTGATGGGGCGTCATTCCTCAGCTACCCCGTCGACCAGGACTCCTGCACCATCGACGACAGAGGTCTTGCCGCCTTCCCCATCGACGGGGCATAATCTCCCATCAACGGGAGGGCTTTAGAAGACAGCATCATCGATGAGAATGCCTCCTCCATCGACTGAGCTCATGCTACATGCTTACTTGTCGACGAAGCATGCATTCACTCTCCCACCATCGACAACACATGCCTTACCTTCCTCATCAATGGAGTATAGTCCCCGTCGACGAAGCATGCTGTTACTGACCCTCCACTTGTAAGACACAGTACATCATTGACAAGGCATGCTTCTCTGCCCTTCCCATCGACAAGACTGATGCCTCCATCGTCAAGATGATCACTACTGCATAGAACAACACCCTTGCCTGCATATAGTACTGCTATGGATGATCCTTATGGAAGGTCGACCATGAAAAGTCAAAGAATATTCTCAAAAAACATGTATCGAAAGATGCATATGGAGCTGCATTTCTACAAAATAAAGAACTATATGCTTCAGAATCCAGAGTCCCTTCAGCCTCATTGTCGTTCCTCCGTGGGGCTCACAACCCTGTTGGAAATGAACAAAGACACCAAAGAAACACTGGATCACTCTACCAGGAGGCGCAGATTGATCCCCCGTTCCCACGTACGCTGGATTCAGAACCTGCTTACAAGACAGTTCCATCGTCACAAGTTCCAAATATTGAAGTAGTAGTAAATAGAGTACTGGATTCTATGGTTTTTGACCATAGCCTCACTCCAGAACATAACCCTCAAACAAAAATTATATTGCCACCTCCATCAAAACAGGCACGCACAGAGCTAGAATGCTCCCCAGTCCTGCCTCCTCCCAAATATTCAGATGAATATTTTTCAGATTATCACACGAATCCAAACCTTCACAGGACCTATGATGGTTCCCGACACAAGAGGATATGAATCCCCTTTGGAGGTGCCTTCCTACTGGCACGAAGGGGTTATTACAACCACGAAAGGTAATTTCTCTACCAGATGACCCATCATTTCCTTAAATGATGCTACAAATACAAAAACAGTGGGGTTTACCACAATGGAACAGGACAGATTAAGTAAAGATATGGCTGAGTATCTGGTCCTACCGGAAGACCTTGTCCGGGCTATCCCTCCTTTTATATCTGCGTTCAGAAATGCTATTACAGAAGCTTGGAGTCAACCCATAACAGCACAGGAGTTGCCTAGAAAGGCCCACGGGCTGTGTCAGGCTCCTCCTGATTATCAATATTTAACGAATACGCCAGCGGCGGATTCTGTGGTTACTGCAGCAGCCCACAACCGCACCAGCAAGCCTAATCATATAAGCACGATACCTCCAAAGAGAGACTCTTAATTGTTTTAACCATATGGGGAAGAGAGTGCTTGCTCTAAACACACTAAATATCAGAATACTTAACTATATGGGGCACATACTGCAATACCTACATACGGTGTACACTTCTGCTGGAGAAGTTATAAACGGAATACCTGCATCCCCTGAAAGAGGGAAACTTACATCTATAAATAGTTATTTCACTGCCTCGACATCTATTAAGATCAGGATATGATCTTGCCAATGCTTCGGCTCGAGCCTCTGCGATCGGTATTCTTATATGCTGCCAGGCATGGCTCCGACTTTCAGGGCTAGCACCTGGTATTCAACACAAAGTGGCTAATGCCCCCTTTTCAGGTGACCATCCTTTTGGGCCAGGAGCTCAAACGATACTGGAGAACCTACAAGCCTCAGACAAGACAACTGAAAACAGTACAATCCATGTACCAAAAACCACACCCTCAGTATAATTATTCATACAAAACTGGAACTAATTATACCCCATGTGACACCTTTAAGGGCAGAGAACAGGTAACAAGGACCCCAGAAAAGCCAACCTGTGACCACCCTCGGGCTTCTGCCCCTCATTAGACTCTGGACTCCGCCCCGGTCACCTTTTGGGGGCCACAAAAGAGACAGGCTTTTTTTCACATCGGCTCGATACATCTAGCCAGTTTCTCAGGTATCACTGTTTATAGACCATTCCATCGAGATGCCTTTTTGACTTGTGGTATACCGGACGTCCTGTCCCTCCTTCCCTCGACCAGGTCCATCCACTATTAACTCAAACATGCTGAGACACAATCAGTCCCAGTACGGACTATATTCTTCTCTCCTCCACTGCTATTCGCAGCTTTCCCTTGATTATGAACAAAGATCATATCAAAAAGAATGAGTACATATACAGAGATTATGTTTTTAACCACTGCTTCGTTTTGTTTGGTCACAGATGCATTGTTTAATTTGCAACATTATCTGTTACTTCAGTATCCTATTTTTTGTCAAATGAATACATTCATTACTGGCTAGACAGTCTGAGGGGGAAGGGTCTTCACTTGCTGCTTTGTAGTGCCTCTAAAAAATAACATTGTATTACTCAAACTACTATTACAGTTCGTAACAAAGTTGCCTCTGCCTGACCACTGAAGCTCCATAATTGCTCAATGCTCTTAACATATTCCTTCTAGTTTTTTTAAATGCTTAACACTGTGAATCATGCATTCCTTTATTCCACTGCTATGCTATTTTAGCATTCATTGGTCCCATGACCACATTTTACCTACGGCAGAATGCTATGTGTGGCCTCCCACTGCCATATAACTGCTTGAGAATCTCCCAGAAGTAATGACTTACTGCAAGAGACCATTCCGTGGTAGACAGTGCAGTTACACAAAGACTTTTGCTGTAACAGTAGATCTTCTAGGAATGTCTCTTGCAGTAAGTAGTTTCCCTCCCTCCATTCCCCTGCCTTATGTAATAGGAAAAACGCTTTAAGGGTGGGAAGCTTCGGTACCTTGGTTCCCCTCGGTCCCTCGTTTCTGACCTGAAACCGACAGGGAACGAAGCTTACCAGGGACGACCCACTTTTATAGGTACAGCCCAGGAAGTAAGGTAGTGTGGGTGGTCTCTGGTATAGAGACTGCTGGAAGAAACTTCCGTGCTAGAGCGCCACCTATCGGGAACTCCCAGAAGTAATAATGACTTAATGCAAGAGACATTCCTAGAAGATCTACTGTTACAGTAAAAGTCTTTGTGTAACTGCACTTTCTTGGAGTGGTATATGTTCATCCACACGGACCCACGCGGCCTCCCTGGGTTCGCACACGCCTAGCTTCCAGCGGGCAAGATCTGGAGTCATGGTGTAGAGCCGAGGGTTATATCACCCGGGTGGGTGGGAGGAGCCAGCTTGAAGACCTGGCAAATCTTAAAGGGGAAAGGACATGCCAATTAGTGTGGATGAACAACATATACCACTCCTAGAACTACTGTTACAGGCGAGTAATCTGTTTTTTTGTCCCGATATTGTTACAAAAGCTACAGAATCTACGATGACTGGCCGGCCCGGTTGCGCTGGAGGTTGAGGCGCTGGTCGCTACACCTTGCACCATGCCGGTGGGTGACCTGGGTTCAGAAATGAGCCCGGGCTGCCGGGGGTCAGCAGGGGCAAGAGAGAATCGAGCAACTGGAAGACTGCTCTCCTCTTTCAGGGTTGGGAGGTTTGTCAGCCCACTCGCTGACTACCCTTTGACAGTCGCTGGAGGAGAGTACGGTTCAGGAAGGCACACACGGGCATCCTTATGTTGGTGGGTGGGGGACTGGAGAAAGGGATGGCCCCCCAGCGCCTCTGGATTTCGCTCCAGGGGTGGGTGGTAAAGCCAGTGCCCCTTCACCCCAGCTCTGTCATGGGGGGGAACCCCGTCGGGGAATGGTGCGACCGGAGACAGAGTCCCTCTGAAGGAGGGACCGGAGCCGCCTACTGGGCTCAGGAAGCCAAAAATCTATATAGAAAAAATCTACAAGGACGACGCTCAACACTATTTGTGTGTGTGGTTTGGGCCTATCTCAAGACATGACGGCCTACAAGATCTGCCAGTGTTTCAACCATGCTACAAGGAGATGTTGGCAGAAGGCTTTCTACACCTTCCTCAAGCGTTGAAAGCCATGGAACAGGCTGCTGCTTCCGCTCCTGCTTCTCCCTTGCCATCAACCAGGAAACTGTCATTGAAGTCTAAAGACAGAGAAAAGCTGTCAAGGCCCTCCTCCTCCTCTTCCAGCCATAAGCACAAAGATATGTCTGCTTCTTGAAATCGGGTACATCCTTGTCGGCGCCCACACCAGTGGCGTTGACTACAGCCCTCCAACTGTCCATGAGACGCCAAGATCTGGGTTTGGCTTAGGCACTGCTGTACCTGCTGTGAACAGTATGTTACTGCAGTCATCGGGCTCTGATCCTTCAGTGCAGGTGGTCCCGTACCCCTTTCAAGGCACCTTCAACTCCCAGGCTGTGCTGGCATCATTTTCAGATATGGTATGTCACCTTCTGCCGCTGATGCAGCCAGCAGTAGGACTGCCGTTGACAAGGCTGCCTGAACCAGGGTTTTCGTTGACAGATTCCAGAAGCATGCCAACTATTCCTCCTTAGCCACTACCTAGGTCGCTGGCTCCTTCTGTGGCACCTGTTGCTGCTCTGATGAGAACAATTGAGGTGGAATATAATCCTAACCTCAAGGATATTTAGGGGGGAATTGGAGGAGGAATACAGGGGTGAGGAGCAGTTTGAGGAAAGTAACTTGCCTACTAGCTCCACCCTGTCATCCTGCAGCAAACGACTCTGGTTTATATATTCAGAGTTCCCCCTGAGGTTCCATCTTTTCAGGCGAATACAATCTGCCCTTGGTTTTGCTGTTGAGGAGGAAGACTTCACTGAAAGGAATATCATGTAATTTTTGGAGATACCTTCCACACCTTCACTTATTCCTCCTGCATATCCTGCACGAGAGGAAGCTACCTTTAGTGCTTGGCATAGGCCTAATACCCTCTCTACAGCTTCATGGAAGGCATATAAACAGTGCCTTACTTTTGTCTGTTGAGCCATATTATGGTGCACAGCCTGAAACTGTCATTATGGCCACTCATGATTGTTCTAGGGCCCCTATGCACACGGAGTACTTTACTTTCAGATAAAGAATGTAGAAGGTTGGATATAATGGGTAAACAGGCTTATGCCTCAAAATCCTTAGGCCTGCGAATTGCTAAGTTTGAACCTCCTGCTACTATCAGGAAATGTTCACCCCAACCCAGGCCCGAAGTCGGCAAAGGTCTCCACCCAAACCAAGCACACAGGCTCTCTCTCAATTATATGCCCGAACATCTGCAGTTTACTACCTAAGCTTGACCAGCTGCAAGCCTTCGCAAGCTTTCACCATCCTGATAAATTGGCAGTGGTAGAAACCTGGCTCACCCCCCTCGGTGCCTGATCAAGCAATCTCCCTCCCAGGCTATAATATCTTTAGGCTCGATCGTAAATCTAAAAGAGGGGGAGGATGTGCACTGTACCTAAAAGACAAGCTGATGGGGTACCCTGTCAACGTGGACCTACCGACATCCTCTGCTCAGCTACTGCAGATCAAAATCCTACTTGGTTGCCCAGAATAAAGCCCTCACAGTCGTTACCGTTTATATCCCGCCAAAAGAACAGGGACCTGGCCTCCATGCTGTGCTGGACTACATCAAAGCACTACCACCTGACTCCAAAACTGTCCTACTCGGTGATTTCAACGTAAACTGGCTGGGAGCTGAGGCAGGGGCTGCCAGGGATTCTGTCATATCAGCAAAGCATACCCAGATGCTGGACTCCCCAACCAGAAAGAACTATAAAACTGGAACCAGCACCCTACTGGACTGGATCCTGACTAGCCACCCACTCGGATCACAAACGCTGCCGTCCTGCCAGACTGACTCAGCGACCGCTCCATCAGCTGTACCTGGTCAGACAAATTCTGTATACCACCGCCTAAAAATCATCCTCAGCAGAGTCCTACCTCGTGGTCATCTAACCTGCCTAAAAACGCACCTACTCCATCAGGACTGTTCTCCAATCTACTGGGCCACTGACACAAATACCGCCCTGGACCAATTCATCCGCATCCATAATGAAGCCTGTAACACCTTCACCCCGCTAAAAAAGCGCAAAGTTAAATCTCTTTGCAACCAGTGGCTATCTGGTGCCCTCATAAAGAAGTTAAAACACAGGTACCGTCTCTGGGAACTGGCTAGATCCACTGGGAAGCAAGCTGACATCCAAAAATATAAAAGCGCACAGAATGATTCACCAAATCCATATTCCAACAGAAATCTGAGTACTTCAAGAAAGCACTCACTGACTCATGGGGAAATGGGAGAGCTTTCTGGAATAACATAAAAGGTGTCACTGGGAAGCGGTCCAAATCATCCCCGACCGTGCTTCAGGTAAATGGGAGTACTACACTGGACCATAAAATCATTGCTGACACCTTCAACAATGCTTTCACAGACCTTAGCAGCGTCCTCCCCCCTAACTTTTTCAACGATAGTGACACTCCTCTATCCACCTATCAGACTCCACCCAACAACCCCCCCCCCCACTTCAAAGCAGTAAGTAGGAATGAAGTCCGGAGGTACATGTCTAAAGCCATCTGAACACCAGAGCAGGCGCTGATGTACTTGCCCTCATGCTTCTGTCTCTCACACTTGAGGAAGTCCTGGGGGCTTCTCACCAGGATTTTTAATCTCTCCCTCTCTCTCTCAGCCAGTTCCCGGACAAATGGAAGTCAACTACAGTCACTCCAATCCATAAAAGCGGTGATAGGAACATACATGGGAATTACTGCCCTAGCTCTATCCTTCCACCTCTCTCTAAGGCCCTGGAACGGATAGTAGCAGACCAGCTCACTGACTGTGTGGGCAAATAAACATCCTCTGCCAGCAGCAACATGGTTTTAGAAAAGGACACAGCACTTCTCAAAAGAAGCCAGAAGGGGAAGGAAGGAAACCTATTCAATTCAGTGCTTTAGAGTAACTGGTAATTGCTATTTTTCTTTTAAACTTAGATTGTGGGCTTTTAGTGACACTGTACTTTCTTTGTTGTCTTTACTTAGAATTGTTTTAGGGCTGTTGAAAATTTAAAACGTAGTGGTGGTGTAATTCTGTGCTGTCTTTAATTGCTGCAGATTTTCGCCCGCCCCCCACCCCCTTCCCCCAACTCTTAATTGTATGCCCTGTTAAATCTGATTGACAGGAGCTAAACACAGGGTATAGTAAGGGGTGTGAAGTAGGAGGGGTGGACATAAGGGGGAAGAAGCCCACCCTCAGCACGACAAGTGTTTTGACTCATTTATTTATTTATTGGTTTCTTTTTTTTTTTAAAGAAAATTATCTGAGGATCAGTGGCAGGATTTTTAGGACAGTAAATTAATAAAAAGGGGACTAGGAGAGCTTCAGTAGCAGACTAGTGGAATAGCAGTATAATGTGAGGAGTGGTGCAATGCAGTGGCTGTGGGGCAGCCATATTCAGGCAGACCATCTGGACACTGAGGTGCTTCTCTATCTGCATGCATCTCTCTGGACTGCGGGATGAGGTAGCCAGACTCAGAGCGGAAGTAAACTGGGTCAGGAGTACCATCACCCCTATCCAGAGACCACCCAGTCCAATGCAACTGCCTCAAAGGATGCCGAGCGAGGAGCACTTGGATGACAGTGGGCTCAGGGAGGGTTAGGAGGTCAGGCAGAGGCACATCCCAGATCCTATTCCACTCAAGAACTCATATGCCACACTGGCAAACGAGGACAACCAAATAGAGGTACCCAGAGAAGTGGAAGGAAAGGATGGAGGTTAGGCAAGGAGGTGACCTCAGCGGGAAAGCAGTGGACCCCAGAGGAGGAGGAGGCGAATCTTGGTGGGGACTCCATCATAAGAGGGATCCAGCTAGGAACACAGGAGGAGGACAGGAGGTGAGGTGCCTTCCAGGTGCCACGGCATGGAGGGATGGAAGGAAGATCCTGGGGATCACTAGGAAGGCAAGACAGGAGGCGAACTGGATGTCATTATCCACCTAGGTGCTAATGACCTGGCAAATGGGAGCCAAAGAAGTTCAGGAAGAGTTTAGGAAATTGGGAGGGTCTCAAGCAAGTAGCTACTTCTATCACTTTCTCAAGTACTTCCTGAGAGGCAAGGGAGAGCATGGAGTGCATGCACCAGGAACTTTAACTCATGGTTGAAGAACTGGTGCTGTGAGGAAGGTTTGGATTCATTGGTGACTGGGGACCCACCTGGAGGGATGGAGGTTTGTTCAAGCCTGACCTGCATCCATCCTGGAGAATCAAGCACTCAATGATAAGTTTAAGTGCTACATTGACAAGCATTTAAACTAGCAAGGGGGTGGCAGGCCAGCAAGGAGGGTATCTACTTGCTCACCCCCCACAGCTAGCAGTGGAACCAGTGAACCAGAGGAGCGGCTATCTCTGCAAAGCAGTGTGCAAAAGATGGAGATTAGTGCCCAAGAGGTGGATAGGCAGAAAAGGGGCAAAATTCAGCAGAAGGGCAGACAGCAAGGAGAACCAGGGATAAATGACAACCAAGGAAGGGGCTGGAGTAGAACAGTGAAACAGTCTAGGGAGGTCAAATCATGAAAAGCCATGTGTGCAAATGCCAGGAGCCTTGGCAACAAGATGGAAGATCTGGAGGCTGTCATGGTGCAGTCAGACCTGGACATTGTGGCCATCACTGAAACCTGGTGTAATGATAACCACGACTGGGAGATGGCCATACCTACAACATATTCAGAGAGAGACAGACAGGCAGGAGGAGGGAGGAGTGGCACTGTATGTGAAAAATGACATAAGGGCTACAGAGATCCAGGAGGAACAAAATGGGGGAGAGATACTGTGGGTTAAGCTGGAAAGGAAAATGGGGACAGCCATCCGCACAGGTGTGGTCTATAGCCCAGAAGGAAGAAACAGATAGGGAGCTGATGCTAGCCATCCAAAGGATGGCAGACAAGGGTGAGGTAGTACTGGTTGGAGACTTCAATATTCCAGACGTAGACTGGAGCATCCCAGCAGCAGCATCAACTAGGAGCAGATTTATCCTGGACTCCCTTCAGAGTGCCTTCCTCAAGCAACTGGTCATGGAACCAACTCGGCAGAAGGCAATACTGGACCTTGTGCTCACAAACAGGGACAGTGTGATGGGGATGACAGTGGGGGAGCACCTGGGGAACAGTGACCACCAGTCATTGTGGTTTGAAATCACAGAAAGAGCAGAACTAAACCACACAAAAACACGTATCCTGGATTTTAGGGGGGCAGACTTTGGGAAAATGGTGAGATACTTGAAAGAGGCATTAAGGGGAATGGGACAGGAATCGGGTTGAGGAACAGTGGGCAGTATTTAAAATGGGGATTACAAGAACAACAGAATTGTGCATTAAGCAGGTTAGCAAGAGGAAAAGGAAGAGGAGACCATTATGGTTTTCCAGAGAAGTAGCAGAGAAAGTGAAAGCCAAAAAGATTGCATTCAGGCAATACAAAAAGACACAGGCAGAAGGGGATAGGGAGAAGTACCAGGAGAAGCAAAGGGAGGCAGAGAGGTCAGTAAGGGAAGCCAAAGCTCAGACTGAAGAACACATTGCAAAATCAGTGGGTAGAGGGGACAAAACCTTTTACAGGTACATAAGTGAAAAAAGAAAGACAAAGGGAGGGATAGTGAGACTGAAGGGGAGGATGGGGGCCGCGTGGAGGATGACAACAGCAAAGCTGACATATTGAACAGGTATTTCTGCTCAGTCTTTACTGAGGAAGAGGAGGGTAATGGGTCTGAAGGGAGTACAAGGGGTGAGAATGGTACAGAAATGGACACAAGTCCCTTTACACGAGAAAGGGTCCTGAAGGAACTGGAAGTAATAAGAGTTGATAAAGCAATGGGGCCAGATGGGGTGCACCCCAGGGTCCTTAAAGAACTAAGAGAGGTCGTGGCTGAACCTCTGGGTATCCTGTTTAGCCGATCATTGGAAACAGGGGAGGTACCCAAAGACTAGAGGACAGCAGATGTAGTCCCCTTATACAAAAGTGGGAACAAAGAGGAAGCAGGGAACTACAGACCAGTCAGCCTCACCTCAGTAGTGGGGAAGATCATGGAAGCACTACTGAAGGAGAGATTGGTGGAACATCTGGTTGTAAGTGGACTACAAGACCCAAGGCAGCATGGTTTCACCAGGGGGAGGTCATGTCAGACCAACCTCATTGAATTTTTTGACTGGGTGACTAGGGAGGTGGATCAGGGGAGGGCAGTGGACATGGCCTATCTGGACTTCAGCAAGGCCTTTCACACTGTGCCACATAGAAGACTATTACACAAACTGGGAATATGGGTGTGGGCAGGACAGTAGTGTGGTGGGTAGGTAACTGGTTGGGTGACAGGACACAGAGGGTGGTGGTAAATGGCTGTCACTCCAGAGGGAAGAGTGACCAGTGGGGTACCACAGGGATCAGTGCTGGGACCGGTCCTATTCAACATCTTCGTCAGTGACATTGCGTAGGACCTAGAAGGCAGAATTTCACTGTTCGCTGATGACACAAAGCTCTGTAACAGAGTAGACACACCAGAGGGTGTAGACAGAATGAGAAGCGACCTGCAGAAACTTGAAGAATGGTCAGGGGTTTGGCAGTTGAAATTCAGTGCAAGGACATGTAAGATAATGCATATGGGGCACAAAAACCCTGGCACAATATATCAGTTGGGGGGTGAGGATTTAGCATGCACCAAGCAGGAAAGGGAACTTGGGGTTATCATCTCTGATGACCTCAAGGTTGGGAAACAGTGTGACAAGGCAGCAGGTAAAGCAAATAGGATGCTGGGATGTATAGGCAGGGCATCACCAGCAGGAAAAGGGAGGTCATAATTCCGCTATACAAGACACTAGTGAGGCCCCACCTGGAGTACAGTGTACAGTTCTGGAGACCATACCTACGTAAGGACATAGACAGGGTAGAGAAGGTTCAGAGGAGGGCAACAAAGATGGTGCATCGATTGCATCACAAGTCCTATAAAGACAGGTTGAAGGAACTGAACATGTACTCCCTGGAGGGAGAGAGGGAATATGATAGAGACATACAAGTATCTTACAGGGAGGAACAGGGTGCAGGAATACACTATTTTTAAGCGAAAAAGATGTTCCAGGACTAGAGGGCATGGGATGAAGTTGGAGGGAGGACGATTCAGAGGAAACATGAGGAAGAATTTCTTCATAGAACGGGTGGTGGACAAGTGGAACACCCTGCCAGAGGAAGTGGTGGGGGCTGAAACAATCACGGGATTTAAGAATGCATGGGATAGACATAAAGGAATTCTGGAGGTTGGGGTAAGGGGCAACAGACTTCTAGGAAAACAAACTGAACTTACAAGCTCAAATGGGCAAACTGGGTGGGCCATAGGCCCTTATCTGCAGATACTGTCTATATATCTATGCTACTGCCCTTTTCAAGTTCACTGGTGCCATCCACAACTCTCTGGACAACGGTCTCCTTACCGGAGCAATATTTGTAGACCTGACCAAGGCTTTACTTTTGATACTGTCCACCATTGCCTCCTGCTTGGTCAACTACAGAACACTGGGCTCTCCACTGAATCTGTTGCCTGTTTTGAAAGCTACCTTGGAAACCGGACCTAGTGTGTGAAAATTGTGGATGTGCTCTCCGATACTAAAGAGGACCACTCTGGTATTCCCCCAATGCACCATCCTGGGCCCACTACTTTGCAGCCTGTTCTTCAACTTGCTCCCTGACTCCTGTGCTTAACAAATTATACGGTACGCGGATGACAGTCATCCTTGCCTCCCATCAGGACCCAAACCACCTACAACTAAATCTTCAGCATGGATTCACCTCAGTTGAGAACTGGTTCAAAAAACATAAGTTGAACCTTAACCAAAAAAAAGACCATGATTTTCACCATCTCCCATAACAAACATAAGCATCTCCATCTCTCCATAAACACCAGTCAAGGTGACCCACTGGATTAGGTTCAATCCTTCAGATATCTTGGGATCACCCTAGTCACCCACCTATCCTACACTGCCAAACATAAATAACGTTGCCAAATCTGCGAACTCCAGACTGGGACTGCTCTATCGCCTCCGGCGACACCTAACCAAAGAGGCCCTAGCAGCTGCTGTCCAGAGCTCCATCATATCCCAGATTGACTATGGCCTTATCTACGGCTCCGCCACTGCCACAGCACTTAGACAGGTAACCACCACCCTAAACAAGGCCTGTCAACTCATCACTGGTGCAAAACTCCTCTCACACATGTGACCCCTACACTCAAACAAATTGGCTGCAACTTGAAAATAGAATTGAGTACCAAACCTGTGTTGTTTCAGAGAAAATCCAGATGGGGCTTGCCCCCCAAAGGAGTGTCTACCCTCCTTAAACCAAAAACAGTAGAATTACCAGGGGATCAAAGCCACTGCTGTTTCAAACTCCTTGCTGCTGCACAACCCAAGCCCAAAGATCTTTAGCCTATAGGGCCCCCATCTGGCTAAATGGTCTTGATAATGACACCTCCACTAACACCTTGCTTGGTGCTTTCAAATCCAGGCTCCGAAACACCCTCATTACCTCCAGCACCTGCGACTGCCTTAGCTAGCAATTCAGCACCCCTCCACATGTGCCTGCTGTTGCAGGGTCCTTGGCCTCCCGCACTTATCCTTCCTGGGCCCTGTTTTTCTCCTGCTCTTATGCCCCGGACAACGCCCTTGGCTGCTTCCCCCTTCCTGACCCCACTTCACTACCCCTCCTCACCCCCTATCTAACACTTATCTCCTCCCTGTTCATTCTCCTACCAACCCCCCTTTTTTCTTTTTCCCCATCCCACCTCCTCTTAATCTCTTTTCTCCCCTTCCCAGCTTAGAGCTTTGATTTGTGGTGTTGTCTCTAATTCAACCTCAGTTTTTCTTTTGCAGCTTAATGTAGTCTTCTGCAACATGTGACGTGGAACCTTTGTAAAAGAGCCTTGGCTCAAAGGTAATTGTAATCCTAGAATCAAATAAATAAAATAAAAAATAAATAAATAGCCTGTGGACATACTGCAACACAGGCATTTCCTGATGGTCCTAAGACTGACCTGCTTAAAACCATGTCAGCTGTTTCCAAAGTTGGCAAACCTCTACTGCGTTCAGCATATGGTATATCAGATGCCTGTGCCAGGGCTACAGCCACTGTATCTGCATCAAACGTAATGCCTGGCTCAGAGTAGCTGGTTTTACTACTGATGTGCAACAGGCTGTTTCTGAATGCTCCTTTTGGGGACTCCAAACTATTTGATAATGTTGAAAATGTACTTTATGAACATCAGTCCTCCAAAATAGCTTTAAGGTCTGTGAAGTCCCTTTTATCTTCCTGCCACTAGAGTGTGTGTCTTTTCATAGGTCTGCTGCCAGAGGTATCTGTGAATATTGTCGGCAGTCCCCGTGGTAGAGTGGTGGTAGCTTCCCGGGTCCACTCCGCTAGTGGTCCTGCCGGCCCCGGCGCCACCTGACTCTCTTCTGTCTCCCCACCCCCAGCTGTTCTTCCCAAGGGTCAGTGGGGGTCAGGGTCTTCTGCATCTAAAGCAGTGGAGGGAGATCACTACAGATGAGTGGGTCCTGCAAATAATAGAAAAGGGGCATGCCCTGGAATTGATGGACAACCCCCCCCCAAAAAAAAAGTTCATCCTCTCTCCCATTCCTTTTACTGTGGGCCACTTATCCCTTCTAAAGGAGAAAGTCCAGACCTCATTTCAAAAACATACCATCGATCCTGTTCCCCCACAAGACGGGAACAAAAGAGTTCTATTCCAGTTACTTCCTAGTTTCAAAGTGGACAGGAGATTTATGCCTTGTGCTGGACCTCTGAGATCCCAGTCTGTACATTGAATACAAAAAGTTTCAAATAGTGTCTCTGCAAACCCTGATTCCCCTCTTGCAAACAGGGGTCTGGCTTAAGCAGGATGTGAAGGGATGCATATCGTCGTATCAAGATCAGGCAGTGACACAGACAGTACTTCCACTTCATGCTGGAGGGCAGGCACTATCATTTTTGAGTGTTGCCCTTTGGCTTATTCTCATTGCTGTGGGTATTTACCAGATGCCTAGCAGTGGGTGTGACAGCCCTTCGCAGTAAAGTGCTTTGTCTTCCCTTACTTGGACAATTTGCTCCTGAAGGCCAGTTTCAGGGAAACTCTGCTTCACACACTTTCCTCAAACTGCACAGCTGTTTAAGACCTTAGGAATAACAGTAAATGTGCCAAAGTCAGTGCTGACCCCATGCCAGCGCCTGCAGTACGTTTGGGTGGTACTGGCCACAAAGGGTGTGCCTCCCTGCCACAGAGCAGAGCAGACATCCTTATTGCTCAAGCACACGCTGCTCCTTCCAGACACAAGGGTCCTGGAATAGGGTAGAGGCCGAACTACACATAAATGTCTTGGAAATGAGAATTGGCCTACACAGCCTCCAGGTATTTTAGAATCATCTCTGCCCTGGTCCTCTGTTAATCCAAATGAACAATGTCAGTGTCATATACTATATAAACAAGGCAGCACACACCCCTATCCCTTATGCAGAGAAGCAAAGAAAGTGTGGTACTGTGATGTCTCACTGCCTTCTGTCAGCCATGTTTCTCCCAGGTCTCCAAAATATCTTGGCATACGAGGCAAGCAGGTCTCAGTACCTGATTCATAAAGGGAAACTGCTGACCTCCATGGTATATAACCACTTTGCAAAATAGGGTCGTCCAGAGTTGGGCTTTTTTTTTTTTGTTTTTTTTTGCATCCCCACACAGTGCAAAACTACTGCATTTTTGCTTGCTCACTGCAGTGCCTGGAGATTTTTGGCAAGACGCGTTGTCCCTGTCTTGGAAAGGGAAATTCCTATATGCATTCCCCTCATTCCTCTGATACAGAGGGTTCTGCTCAAGCAAAGAGTGGAGTGTCACTGTCATACTCCTAGCTCCCTCAAGGTCTTGCCAGATATGGTTTCCACTCCTACATCATCTGGCAATAGAGCATCCTGTTACTCTGCCCCTGCGTCAGGATCTGTTGTCACAGGACTTCGTTATTTCTCCAGGAAGACTCCATTGAGCAAGCTCATTTACAAGGAGGTCATGCTAAGGACAAGAGAATACACACAAGATACGAGGCTATGTAGAGTGGACAAAAGCATTGTTCAGGAAAATGCAGATATACAATTACAGTGAGATTACATAGTTAAAAAGAACAGACTTGCAGTTCTTTTTTTTATACTTGTTTTATTTGAGATCGTTCATCTTTAGTACAACACATTTACTTTGAGATTCACAAAGCATTAGTTCTTTTTTGTTTTCGTTTACATTTACCAATTTTTACATACTTGGCATAACAACTAAAAAAACATAAACACAATTTTGGCAGTTAACTACTATAAGCAGGGTCTTCTTACACAGGCTATTTGTTAATACATTACCGTTAATAGGTTCCAAGACAGCTAGTGGTAAACTTATACCATTACATCTCTGAGAACAGCTACAGTAATTTTCCTCTCCTTATAGGGTGCTAAATCAACTTTTCATGGTAAAGTTCCCACCTTGTCCACTTTAATATAAAGGTTTCTTTTCGATTTTGAAGGCCCATGGAGATTTGTTCATTTTGTTGGATTTGCAGGATTATTGTTTTCCATTCTTTAAGGTGAGGTGGGGTTGATTGGAGCCATTTTCTAGTTATTGATTGTACGCTGAACCCAGTAATATTGCCCACAGATATCTTTGGGCTTTATCCCTCATCCCTAACGGTGGTACTCCTAAAATCAGATTATAGGGTTCTATCTTATCTTGTATATCCAAAACCCCTTTTATATGTTCTGTGACTTGGCACCAGAATCCTCCTCTAACTGGACATTTCAGGAATATATGTTTATGCGAGGCATTTTCCTCTCCACATTCCCTCCAGCACTGGGAGGAACCCCCCGGCTGCCCCAGAAACATTGTTGAGGGAACCAGGAAGTATCTCACCCGTACCTCCCAGACAAATTCCCCCCACGTTGGAGAGGAAGAGGTTGCCCAAGTGCCTCTCCAAATCCTTTCCCATTCTGTAGCAGTTGCTGGGCGGTTGAGCTCCTGCTCCCATTTAGCTTGCACTGAGACAATTGCACTCGCGGCCTGACGTATGTTATATTTATATAAGACCGTTATTGCTTTCTCACCGTACTGCGAGGTCCATATTCGCTTGAATGGGGGGCCCTCCTCTAGTACTAGGGTATTCTTTTCCTGATACCTTAGGTGCTTCGAGATATAGTCTTTTATTTGATAGAAAAATAACCTGTCCTTTTCTGTCCACCCGAATTTATTCCTAGCCTCATCGAAACTCAGGGTATCTGTACCCCTCATTAGTTGCCATGGGGCCACGAGCCCTTTTTTATTTGGGTTTTGTACCACTGATTATTGAATACTTGATTTAGAATGAACCATGTATATCTCCAGCAATGCTGTAGAAGCGTCTTATACTTCATGCCTATCTGCCATCCTTTCAGGATGGCCGATGATGCCGACGGAACTATTCTGGATATCTCTCTAAGGTGCTTGGGAGAAAATAGGCATGCTGGGAGGGGGATCCATGTTTCTCTTTCCAAATCTATCTGCTTCCACCTTGCCTGATGAGTTTTATTGTCCCATAATAGTGCTAACCTCATTGTGAGGCCATCCAATATTCACGAAGTGAGGGGAAGGCTAGTCCCCCCTCGATCTTTGGGAAGAATTAGCTTCGTGAAGCCCACTCTAGATCTTTTGTAGTTCCATAGGTAATTATTTAGCAGTTTCTGCCAAGACAAAAGTTCCTTGGAGGTGAGGGTACAAGGGACACATTGGAATAAATATAGGAATCTTGGGAGAATGTTAATTTTTAAGGTTAAATTCCTAACATAAAGTGTTGTGGGGAGCATAGACCACTTCCTAAGATCCTGTCTTATATTATGAACTAATGGATCATAGTTCTGAGTGGACAGTTCCCCCAAGTTAGTAGGGATTTGAATCCCCAGATATCTTATGCTTTCTTTACCCACCTTATTGGGAACTGCTTTTTAATCGATGGAGTCGGTTTATAATTAAAAACAAGATACATACATACATAGATACATAGACAGTGTTGGCAGATAAGGGCCTATGGCCCACCCAGTCTGCCCATTTGAGCTTGGAAGTTCAGTTTGTTTTCCTAAAAGTCTGTTGCCCCTTACCCCTGACCTCCAGAATTCCTTCATGTCTATCCCATGCATTCTTAAATCCCGTGATTGTTTCAGCCCCACCACTTTCTCCTGGCAGGGTGTTCCACTTGTCCACCACCCGTTCTGTGGAAAATTCTTTCTCATGTTTGCTCTAGATCGTCCCCCTCCAACTTCATCCCATGCCCTCTAGTCCTGGAACATCTTTTAAGCTTAAAATAGTGTTTTCCTGCACCCTGTTCCTCCTGTAGATACTTGTATATCTCTATCATATCCTCTCTCCTCCTCTCCTCCAGGAGTACATGTTCAGTTCCTTCAACCTGTCTTCATAGGACTTGTGATGCAATCCATGCACCATCTTTGTTGCTCTCCTCTGAACCTTCTCTACCCTGTTTATGTCTTTCGTAGGTATGGTCTCCAGAACTGTACACTGTACTCCAGGTGGGACCTCACTAGTGTCTTGTATAGCGGAGTGCTGACCTCCCTTTTCCTGCTGGTAATGCCCTGCCTATACATCCCAGCATCCTATTTGCTTTACCTGCTGCCTTGTCACACTGTTCCCTACCTTGAGGTCATCAGAGATGATAACCCCAAGATCCCTTTCCTGCTTGGTGCATGCTATATCCTCACCCTCCAACTGATATATTGCGCCAGGGTTTTGTGCCCCATATGCATTATCTTGCACTTCTTTGCATTGAATTTCAACTGCCAAACCCCTGACCATTCTTCAAGTTTCTGCAGGTCTCCTCATTCTGTCTACACCCTCTGGTGTGTCTACTCTGTTACAGAGCTTTGTGTCATCAGCTAACAGTGAAATTCTGCCTTCTAGGTCCTGCGCCATGTCACTGATGAAGATGTTGAAAAGGACCGGTCCCAGCACTGATCCCTGTGGTACCCACTGGTCACTCTTCCCTCTGTGGGTGACAGCCATTTACCACCACCCTCTGTGTCCTGCCACCCAGCCAGTTACCTACCACCACACTACTGTCCTGCCCACACCATATTCCCAGTTTGTGTAATAGTCTTCTATGTGGCACAGTGTCAAAGGCCTTGCTGAAGTCCAGATAGGCCATGTCCACTGCCCTCCCGATCCACCTCCCTAGTCACCCAGTCAAAAATTCAATGAGGTTGGTCTGACACGTGCCTCCCCTGGTGAAACCATGCTGCCTTGGGTCCTGTAGTCCATTGACAACCAGATGTTCTACCAATCTCTCCTTCAGTAGTGCTTCCATGATCTTCCCCACTACCGAGGTGAGGCTGACTGGTCTGTAGTTCCTGCTTCCTCTTTGTTCCACTTTTGTATAAGGGGACTACATCTGCTGTCCCCCAGTCTTTGGGTACCTCCCCTGTTTCCAGTGATCGGCTAAACAGGATAGCCAGAGGTTTAGCCACCACCTCTCTTAGTTCTTTAAGGACTCTGGGCTGCACCCCTTCTGGCCCCATTGCTTTATCAACTCTTATTACTTCCAGTTCCTTCAGGACCCTTTCTCGTGTAAAGGGACTTGTGTCCATTTCTGCACCATTCTCACCCCTTGTACTCCTTCAGACCCATTACCCTCCTCTTCCTCAGTAAAGACTGAGCAGAAATACCTGTTCAGTATGTCAGCTTTACTGTTGTCATCCTCCACTTGACCCCATCCTCCCCCTTCAGTCTCACTATCCCTCCCTTTGTCTTTCTTTTTCACTTATGTACCTGTAAAAGGTTTTGTTCCTCTACCCACTGATTTTGCAATGTGTTCTTCTGTCTGAGCTTTGGCTTCCCTTACTGACCTCCCTGCCTCCCTTTGCTTCTCCTGGTACTTCTCCCTATCCCCTTCTGCCTGTGTCTTTTTGTATTGCCTGAATGCAATCTTTTTGGCTTTCACTTTCTTTGCTACCTCTTTGGAAAACCATAATGGTCTCCTCTTCCTTTCCTCTTGCTAACCTGCTTAATACATAATTTTGTTGTTCTTGTAATCCCCATTTTAAATACTGCCCACTGTTCCTCAACCCCTGATTCCTGTCCCATTCCCCTTAATGCCTCTTTCAAGTATCTCCCCATTTTCCCAAAGTCTGCCCCCCTAAAATCCAGGATACGTGTTTTGTGTGGTTTGGTTCTGCTCTTTCTGTGATTTCAAACCACAATGACTGGTGGTCACTGTTTCCCAGGTGCTCCCCACTGTTACCCCCATCACACTGTCCCTGTTTGTGAGCACAAGGTCCAGTATTGCCTTCTGCCGAGTTGGTTCCATTACCAGTTGCTTGAGGAAGGCACCCTGAAGGGAGTCCAGGATAAATCTGCTCCTAGTTGATGCTGCTGCTGGAATGCTCCAGTCCACATCTGGAATATTGAAGTCTCCAACCAGTACTACCTCACCCTTGTCTGCCATCCTTTGGATGGCTAGCATCAACTCCCTATCTGTTTCTTCCTCCTGGGCTGGTGGTCTATAGACCACACCTGTCTCGGATAGCTGTCCCATTTTCCTTTCCAGCTTAACCCACGATATCTCTCCCCCATTTTGTTCCTCCTGGATCTCTGTGGCCCTTATGTCATTTTTCACATACAGTGCCACTCCTCCTCCCTTCCTGCCTGCTCTGTCTCTTCTGAATATGTTGTAGCCAGGTATGGCCATCTCCCAGTCGTGGTTATCATTACACCAGGTTTCAGTGATGGCCACAATGTCCAGGTCTGAGTGCACCATGACAGCCTCCAGATCTTCCATCTTGTTGCTAAGGCTCCTCGCATTTGCACACATGGCTTTCCATGATTTCCATGATTCCAAGAGCTTCTGATTTGCCTACATTGAGGGTGAATCCTGAAAGATTGGTAAATCGCTTGATTTAATGTAAACAATGTTTTTAAAGATTTTTCGGGGTTGGTGACATGCAACAAGATATCGTCCACAAATAGGGCCAGCTTTTGTTCCACTCCCCCCACCCTAACACCCTGCAATTCCAGTGATTGTCTCAGGCTCTGGGCCAAAGGCTCTATATAATAAGCGAACAAGAGTGGGGAGAGGGGACATCCCTGTCTAGTCCCTCGCAGCAAAGTGAACTTCTCTGAGATGTGACCATTTGCCCGTATATAGCCTGTTGGGCTTTTATAGAATCTGAAAATGGTATCCACTAATGGGGTGAGGAAATTTAGTTCAAGGAGGACATCTTTTAAATATTTCCATGTCACCTTATCAAAGGCTTTCTCTGCATCAAGTCCCAGCAAAATTGCTGTAGTTCGCTGCTCAGTAATCTGCTCTCTGATGTTAATCTCTTCCTGCGTCTCCTTATCCCCAAGTAATGATAGGTTAAGTCTCCAAAATGTTCTTTTTTTGGGAACCAGGGAGTGTATCTTACAAAAAATGGGCCTGTGGTCAGAGAGAACAGTCTCCCTGCCAAATCTCCCCCGATAGATCCTAGATGTTCCTTCTGCGTTATCAAGTAGTCCAAGCAGGAATACGAATCATGAGCCTGCGAACAGAATGTACGTTGACTACCTGACGCCCGTATATGTCTCCAGACATCTTCAAAACCCAACTCCTGCATCAGCTTCTGAACTTTCTACCTAACATACCTGCTCTACCTTGGGTAGAACTACCACATCCCCCTGTTATATCCAAGTTGAGGCCACCCCCACAGATCAATCTATCCTCTGCCCATCCTACCAGTTTTGTAAGGAAATTCTGGTAGCTTGAGAATTCCGAGGCCGGGGGCACATATACTGATGCTAGCATTAATTGCTGACCTTCAAATAAGCCCTTGACCAGTACAAACCTACCCTCCTTGTCCACCACTTTATCTGAAATTTCAAAGAGGGTACCCTTTCTTATCAGTACTGCAGTTCCCCTATGCCTTCCTCCTTTATATGATGAGGCAACCACCTGGGAGAAACCTAGTTTCTCAAATTTTTTATGTTCAGCATGCGAGAGGTGCGTCTCCTGTAGCAACAGAACATTTGCCCCTTGATGCCTCATCGATTGAAGTATCTTGGCCCTTTTAATGGGATTAGTAAAACCATGCACGTTATATGTGCACACCACCCAGTTTTGTGTCATTTCATAAACTCAGAAGCATCTCCCTGGCTTGATTTACTTCCCCTTATACAGCTTTCCCCCATGGTGTGTGCCCCATTTTTCCTCTGTTCCATTGCTTTTACATTAACATCTCTGCTGCCTGCCTTGTTCGATTGCCCTGCGCTGCCAAATTCAACCCAAAATTTCCAAAAAACATTGAACTTTAATAACATTTCAACAATAGAACTTACACCAAAATGTACTTCCAAGGTTGGGGGCTATACAAATTGAGTAGCCCCTTTGTCTTCCTATAGTAGGAGAACGGGGGAGATATTTACCCTACCGTTTCCTGGGGACCCCCCCAGAGCCACACTGTCGTTGGGCTCTTGTACGGTGCGCCTTAGACTAAGGTTGTCACCTGCTTGTCACCAGGCTGGCCCAGCCTAGGCCTGTGAAAGGCTTTATATGTTTCCGTGAGGAACCTCGGATCCAGACCTCTTATCATGGCCTCGCACCTTCGCTCATTCTCGGTACGATAGGCCTTATTTCTTTTTGGGGCCAAGTTGCTTCCATATCAGGGCCATTTTGCTTAGTTTAATCCCCACGGGAATTATCCTCAGGAATCTCCAAATGGGGGGGAGAAGTTCCTGTGCGATAGGTAACAAAACCCTGCTCGTTATATGTGCTTACTGCACAGTTTTGTGTCATTTGTTGTTCAAAAGCGGGGGACTCTCAGGCAGGTAGATATATCAGTACAATAACAGTACTCTCTTAATCCCCTACATACAAGCGCTGGGATTTGAGATCACCCACCCAGAAGAACTGAGACACACATGAGCTTGATCAATATCCAGACCCAGGGCAGATCCCCCCCACCTACAGTTGGTGAAGCAGGTCCGACGCACCCGACCATCTCTGGTGCATTTATTTAGCTGAGGACTCCTTCATTGCCCTTTGCGTGGCCCTCATATGAAGACCCGGCTGCTCCATTCACAAAGTCCCGGAACCTCCTTTGCCCCAAAAACTTTCTGAGGATATTTATTCACTATTTACAGCTTCAGAGGAGGAAAAGGGATAGAAAGATAACCTGCTCTCCCCCCCCCCCCCAAATGAGTCACCACTTTAATGTTTAATACAGGATCTCTTGAACATGCCAGCTGTCCGGTTTCCATTTTCGAAATTCCCACTTAAAACTAATTTTGTACTCATCCTGCAGCTACACAAGAGGTACAGCAAAGTCCTCGCCCAAGTCAGTAAGAGAACTCTCTTGAGGCTAAGTCTGAAGCTCCATGTGGATAGAGTTTCTTCAGGGAGGAGACTCTCGGTGAACTGCCTTCTTCGCGAGGAGCTTCTGAACAGTGCGCATCAATTCCGTGTGCATCCCTCTTCTAGTTCCCCCTATCTTCCTGTCAAGTACTTGCTGGTTAGAGGGTTTCCGATTCTTAGTTCCTTCTCTCTTTGACCACGACTCCACGTTTTCCCAAGGCATCCAGAGCTTCATCTGCAGAAGTGTAGATCTTCATCCCGTCGTCCCAAAAAAACCCTCAGCCTTGCAGGGTAAGGCGTATGAAAGCGTATTGGTTTTTCTCTAAGCGCTCTCAAAATGGGCATATACTTTACACTCTCCGCTTGTATTTCAGATGGGTAGTCATGATCGAGGTACAGCCTATGGGTTAGGTATCTAATGTCTTTCTTTGCCCATGCTCGTCGTAGTATTTCCTACTTAGCAGAATATGAGTTCACTTTAAATACTATTGATCTCGGACGTGCTGCAGGGTCGATTGGTTTTGCCTGGAGTGACCGATGTGCTCTTTCTATATGGAATGCCATGGTGGAAGGGAGATCAAGCTCATCTTTCAGTAAATTTTCTAAGGAAGCAGGCATGGGGGCAACTTCTGAATTCTCCGGGAGGCCTTACAGTCTTAGATTGTCTCTTCGGGACCGACCCTCCAAGTCCAGACATTTTGCTTTTAAAGTTTCCGTTTGTTGTATTAGGGTATAGATAACTTTTGTCACTTGAGCAGTTGTCTTCTGCCTCCGAGAGCCTCTCCTCTGTCTGATTTACCCGAGTCTCAAAAGCCAATAGCTGCTGCTGCTGTACCGCTCGGAACTCCTGCTTATTTTCTTTCCTCAACTCTGTTATTTCGTGCAGCTACCTCTCGAATCTAGAGCGCAATAGTTGTTCAGACTCTCCATCAGTGTCATATTCTGGGGTCCGCCGGCCCTGTGGTGAGGACGACCTGCTGGGAGGGCCTGACTTCAATCTGGCTGCGTCTTTGTTGTTCATCCTGGATTCTTGATGAGATTTACCTCTGTTTGAATTCTGAGATTGACCCCCTGAGTTTTTTGATATTTTAGGTTCGATTTTTTAAAGTTTTGGGGGTTTTTTAGTCTTGCCTGGCTCAGAGCTTCACGGACTAGGCTTGCATCGGTTCCGTGACGTCACCGGAAGAGACTTGCAGTTCTAACAGTTCTAAAGGATAAGATGAATTCCATTTGGAGGTGCTAAAGGGTAAAATCAGCATAGTGTAGAATGACATGCTAACCAGTATGACAGTGGCGGACTTCTTTAAGGCATTTGCTAATCAGTGTTTGAGTATGTTGCAGGAGACTAGTTCAGAGAGCTTGAGGGAGGATTGCACTTTGGTCCATCTGAACCTAAAGTCCCTACATCTGATTGCATGACTCCTGAAAAAAATAGCCATTGCAGGGTTTGGATTTCACCTAAGACTGCTGGTGTCTTGCTTGCAGCTAGAAAGCCTTCTACCAAACATACTTGTACCTTTGAAAGGGAAGCATTTCACTTTGTGGGCCTCTTCTCAGAATACGGACCCTTTTATGTGTCCTGTAAATTCTGTTTAGGAATACTTTCATATATCTGATTCATGTCTGCAGCATTCCTCTATAAAGGTGCTGTTGGCTGCCATATCAGCATTTTGTGCCCCTATTGATGGCCATATGGTTGAACAGTTAGGTGTCCCGTATATTTGTGAGCAATACTCTTCATATGAACCATTTGTAATCCTGTCCCCTCCTTGGGACTTGAACGTCATACTTAATTAACCTCAACTTGTGGCGTAAGTTTGTTGTCATGGAAAACATTATTTTTAGTTGCCATGACTTCTAGTTCATAGAATTTCTGAGCTTCCGGCACTAATGAATGAGCCTCCACATCTGTTTTTTTTTTTCTCTCTCTTCCACAGAATCTCTTTAAGCACCAATCCTAAGTGTTTTATTTTTTTAACCAAAGGTAGTATTGTGCTTTATACTGAACCAGATGATCCACCTTCCTGTTCATTACCCTGAGCATGACAATAAGGATGATATACACAGAAACTGAGTTGCTGTGTGAATTGCACTGAGCTGCAGAAAGGCTTAGCAGCTTCTTGTTTCATTTGCCCATGGAAAAGAGGGCGCACCTGTATCTGAATAGTGCCTTTCCAAATGGCTGGCAAACTGTATAACTTTTCTTGTTACAGAAAGTTCGGTAAGGAACTTCCTGATGCTATTCATGGTCACTCCACGAGGGGTGTGGCCACTTCTGTCGTTTGCTTCCAGAATGTTCTTGCTGCCGATGTATGTGCTGCAGCCACGTTGAGTACTGTACGATCTTACTTCGAGAAACAGCCCTTGCAGCAGGTTACACCTTTAGGACTGAAGCCGGCAGGCGCCAGGACCCCACGGAAATTTTCTAGCTAGCAGTATTCAGCGGGGGACCGCCTCAGCCGGTCCCACCCCCGACGGCAGGCATAGTACATAAGGAGGTGGTCCCCCAGAATCCCCCGTTCTTTTCCCGCCGTCGACTCGCCAGCATCGGCCTCTGGGTCTCTACCTTTTTCACTAAGGCGATCTCGGTTGTTCCTGTGTATCAATAACCATTCGGCTACCAGTCTCTTATGTGGGGCATGCAGCTCCTGAGGCTGCTCTAATTCGCATCTTGGTTGTTCACAGTCCCTTTCGTTCTTAATGAACGAGGCCACAGCGCACAACAGCGCCACCTTTTGTTTCATTTCCCCTGGATAGTGAAGGGGAAATGCCCTATTTCGGTGCAGGTTTGTCCAAGCTTAGGTGGCCACCTACGTTGTTTTCTTTGTTACAACAAAAATGACATATATACTGCCGCTCTTGGCTGTGGGCAAGACTCATTTCACACGAGCACTGGCTACAGCCACAGCAGGTTTACAGACTGCTATACTGGGGAACATGGCTCCTGCTTCCAGGATCCGGCCCTCCCCTGTACATTACCACTGATGGGCTTGGCTTTTTACATGAGGACTACCTTTAGACCTACAGTCCTCTTAAGGTCTGCTTTCACACAGACAGGCTTGCTTGCCGCCCTGCTTTACACATAACTGCTTGTGAATCTTCTCTTGTGTTATGAGATTGTCTCGAAGAAGATAATACAGGTGCATAAGAACTTACCGTAACAGTAGATCTTCGAGAGTATCTCTTGCAGCAGGTCATGCAGTCCCTCCCTCCGTCTCCCTTTTTCCTGTCTGCACTATGGGGCAGAGTTTGTCTTTACCTTCCAACTGTGTGTGTGTGTGTGTGTGTGTGTGTGTGTGTGTGTGTGTGTGTGTGTGTATGTATATGTGTGTGTATATTTATTGTGGTTATATCCAAAATGCGTGATTTTCTTTTTTTTATGTATTTCTCCTCGGTTCCCTTGGCGACATCATGTTCAGGTCACTAATGAGGACGAGAACTGAGGAGTATCAGGACCGCCTTATCTTTTATAGTGCATAGACCTGGTCATGTGGTACATGATGGGGTGGCCCCAGGTACGACTGCTAACAAGTCTTCTGAAAACAAGTGCCTCTGGCAGAAGGTTCCTGTGTGTTATGACCTGCTGCAAGAGATACTCTCTAAGATCTACTGTTACAGTAAGTTCTTGCGCAACTGTACTTTCTGTAACCAAGCACTACATTCTGCACATCGTCTCTCGTGTAGATGTGCTGACTTTGGACTTGTGTTACTGCAAGGCCTTCTGTCCTGATTGCATATTGGACTGCCCTGGGTGCTTTGTATTTCTTGGGAATCATTCCAAAGGTGTGGCCCAATGGAGGAGATATCCTCAACAAAGATAGAACAATTATGTAAGAACTTACCATAACAGTAAATCTTCGAGACAATCTCTTCCATTGGGCCATAGCATACCCTCCCTCCTTACCCCTTTTTTCTGAGGGATAGACCAGATGCAGTGCTGAAGGCCTTATTCCATGTGTTCTGTTTCTAGTCCCATGCCTCCTCTTGTTTGCCTGGTACTGGTTTTGGTGGTCTGGTTCCTAACAGTAAAAGCCTTTCTGAGGTTCATCTCCAGCAGGGAACTGGGGAGTGTTGGGGCCACCCACTTTATATAGGCAGCGACGATGCACAGTGTTGTGGACAGCCCCCTGCCAGCAAAAAGTTCTGAGTGGTCCTGATGCCGATGACTAGTTCCAAAGGTGTGGCCCAGTGGAGGAGATTCTCTTGAACATCTACTGTTATGGTAAGTTCTTCCCCAATTCTTGATTTTTGCAGTGGAGATTCCTGGGCTTCTGCTACAGGACTTTTAACGGTTATAGGCATAATTCACTCATGCTGTTGGTTGAACTAGGATGTGATGTTGTTGATGATATCACATGCTAAGAATATTGATTGGGCTTCAGCCTAGGATGATGATGATCAAAAAGGGGAAGGGAGCCAGACAGTATGAACAAACTGACTGTACATTGGAATGAAAAACCACCAAGGGCAATGAATTCTGCGGCACTGTATATATTCTGCAGGCTGATTCAAATTCTGCAGAAAATTGTGTGGCCATGGGATTGCAGAATTTGTGCCTCAGGCATACGACTACACATTCTGTGCCTGGTTTCCTTTTGCTTCACAAAGGAACACTAAATTTCCCCTCATTGTGCTGGGGCTGTCTGGACATACAAAAATATTTACCCCCAAAAGAAATTTAAATGAACTTTATAGAGACTTTCCTTAAACAATAAACCTGTAATGCCCACTGTTGCTGATCATATTATTCTTTGACAAATGTCATGCACGTCTCATTCTGGCTATTTTTATTGGGGTGACAAAAAGCCTGCCCAGTACTGCTCCATGACCCAATGACTCCATGCCAGTGGGCAGGCTGGAGAAATCCTGCTGTTGCTGGCAGCGCTAGCCAATGTGGGCAGGGAATGGCACCTTGTCCAGCGCTGCAGCGATCCTTGTGGTAGGCCAGTATAGCTAGGCCTTCTCCAGAGGCAGACAGTGGCAACATGTGGGTGGAGTGTGATAGGAAGGAGAGAGAAGCCTGGGAGAAAAAAACATCTGTTTGCCAGGATATATCCAGGTACCATTTTGATGGGACTGGGTGATTGTCCTGGTGCCCAAAGAAGGGCAACTACCACCTGGATATCTATGGAAACATGTAATGTTCTGTGCTCCACATTGTAGTACTAATGGATGTAGACGTATGGGGTGGTGCAGACAGTGCACATGCCCTCTGCACTTCTGTCTGTGAACAGTTACTGTTCTGTTAGCTCATTCTTCAAAGGATCTCCATTTTAATTGTACATACGTGAACAGAAATACTCATAAAGCAAACTTCTTAGTCATGCTTGCTATGATTGGTAACTCTTCATTTTAAGTTGCTTTTTCAGGAGGGGTTATAGTTCCACCTTTAGGCCGTATCCTAACTTCGTCCATGCATTGACCACAGCATTGCAGTTCTGGATTATAAGCATTTTAAACTGAGAATTTCTTGGTGTATTGTATATTTTAGGTTCAGCAGCTGGTGCCAAAACGAGACCAGGCCTTACAAGGTGAGCTAAACAAGCAGCAGTCCAATGAACATCTGCGTCGGCAGTTTGCAACTCAGGCAAATGTTGTTGGGCCCTGGATACAGAACAAGATGCAGGTGAGAGGGATCTCATAGTTATGTGTGGTGCCAGACCAGTTTTGTAACTTGCATGGTTGGGTCAGATCATTATGCCATCAAATATTCCAAACTAGTTTTAACAAAAAAAAAAAAAAATTCAGTATAATACCTTTTCTACTGCAGTTGCTTTGTTTTGGACATTGTTTTTTTTGTGTGTGTGTGTCTTGTCTCTTTCTCCCTCTCCCCCCCAAATATAAATAGTCCAACATTGAACAATAAAAAGATAATTTTAGAACAGAGTTTTATCCTGCTTGCTCAGATAGTGGAAGTTCTTTTGTTTTGATTCTTTATTGCTTATTTTCAGGAAATTGGGCGCATCTCGATTGAGATGCATGGCACACTCGAGGATCAGCTAAACCACCTGAAACAGTACGAGCAGAGCATCGACAACTACAAGCCCAACATCGATAAACTTGAGCAGCAACATCAGCTCATCCAGGAGGCTCTCATTTTTGACAACGTGCACACCAACTACACAATGGAGGTAACCCTTGCTGTTTCAGTTCTGTTTGGGGGCAGAGTAGGGTGCTGATGCGGTTCAGTGGAGGATTGGGGGGGTGCCGGAGGAGCATGAAACCTGAAATGCTCAGTGTAGGAGGCCTTGACGGTACTCGTTTCACGGTGGTGTATTCTACTACTCACAGGAATGCAACACAAGCATGATGCTTTCTACTAAGCAGTATAAATGGGGTGGGGGAGCAGCAGTGTGTGCATCTGGGACTCCATGACAGTCTTCCTGGGACTGCAAGCTAGTGTGCCTGTTACTGTTCGCCACCACAGTACAGGCTTGTCAGAGGGTTCTGTTCGCCACCACAATACAGGCTTGTCAGAGGGTTTTTTAAAAACACAAAAGTACTGCCCAGCTGAGAGTCTGGTTTAAAGAGCTTAGCTGTGGTGCAAGGAACATAATGTACAGTACACTAGATTAGTGAGTGTTTTCAGCCGCTGCTTGAGCCTCACTGAATCCTGCAGCACTCAGTCATTTGACATTTGAGTGCTGGGGCTTGAGATCTTAGCTAACCTATGTCCCTGTATATTTCATTCTGATTAGATGTCAGTTTAACCCGGTCCACACTATAATCTTCCTGATATCAGCCTTTAAATCCCTTCTCATAGAAACATAGACTTTGACGGCAGATAAGGACCGCTAGGCCCATCTAGTCTGCCCATTTCCCTACCTACAGGATAGGCCGCAGATTCTAGTTAACCAACAGCCTATTTCTTCCTACCCCCCACAAGAATTGCCTTGTGTCTGTCCCATGCATTCTTGAATTATCCCACAGTTTTAGACCCCACAACCTCCTCAGGAAGGCTGTTCCATCCATCCACTACCATCTCTGTGAAATACTTCGTCACACTGCCCCTGAACCGCCCTCCTATCTTTAAATTGTGTCCCCTTGTTCTTGCAGGTCTCTCTTTCTGAAAGATGCTACCCTCTTGGACTTTGTTGATTCCACTGAGGTACTTAAAAGTTTATATCATGTCCCCCCTCTCCCTTCTTTCCTCAAGGGTATACATATTAAGCTCCTTTAGTCTCTCCTCATACGGCTTCTCTTGCAGACCCTGCACCATTTTAGTTGCCCTCCTCTGGACTACCTCTACCCTGTCTATGTCCTTGCGGAGATGGGGTCTCCAGAACTGGACACAGTACTCCAGATGGGGTCTCACCAACTGTCTGTACAGAGGGATAACAACTTCCTGTTTTCTGCTGCTGATGCCTCTCCCTATACATCCCAGTATACCCCAGCCCTCCCTACTGCCTTCTCACATTGCTTGCTAACCTTAAGGTCATCTGATATGATTACCCCCAGGTCCCTTTCCTTTTTTGTTGTTGTTACTACCTCCCACCCATTGTGTATTCTTCCCTGTGTTCTTGTTTCCCAGGTGCATTATTTTGCACTTCTTTGCATTGAATCCTAGCTGCCATACTTCTGACCATTCCTCCAACCTTGCCAAGTCCCTTTTCATCCTTTCCATGCCTCCTTGTGTATCAACCCTGTTGCAGATCTTTGTGTCATCTGCAAAAGGCATACTTTTCCTTCCAGTCCCTCTGCAATGTCACTGATGAAGACATTAAAAAGGACTGGACCCAATACTGAACCCTGCGGTACCCCACTAGTAACCCCTCTTTCTTCAGAGTGGACTCCATTTACAATTACCTTCTGTGTCCTGTTGTGCAGCCAATGTTTTACCCAGGCTACCACCCTGGGACCCACTCCCAGGCTGGTTAATTTGACTATTAATCTTTTGTGTGGGACTGTGTCAAATGCCTTGCTAAAGTCTAGGTAGGCCATGTCCACAGCCCCTCCCTGGTCTACTACTTTGGTCACCCAGTCAAAGAAATGTATTAGATTCGTTTGACATGACCTTCCCGCTGTGAACCCATGCTGCCTTGGGTCCTGTGCTCCACTGGCCTCTAGGTACTCAACTATTCTTTCCTTCAGAAGTGACTCCATCACTTTCCCTACCACAAAGGTCAGACTGACAGGTCTGTAGTTTCCTGCCTCTGTCTTGGTCCCACTTTTGTGAAGGGGAATCACATCCGCTTCCTCCAGTCCACGGGTACCACACATCCTCCCATGATTTATTAAAAGAGTAGCCAGTGGTTTCACTAGTTCCTCCCTTAATTCTTTTAGAATTCTGGGGTGAATTCCATCAGGACCCATTGCTTTGTCCACCTTCAGTTTTAGGAGTTCTTGCAGAACCCTTTCTTCTGTGAAAGGACTGGGATCGACCCTATCAAGAGTGCTTCTGTTAATTGGATTAGGCACTTCCCTCCACTTTTGTGAATACTGAGCAGAAATATTCGTTCAGTATCCTGCTTTTCACTGTCCCCTCTGCCCACCCACCGTTCATTCTATTCAGCCTCACTATCCCTCCCTTTGTCTTTCCTTCGCTGATGTACCTATAAAGGTTTTATCCCCTTCTTAACTGAGTTGGCTATCTTTTCCTCAGTTTGGGCCTTTGCTATTCTGACTTCTCTCCCTGCTTCCTTCTGCCTTAACTGGTACAGCTCTCTGTCCTGCTCCTTCTGTGTTTTCTTATACTTCTGGAATGCTATCTTTTCTTCCTGACTTTCACAGCCACCTCTTTTGAGAACCATAGTGGCTTTTCTTTCGTTTTGATTTGTTTATTTGCTTAACAAAAGGCTTGTTGCCTCTGTGATGGCAGTTTTGATGATTCCCCATTGTTGCTCCATACCTCCTTCTAGCCTGTTTGCTTAGTGCTTTTCTGAGGGCTCTCCCATCTTGCCAAAGTCAGCCCTCCTAAAGTCCAGTACCCTCACTTTGTATGGCTTGACTCTGTAGCTGAGTTTAACGTGAACCACACTGTTTGATGATCACTTGTCCCCAGATGGCAGACACTTCTAGATCTGAGATCCTCTCACTGCCCCGTTTGAGAATCTGAGGTCTAGGATTGCTCCTCACAGTGGGTTCAAACTAGCTGTCTAATGCCTGCCACCTGTAGGGCATCAAGAATGGCCCTGCTCTTGGATGTGGCTGCAGCAAATGTGCTCCAGTTAACATCTGGCATATTCAGGTCTCCCATCAACAGTATCTCCCCTTTCTCTGCCATTCTAAGAATGCCTTCTATCATATCCTTGTCCATTCCCTCCCCCTGACATGGGGATCTGTACACAACCCCTGTGCGGATTGTGGTGCCCTTTCCCGTCTCCAAGGTGACCCACAGTGCCTCTTCTCCTCCCTGTTTACTCTATTGTTCAGTTACTTTTATCCCTTCCTTTACATAGAGAGCTACTCCTCCTCCTCTTCTCTCCTGTAGGTTATGTACCCTGGTATGTTAACATCCCAGTCATGGTTCTCTGTGTACCATGTTTCTGTGACTGCTACGATATCCAGGCATCCCTCTTCCATCATGGCCACCAGCTCAGGGAGCTTGTTGCCCAGACTACGAGCATTGGTACTCATTACCTCCATTTCCTGATGGCCTTACTCCCTTTGCCCCATCCCTGTCCTTCTTGCCTTTGTCACTTTCTCCATTTACCCCTGCCCTTCTCCCTATCGACACCTCTTATGTTGGAAAGTCATTTACGCCACTGCGATTATTTGGGGGTTTCAGCCCCTTCCGGTGCTTATTTCCGTGTTTATTTCCATATACGTCATTCTCTTACTGAAATGAAAATCAAATTGGTTCTAACTAGGGAAGAAAAACATCTTTTGAGTACCACAGTGAATGGTGTGGCTACGATAAACACCCACTAGCTTGCCCTCTTGTTGCGCTTCCTTGAATTGTGTAAATACCAGAGCACGTTTATTTTGTGGTTAGTTTGCACTGTGTGGCCTAATGCAAATAATTGGGAAAGGTTAGATGCAGTAGTTCCTTTGAAGCTATCAGGCATATTGTTGTGAAAATATTGCAGACACATGATGTTAAAGCACAGTAATGACACGCAGCTCTAATCATTTAGAAGCTAGAGACCTCTCCAGATGCTCAAGAAGTGACAGATGGTCACTAGAAAAAGACAAGCTTTATGGAGGAAACCACTGAACTATTAACCTAATAATATAAAGACAGACTGTTAAACTAAGATGTCTGCCGTCTGCAGCCTCTTTTGATATAAACACAATTTTGATGCACCTTAGTATGTGCTGCTTAAGTAGAGGTTGCCATCTTGGTATCTTAAGTTGAGGACCCTGCAGTACCAGCAGACTGGATAGACAGACCTGCAGTACCAGCAGACTGGATAGACAGACCTAATGGCCTTACTCTGCTGACTTCTTTGAATGTTCATGTGTTTGTATGGTGCAATATCTGTAACAGCAAGTGAAAAGAAACGAGACACAGAAACAGGACAGTTAATGCTTTTTTGTTTAGTGTCTCATTTGGTTCCATTCCACGTGCATGATCCTTGAATTTTAAGATGGTTAATAGTAGGTTGTGAATAAAACTTGTGCTTTCACGTAATACATAGTTAATTTTTACTGCTGAGGCAAGGTAGTTTATAGAGCGTGAAGTTGGAGGTTTGAATTGCACCCCCTTCACTTGCTTGCTGTCCCCAGTTGCTAATCTTCTCTCTTTTGCTCTGGTCAACATCCCACTATCTCATGTAACCTCCTTGAGCACACTGACTGGCTGCTGTAGCTGTTCATGGCTTGCAAAGTGCTATGGGATACAGTATCTATGAAAAGCACTGTATAAAACCCCTTTTCTTTCATTGCTCTCTGATAGGATTGGTGGGGGGGGGGCTGTTCCACAGTTCTGTGTGAGGACATATACTGGTATTGCACTATGTATAGGAGTGGTCAGAATTTGCAGGAGGCTGTGAGTGCAATTAACACAACATCTTGTTCATACAGACATTTGCAGCAAACCAAGACTAGTAGTACATAACCATTCTGGCAGTGAAAATGCACAAAGCATGAGCTGTCTCGAGTCTGGCATCCTTACACCTGGAAAGTTTAGACAGTAAGAACTAGTCTGTGTTGGCGGAGTTGTTCAAGTTCAAGCTCGTATCATTCCAAAAACAGAAAAGCATCAGTAATGCTAAACCCTTCGACAGGTGCCGACTTATTTTATTAACCAAAACTCAATGAAGAAGTAAGGTCCAAGCGCAAGCTTGGGAACCAGAAGCTCTAGGTTTGACTCTCGCCAGTCACTTATTCACTCTGTGACCTGGCGCAAGTCATGTGACCTTCTCGATCTTACTTTGGGAGTCTGCTCTTGCAGCAGGTAACACAATAAGGATTGTGACCGGCAGGCGGCAAGACCTCACAGAAAACTTCCAGCTAGCAGTCTTCGGGGACCGCCCCCGTCAGCCCACCCCCAGCGTTACATATGGTATAAAGGGTGGGTGGTCCCCAGCGTCCCTCAGTTCTTTTCCCACCATCGACTCACGTTCATTGGCTCCATGGATCGCCTTTCACTAGCTCGACTGCCATATTGTATCTGCCCTTTGGGCATTTTTTCCCTTATTTTTCATTGAAAAAATTCGCTTTTTCCTAAGTTTCACCAAGTCCTGATGTCAGATGCCTCTGGCATAGGCTGGGGAGCACATCTGGATGCTCACCGGGCACGTGGTCAACGACCAAGGAAACTCTCCACATCAGTATTCTAGAGATGAGGGCAGTTTTGTATGCCTTACAAGCTCTGAGCTCGGCACTCTGTGCGGGACACCTTCTGATTTAATCTGACAACATGGCAGTGATCTTTTACATCAACAGGCAAAGGAGCACACATTTGTACCCCCTCTGCCGAGAAGCCATGTGGGTCTGGAACTGGGCCATTGCTCACCACCTGGATAGTTCCGTGGTTCATGTCCCTGCGGTATGGAACAACCTGGCAGACTCGCTCAGCAGGACCTGGTCCAGAGCACACGAATGGGCTCTTTAGCAATCAGTCATCAACAATCTATTCGACAGATGGGGCAATCCAGAGCTGGACCTCTTTGCCTCCCCTATCAATGGAAAATTGCTCAATTTTTTCTTGCTAGATCCCAGAGCATGGAGTTTTCTGGCAAGACACATTGCCCCCTCTCCTGGAGCGGGAGGTTCCTCTATGCATTCCCTTCCTTCCCACTTCTCCAGAAGATGCTTATTAAACTGCAAGTGGAGGGAGCACAGATGATCCTCATGGCCTCTTTGTAGCCACGACAGATCTGGTTTCCGCTGTTGCAGCAGTTGGCAGCCGAACCACCGGTTTCTCTGCCTCTGAGCACTCACCTGCTCTCTCAGGACAAGGGGACCCTGGTCCACCCGAACCTCCAGTCGCTGCATCGCACCATGCATGGCTCCTGAGGACCTAACCAGGTCATGCTTTGGAGTCTCTGACAAGGTGGCAGCTAGAAAGCCTTCCACCAGAGCCACTTATGCCATGAAGTGGAAGTGCTTCTGCCTCTGGGCTTCTACCCGCTGCCTAGATCCTTTGGCCTGCCTGGAGAACTCGATCCTCTAGTATCTCTTGTCCCTCTTGGGACTCTGGATTGGGCTACTCCTCCATTAAGTACATCTGTTGGCCATTTCTGCCTATCATACCTCTATCCAGGGCAAAATTGTGGCTCAGCTGGCGGTAGCCCGGACCTTCTAAGGGGTATCCTTCATTTGAAGCCCCCCATTAGAGACCTCCTTCCTCCACAGTCCTACTTTTCGTGCTGGAAAAGCTCTACCCCCTTTTGAACCAGCTGTGGATTGCGAGCTTCGAGTCCTCTCTTGGAAAGCGTTATTTCTAGGATCATGGATGTGTTCTATCCAGACTGTTTGGCATGTCCTTTCTCTTTAAGACTCTTGCCAGAAGGTCTTTAAGCTGGCTGCTCCCACCCACGCAGGTGGTATCTGTCTCTGCTCTGTCCCTTGACGCCAGATCTTCCTTTCCACTGGAAGATTCAGATTCCCTCCTTACCGCTTACATGTTTTGTAGGCCCTGGCTTTCAAATCCACGAATATACCTAAATTTAGACTCATTAGAGTTGCAGCAAATTGCTTCATGATATTGACTGCGATGGAGGATAAATCCTCACCCAGTTTCTGCCGCTGCCCGTGCAGGCAAAACGTGTCTCGCACCGACCCGCATGCCTCGTGCATGTACTGCTCGGGTGTCGGCCATGACACTCAGGCCTGTGAGATGTGCCGTGTATTTCACCAGACATCTTAGACAATCGTCTCACATGGCTCCAACTGGGCAGACCAGAGAAACGGAATCTGCAGGTCAAATCTAAGGAAGCCCGATGGGCGATCTCCGCGGCTGTGGGGGTCCGCTGAGCAACTCTAACAAATGATGACTTTCAGGGAGGAGGTGGATCTGTCCTTGATGTTCTTCATTGTACTGCTCAACTTGGGCTCCACTTTCTCCAGTTTCTTTTGAGAGATGTGCCAGTCCCTTCCTTCCAAGGACAAGGGGCCCACGGGCACACATGTTTCTCTGTCCCGTAAAAAGGACAAGGAACCGAGAGAAACTTCATCTCACGGATGGCATTCCTGGGATCAAGAGAGATCTCTGTTCCAGGAATATTCCATCCAACTTCATCGAGGTTGCAACCTTGGCTACTGGCTTCACAGTTCCCCCGTCAGGCCAGCCGGCTCAGATGCTGGACGACGATCCAGTTGAGAGCATGCCCGACCCAGTCAACCCGCTGTCACTCTGAGGCCAGCAACTCCTTATTCAGGACTCCGGTCCTGCCAGTCACCGACGGGGAGACCCAGCCTACTGGGAATTCCAACGGAGACCCAGTCCCTGACCTGGAGTAGCCGCAGTCCTCCCTGGCACCGTCTGATTGACCCTGTCTGTCCCCCCGGCGATCTCAGTCGAAGTCTTGGACCCCTTCGACTGATAAGCGAAAAAAAGTGCACAAGTGTTCAAAGAAGCGCGCTGCTGTTCTTCTTCATCCTCCTCCATTGAGGAGACTTGGAAACTCAATGCTACAAAAGACAGTAGCAACAGCTGATTATGTCCGGCAGAGATTGGTCCCAGCTTCTACCCCGGCCATTATTTGGCTATCGCCCCCTAGGCAGACAGACTCCTCGGGAGCCAGCCCACACTTTTTTTCCACCTTTGGAGCCGGTTAAGACCATTCCAGTTCAGTCAAAATCAACCTCACCACCGATCTTGGTGGAGCCGCCATCCAAACAGCCCCCTTCAGGGACTCCTGCCAAAGAGTCTCGTCCTGTTCTGGGCTTCCCGGGTAGGCTTTTCATCACCCTCACTCCCAGCTGTCCTAGGCAGGTGGAGGGGAGACTCCAGTGGCCGGCCGATTTTTATGCGGAGTCTGAGGACTCAGACCTTCATTCTCGTTCCCCTGAATGAGGAATCTGTTGGTAGTCTCTCGACGGAGGAAGGTCCCTCTTTATGGGCATTCTCCATCTCATCTCCGAATCTACGGGGATGCCCCTTGAGCCTGTCCAGAAACGGGCCGAATATCCCCTCACCAACATTCTCAAATGAGAGGATTCCCCAACAGAGGCCTTCCCAGTGGCTGAGGCCATTGTTAGTCTGGCCTTGGAGCTGTGGCAGCACCGTGCCTTCTGTCCATATGGCCCACAAATATGCGGTGCCCATCAGGTCCCTTTCAGGATTCACAGAGCACTCCTCTACAGAGGGGTTTGGTGAACGAATCTGTGTTCAGGTGCTCGGGTAACTCTGGAGACATCAATAGACCCCCAGACAGAGAGTTCAAAAAACTGGACCACTCTGCCCAGAATGTCTTCGCTGGGCCTTCGTCAGGCAAGCTCAGCAGTCATCATGGCGCACTTCTCTCATGCCCGCCTGGGCTCTCTTGATGAGGTTCTGCCTCACCTCCCTGCAGACCTCCAGACCACGGACAAGCAGGTCCATGACCAGGGTCAGGCTGTCATGAAGCAGCAACTCCAGATGGCTCTGGATCTCAGGGACCCTTGCGCCCACTCTGTGGCAGCCACAGTTGCCATGCACCGCAGGGCTTGGTTAAGGGTCTCCATCTTCATGACGGACACCCAACACAGGCTAATGGATGTCCCTTTCCTGGGTACCCACCTCTTCGGCCCAGGTGTGGACGGTCACCTCCAACGCATCAAGAAGTCCAGTGTCACCTTGGACTTTGTGACTTCTGTGCAGAAGGAATCCCAGGGTTCCAAAAAGCAAAAGAAACCCTCTTGGCATTCTGCTCCTGCAGCCAAGCAGCCCCATTTCCAACCGGGGCAGCAACAGGCACAAACTTGGTGCCCTCGGCCCACATTCAGGCCCCCCGGTGGCCCGTAAACCTGGAGGACAGGGCTCAGGCGGTCCCCAGTCTGGATCCTCTTCCTCCAAGCCTGCTCAGTGATGGGATGGGGGTGACCACCCCATATCTGTCACGCAAGCTCTGGGTCTTCCCGTGGGGTGCCTGGTCCGGTGTCGCCAGACAGGTGGGTTCTAGAAGTGGTCGGCCAGGGACTGCCTCTGGAATTCGAGCAGTACCCACCAAACCGAGCCTGCGTCCCACAGGAGGAGATGGTGTCTGTACACACTCAGTCGGCTCTTCGAGACTACATTGCCCAGCTCCTCCGCAAGGAGGTGGTGGCCAGAGTCTCAGAGCACCCCCCACACCCCGGTCAGCCCAGGATTCGTTTCCAGGTACTTTCTGGTCCTGAAGCAGATGGGGGGGGGGGGGGCTTGTGCCCCATTCTAGATCTGCATGACCTGAACCAATTTCTCAGGCCACCCACATTCAGAATGGTAAATCTGTCCCATACCATACCATCTCTCAAGCAGAACATGTGATTTTGCTCTCTGGATCTGCAGGACGCATTCTTTCACATTCCGATCCATCCATCTCACTAAAGGTTCCTTTGTGCAGTGGTGGCTGCCACTGTTTGGCGTTGAGGGGTCAGCGTTTACCCTATCTCAACGACTGGCTCTTAGCGGGTTCCTCCAAACAAGAGGTGGAGAGGTCCAGGGATCTGGCCCTCCAGACCTTTACCGACCTTGGTCTCCTGATCAACGTGGCCAGGTCGGAAGTCGTAGCTTCAGGTGGTATGTTTCATCTGGGCAGAGCTCAACTCCTGCTGAGCCAGATCCTGGCTCCCGACGGGCTGGGCAGAGCTTCTCTCTTCCTTTGCCCAGTCATTTCTGGTTGTGCACTTGCACCCTGCCCAGAACTTACTGGCGCCTTCTGGGGTACAGGGCGGCCTGCCCACCATGGTCTGATGAGCCCATAGAAACATAGAATTTGACAGCAGATAAGGACCGCTTGGCCCACCCAGTCTGCCATTTCCCTACCTAATGGATAAGCTGCAGATCCTAGTTAACCAATAGCCTGCTTCCTCCAACCCCCCCCCCACTAGAATTGTCTTACGTCTGTCCCATGCATTCTTGAATTCTCCCACTGTTTTTGACTCTACAACCTCTTCAGGAAGGCTGTTCCACGTATCCACAACCCTCACTGTGAAGAAATACTCCCTCACATTACCTCTGAGCCATCCCCCCCATCTATCTTCAAATTGTGCCACCTTGTTTTTGCACATCTCTTTTTCTGAAAGATGCTACCCTCTTGGACTTTGTTGATTCCCTTGAGGTATTTGGTAGTTTCTATCATGTCCCCCCTCTCTCTCCTGTCCTCGAGGCTAGAGGCTATATATTTTTAGTTCCTTTAGTCTTTCTTCATATATCTTCTCATGCAGACCCTGCATCATTTTGGTTGCCCTCCTCTGGACAGCCTCCGCCCTGTCTCTTTGCGGAGATGGGTTCTCCAGAACTGTACACAGTACTCCTCGTGTGGTCTTACCAACTGTCTGTACAGAGTGCCAACAACTTCCTGTTTTCTACTGGTGATGCCTCTCCCTGTGCATCCTAGCCCTCCTTACTGCCTTCTCACATTGCTGGCCCACCTTTAGGTTGTCTGATATGACTACCCCCAGGTCCCTTTCCATTTTTGTTGTCAGTATCTCTCTCACCCCCCCATTGTCTACTCTTCCCCTGGGTTTTTGTTTCCCAGGTGCACTACTTTGCATTGAATCTAAGCTGCCATACATTTGACCATTCCTCCAACCTTGCCAAGTCCCTTTTCATCCTTTCCACCCCCACCTTGTGCCCAGTGGCATATGCGCCTCCTTCAGTGAAAGCTGGCTAGCCAGTGGTCCCAGCGTGTCAATCAGCTGGTCACAGTGACCCAGAAGATGTGGGACGCTCTCCAATGGTGGACCGTCCTAGCACATTTGCAGGAAGGGATCCCATTTGTCTGTCTCGAGCTGACGGTCGTTCTTTCGACCGATGCCCCTCTCATGGGCTGGGGTGCCCACATGAGGAATCTGAGTCCATGGGTTCTGGACCCCCGAGGAATCCCAAGGAGCAGTCAGACTGGCACTGTCAACATTTGCTCCGCTTCTTCTGGGTCAAGTGGTTCAATTCTAGATGGGCAATACCACAACCAGGTACCATCTCAACAAGCAGGGCGGCACACACTCCTGGCTGCTGTGCAGGGAAGTGCCCTGCATCTGGACCCTCGTGAGCCAACAGGGAAGATCTAGCCATCCGTGTGGTAGCCTCAAACCAAGTGGCGGGCGCTCTCAGCCATGTGGGCCCAGGAGTATTCTCTCCATCCAGAGGTAGTACTCAGCCTGTTCTCCCACTGGGGCAGACTTCAGGTGGATCTGTTCATCTCCAGGAAGAATGCTAAGCTGAGGCTGTTTCGTGCCCGCCCCCCTCAGCAGGGCTCGCTGCAGGGGGATGCCTTCTTGAGGCCATGGACCCCAGGCCCTTTCTCTGCCTTCCCTTGGTTCACAAGGTGATCCTCAAGGTCAGGAGGGACAAGGCACAGGTGATCCTGGTAGCCCCAGGCTGGCCCCACCAGTTCTGGTATCCAGATCTCCTCCGCCTCAGCCCCAGGCCTCCAAGGTGTCTTCCAGTATGCTGGACCTGTTATCAGTTAATCAGGGGAAGGTATTTAATCCAGACCTTCAATTCCTGCACCTGACAGTCTGGTTCCTGAGCGGCTAGAGTTCCAGGCTCTGTGTTTCTCTGAGGATGTACTCACAGTAGTGGAAGCATCCAAAAAAGGAGTGGACCAGGAGGTGCTATGCCTTCAAGTGGAAAAGATTTTCCATTTGGTGTCGGAGCAAGGGCTTTGACCTTTTGTCCTGTCCAGTGGCTAGTATCCTCGACTACCTTTAGTCCTTGTCCAAAGGCGATCTTCAGTCCACGACCCTTAAGGTGCACTTGGCAGCCATCTCTGCTTACCATATGTGGGCCAATCAGTGGATGGCACAGGAGAAGGTGGTCTGGCATGTCTTTAAAGGCCTCAACCACATATGGAATCTACTGCTGGTGCTGGCAAAGCTAATGAGCAAGCCATTTGAACCAGTGCACAGGTGAGATGTCACATTTGTCGTGGAAGACCACCTTCTTGGTGGCTATCACGTCAGCCAGAAGGACGGGGGAACTACAGGTGCTCTCTGTAGAGTCTCTCTATCTGGTCTTCCACAGGGACAAGGTAGTCCTGCGCCGCCACCCAAAGTTCCTTCTGAAGGTGGTGTCGGAGTTTCACCTCAACCAGGTGTCAACTCTGCCTGTGTTCTACCCGAACTACACCTCTGAGGCAGAGTACAGGCTCCATACTCTGGTCCTGAGATGAGCGCTGTCTTATAATAAAGAGCCAATGGCTAAAGTTCGGGGAGAGGTTCGCCGCTGTTTGTCACCTGTGCTGAAACCGCACCTGGCAGACCTGCAGCAGAACTGACTATTGGCAGATGGATTACATCCTGCATTGTTCTCTGCTACCGGTTGGCGGGCAAGGAACCTCCCATAGGGATAATAACTCATTTCACCCATCGTACTGCTGCATCGGTGGCTGCTTCCAGGGACATCCCTATCCAGGAAATCTGCAGGGCTGCTACCTGGAAGATAGTAAACACCTTCATTACCCACTACCACATCGACCTAGAGTCACGCCGGGATGCTGGTTTTGGGGTCGCAGTTCTCCAATCTCTGTTCCCCAATTAAGTATAGAGGGGGTGTGTGCCTTGCCACCCTCCTCCTGGAGAACTGCTTGGAGTCTGCCAAACAGTGTAGATAGAACAACATATCCGTGATCCTAGAAAAACAGGTTACTCACCTGTAACAGTAGATCTTCTGCGGAATGGTCTCTTGCAGTAGGTTATTACTCTTGGGAGTTCCACCAGGTGACGCTATCACATGGCAGCTTTCTTCCATCAGTCCTTTTCAGGGACCACCCACATGACATCACTTCCTCAGCCTAAGTATAAGTGTGGGCAGTCCTAGGTAACCACTGTTAATTTTCCTGCTGACTTCGGCCCACACAGCAGCTAGCTCACTCTTCTGTGTTGCAGTCTTCGAGAACTTGAGTCCACTTACTGCACCTTGCGGGCCTGTGAACCACTCATGGCAACCCCGCTGACTCCTCTTTCTCTTACGGGCCTGTGGACCACTCACAGCAACCCCACTTCTCTCTCATCCGGCACTCTTCCTGGGTCTTGGGGCTCCCATGGGGTCCTGACCTCCGGTGAAATACCCAACAGTGATGAATGGCGAAGATGCACAGAAAGATCATAATTACGGTAGGTACGTAATTTTCATTTACCTGGGATCGCTCACACTTATACTGAGGCTGAGCAAGTGATGTTGTTTGGGTGGTCCCTGAAGAGGACTGCTGGAAGAAAGCTGCCATGTGATAGCGCCACCTGGTGGAACTCCCAAGAGTAATAACCTACTGCAACAGACATTCCTGGAAGATCTACTGGTATGGTAAGTTCTTACGTAACCGCTCTTTCTAGGAGTGGTATATGTTGTTCATCCACACTAACCTACCCGACCTCCCCAGTTTCGATGCACAACCTATGCTTCCAGCAGGCAAGATCTGGCGTCAAGGGGCGGAGCAGAGGCATGTACTACCCGGGTGGGTGGGAGGAGCCAGCTTAAAGACCTTCCGGCAAGATTCTTAAAAGGAAAGGACATACCAAACAGTGTAGATGAACAACATATACCACTCTTAGAACTACTGTTACAGGTGAGTAACCTGTTTTTTTTAGTTGCTATTACCTCTGCTCGAATAATTTCTGAGCTTCAGGCCCTGATGTGTAAGGAGCCTTATTTGATTTTCCACAAGGACCGGGTGGCCTTGAGGACTGGTCCTTAGTTTTTGCCGAAGGTGATATGAGTCGACCCTTAATCAAGACATTCACTTTCCCGTTTATTATCCTGATTTCTCTAACTGAGGTGAGGCTCTTCTCCACACATTGGATGTTCATTGCATTTTGCGATCCTACCTCTCTAGGACAAGAAAGTTTCAAAAGTCAAATCGTTTTTTTTTTTGTTGTTGTTGTTGTTGTTTCCTTTGCCCCCAGGATCAGGTGAGCACCTGTGTCCAAACACACCCTTTCAAAGTGGCTGGTCAACTGTATTACTTTGTTACCAGAAGTATGATAAACCCTTGCTGGGCCCGGTGAAGGGTCACTCTACGAGGGGAGTAGTGGCGTCTTTTGCTGTCCTTCATAATGTGTCTACAGCGGACATCTGTGCAGCAGCCACATGGAACTCTGTCCATACATTTGTAAGACACTACAGCTTGGACATTGCCTCCAGACGCAGAGCAGGCTTCAGCCTCACGGTTCTGCAGAGACTTCTCTCTTGAGCAGTTGGCTCTCGTATGTTTCCTCCTCTCAATTCCTATCTGGGTCTCCTTTACTGCTTGGGGCTTAGTCCTTATTGTGTTACATGCTGTAAGAGCTGACTCTCTAAGATAGTACAGTTATGTAAGAGCTTACTGTAAAAATAGTATGTAGACTGAAGCTCTTGCAGTAGGTATGGCTTCCCGCCCACCTTCCCCCAAAGGGACTCTCTACTGCACATGGCTTTCATTGGCAACGTTCCGGTTGCCTTCTGTGGTAGTTGCCCTTGTTCTCTCTTACTGTTCACCTTCCATCATCAGTGCTGGAGTCTCCGGTGGGAGAACTGAGGGACACCGGATACCGCCCACCCTTTATACCATACGTAACATTGGGGATGAGCTGACGTGGGGAGGGCATTCCCCGCCAAGGACTGCTAGTTAGTTTTCCGTGGGATCCTGCCGGCTACAGTCCTTATTGTGTTACCTGCTGCAAGAGCTTCTCTTGAAGATCTACTGTTATGGTAAGTTCTTACGTAACTATACTTTTTTGGCCTCACCAGTTGTGGAAGTTGGGTAGAAGTAGGACCCCACGGAGAAGGTGTTGCATCTCATTTGGGCTATCCTGGGTAAATAAATGGATCAAATCAGTAGAGCTGCTCAGTTACTGAATTACTGTTCAGTCAGACTGTCAGAGGGAGCTAAATAACCTTGTAAAACTTGCTCATCTTGTTTCCTGTCCAGCATGTTCAGCTCCCAAGTCCACAGGCGTTTTGCATCCTTTGGCTGATTAGTTTTTTCTTTATATTAAATTTTGTATGGGTGGCCTCAAACTGCATTTCAAAGAATACTGCTTGTTTGTGCCAGTTGATGTATATTAAATGTATAAATGTTTCAAGCAGGTTTTCCTGTCTCTCTTTAGCACATTCGTGTTGGCTGGGAGCAGCTTCTTACCACGATTGCGAGAACCATCAATGAAGTAGAGAACCAAATTCTCACCCGCGATGCCAAGGGTATAAGCCAAGAGCAGTTGCATGAGTTCCGGACGTCCTTCAATCACTTCGATAAGGTAATTGCGAGCAGTGCTGACTCCTTTTTTTTTTTTCTGTTGGTGCTTGTGTGTGTGTGTGCCTGCCTGCCTGCTCAGTGAATAGCCTGAGATGTGTGCAGAACACTACTGACTGCTGGCTGTACAGCAGCTGTTCCCTGTCAGTATGGGTGGAAGGTTGACCCACTCTCTGAGCTGAGATTTAGGGTAAACTAAAAGTGAAGAACATTGTGACCGGCTCAGTGTACATTTTGTATGAGTCCATATTATTTGAACCTTAATATGAAAGCAGCAGTGTAGCTGTTTTCTTAAAGGGGGGGGTGTGCATTGCAGCAGCCTCAATTTATGTTTGCATACCCCCTGTTCTCTTTCTGTATGTGTCTCTCTCTCTCTCTTGTTTTTTGTTTCCTGTCTGTCTGGTGTTTAAATCCTTCTCTATATGTAACTCCCGTATTGTGCCATTGTAGGATCTCTAACCCGTGACATCATTGGGTGCAGTCAGTCTGTGGCATCAGACACAACTCCTACTGGCAGTGGCTGCTACATTGAAGGAAATGGAGCAGGTCCTTGCTGTGCTCAATGGTTATCAAAGAAGTAACTAGTAGTAAGTTACGTATAGTGAAGGAGATACAGAAGAGCCAGAGCGCATTTACATTAGACATCCTGTGCATGAAGTTTCAAGAAGAAGCATGACATCTAGCATCGTTACAGCAGGTTGTGCATTTAATACACTTCAGACAGAATTGTGAAATGCCATTGTAACCAGATCTCAGTCATATGGCAGACATACGTAAAGTACAGTGAGCGACAAGCTGTTGCAGGATTAAGAACAGAGTATAAAAGCAGAGGTCACAGTTACAGCAACTACTGACTGAGATGGTTAACAGTTATGCAAGTTGCAGCTTCTGCAGCAGGAGTCCGTGACTGCTTGCAACTGATATCACTGCTTAGAATAACTAATGGCACACTGGAGGGAGCTACATAGAGGGCTGGTTGCAGAGACCAGGATGACTGAAAACAAAAAACCCTACACAGAAAGAGAACAAGGGTAGCTAAGCAGATAAACACTGGGAGTGCTGCAGTGCTTCTCCATCCACTTTAAAGAGGACAGGAAATCATTTTCTAACTGGCAGCTGTGTATAAAGTTCTTATGCTCAGAAATTATATACATTCCCATAAGTTATCTATATTTAACTGTACCTGTATAAACAAACATTTGTCAATGCCGAATGTTGTCGCACTGGCATTGACAGTGGCGGTGGTGAAGAAGCATAGTGCTGTGAGTTTAATGTGTCCCAAAAGGTGATTTTGCACAGCGAGTACGCCACTGTGTGGCAGAGTTGTGGAAACGCGTTTGGGCAGGCTGTGGAAAATTGCAGCTGGACTGTTTATAATGAGGTGTGCACAAATGCCAGTGGTGAAAATCTGGCATGAAAATGTTGCAGATTGACGAAGTTACAAGGGTGCGTGGAAACTGCACAATGCACGCTTGCAACACAGTCATTGTCTGGACTTTCGCCACCAAATTTTCAACATAGGCATTTTAGGACCTCTGCTGATGTATAGTTTCACCATCATTTCATCAGTGTCCTGAAAAGTGATTTTGCACAGTGACCATGCAATTCTGCACTGGACGTGCAAAAACACATTTCAGCCAGCTGTACTGTTCATAAGGAAGTATGGAAAAATGGCAGTGATGAACAGCTGGAGTGAAAGTATTATAAATTCACAAAGTCACGAGTGTGCGTGCAAACTGCGCAACACGCGCTCATAAAACACTCATTTTATTGACTTTCATCCCTAAATTTTCAACATAGGCATTTTAGGACATCTGCTAATGAACAGTGTCACTGCCATTTTCATAATGTGTCTCAAACATGGGCTTTCCACAGCGACCGCGCTATTCTGCGCCGGAACTGCAAAACCAGATTTTGGTCAGGATGTGAAAAATGACAGCTGTAATGTTCATTAGGAGGTGTAGAACAATGGCACTGTTGAAAATGTGGGTGAATATGTTTCGCGAACTTATGGTAAAATAATTGCAAACTGCATTGCAACTGCGCTCGTAACAGTCATTTGTGGAGTATTGTCACCAAATTTTCAACACAGGCATTTTAGGACCCCTGCTCATGAACAGTGTCACTGACATTTTTGTAATGTGTCCCAAACAGTGATTTTGCTGGCGGCCGCGCACTGTTCGCGCGGAAGTCCGAAACACATTTATTGAGGATGTGAAAATGACAGCTATACGGTTCACAAGAAGGTGCTTGGTAAAATATCAATTTTGAGAATGTGCCGAGAAAATATTGCAATCGCTAACTTCGTCGCGTTGTCTGGGATTTGCTCATTGCGCTCGTAAAGTCTTTTTTTATTTTCCCACCAAACTTGCAACATAGACTTTTGAGAGCCCCACTCATGAACAGTGGCACTGTCATTCATTACTCTGTGTCGAAAGGTGATTCACGCGGTGACTGCGAAATCCCTTTGGGACGAATCACGCCATGACAGTGCAAGAACTCATGAGAAGGGGTCCCAAAAACCCCATGTTGAAAATTCGAGCCAAAAATTAAAAATTGCCCAAGATATGCATTAAAGTTGAAAAAACCCTATTCATTTCCATTATACAGCTTACCGGCATTTCTTCAGTTCACGGTCAGCTTTGAAGAGTGTAGACGTGTTCCCGGTCCACCAAAGATCGTCCGCCAGACTCCGCGGGTAAGTATGGGGTGAGGAGGCAGGGTGCACAGAGGGTGGTAGGGGAGGGGCATCGAGACTGCGAGGACAGTTTTCATTTTACAGGGGAAAAACATTGCAGGACAGTTTTGTTTTGCAGAGTTTGTACGCTGGGGTGGCGTGCCACCTAACTGTTTTAGAGGGTCTATAGCCGATGGGGATTAGGCACCTCTTGACACACAACATTGGGGGATGAGGAAGTAATGCTGGCGGGGATTGGGCACCCAGTCGGCACACAAAAGCGAAGGCGAGCCAAAGTGATTGGGCACCCTCGGCATCCAACAATTTGGGGGGTTATGCTGACGGGGAGTGGGCGCACCCATCGGCACACAAGGAAAGTGGGGGGGAGGGTAACCGATAGGGGGATTGGGCACCCCCGAAGTCGGCAGTAGTTGAGCGGCCGCCTGCTCGTCGACCTTGCTCATAATGGCGGTGAGCACATAGGAAGGGTCCGCTGCATATGACGAGCATTGCTCGGATTGCAGTGGACCTTTTCGTAGATGTGCTCGCCACAGTATGTATGCATGATGTGGCGCCGGCATGCAGGCTGATTAGGGAATGAGGGACGCACCTACCGGTGCATGCCCTGCATTCGCCCAACAGCGACCCTGCCTCCAAAGCTGCACTGTCACACGATGTTGACTGTGCAAGCGCGCTAACATAAAAAGTGCTACGAACAATCATACTTTCCATTATTTTGTTTTCATGGGCAGCATTCTGTTATAGTTCTCTTCATGGAACCAGTGATTTAGAGTTTTAACTATGCCACAGTCTGTGCACAGAACTAAGCATAGTTCTGATAGGTCAACAGCTCATAATTAGCATTCTGTACACAAACTGTGACATAGTTAAAAAATCCAAATTACTAGTTCCATAACGAGAACTAGCAGAATGCTGCCCATTAAACAAAATGATGTAAAATACAGTTTTCCATGTCACTTTTTTATTCAGGTACAGTTAAATATGGGTAATTTAGGGGGATGCATACAATTTCTGATAAGAGGTTTATAAGCAGCTGCCAATGAGCATAAATTTTCTGTCCTCTTTAAACAAAACCTACTGACAGCTACTATTCAGACTTTCTTATATGATTTATTTAGTTTTCGTTTCTCTTATTTTCATAATCTTGCTCCTTTGCCACACTTAATATGGCATTTATAAGCCAACTGGTGTGGTGTATGGCTTCCAGGACATCTGAATAGCACCTGTATTGGGGGGGGGGGTGCAGAATGAATGTCTATCAACGTGAGAGGACAATGATTCAAAGAAAGATGAAGCAGAGAGGGGATCGTACGAGTAACTGAATATAGAATGGGGAGGTTGTGTGGTGGATGTTCTGGGTGTGTGGGGGTGTTGGGTTGCGTTTTTGTTGCAGTGACATGTATGTGTGGGGGTGTTTTGAGTGTGTGGAGGGTGTTGTGTTTGTGTGTATATGAGGGGTGTTTTGTGTGGAGTGTGTGTGTGCGCATGTGTGCATGCATGCAAGGGGTGGTGTGTGTACGCGCGCATGCGTGGGGTTGTGGGTGTGTGCACATGGGGTGGTTGGTGTGCTTGGGGTGTGCGTGCGTGGGGTGGTGTGTGTGTTTGTGCGCGTGCACACTCGTTTAGGGTGGTATGTGTGCACGGGGTGGTGTGTGTGCACATGTGTGGGAGTGTGTGGGTTGGATTGTAGTGATGTTTTGAAGCGGGTAAGACCTTACTCAGATTTGTTTCCATGGCAAGTTGCACTTCTGCTTCATTGATTAATCAGTCAGAAAATGGCATCCTTGGATAAAGAGCAGTTTGGCTGTTCCAGTTATATAAAATGTTGATTTTTTTTATTTATTTTTATATGGCAGCTCCTGGTATATGTGGCCAGATCTCCCTCCACCTAGCGGCAGTCTCAGGTTGTCCCACAACACGGGACTCAAGATTGGTAGAGGTAACGGGGGAGGAGGAAAGCCCACCCGGTTCAAATCCCTCCTTATGGCGCACTGTTTATCCCATTAAGCCTAGTCCCTTACACTTTGAGCGGAGAGGCAGGCCAGGCAGCAACCAGCTTACCTACTGCTTCGGAGTTGGCCTGCACAACAGGACACTAGCTCCCCACCACACTATTGTGGCAGCTGGAACATTGGTATATTGTCACATGTCCTGTTGTATCCAATTCCCTTTCCCCAGGTATACCTGGAAATGGGTCTGTTTGGGAACTGTTCATTTGCCTGGTAAAAACAAACCCCCCAAAAAATGGGGGTGTTCCTTTGTAGTACGACATAGTGTTTTCCTGCTATCACAATTAGACTCGTCTTAGCATGCATTGCCTTGCTGAGGCGTTCGCACACACCTGTGATCTTGGGGAAAAGGGGGGAGGGCGCAAGCATTTCAAAATGGTTGTCTGTCCATGCTGATTATGTAGTAGAAGCATGTAAAACCATGAGGCTTGTTTAAACAATTCCCAGTTCTTTACCACCCCTTCATACCCGATTGTCTGAATACCCTGAACAGCTTTGGCACCCTGGTGTCTGGCCCTGAGAGACCCCACCTGGGGTAACTTACAGTGAGACCAGTCTGTGATCAGCTCCCTGCTGAGAGTCCCCAGGTATAACTGTGCTGGTTCCAGCGAGACTGGCGAGTTGACCTGAAGAGTTGGGTGGGCATGCATCATTATGTGATGGCCAGTCTGGTTCTTGGAGCACTGGTGTGGCTTCTGATCAGTGTTCAACATTAAGACAGAACATGTAAGAGAGAAGGGCAGAACTACAGCAGTGAACTTTGTTGTTGTACTGGTCCCGGAATTTCAAAATTTCAGCCCTTCACCATTGGGTAAACATCAGTGAAGGGAAGCTGAAACTGTGTACTCCAAATTGGGTGACTTGGGATTTCACCACTTTTTATTCAGTGCATCCCAAATTCTTAAAACACCAAGTGAGCTCAAATGAAACATGTATACAAGAGGTGTTTCACCAGTCACCTTGTTGTTTCTTCAGCTTGAAAAATCGAGCAAAATTGGCAAAAACATTGGTTGTGCAGTATATCATACTTTTTGTCCATGGAGTCTTGAGTGTTTATTCGCAAAACTTTGGAACACACAGAGTAATAAATACTGATTGACTGGATTACAAGGATGCCATTTTATCCTTCCCTTTTAATTGAGTTACTGTGAAACTAGAAATTTTCACTGTCAAATCATTTTCACTGAACCACTGATTTGTGCTGAAATTAGTTTTGCACTATGTAGCCCTATTAACACTTTTTCCATTAAAGTGAATGTCATGCTAATGACTTAGTGCTAACTTTACACTGTCATGGTTGAATTTGACTTTACAATAAAGTTACTTTGCTAGAAAATAACTAGTTCTAGGAGCGTGGATATGTTGTTAATCCACACTATCTGGCATTGTCCCTTTCCCTTTAAATCTTACCGGAAGTCTTCAAGCTGGCTCCTCCCACCCCCACCCCGGGTGGTAAATACTCGGCTCCGCCCCATGATGCCAGATCTTCCTTTCTGCTGGAAGATGCAGGTTCCCTCGTGCTACTTTGCAGCGATAAGAGGCCCTGGAGTCAAATCGACGGTTTTCGCCGCATCTACTCACCTTAAAACTCGTAAGAGTGTACAACTCAGATCCGAACGTTTCGGATATGGATGACAAGTCGTCCCCCGGGTTTCACCGGTGTCCTTGTGGACAAAAAATGTTGCGCACCGACCCCCACCTCTCATGCATATACTTCCTCTGTGCCGTGCATGATACCTCGGCATGCACTATTTGCTCTGCCTTCCATCCCACCGTTCTGGAGGACCATAAGGCACACCTGAAGCTGGGGAGACCGGGCTCGCAGTCCACGGTGAAGTGAAGGGAGGCCAGGTGGGGTTTCCACGGCTGCGAGATCCACCGAGCAGCTCGAACAAATGGCGGCCTTCGAGGAAGAAACTGCCCAAGCTTTGGCCAACCGAAGCTTCTTCGTGCCGCTCAACTTTGGCTCCACCTTCACGGGATCCTTCCAGGAGTTGTGCCAGTCTCTCCCTACTAAGGGTGAGGCACCCTCGGGCTCACACTCTTCCCGATCCAGGAAAAAGGATAAGGATCCAAAACAATCTTCTTGTAGCCGAAGAAGACGCTCCTGGGACTGAGAGCGGTCTGACTCTCAGGAGCAGGGGGTCTCGACTACGGTCGAGATCGCCTCCTCGGCTGCCGTTGTCGCCAACGCCTGTCGACGTGACTCTGGAGAGGACGCCTATTTTCCTTCCCTGACGAGGAGACCCGTCCTTCGGGTATCCCGATTGAGGGACAGGAACCGGAACCTCGGTTTTCTCCGAATCCGGCTTCCCCCGACCGACAGAGCCGATACCTTCGGTCTCTATCGAGGAGTAAGACCCCGACGGTCGAAAGGCCACAAACACTCCCGAAAGAGGCGCCGCCACCTCTCCTCATCCTCCTCGGACGAGGAGAGGCTTAGACGGAAGCTTCGTTGACGCTGCGAGGACCTTATGTGACAGCAACTTCTGTTGACAGGTCAGAAGCCGGCTGCCCTGGCAGTACCAGCCATTACTTGGCCTCAGCCTCTTCGGCCGACACAGACTCCCTCGGTTCCGAGGACTCCGGTTCCCTCTTCAGCGGGCCCGGTGCGCCTTTCGGTTTGGCCTGTTACAAGCTCCCCACCAATTTTGGTGGAACCACCACCAAAACAGCCTCAGGGAGGGGTTCCCTCTAAGGAGGACCGACAGTCTTCGGGCCTGCCCCACAGGCTGTCCCATCATGGTCACTCCTGATCACCCTAGGCGCATTGAGGGGATTTAGGTGGGAGGTCTTTGTATCAGGACTCCTCGGAGTCGGATGATACCGGCCTTCATTCTCATGATGAGCTGTCTGTGTCAGGCATGGAAGAAGGGCCTTCTTCCTTCCAGGACATCCTTCGACTCATTTCAGAGTCCACGGGCATGCCTTTGCAGCCTATTCAGAAGAAGGCAGAATATCCTTTCACGGATATTCTCAAGAGGGGGGATACCCTGACTGAGGCCTTCCCAGTGGCCAAAGCCATAGTTGGCCCGGCTCTGGAACTTTGGCAGCGTCCAGCCTCCTGCCCGGCTCCCTCTGCCCGCATGGCCCGCAAGTACACGGTGCCTGTGGGGTCCTTGGCGGGCTTTACTGAGCACCCCTCGGTGGAAAGCCTTGTGACTGCCTCAGTATTCAGGCAAATGGGCAGCTCTATGGATACTGACTGCCCTCCGGACAAGGAGTCCAAACTTATGGACCACTCTGCCTGGAAGATGTACGCGGCATCATCCTTAGGCCTTCGTCAGGCTAGCTCAGCAGTGATCATGGCTCACTTCTGTCATGCCCTTTTGGGGTCATTGTACGAAGTTGTTCCTCATCTCCCAGCAGACATGCAGACCACGGTCAAGTAGGTCTGGGACCAGGGCTGGGCTGTTGCTAAACAGCTCTGGACATTGGTGATTCCTGTGCCCGTTCACTAGCTGCAGCGGAAGCCTCTCACAGCAGGGCTTGGCTGAGGTTATCCTCCTTTCCTGCGGATACTCAGCACAAGCTAGCTGACGTGCCCTTCCTTGGCACCAACCTCTTTGGTCCAGGAGTGGCGGGTCATCTACAGTGCATTGAGCAGTCTAATGCCACATTAGATGCCACCTCTGCTAAGGGTTCTTCGGGCAAGAACCAGCAGAAGCGCAAGAAGCCTTTTCGGCATTCTTCCCCTGCGGTCAGACAGCCCTCCTTCCAGGGAGGTCAGCAACAGCAGCAGGCTCAAGCCTGGCACTCTAGACCCAAGCAAGGTCCCCAACAGCCCCGCAAAGGAGGCCGAGGTGCTGGTCCAGGTGCCGCCTCCTCCTCCTCCAAGCCTGCACAGTGACGGGTCAGGGGTGGCCTCCCCTGTACCCGTCACGCCAGTTCTGGGTCTTCCCGTGGGGAGCCGGCTCCGCCACTTCCTTTCTGCCTGGTCCGGTATCACTTCGGACAGGTGGGTTCTGGAAGTGGTCGGGCAGGGACTGCCCCTAGAGTTAGAGCAGTACCCTCCCAACCGAGCCCATGCCCCACGGGAGGAAAGGATCTGTCGGCCCTCCCGGACGACATTGCGTAGCTCCGCCTCAAGGAGGCGGTTGCTGCAGTGCGGGATCCTCCTTCAGACCCAGGCTTCGTCTCCAGGTATTTCCTGGTGCCCAAGCGGACGGGGGGTTGGCACCCCATCCTAGATCTCCACGACCTGAATCGGTATCTCAGGTCTCGCACCTTCCGGATGGTAACTCTGAACCAGATCATACCATCCCTGGAGCGAAACATGTGGTTCTGTACCATGGATCTTCAGGACGCATTCTGCCACATCCCAATTCGTCCGTCCCATCAACGGTTCCTCCGCCGGGGTCAAAGGGACCCTATACGAGTTCAGAGCCATGCCATTCGGCCTGTCATTGGCCCCAGGGGTCTTCACCAAATGTATCGCAGTGGTGGCAGCCCATCTACGGCGTCAAGGGGTTAGCATTTACCCCATCTAGATGACTGGCTCCTGGCAGGTTCCTCCCTTCAGGAGGTGGAAAGGTCCAGGCACCTGACCCTCCGAACCTGCTCCCACTTGGGCCTTCTGATCAACGAGGCCAAGTCGGAACTCGTGCCTTCTCAGGTGATGGGCTTCATTGGGGCAGAGCTCGGCTCTTGTCAAGCCAGAGCTTGGCTCCCGGCAGACAGGGCAGAGGTTTTTTCCTCCTTTGCCCAATCATTTCTGGTTGGGCACTTGCGTCCTGCCCGGGACTTCCTGCGCCTCCTGGGTTACATGGCGGCGTGCACTTCAGTGGCCCTCTGGGCCAGACTGCACATGTGCCCCCTTCAATGGGAGCTGGCCGCCCAGTGGTCTCAGCGTCAGGGTCTCTTCGACCAGCTGATCACAGTCACCCGGAGGATGTGGGACGCTCTCCAGTGGTGGACCGTCCCGAGTCATTTGCAAGAAGGAGTCCTGTTTGTCCGCCCCGAGCCGACGGTCGTCCTTACAACCGACGCCTCTCTCATGGGCTGGGGAGCCCACATGGGGGACCACAGAGCTCACGGGTTCTGGACCCCCGAGGAGTCCCGATGCGACATCAACCTGTTGGAGCTCAGAGCAGTCAGACTGGCACTGTCAGCTTTCGCTCCTCAGCTCTGGGGTCAAGTGGTTCAAGTCCAGACGGACAATACCACGACCATGTACTACCTCAGCAGGCAGGGCGGCACGCACTCCCGTCTGTTGTGCAAGGAGGCGCTCTGGATCTGGACCTTCGTCAGCTGGCTGGAGGCAGATCTCCTAGTCATCCATGTGGCAGGAGTCGCGAACCAACTGGCGGATGCTCTCAGCCGCATAGGCCAGACATCCCACAAGTAGTCTCTCCATCCAGAGGTAGCTTTCGACCTGTTCTCCCATTGGGGCAAACCATTGGTGGACCTGTTTGCCTCCAGGGAGAACACCAAGCTGAGGTTGTACCATGCCCGCCCCCCCCCCAGTGGGGTTCACTGCAGGGGGATGCCTTCTCGAGGCCATGGACCCCAGGCCTCTTCTGCGCCTTCCCTCCGTTTCCCTTGATCTACAAGGTGTTACTCAAGGTGAGGAGTGACAAGGCGAAGGTGATTCTAGTAGCCCCAGATTGGCCACGCCAGTTCTGGTATCCAGATGTCCTCAGCCTCAGCTGCAGGGCCCCGGAGCGGCTTTGTACACGCCCGGACCTGATATCGCTGAACCAGGGGAAGGTCTTCCACTCGGACCTGCAATTCCTGCACCTCACAGCCTGGTTCCTGAGCGGCTAGGGTTCCAGGCTTTAGGTCTTTCTGAAGATGTCTACACCGTGGTGGAAGCATCTCGAAAAGAATCGACCAGGAAATGTTATGCCTTCAAATGGAAAAGATTTTCCATTTGGTGTTGGGGAAAGAGCCTGGACTCCTTACCCTGCTCTGTGGCTAACATTCTAGACTACCTTTGGTCTCTCTCCAAAGGGGGTCTTCGATCATCGACACTTAGGGTGCACCTGGCAGCCATCTCTGCTTACCGGGCGCGGGCCGGTCAGCCGACATCGGCACAGGAGACGGTGATCGGGCACTTTTTCAAGGGCCTGGATCACATATGCCCTCCGGTGCGTGAACCTCCACCTCTGTGGGATCTCTTGCTGGTTTTGGCAAAGCTCATAGGCAAGCCATTCGAACCCATGCACAAGTGTGAGCTCTCGCACTTGTGGAAGATGGCCTTCCTGGTGGCCATCCGTCAGCCAGGGAGGACAGGGGCTCCAGGCGCTTTTGGTGGGACTCCCTTATCTGGTCTTTCACAGGGACAAGTTGTCCTGGCTTCCACCGAAATTCCTTCCGAAGGTGGTGTCAGAGTTTCACCTCAACCAGGTGTTGACTGTGCCGGTATATTACCCTAACTACACCTCGGATGCCGAGTACAGGCTCCATACTCTGAACCTCAGGTGTGCTCTCTCCTACTATAAGGAGAGGACGGCGGAAATTCCGGGAGAGGTTCACCAACTGTTTTTCACTTTGTAACCAACGCTGAAGCCTCTTCTGGCAGACTGCAGCCAAACGGACCATTGCAAGGTGGATTACATCATGCATAGGTCTGTGCTATGAGCTGGCGGGCAAGGAGCCTCCCAGAGGGATAAGAGCTCATTCTACCCGCTGTACTGCTGATTCGGTGGCTGCTTCCAGGGACATCCCTATCCAGGAAATCTGTCTGGCTGCTACCTGGAAGTCAGCTAACACTTTTATTACCCATTACCACATCGACCTTGAGTCACGACTTGATGCTGGTTTTGGGGCCTCGGTTCTCCAATCTCTTTTTCCTAAGTAGGGGGTGTGCACCTTGCCTCCCTCCTCCCGGAGAACTGCTAGGAGCCTGCCAGACAGTGTGGATGAACAACTTATCCACACTCCTAGAAGAACAGGTTACTCACCTGTAACAGTAGTTCTAGGAGTGGTATATGTTGTTCATCCACACGCACCCACCCGGCCTCCCCGGCTCTAGGCGCACAACCTGGCTTCCAGCAGGCTAGATCTGGTGTCATGGGGCAGAGCCGAGGTATTTACAACCCCGGTAGGTGGGAGGAGCCAGCTTGAAGACTTCTGTCAAGATTTAAAGGGGAAAGGGACAATGCCAGACAGTGCGGATGAACAACATATACCACTCCTAGAACTACTGTTACAGGTGAGTAACATGTTCTTTTACACTACTTGGAGCTAGTTGCTTTTTCAGGCCAATTTAGAGTTGTGCTAACTGACTGTTTTAAAGTACTGTAAGGTCACTGGTCATGCACACAGATAAAATGAAAGTTGCCTGCCTGGTGCTTCAATTATTACACAGAGACGTGGTACTCATCTTAGTCTGCTTGAACAATTAATATTTTCATGGTTGAACATGGCCAGGGACAGAAAAACGCCACTGTTATGTTCGGCACCAATGTGCATCTGTGACCACTGCTAGTAGGTGGTTTAGTCTTCATAGTAGTTTCCTGTTGTATGTGAGTCTGTGTGTGATTTTTGTTGTTGTTTTGCATCATATGTGTAATGTAATTTTTCCTCACATCTTCTGCATGTGTTACTGCCTGTGCCATGCATGCTGTGTTGTCACCATGACTGCCATCCTGTTCCTGCCCAACCGTGCCACCCTGCATGCGTCTCCCGATTGTGCCTCCACCACAGGACCACAGTGGCAAACTCGGAACAGAGGAATTCAAAGCCTGCCTTATCAGCTTGGGACATGATGTTGAAACTGAGAACAAGGTATCAAAGATTATACTGTGTAAAGCAGAACTGACAATAACCATTCTCTTTCCCTCTTTTTTTCTCTTTCATGTTCGTACTGTAACCCTCCTTCATTTTCCATTCTGTTACCTTTCATAACATCGGGACCACCGATCCATCTCCCTTCTCTTTACTACAACATATGTCTTTCCAACTCCATCACTTTTCTTCTTTTTCATCATCTTGGGGTCTTTGCTCTCCTTCTTTCTGTCTGCACCTCGGAGCAGAAGCGAACGGGAATTATGGATGCTGATGACTTCCGGGCTCTCCTTATCTCTACAGGATACAGTCTGGTATGAGTGCTTGCTTTCCCCCTTTTATTTTCCTGTTTTACTGTTTTTTTTTTAAGGCCATACTGTCCCAGCTGTCTTAGTCCTGTAATGCCCCACTTGGGGCTTACATAGCAGGCTGTTGTTCAGCATGTAGTACACGTTCTGTCAGTTGCTGCAGTAGCTGGGGACTGTGCTGTGATTGGCGAACCCACTTCAGGTTAAATGGACACCATCAACATCCTTAAGGCGTCTTAAGTGTCTCTCATTAAAAACCATTATGATTGATCACATAATCAGGACTCCAGATAAGGTGAGTACCGATCTATTTTACTCACCTCATTTTAGGAAATACTCTTCAGAAATGTTTTTTAAGGAGTAGCAGTACTTACCCAGCATCTGTAAATGCTATACACGCCATAGAATGATGATTCATAACATAACTGGTGATTCAAAAGGAGCAGTTTTTTTCCAGATTTACGACACTTGTACACATCCCCATTTTGTTTTACTCACTATATTTTAAACTGGGGAGTAACTTACTCCTACCTGCCAACGTTAGCTGGAGCATTGTTGGCACCTGATCAGTTCTTATCTAGCAAAAAAACTACACTGCTTTTAAAAATGTACTCCTTACTCACGTTTGTACACATCTGAATTTGGTTTTACTCGCCTCACTTTCAAAATGAGTAAAGTACTCATCCCAAAAAATTTTATCTGGAGCCCTGCACATAATGTAGAGATTGCTGCTGTAGCTGGTAGTTTGATTCTGATTCTTTTATCCCTTTTTAAAGGTAAAAAACATACTGCCTACCATACTGATGTAACCATGCAAAAACATTTTTTTTTTTTTTTTTTTTTACAGCCCTTGATCAACTCCCATTGCATCTTTCCTGGACTTGGGAACAGCTCCAGCACTGTCTAACCATTCATGATGCAGTTTGTGTAGCGACTAATGCATCATGAGTTGCTTCATTGTTGGGGATGTTCCTCATGTTCAGTATGCAGTAAGAGTAGATCAAGGATTTGAAACAAAATAAGGCTGGGTGTAATTACACCATTAGCATGCGTTTCGTTTATTTTAAGAAAGGAAGCAAATGAGGCAACCAGCAACACCAGCTAATTTTAGAGATGGTAAGCAGTCATAGAATGTGGGATTTTAAATAGAAATAACATGATGCAAAAAGGGTTAATGGTGTCCTTTTAAAGAGCAAGTATCTCAAACTTAATTTATCCAGAGGTTTCAGATGACTAAAAGAGAGATTTCTTAAATGCCAGTTGTCTTATTGGCAACTTACTTATGAAGTGAATATTAAAAAAATAAATAAATAATTCAAGTGACAGGGGTTTGTGCCTGAGCCCAGGATGTCACTGCAGGGTTTGGGATGTGGCTACCCCTAGCCTTTTAGTGGTGGAGGGATGCACTGCTCACTCTCCCTGTCCCCGGTGTCCTGGAGGTGAAGTGCGAGCAGGGCACACAAACACTCAGATGGCGCTGCTCCCATGTTGACATCAGTATACATGTGAGGAGTGCCTTGCCGGCACCACAGGAGAGGGGCGAGGAGGAAATTAGCAGGAAAATGACCAGCTGTCCAGAGGCTGACTGCATTGGGTACTCCTGCTTTATGGCACCCTATGACCAACTGGGATTGCATACTAGGAGTGGGACCCAGCACCCCTGACCAACCTCTTCGTCTGGGTGAGGTTGGGTAGAGAGCATCATTGATTTTAAAGAACAATTCATGAATTATTCATAAATATTTTGCGTATTAAATGAGAATACAAATTTACAAAAGGATGAAACTTTACAAATGAAGGCATTTCACTCTTGAATCCAACCAAATGTAGTGGAAGTCTTTAACTATTACCGTAACCAAATAGTGCTACGAATGGCTTTAATGAAATAATCAAACTTGTGAATATTCGTAAATAACGTGCATACAGAATTTGAAAGTGCAAAAAACTTGTAGTACAGGTAATATTCCACATAATCTAAACATTGCAAAGCCTGTTGCAGAATCTAGCACTGGCAATATTAAAGCTATTTGGAAAAACTTGTGCCATGTAATGAAGTCCATAAAAGAAAGCTAAAAAAGATAGAAGATAACTGGCAGATCTTCCTGGACGTAAAGTCTCCACCACTAATTCACACTAGTGGGACTACGCCGGAGGCACTAGGACCCAGCGGGAGACAAAAAATCTTCAGGAGGTCAACACTGAGGTAGGATTGTGCGACACGGCGCGTCAAGGTTGGTCAGGTTTTATAGGTGTCTTGGCGTCGAGCCTCCAACCGACTTAGTTCCTTTTTTCCCCGCCATCGAGTGCGCTTGAGTGATGTTGCTCGCCTGCCGGGAGTCAAATCTTCACGTCTATATGACAGCATAGTCATTTAATATTTGATTAGTACATTTATTCATTTACTCATTTAAAAAAAATATTCGTTTAACGAAGAAAAGAAGTCGTCTTCAGCCCACATTCAACAGAGTCGACCGTGACACGGGCTGGTGACGGTAAGGAGACTTCGCTTAGAGCTGTTTTAGCAGCAGGGCTGGGTCCAGTTCACTGCCCTCTTCGGAGGGGGTAGGGGTCTGACCATGGGCAGTCGGGTGCTCGAGAGGAAGTGTGGTCCTCCCAGAAGCACAGAAGGAAGTGGGCCTGTTCCTGATAGAGGTTGAGAACCTGGCACCGCTTGGCCTAGAGCTGTTCTTCCTCCCACCGGTTAAAGAAGCGGTATTGCTCGAGGTCGCCCTCTTCTATATCTGCACGGAGATCGCCGGTAGTGGGGGACAGGAGGCCGTCTGGGTCACCAGCAGCTTCGGTGTCCCTTCCCACCCCCCTGGGGGATCTTCTTGTGAGCAGTTTCATCATCAGGCCACTTTTATGGACCAGTGGGTCTGGAGGTTGTCCTGACTGCCCTTGTCTGCGAACCCAACTCCCGGGCCTTCAGGCCTGGGGACTGTGGACCCGCGGGTGGAGTGATTGGGTCAGCCTGGTCGCGTGACACCTTGGTGCCATTGACACCACTCCTCGTACTCCCCCACCCCACCCCACAGGGCTGCGGTGCAGGGATCAGCACATGTACCGTCTTCTCCTTCTTATCATTCTTTCAGATCTCCAGCTTTGGGTGCCCTGCTGTCAAGTTTGGGGACCCCAGACGCTCGGCTGGCGCCGGTTGCAGCACTGCCCTCAGTTCCAGCCTTGGCGGTGCCGCTCCAGGTTCTGCCCCGTTGCCGTTGTCTGTGCCGCTGCAGGTGCTGGGGTTTTCAACTCTGATTCGGGGAGCACCTCCTCCTGCTCTTCTTCCTCCATTTGCTTTCTATACTATCCCTTCTGGGTTAGTAGGAGAATGTATTGAGTCTGATCCTGATCTACGATTAGGGGACGATCTGGAGGAGGATTCATCCTTTGGAGTGGAAAGTAAGCCCTCCACTTCAGCAGAGCCTTTGGTTGAGGACCTTTCTTTTAAGCCTGTTCTGAAGAATAAGAATGCCACCCTTTCTCTTCAGACTTAATAGGTGGATCCTGGTAAACTTTTGCACCTTCATTATCTACATGTTCCTGAAATTCCTGTGGAATTTACACCACCGGTGCAACCCTCTTTCGAGACTTTCACAAATTGTGTGGGACTGACCAGCGCTCATTCCTTCTGTTGCTAAATCCATAGACAGGAAATGCGCTCTCCCTAAGGATAGGCCAATCCTTTCCTCTCAAACCCTGTGGGCGACACAGTGGTCTTGGCAGAGAATGACAACTTTCCCCAAGAATCCATGGCCTGTCTAGTAAATAAAGAATCCCATAAAATGTACACTCTTTGGGAAGAGAGTGTTCACTGCTGCTACCCTAGGCATGCGTATTGATAGTTATCAGGGCTGTTTCTCGCAGTATGAGTATACCTTCTGGCATTTGCTCAAAGAAACTGGAGGCTCTTCTGGAGTCAGATGGTTCGGAGCTTCTTCAAACTATTGCAAGAGGCATAGAGTCCAACAGTCAGCAACTTAAAACTGCTATGGACACCTTTGACACTGCTTCTAAAGCAGCAGCGGCCAGGATATGCACCCAGCGTCACTTATGGCTAAGGACTTTGGGATTCACTAATGATGCTCGACAAAATCATGAATTTTCCATTTGATGGTGTTTATCTGTTTGGCCCACAGGTGGAGAAGGCAGTGGAGGCCACTCAGAAAACTTGGACTGCTATTAAGACAGCCAGACCGGCCCCTGCCTCCCCTCAGCGAGGCAGAAACCGCCGGCAGTTTCATAACCATCAGTCCTTTCATGGTAAAGGCCAAGGGGCTTTTAACAGGCACAGGCCCCTCAACCACAAAAGAAGTTGCAGCAGAAGGCATAGGGCCCAAAGACGCAGAGTGTCACCCTGTGAAGAACTGGCCCATGTTCCTCCTGAACTGCTTGAGGGGGACTCCTCTTCAGCAGTAGGGGGGGCGTCCGACTCAATTTTACAACCAGTGGAAATCCGTTACAATGGACAAATGGGTCCTCTGGATAATTTGAGAGAGATACTCTAAATTTTTCAGACATCTCTCTGGATCGTCCACCCAAACAGCCCAAACCGTCTACCCCTCAATCTGACCTCCTTGCTTCTGAGATTCAGGGCCTTCTGAACAAGACAGCAGAAGTGGTTCTGCAAGCAGAACGGGACACAGGTTTCTACTCCCACTACTTCTTAGTTCCAAAGAAACCCGCAGTATGTGCCCTATTCTAGACCCAAGGAAGTTAAACAAATTCCTGTTCAAAGAGAAATTCAAGATGATATCGCTAGGAACGCTCCTACCTCTGATTCATCAAAACGATTGGCTGGCATCTCTGGATATACAGGATGCCTACCGACACATCCCAGTGCACCCAAGCCACCACAAGTACCTACACTTTGTGGTTCTGGGCCAGCACTGTCAATTCAGAGTCCTGCCCTTTGGGCTGTCCTCAGCGCCACTAGTATTTACAAAGTGCTTTGCGGTACTCATGGCACATCTCAGAAAACTTGAAATTCAAGTGTTCCCGTACCTGGACAGTTACTAGTGAGCTCCTCCAGACAAGGGGCACAGGAAGCAGTTTCCACAGCTTCCAAGTTCCTTACATCCACGGGTGTTCTCCTGAACCTAGAAAAATCACAGCTTCAACCCTCCCAACAACTTCTCTTCATAGGAACTCTTCTGGACACCTCCAGGGCAAGAGCCTTCCTCCCAGAAGACAGGAGAAGCAACATTCTCCAGATGGCTCACTGCATCAGGGAAAACTCTGCTCGAGCTCTCTCGATACAGCAGATGCTAGGTCTCATGGCGTTGTCTTTGTTCATGGTCCCCGTCCCGCTTGCGCATGAGAACCACACAATGGATGCTCAGCACTCAAGTGGTCTCTGACCATGCAGGCGCAATCCTTCCACATCAACGTGATGGAACCTCTAATGAGGTCACTCACCTGGTGGACTCAAGAGGACAATCTTCTCCAAGGTTCTCCCTTTGCCCCACTGGAGACACAGATCACCATCACCATGGATGCATCTCTGACTGGTTGGGGAGCTCTCTGTAAGGATCTCTATACCCAGGGCTGTGGAGTCAGGAAGAGTCCCGGCTGCACATAAATGTCCTGGAGATGAGAGCTGTCCTGTACGCTGTCCGAGCCCTGAAGGATGTCCTCGGTTACAAGGTAATTCTCCTTCAGATGGACAACAAGGCAGTGATGTACTACATCAACAAACAGGGTGAAGCACACTCTTGCCCTCTGTGCAGGGAAGCCATGAGAAGCGTGGGAATGGTGTCTTGAGCACGAAGCCCTGGTCCAGGTGGTCTACCTACCAGGTATTCAGAATGATCTGGCACATCACCTCAGCAGAACGGAGGCAGATCCACATGAATGGTCTTTCATCTGAAACGTGTAATTGGTATTCGAAGAATGGGGCACTCTGAACCTGGACCTTTTTGCTTCCCCACTCAACGCAAAATTGCCTCTGTTCAGCCCCAGAAATCCAGAACCTGGCGTTTTCTGTCAGGTTGCATTCAGATTGTGGTGGACAAGATGCTTTCTATACGCATTTCTTTCTCTTCCCTTAATTCAGAGGATGCTGCTCCAGCTGGAGGCACGGGGGGGGGGCAGCATGATTCTCATCACCCCATACTGGCCTTGTCAGATATGGTTTCCATTAATCAAACAGATCTCCTGACCCAGGGTCCAGTGGTCCATTCCAACCTGCGGTCCCTTCATCTCTATGCCTGGTTCCTGAGGAGATGGAAGTGGGTAGGTTCAACGTCTCTTGGAAAATCGGACATCCTCCTAGCAGCGCGCAAACCATCCACTAGGAAGACCTACATGGCAAAGTGGAAACGATTTTCCATTTGGTGTGCAGAGTCCTCCCTAGACCCTTTCACTTGTTCACCAAACAAGATGTTAGAGCACCTTCTAGATCTGTTAAATGCAGGACTGCAATACTAGACGGTGAAGGTGCATCTTTGTGTGATTTTTGGCATATCCATAGTATGTCGGTGGCTCAGCTACCCTAGGTTGAGATTCCTTAAAGGTATCCTGCACACTAGACTACCAGTCAGAAGACCAGTAGCTGCTTGGGCTATCAACCCTGTGCTAGATATGCTCACTCACAAGCCATTTGAGCCTCTAGCGACCTGCGACTTGAAGTTTCTGACCTGGAAGGCTGCCCTCCTTGAGACCATTGCGTCCACTCGCAGGGTCTCTGAAGTACATGCCCTAGTCATAGACCACCCCCCACCCCCCGGTACACAGTATTTCACAAGGACAAGGTGGTTCTCAGAACTCGCCCTAAATTCCTTCCCAGTGTAGTCTCGGAATTACACCTGAACCAGCCCTTGGTCCTTCCGACCTACTTTGCAAACTTTCAGAATGAAGGGGAGCAAACCCTACATTCTTTGGGTGTAAAAAGGCGCTTGTGATTCTACACTGACAGAACAAGAGATTTGCATATCCAAGCAACTCTTTGTTTCATTCAGCATGGCCCAGCTGGGTCAGCCTGTTGACATCAGATGCATTTCAGCATGGCTGGTAGCGCTTCTCCACCATTGCTATTAAATGGCACAGGTCAAGCTGGAAGGCAGGGTGTACGCCCACTCTACCAGAGCAGTTGTGGCATCTCTGGCAGAGATTCGGAATGTATCCATTGCAGGCATCTGCACTGCGGCCACTTGGAGCCTTTGCACACTTTTGTGAAGCACTATGTCTTGGTTGTCCATGCCAGGCAGCATCCTTCTTTTGGCAGGACAATCCTTAATGGACTGGACTTCCATCATGAGTGAGCTCATCTCTGCTGCTGCCCTTCTCGGGAGATTTTAGCTCGGTACTTTCCCACTAGTGTGAATGAGTGGCGGAGACTTTATGTCCAGGAAGATATGAAAATTACTTGCCTACCGTAATTTTTGATCATCTTGGACGAAGTCTCCACCACTCATTCACATGCCCACCCACCATCCCCCAAGCTTACTCATCCTGTTTTTGGTCTTCACTATCTCATTGGCTAAGCTGTGAAGACATTGTTGTGTTGACCCTTCTTACATGGGTCATCGGTACTATCTTGTGTCCGAGATGGGTTAGTTTTCTAGGTTAGTTTACGCTGCACCTCCTTGGTAAAAAAAAAAAAAAAAAGTAGTACTGAAGTGGTTGATGGGTCGACGCCGAGATAGCCTATATGGAGTGAGCCAGCCTCGCAGCGACGCAGATGTGTGGTCCTACCTCGGCGCTGGCCTTCCTGAAGAGTTTTGGCTGGATCCTATCGCCTCTGGCGTAGTCCTACTAGTGTGAATGAGTGGTTGGAGACTTCATCCAAGAAGATCAAGAATTACGGTAAGTACGTAATTTTCATTTCATGTGATCTGGCCAGTCCAAATTCCTGTGCACACTGCGCCAGTCTGTTTCAGTTCAGGAACTGGAGATGCATGAGAAGAAAGGGGAAGGGGAAAAAGAAAAGAAAAATAGGTAGGTGAGGAGGAATCGATGGGGGAGCAGTAAAGGAAGCCACAGATCTTACTTCAAGAAACAGCTCTTGCAGCAGGCTGCACCATTAGGACTGAAGCCGGCAGGACCCCACGGAAAATTTCTAGCTAGCTACATACAGTGGGGGCCCTCTCCCAACGTCCAGTACATCATAAAAGGGGCAATCCCCAGCATTCAGTCACTTCACTACCAGTCTAGCATTGCTTGTAAAGCGCTTTGGATGTATGACAAGCGCTATATAAATGCTGATTCTTCTTCTTCTTCATCCCTCCGTTCTTTTCCCACTGTCGACTCGCAGGCATCGGCTCCACAGATGGCTTCAGCTACTGAATGTCGCCATCACTTAAGTATCTTTATTTAATTTTTGAGAAGTTCGTTATTTTTTCTTTTCTGTATGTTGTCTTCCCCAACGTCATCCGTAGAACGGCACTCATCTAAGTGTACCTGTGACAAACAAATTCCTTTAAAGGCCAGCCACTTGGCCTGTGTGCAGTACCTGGGCCCAGAGCACAACACTTGAAGCCTGTCCTAGCTGCCAAAATTTTAATAGCAGAATGAGGATCCACCACCAAAAAGTTTTGGAAACCTTCCTATTAGAACAAAGATTAGCAATACAACAGAGTACCTTCCCCAGGGAAGGATCCGCATATAAATCGGGGAAGCATGAAGAAAAAAGGAGGGAAAAGGAGAAAGAGCGCTCCCCATCCAAGTCGCGGACATTGGACTGCAGGGGGCATTTAACTTGGCCAGCCGCTCCAACAGATCTCTGTCTCAGCCTGAGACTCAGAAGCCACCCTCCAAGGTCCAGATGTCAGGTGGTTCCGGCTCAAGAACCAATCTTCAACCCTTAATAGTCCAGTCTCGGGTTCACTTTACCAGCAGGCTAATGGTCTTCCACAGGCCGCCCAACCAAGGTGCCCTCCAAGTCTGCCTCTGTGACAGGCTCCGACTTCCTGGACCAGTGCCAGGGCTCCAGCCACTCTAGGTCAGCGTTTCAGCCCCCTCAGAAGCCTCATGTCCCTGGGGACACCCGTTAAACAGACCACAGAACAGACCTCTATTAAACGATCATCAGACCCTACTCTGTTTCAGACCAGACGTCGGCTAAATGGTTCAAGGACCAATGGCCTCCAGCTGAGGACCACACTCAACGATGGGACAACGTCATCTCCGCCATACCGGAAGTCAACACATCCTGATGGACGTACGGAGAGGACACAGATGTCGGGGTCAGACATCTCAGCGACTACCAGATGTCGGCTTGGTTAGCGGATGTAGACCTCTTCCAGGAGCAGACTACACCCAAAGACCAAACAATGGGTGCGTCGGACTACAGACCAATAGTTTCAGACGATCAGAGGTCCCAACCGACAACAGGTCAAACCTCAGGTCTGAGGATCTCTGAGGTGAAAGATCTTTTTGCTTATCAGTGGGAGATGATCTATTTTTATTTTATTTTTTGTTCTAGGATTACAAATACCTTTGAGCCAAGGCTCTTTTACAAAGGTTCCACGTCATGAGGCACAATTAGACTGAACATTACAGGCAAAAACAGTAAAATGGATGTACATACAAAATAGCATACGAGAAACATAAATTGATGCATCTTTAATGAAGAAAAGAAAAGTAATGAAAAGAGAAATAAGAGGGGGTGGGGCGGAGGAAGGGTGTGGGGGACAGCAAGGGAGATTTGGTCGGGTAGAGGGAAGAAAAGATAGGGTAGCAGAGGAGGAGAAGGAGGGGGATGCAGCCTTGGGGCATTATCAGAGAACACTAGAAGTGCAGGAGTTGGGCAAGGTGGAGTCAGCAAGTGCTAAGAGGCTGTGGCTGTCATAGATGGAAGGCAGAACAAGGGGAGCCACGGTGTAGGGATCTGTTCATAATCCAGGAGGCCGGACTGTGGTGATTTTGTTGTTAGACATTACAGTCACAGGTGCTGGAGGCAATGAGTGAGTGGCGGAGCCTGGTTTTGAAGGCACCGAGTGTGGGGGTGGTGGTGATATCACTAGAGAGTCCATTTAGCCAGCTAGCGGCCTGGTAAGCAAAAGCTCTCTAACCTTGGGATGTAGTCCCCACTAAGGCACCTCAGGCTGACCAACCTCCGCCACGGGCTTCCAGTCCTCTGCCGAGGGGAAAAAAGTCCAGTCAGGCCTTCTCCTAAAGACAAAAGCCCTACACCAAATAGAGGGCACTCGAAGGATAAAAAGCGGCTGAGGTCTCCTTCCAAGACCCCTTCCCCGCTCACCAAGTAAGTGTGTGTGTGTGTAAGAAAGAGAAGCACCATAGGTCGTCAGGCTCTCCCACCTCAGACGACTCTTATTCCTCTTCAAGCTCATCCTCTAGATCCGGCTCAACTTTTAGCATTCCCTCTCCAGATCCAAAGGATTTGCCATCACCTCCAGATGACCCTACTTTCGTGGATATAATATGCCATATCCAAGATAATATGGGGTGGGACACAGAGGACTTGGATCCAGAATGGCGCCGCATGGCAAAATACCTGCGCCAAAAAGATCCAAAACCAGTGGTGGTCCCACCACTGGTTGACACTTTTCAGGATGTGACTAAGGCTGCTTGGAAGCATCCCTGCACTTCTGCGGTCCCCAAAAAGGCTGATCGCCTATATCGGGCTCCAGTAGAAGACCCTTATCTGGGAGAACAACCAGTGACAGACTGTGGTCATCACTGCAACACATGACTGGTCCCAGAGGCCAAAGCACTTGAGCACTCAGCCTCCAGACTGAAAATCAAAACAGCCTGATTCCTTGGGATGGAAAATGTATGCGTCAGCTACATGTTCCATCCGCTCACTAAATGTTTTAACCCATGTGGTCCAGTTCCAGAACGCCCTGTGGGAACAAGGATTGGACTTGGTCAAAAATCTACCACATGGAGACCAAAAAGAAGAGCTGACCAAACTCTTGCAGACAGACTCCGATGTGGGCACACAGGTTCTCAGAGCAGCCTACGATTCTGCGGATTCTGCCACCCGAAGTGCAGCCACAAGTGTATGTCTCAGAAGACTCGTGGTTGAGGGTCTCTGGCTTCACACCAGAGGTCCAGAAGGACATCCTACACATCCCTTTCAAGGGCTCAGTCCTTTTCCGAAAGGATTATAACAGTTCAAGATGCTGGAAAGGCGGCTCATTCTGTGCAAGCAGTGTACAAACTGAAACAGAAACTATTTCGGAGACAGCAGGACCATTTTCATGGGAAACGGGGGCAGTAGTCTAGATTTGGACAGCGGCAGAGAGGTTGCTTTAACTGCAAAGGCCCCTCTCAAGCAACAGGAGATGTGGGAGCGAGGAATGCCAAAACCCCTCAAGCAAACCTACCCTTCCCCTCCACAGCCTAACTAGTTGCAGAGCCCTCCTCTCCCTCCGGCCCAGGGGAAAGAGGTGGTTGAGGGTCACTTCTCCAAACGCCTAGAAAGATGACAGCAAGTTACCTCTGACCAATGGGTTCTTCAGCTGATACAAAGAGGACACTATCGAGTTCACCCGGGCAACCACCATCCAGACCACCCCTCCTCTTACAGTATTCCAAACAACACGCCACACTGATACAAAAAGAGATCCAGGCCCTTCTAACGAAAGAGGCCATAGAGCGGGTCCCATGGGTTCAGAGAGAGAAGGGTACTATTCCCATTTTTTTCTTAATACCCAAAAAGACAGGGGACTTGTGCCTCATCCTAGACCTCTGCGATCTCAACACCTTTGTGGCATACAAACGCTTCAAGATGGTCACCTTGCCAGTATTGATCCCTATGCTGTGCCAGAATGCATGGCTCACATCGTTAGGCATGCAAGATGCCTATCTCCACATTCCAGTCGCAGAACACCACAGGAGGGTCCTGTGATTCAAATTCCCGGGGACAACACTTCCAGTTTCGGGCACTACCTTTTCGTCTGTCATCGGCACCAAGGGTTTTTATCAAATGCTTGGCAGTAGCTGCGGCCCTCAGGAGGATGAGCTGTTATGTTTTCCCTTATCTGGATGACTGGCTCCTCACTGCCTCATCCAGGACAGGATTAAATCGGGCACTACAAGACACCTTTTCCATATTCAACCTCATGTGTTGGGAAGTTAATGGAGGGATTTGACCGAGGTAGAAAGGTCAGTGAGGGATGCTGCAACAGAAGGTAAAGCCATCAAAAAATGGAGAGCAATGAGTACCAATGCCCGTAGTCTGGGTAACAAGCTTCCTGAATTAGTGGCCTTGATGGAGGAGGAACATCTGGATATCGTGGCAGTCACAGAAGCATGGTTCACACAAAACCATGACTGGGACGGAAACATACCAGCATAAATTATCTATAGGAGGGACAGGGAGGGTAAAAGAGGAGGAGGAGTAGCTCTTTACATAAGCGAAGGAATCAAAGCAACAGAACAGAAGGGTAAACAGGGAGGAGGAGAAGAAGCACTGTGGGTCAATTTGGAGACAGCAATGGCACCACAGTCTGCACAGGGGTTGTATACAGACCCCCGCCCCCGGGGGGAGGAAATGGACAAGGAAATGATAGAAAGTATACTGAGAATGGCAGAAAAAGGGGAGATATTGCTGATGGGTGATCTGAATATGCCAGATGTTAACTGGAGTGCAGTTGCAGCAGCCACTTGAAGAGTGGGGTTATTCTAGATGCCCTGCAGGCATGCCTTAGACAACTAGTATTGGAACCCACTTCGAGGAGCAATCTTAGACCTGGTTCTCTCAAATGGAGATGGAGAGGATCACAGATGTAGAAGTGGTAGCCATCTGGGAACTAGCCATCGAACAGTATGGTTCACAATAAACACAGCAATAGAATCAAGCCATACAAATGCAAAAGTACTGGACTTTAGGATGGCTGACTTTGCCAAAATGGGTGAGTGCCTAAGGAATGCACTAGCAAATGGGCAGGAAGGAGGGGTGGAAGAACAATGGGGAATAATAAAAACTGCCATCACAGAGGTAACAAGCCTTTGTGTGAAGCAAATAAACAAAACAAAACGATGTAAGAAACCACTATGGTTGTCAAAGGAAGTGGCAATGAAGGTTCAAGAGAAAAAGAAAGCGTTCAGGAAGTACAAGGAATCACAGAAGGAGCAGGACAGAGAACTGTATCAGTTAAAGCAAAAGGAAGCTGGGAAGGCAGTCAGAACAGCAAAGGCCCAAACCAAGGAAAAGATAGCCAACTCAGTTAAGAAGGGGGATAAAACCTTTTATAGGTACATCAGGGAGCAAAGGAAGACCAAGGGAGGGATAGTGAGGCTTAATAAAGGGAGGGAGGGTGGGCTGAGGGTGACTGTGAAAGGGCAGAAATACTAAACAAATATTTTTGCTTAGTATTTACAAATGAAGAGGGGGAGGTACCTAAAACAAGCAATAGAAACACTCTGGATAAAGAAGTTGATACCAGCCCATTTACAGAAGAAAGGGTTCTGAAAGAACTCTTAAAAATGAAGGTGGACAAAGCAATGGGGCCTGATGGGATTCATCCCAGAATTCTAAAAGAACTAAGGGTAGAACTAATGACACCACTGACTACCCTCTTTAACAAATCATGGGAGGATGGAGTGGTACCGAGGACTGGAGGAGGGCAGATGTGATTCCTTCACAAAAGTGGGAGCAAGGCAGAAGCAGGAAACTACAGACCTGTCAGTTTAACCTCAGTGGTAGGGAAAATGATAGAATCACTTCTGAAGGAAAGAACTGTCGAGTATCTAGAGGCCAGAGGGGCACAGGACCCAATGCAGCATGAAGGTCATGGCAAACGAATCTGATAGATTTCTTTGACTGGGTGACCAAAGCAGTAGAGCAGGGAGGGGCTGTGGTCATGCCTACCTAGACTTTAGCAAGGCATTTGACACAGTCCCACACAAAAGATTAATATACAAGTTAGCCAGCCTGGGAGTGGGTCCCAAGATGACAGCCTGGGTAAAGAATTGGCTGGAGAATAGGACACAGAGTAATAGTAAATGGAGTCCACTCTGAAGAAAGTGGGGTTACTAGTGGGGTACCGCAGGGTTCAGTATTAGGACCGGTCCTCTTCAGTGTCTTTATAAGCAACATTGCAGAGGGACTGGAAGGAAAAGTATGTCTCTTTGCAGATGAGACAAAGATCTGCAACAGAGTTGATGCACAAGATGGGATGGAAAGGATGAGAAGGGACTTGGCAAGGTTAGAGGAATGGTCAAATGTATGGCAGCTTAGATTCAGTGCTAAGAAGTGCAAGGTAATGCACCTGAGAAACAAAAACCCAGGGGAAGAGTACACAGTGAGGGGGGTGAGATACTAACTACAACGAAAATGGAAAGCGACCTGGGGGTAGTCATGTCAGATGACCTAAAGGTGGACAAGCAATGTGAGAGGGCGGCAAGGAGGGCTGGTGGGATACTGGGATGCATAGGGAGAGGCATCACCAGTAGAAAACAGGAAGTTGTTATTCCTCTGTACAGACAGCTGGTGAGACCCCATCTGGAGTACTTCGTGCAGTTCTGGAGACCCAATCTCCGCAAAGACATAGACAGGATGGAAGCTGTCCAGAGGAGGGCAACTAAAATGGTGCAGGGTCTGCACCGGAAGACACATGAAGAGAGACTTAAGGAGCTTAATATGTATAGCCTCGAGGGAAGGAGGGAGAGGGGGTACATGATAGAAACTTTCAAGTACCTCAAGGGAATCAACAAAGTCCAAGAGGGTAGCATCTTTGAAAAAAAGAGGTGTGCAAGAACAAGGAGGCACAATTTGAAGATAGAGGGGGGAGGCTCAGAGGCAATTTAAGGAAGTATTTTTTCACAGAGACGGTTGTGGATGCATGGAACAGCCTTCCGGAGGAGGTTGTGGAGTCAAAAACAGTGGTGGAATTCAAGCATGCATGGGACAGTCATCAGGCAATTCTAGGGGGTTGGGGTAGGAAGAAGTAGGCTGCTGGTTAACTAGTATCTGCAGCTTATCCATTAGGTAGGGAAATGAGTAGTCTGGGTGGGCCAAGGGGTCCTTATCTGCCATCAAATTCTATGTTTCTGTGCAACACAACACTGATTTACACAGGGAAGATCCTGTCAGAGTAACCTTATAAGTTTCTTTGAACCAGTAAGCCACACCCTGGATCTAGGCCTCCCTGTTGATATTATATTCTTAGATCACGCTAAAGCTTTTGATTCTGTATCCCATAAAATCCTAATTTATTGATTAGAACAAATGAAAATACACAGTAACATTATGAAATGGGTTGAATCCTGGCTACAAAATAGACTACAGCAAGTTGTCATCAGAGGACAAAAATCCATATGGTCTCCAGTCACCAGCGGAGTGCCACAGGGCTCTGTTTTGCGTCCCACATTATTTAATATCTTTATTGCAACTATGCAGACCTCCCATGGAGTATGGATTAGTAAATATGCTAATGACAGCAGTTTAGGAAGTATAGTAAACAATGATCTTGCTACTGAACTGTTGGAGTAATCTTGCCATATGGGCTAATGAATACAAAATAACATTTGGTGTCAGTAAATGCAAAGTCATGCATTTAGGAAAACATAATCATTTAGTTGACTGTACTCTAAATGGCACACAGCTTCAATCACTACTGAAAGAGATCTGGGGGGTCACTGTCTCTAATGACCTAAAGTTTTCTACTCAAACTAATATAACAGTTAAAAAATCATATTGTATAATTGCACGAGTACTAAAAAATATTGAGTACGAAATCGGATGTAATTGTCCCACTATAAACAAGCCTAATTAGATCCCAGATAGAATACTGTACCCCTTTTTGTTCCCCTACAACTATTGGTGAAAAAACTCTAGTGGAAAAAGTTCAAAGGAAAATTACTAAGAAAATAAGTAATTTGGGATCCTTAAACTACACTGATAGATTAAAATCCTTAGGTTTGTACTCCCTGGACTGTAGATCTCATAGAGGATAATTATGTTTAGCCTACATAGCAATAAAAGATGCAGTCTTGCTTGAAACTGTGTGTTTAGTTAAACAAGAAACTGTTAATAATACCCGCTCACATAAACTTAAATTAGTTGTTAATAATAAAACTGTTAAAAGAAATAAGTATATCACACGAAGATTTCCACCTGTATGGAATTCCCTTCCATACCATGTGGTTTCAAGTGACAAAATACACATTTTAACCATGGATTAGATGAATATACGGGCAACCGGAAATGTTTCTACCACCATTAGGACATATGGTAGAGAGTTCAATATGAGCTTGCCCTCAAACTTGTAAAACAACCTATGAACCTAGGTATCACTGTCAACCTGCCAAAGTCGCTCCTCACGCCATGCCAAAGGCTGCATGCAGTTCATTGGAACGGTATTGGACACAACAAAAGGAAGGGCCTTCTTACCAGACAACAGGGCAGAATGCCTAAGAGGTCTAACCCGACATATCCTGGGACAGAAACAGATCTCGGCATGGACCATGCTGCACCTTCTAGGCCACATAGCAGCCGCAGTAGCCACAGTTCCCCTGTCACGTCTACACATGAGAACCATTCAGTGGACAACTCGGTCCAATGGGACCAACGCCAGGATGACCTTAATCAGCTGGTCTCGGTCCCCGCTTCTATTCAGAGTCCTGCAGTAGTGGCTAATTCTGGAACACCTTGCTGTAGGAGTCCCCTTCCTGCCAGCCACTCCTTCATAGATCCTGACTACAGATGCATCAGGAACGGGTTAGGGTACCCATCTGGGTGACAAAAGGACACAGGGACTATGGTCGGGAACAGAAGGATCCCTTCACATAAATGTGCTGGAGATCAGAGCGATCATTTATGCCCCGTAGGCGCTACAGACAGACCTACTCCCAGGACATCTACTGATTCAAACAGACAGTATGTCAGTAGTGTTCTGTATCAACAAGCAAGAAGGCAGCCATTCATACCAACTCTGACAAGGGGCAATGAGAGTATTTTACTGGGCAATAAAACACGATATCACCCTGTCTACAGTTTACGTTCCGGGGTTACAGAATACGCTAGTGGATCTGCTCAGCCGATCGAGATCCAGCGCACATGAATGGGAGCTTCTGCAACAAGTGGCAGAAATTCTGTTTGCAAAATGGGTAACGCCAGAACTAGATCTCTTCGCCTCCCCATACAACACAAAACTGCCCAGTTTCTGCTAGCTAGATCCAGGGCCTGGTGTTTTCTGGCAAGACGCGTTGTCCCTCTCCTGGACAGGCAAATTTTTCCATGCCTTCCCCGCTGATTCAGAGAGTTCTAATCAAGCTGCAGGGTAGGAGCAGCAGATTCTGGTAGCCCCAAACTGACCCAGACAAATGGATCTCACTTGGGGGCTCTTGCAGCAGGTAATATCATTAGGACTAAGGCCGCCAAGCATTCGGACCCCACGGAAACATTTTCTAGCTAGCAGTCTATGGCGGGGGACCGCCCCCGACGTCGGCTCCACCCTGTCAGATGTGGTATAAAGGGGGCAGTCCCCTGGCGCCACCTCAGTTCTTTTCCCACCGTCGACTCACGAACATCGGATCTACGGATGCCATGGTTGCAGTTGACCGCCTTTTTTCTCGTGCATCGCACAGTTTTATTTCTCGTATGACGACCTTCCTCGACAGTTTTTCCGTCAAGTTTAATGTCTTCATTGACACAGTGGTGAAAATCTTAAGTGTGCATGCGGGAAGCGGATCCCAGCGAAAGACTGCCATTCTGCCTGCCTGATCTGCTTAGGTACAGACCATCAGCTGGACGATTGCCCGCACTGCCTCAAATTCAACAACAAGACCAGGATTCGCCGTGCCAACACCTTAAAGGCCTATCTCCTCGAGCAGCAAGTAGCCGCCATGCAGAATGCCCCATCGGGACACAGTTCATCCTCTTCAACCAGGGAGTCACTCTCCAAGGAGAAGTGATTGGGAGGGGAAACACCACCACCAGGAGAAGAGAGTCAGATCGGAGTCCCACCCAAAGTCACCTCACCGGGCATCTACTACTTCCACCTCCGGGAGGTCAGAATCTGTCCCCTCCTCCCCCCAAAGTACCAAAGCAAATTCTGGGGACACACCTAGGAAGTCGACTGCCTCTACTCAGGCGAAAGGTAGGGAGTCGTCTTCTACAGAACAGCTGTCCACCCAGATCCCCTTGGCCCACCGACCCCATTAACATGGGTAGACCCTTGAGGGGCAGGCGTTGGCTTCGGGCAGATCAAAAGAGCCCACTGCCTGAAAGCCTTCTAGGACATCCGAGCAACACAAGAAGCCGGACGAACCAGCGAAACTGCAGGAGGTTGTAAGGTACCAGACGCCTCCCTCCCCCAAACACCGGGCGTCGCCTGCTTCCCAGACGACTGGGCATTCTGACTGTGCTTCGGAAAAAGAGCAAGCATCTCCGGCAAAAGAAAGGTCGTCTGCCCCTAAGGACCGGCCATCAACCCCGAAGGATCAGCTGTCGGCCCCGGCGACAGATTCCCCAGACACGGGGGTACCAGACGCCCAGCAGCCTTCAAAAGAACCAGACGTCAGGTCGCCAAACACAGAGGATCTGACACCCAATGTACCAGCTGACAAAGTGCCAGAGGACTGGTCGCCACCATGCTCAGGCCAAACACCCGGACCCTCCGGCGCTTCCAACCAGACTCCCCCACTACCAGTCGTTCCACTAGCTGAGGTGAAAGCACTTTTTAATGCGTGGTGGAATACCATCAAAGGGGGTCTTCTCCCTTGACCCAGGGATCCATTCCCAGTATGTCCTCCACCTAGAGACCTCACTCCTGAGAGGTCTTTACCGCTGAAGGAGCTCCGGCTGCAAGATAAAGAGGACAGGTGGACACCTGGGTTATATGGCCGCAGAAGACGACCATAGTCCGTCTCATCCTTCAGCGGATGCCCACCATCGTGTTCAGGGGACTCTTCTTCGGACTGTTCCTCAGAGGACGAGCTCCCCATTCCTTCTCCAAATCCGAGGAACTCAGTGAGGTCACCCCCAGATGACCCATCCTTTTTGGACATTATGTACCATATTCAGGCGCTCTACCAATGGGACACTGAGGAATTAGACCCAGAATGGCGCAGACTGGCCAAATTCTTGGGAGCCACAGATCCTAAGCGATTGGTCATCTCCCCCCCCCCCCTTTGGTGGAACCATTTCAGGATGTGACCAAGTCCACATGGAGACACCCAGCCACTACAACCGCAGTTCCTCATAAGGCCGATAGACTTTACAAGACACCAAAAGGGGAGCCTTTTCTGGATGAACACCCAAAGGCAGACTCCATGGTCCTGACAGCTGCCCATGGCAGGGCACAACAACCACGCCACATGAGTGTCCAGCCACCGGACCCAGACTCTAAAAAATTGGACCAGATGGGACGCAAGGTGTACTCCTCGGCAACTTGCACCATTAGGTCACTCAACTTCCTGCCCACATGGTCACTTACCAAAAATCCCTGTGGGCAAAGGCAATGGACATGTCCAAGGCACAGCCAAATTCGGAAGGTAAGGCGGAACTCCTTGCTGTGATTCAGTCTGGCATGGACATAGATAAGCACATCCTCAGGAGTTCTTATGGCTCCGAAGATATAGCAGCAAGAGCAGTGGCCGCCGGCATTTGCATGCAGAGGCATGCTTGGCTCAGGGTTTTGGGCTTCCGACAAGATCTTCAGGATGTTATCCTGGATGCTCCTTTTCAAGGACCAGTCCTGTTTGGTCAGGATACTGAAAAACTGATCACCGGACTTCAAGATTCAGGTGAAGCTGTATCTGGAGTCCACAGAATGTACAGGTCGGAGCCACAATCCACACGCCGCCATCCCTTTAGGAAAAATCAGGGACAGAAAGGAAGGCACCAGATGCAACATAAGGGAGGCTTCAAAAGAAGAGGCCACCCTGTCCCTTCAGGTGCCCAGGGCTCCAAAAACCCCAAGGCACCAAGACCTCCCCTGTCTGCACCCTCCAATACAGCACAACTCCCTACCGACCCCTCCACCACCACAGCCTGTGCAGTAGGAGGGAGATTGTCCCTCTACCTATCCAGATGGTACAGTATAACATCAGACCTATGGGTCCTCCAGATACTAAAAACGGGATACTCCCGAGAGTTCACCCAGTTTCCATTGGACAACTCACCAGAACCCTCCCACTGCTCACCCTCCCATGCACTCCTTCTGAGGGCAGAAATACAGACCTTACTGGACAAAAGAGCCATTCAGAAGGTTCCTTTTGCTCAAAGGGGAAAGGAATTTTTATTCCCATTTCTTCCTTGTCCCGAAAGACTGGAGACCTCCGTCCCATTCTGGATCAGAGTCATCTGAACACCTTTATCGAATACAGACTGTTCAGAATGATGACCCTGGTGAGCCTGTTACCAATGCTCCACCAAGGAGTCTGGCTCTGCTCACTAGACATGCAGGATGCCTACATGCACATCAAGATCCTGCCCATCCCACAGGAAGTATTTATGCTTCACCTTCCAAGGAGAACACTACCAGTTAAGGGCACTGCCATTCGATCTGTCCTCGGCACCAGGGGGTTTTACCAAGTGCCTAGCAATGGTAGTGGCAGCCCTCAGGAGAGGGGGTCATTGTATACCCCTACCTGGATGATTGGCTTCTTACTGCACCAACAGAAGGCCAATTGAACAGGACCTTGGAGGAGACATTCAGCCTATTCCAGACTCTGGGCATCACCCTAAACCTGCCCAAGTCACAACCATGGCCAGCTCAAAGGCTGCAATACATTGGAGCAGTCCTGGACACAGTCCAAGGGAGAGCTTTTCTGCCCACAGACTGAGCAGCAAGGCGAGAGAAGTCGCTCGCAGGATACAGGACTCTGACTTGGTTCCAGCAAGAGTGGTTCTACAACTGCTATGTCACATGGCAGCAGCTATTGTTACAGTTCCACTCTTGTCTGAACATGAGGATCCTGCAGTGGCACCTCAAGGTTCAGTGAGCTCAAGGTACGGATGAGCTGGAAAAGCCCATTCGGATCTCCAGAGCAGTCAGACAGTCCATGACCTGGTGGCTCATCCTGGCCCACCTGAGCATAGGGGTCCGTTTTCAGCGACCCAGTCCACTGCAGACTATCGCCACCGACACATCAGGACTGGGATGGGGAGCACATCTTGCTTCGCACCAGACAAAGGGCTCCTGTAACTCAACGTAACGAGGTCTTCACATAAAAATTCTAGAAATGAGAGCCGTTCTGTATGCTCTTCATGCTTTCAAAGGGGTACTCTGTCCCGGACCTCTACTGGCCCAGTTGGACAATACCCCAGTAGTCTTCCAGCTCAGCAAGCAAGGGGGTACACATTCATATCCCCTGTGCAGAGGCGCAATGAGAGTTTGGTCCTGGGCAGTGGATCACAAGCTGGAAATCACGGCAGTCCATGTTTCAGGCATCCATAACATCCTTGCAGACAGCTTAAGTCGCTCTCGATCTCAGAACCATGAGTGGAAACTACAGGAAGAAGTCGTAGACAACCTCTTCGAAAGGTGGAGTGAGCCAGAACTGGACCTCTTTGCATCCCCACACAACGCCTAACTGCCCAATTCTAACCCCAGGAGTACACCAATGTTATTAATCTTGCAGTGTTCCTTTAAATCAACACTGCCCCAGAGAGAATAAAATGCTATGCTAATCATGGAATGTTTAACTTCTGCATCTATTTTCAAACTGCCTACATTCTGCCTCAGATTTCTTCTCTCTGCTACAAAGTGCAGACACCCTGGAGAGATCTCTCAATCAAGACAGATTCCTGTAGTGCATAGAGCAAAAACACAAGTATTTTTGTTTTATAATTTATTACTGCCTAGTGTCATTGTTCTTTAGTATTTTATATCTCATAAGTTTCACATTTAAACTTGTTTATCGGTTCCTCGCGGTTCATTTGAACCAACGGGCAACTGACCTTTCTTTTTATTTAATTGGATCCTTTTTGGGAGGGTTCCGGTTACTTTATTCTTCAATTTTATGTAATTTTACCCGCTTTTGAACCGAGGTTTATCGTTTTTTTCTCAGTGGTTTCTTGGTTCCGGATCCAGTCGAACCGACCATTTCTCTATTGAAACTAACCGCAAATATTTAAATTTAGACTATTTTTTGGACGGTTACTGGTTCCTGTTTTCTATGATGTTATGCAAGCCTAAAAAGAAAACCGGAACTCTTGGGTTCGAGAATTGCAGAGGTGTTTGCCAAGGCAGACAAGCATGATCTTTGCTTGATTTGCTTTGGGCAACAGCACTTCAGTGAAGACTGTGATATTTGTAAGTCTTTCCCTGTTAAGACAGTAGAGAAACACAGGGAGAGGCTTAAAAGAAAACTAGAGGAAGGGTCCATAGGCTCTAGCCAGTTCACCCCCTCTAAGACTGCGGCAGTTCCTTCCAGAGCCTCTAAATCCACCCCGATACAGTTGAGGGCTTTGGCAGGAGAGGCAATCAGCCGTCTGACTCCCCAGTGCCTGCCAAGAAATGAAAGAAAACCAAACACACTGACACCCCGGCTGAAATGCCTCAAGGGGTCCCTCAGGTGCCTTTTAATGCTCCTTCTGCTGATCTGACAAAGGCTTTAGCCGTACTCCAGGCTCTGCATGGTTTACTACCCCTCAGCAGCCTGTGATTACTACTGCTGAAAAAGCAGCTGTTCTAGGAGCGTCGATATGTTGTTCATCCACACTATTTGGCATCTCCCCTTCCACTTTAAGATCAGCCGGAAGTCTTCAAGCTGGCTCCTACCACCCACCCGGGCGGTATACCTCGGCTGCGCCCCATGACGCCAGATCTTCCTTTCTGCTGGAAGATTCAGGTTGCCTCCCTCGTGCTCACACATTTTGTAGGCTCCTTGCATTGTTCGCATTAGCAATTGCAAGTTTACTGCTTCAATTATGGAAGAAAAGTCTTCCCCCGGGTTTCGTTGGTGCCCTTGTGGCCAGAAAATGTCACGCACCGATCCCCACACCACGTGTGATGTGTCTCGCCTTTCATCCCAACGTCCTCGATGACCGTCTCGCGCGCCTGAAGCTGGGGAGACTGGAGAAACGGAACCCTCTGGTGAAATCCAGGGAGGATCAGTGGGCAGTTTCTGTGGCTGCGGGATCCGCCGAGCAATTGGAACGCATGCAAACGTTCGATGAGGAAGCGGTACGTGCTGAAGACACTTCTTGGAGCTTCTTCGTTCCACTCAACCTGGGCTCCACCTTCTCGGGTTCCTTCCAAGAGTTGTGCCAGTCTCTCCCGGAAACTCCTATCGATCCCATAAGTGGGAGAAGGATCCTGGATCGTCTTCATCTCAATGGAGACGTTCTTGGGAGCGGGAGAGATCTCGGTCCCAGGAACATGCGGTCTCGACCTTGGTCGAGATTGCTTCTTCAGCCGCTGGCTTCTTGGCTTTGCCATCTGGTCAGTCGACCGAGTTGTCGATAGACGATGTTGAGAATCATCATTGATTCGATTGATCCGTGATCACCAACTCCAGTTGACGATTTCCTCAATCAGACTCCTAATTTGGTCTTCCCAGATGACGAGACCCAGCCTGCTGGGACTCGCATCGAAGAAGAGATCCCTGATCTCGGGAAATCGCTGGTCCCGCCGGTGTCTCCCGAGCAACCAAATGAGCCTGTCCCATCTCAATCGTGGTCTCGGACCCCCTCAACCGAAAGGCCAAGGAAGAGCCGTAAACACTCTAAAAAGAGGCAACGCCATCAGTCGTCCTCATCCTCCTCTAATGAGGAGAGGCTCTAGCAGAAACTCCAGCGCTACGAGAACCTCATGTGGCAACAGCTGATTCTGACTGGGCACAAGCCGACCCGGCTTCCACACTGCCATTACCTGGCCGCCTCCCAGGTTGTGCCGACTCCCCTTCGAGCCGATTGCTGGTTCCCCAGCCCGTGGAGCCAGTAAAACCTCCAGTTCGGCCCAGAACAGTCTCTCCACCTATTGTGGTGGAACCACAGTACAAGTAGCCTGTGAGAGGGGCTCCTTCCAAGGAAGATAGACCAGACACCGGGCTTCCCTGGCGTTTTTCAGTCATGATCACCCCGGACTGTCCTTGGCGAGTCGAAGGTGACCTTTGTGGTTAGCCGTTGTATCCGGATTCCTCTGATTCAGATGTCACCAGCTTGCATTCTCTTCCAGGTGATGATGAATCAGTTGTTGGCCTAGAGACGGAGGAAGGCCTCTCGTCTTTTCAGGGCATTCTTCGCCTCATCTCTGAGTCCACAGGGATGCCTCTGGAGCCAATCCAGAAAAATACGTAGTACCCTCTTACGGACATCCTTAAGAGAGGGGATACCCCAACGGAGGTCTTTCCTATGGCCGAGGCTATTGTTGACCCGGCCTTAGAGCTCTGGCAGCGCCCTGCCTCTTGTCCAGCTCCATCTACCCGCATGGCCCACAAGTACGCAGTGCCCATGGGGTCCCTTGCGGGGTTTACAGAGTACCCTTCGGCAGAGAGCCTGGTGACCGCCTCTGTGTTCAGGCGTACTGGCAGTTCTGCCGACACTGACCGACCTGATTGAGTTCAAGCTTTTGGACCATTCAGCCAGGAAGGTTTATGCGGCTTCCTCCTTGGGCCTTCGTCAGGCAAGTTCGGCCGTCATCGTGGCACACTTCTCTCACTCCCTTCTAGGGTCGCTGGATGAAGTCCTCCTACATCTCCCCGCAGACATGCAGACCACGTCAAGCAGGTCTGGGATCAGGGCGGAGCTGTTGCTAAACAGCAGCTTCAGAAGGCCCTGGACAGTGGGGATTCTTGTGCCCGTTCGATGGCTGCCGCAGTTGCCTCTCATCGCAGGGATTGGCTGAGGCTCTCCTTTTTTCCGGCGGATACCCAGCACAAACTAGCTGACGTGCCTTGTCTTCCTGGACATAAGTCTCCACCACTCATTCACACTAACGGGAACTGCGCCGGAGGCACTAGGTCCCAGTGGGAGCAAACTTTTACTAGAGGGTCAGCGCGGAGATGGTTCTGCCAGGTGCGGCATCTAACCTCCGCCTGCAGTAATGACTGTCCCGGCCACTCTCCAACCACCTCAAGTTCTTTTTTTCCCGCCGTCGAGTGCACTTCAGTGGTGGTCACTCGCCTGCCAGGAGTCAAACTTTAAACTAGCAGCATAGTTTTTCAGTTTTATTGTTTTATAGTAATATCTCGAATAAAGTATCGCTTAGTTTATTTATTCTTATTTAGTGAAGAAGTCTTGGCCTACATTGACGGAGTCGACCATGAGCGGCTCAGGTGACGGTAGGGAGACTTCGTATGAAAGCTGTTCAGTCAGCCGGGCTGGGTCCAGTCCGCCGCCGTCTCCGAAGGGGAGTTCTGACAACGGACAGTCCAGTGCCCAAGGGGGTGGGCAGTCCCCGAAGCATAAAAGTAAAGCAGTTGCATTCTGCGGCACCGTTAGGCCTCGAGCTCTTCTTGACCCACAGGTCAAAGAAGGCATCACTCGAGGTCGCCCTCTGATATGTCTGCGTGTAGACGGTCAGTTATTGGGGCTAGTTGCTGGTCTTCTCCTTCGGAGTCGCCAGCTTCTGTTTCTGGTAGCCGACGTCTTCGACATCGGAGCCCTACCCCGCCCTCTGGTAGGTCTTCAGATGAGCAGTTTCATCAGTGGGCTGCTCTTATGGAGCAGTGGGCTCGGAGTTTGGTCCAGCTGCCTGGCCCGGTCACTCATGGGCCTTCGGGCTTTTTGGGAGATCAGGCAGGGCAGTTGGGCCTCCCTAGTCGCGCGGCGCCGCCTTCGGTGCTGTCGGCTCTGCGCTTAGGTGTCCCCTCCCCCCTCACATGGCTGCGGTGCAAGGGGCCACACCGATGCCTCTATCTCCTGGTATTCCTCCTTCTTTCTCCTCAAATCCTGTTTTTCGGAGTCTTGGGATGTTTTCGACGCCCTCGACATCGATGGCATGCTCGGCGCTGTCTTTGGCCCCGATGTGTCTATTGGCGCCGTCCTCTGCACCGTTGACTTTCTCGGCGCCGTGCACTTCATCAGCGCCATCCTTGGCGCCGTCTGGCCTTTCGGCACCATGTGGCTCCTTGGCACTGTGCGTTTGTTTGGCGCCGGGGCCTGTTAGGACTCCATCCAGCCTTCAAGACTCCTCCTTCAACTCCTTTCCTTCCTCATTTCCTTCTGATTTTCACTCCTTTCCTGTCCATAGAGTCCCACCTGGACTGTCAGGAGATGACATTGAGCCTGACCCAGACCTTAGACTGGGTGATGTGGAAGGATCATGATCTATTCCTGCTGCAGAGCCTGTGGTCAAGAAACTGTCTTTTAAGTCTCTGCTGAAAAACTTGAATTCCACTCTTTCTCTCCAAACTACAGATATCGATCCTGGGAAACTGTTAAGACTCCAGTACCTTCATGTTCCAGAGATCCCTATGGATTTGACTCCTCCGGTACAGCCCTCCTTTGAGACGCTGTCTCAAATGGTATGGAATAATGCTGCTCTCATTCCTTCGGTGGCTAACCCCATAGATAGGAAATATGCTGCTCCCATTTTGGCATCCCAAGCCCTGCGGATCCTATTGTAGTCTTGGCAGAGAATAAGGTCGTCCTTCCCCAGACTACTACAGCTCGACTTATTAACAAAGAATCTCGTAAAATAGACACTTTAGGTAAGAGAGTCTCTGCTGCTTCTACCCTAGACATGTGGATTGCCAGCTACCAAGGCTATTTCTCTCAATATGAGTATATCCTTTGGCATTCACTCAAACAAATGGTTGAAGCTCTTCGGGAGTCTGACTCTAATTCAGAGCTTCTTCAAACCATAACCAAGGGTATCGAGTCCAACAACCAGCAGGTTAAAGCAGCTATGGACGCTTTCAATACTGTTTCCTGAGCGGCGGAGGCAGGCATTTGTACCTGCCGTCATTCCTGGCTGCGCACTTCAGGTTTCACGAATGATGCACAGCACAAGTAATGGCGTTGCCTTCGATGGTGTGTATCTCTTCGGCCCTCACGTAGAACAGGCTCTAGAGGCTACACAAAAGACTAGGTAAGCCATTAAATTGGCTCGACCTCCTCCTGCCCCCTCTCGAGGGGGTGTTATTAAATGCCAGTTTCGTAACCGTCGGTCCTTTTCGAGGCAAAGGCAGGGGAAGTTTTAATAAAAATCAAGCCCCCCAGCCTCAAAAAGAAAACGCAGCAGAAGGCGCAAGGTCCCAAAGCACCTAGTGCCGCCTTCTGAGTTTTTAGCCCAAGTCCCACCTCAGCTACCCGAGGTGGACTCTTCCTCGGCGGTGGGAGGTCGTCTGACTCACTTCTACAGTCGGTGGAAGTCCATAACCTCGGACAAATGGGTCCTCCAGATAATCTGCGAGGGGTATTCCCTGAATCTTTTGGAGACCTCTCCAGATTGTCCCCCCAGACGATAGCCCAGGCTGTCAGCTCTTCAGTCAGATTTTCTCACCTCTGAGATATAAGGCCTTCTGAACAACAGGGCAGTGGAAGCAGTTCCGTTGGATCAATGGAACACAGGGTTCTACTCCCATTACTTTCTGGTTCCAAAGAAAACCGAGGGCATGCGCCCCATTTTGGACCTCAGAAAACTAAATAAATTCCTTCCCAAAGAGAAATTCAAAATGATATCACTAGGAACCCTGTTACCTTTGCTTCATCAACACGACTGGTTAGCCTCCCTGAACATGCAGGATGCTTACCAGCACATTCCTATTCACCCAAAGCATCACAAATACCTAAGGTTCGTGGCTTTGGGGCAACACTATCAGTTCAGAGTCCTGTCCTTTGGGCTATCCTTGGCGCCACGAGTGTTTACAAAGTGTTGTGCAATTCTCGCAGCGCATCTCAGAAAAATCGGAATACAGGTGTTCCCATATCTGGACGATTGGCTTCTGGCAAGCCCTTCCAGACAGGGGACTCTAGACGCTGTAGCCATGGCGTCACACTTCCTCACGTCCATTGGAGTCCTGCTAAACCTCAAAAAGTCATAGCTGCAGCCCTCCCAGAGACTCCTTTTCATAGGAACTCTTCTGGACACCTCCTGTGCGAAAGCATTCCTTTCAGAGGACAGGAGGAGCGATATCCGTTGTTACTTCAGACAGGTGGGTTCTTGAAGTGGTCAGTCAGGGACTGCCTCTTGAATTCGAGCAGTACCCTCAAACCGAGCCCGCACCCCTCGGGAGGAAAGAGTATCCGTTCAGACCTAGTCAGCTGTCCGAGACGACATCACTCAGCTCCTCCTGAAGGAGGCAGTACCTCCATTGGCGGATCCCCCGCAGACCCAGGCTTCGTCTCCAGTACTTCCTGGTGCCCAAGCGGACGGGGGCTGGCGCCCCATTCTAGATCTGCACAACCTGGATCAATATCTCAGGTCACGTACCTTTTGGATGATCACTCTGTCCCAGATCATACCATCCTTGGAGCGAAACATGTGGTTCTGTTAACTGGATCTGCAGGACGCATTCTTTCACGTCCCAGCCTGACTCTGTATGAGTTCCAAGCCGTGCTGTTCGGCCTGTCACCGGCCCTACAGGTCTTCACCAAATGCATCGCAGTGATGGCAGCCCATCTCAGGCGTCGTGGGGGGGTGGTGTTCAGGCTTTAACCTTACCTTGACGATTGGCTCCTAGCAGGTTCCATCCAACAGGAGGTGGAGAGATCTAGGGACCTGGCCCACCAGACCTGCTCCCTACTCTGCCTCCTGATCAACGAAGCCAAGTTGCAACTCGTGCCTTCTCAGGTGATGGGCTTCATTGGGGCAGAGCTCAACTCTTGTTAAGCCAGAGGGGTTCTTTCCTCCTTTGCCCAATCATTTCTAGTTGGGCAATTGCTCCCTGCCCGGGACTTTCTGCACCTTCTGCGTTACATGGCGGTATGCACCTCAGTGCTCCGTTGGGCCTGTTTGTACATGCGCCCCCTCCAGCGGGAGCTGTCCACCCAGTGGGCTCAGCGCCACAGTCATTTCGACCAGCTGATCACTGTAACCCAGAAGATGAGGGATGCTCTTCAGTGGTGTAGCGCCCCACACCATTTGCTGGCAGGGATCCAGTTTGTCCGCCCCGAGTCGATGGTCGTCCTTACAACCGATGCCTCTCTCATGGCCTGGGGAGCCCACATGGGGGACAAAATGGGCCACGGGCTCTGGACCCCCGTGGAGTCCCTATGCCACATCAACCTGTTGGAGCTCCAAGCAGTCAGACTAGCATTGTCATCTTCCACTCCTCAGCTCCAAGGTCAAGTGGTTCAAGTCCAGACGGACTATACCACGACCATGTACTACCTCAACAAATGGCAGCACACACTTCTGTCTGCTGTGCAGGGAGGCGCTCCACATCTGGACCCTCGTGAGCCGATTGGAGGCAGATCTCCTAGTCATCCATGTGTCAAGATCCTCGAACCGTCTGGTGGATGCTCTCAGCTGCTTAGGCCAGACATGCCACGAGTGGTCTCTCCATCCAGAGGTAGCCTACAGCCTGTTCTCCCATTGGGGCAAACCAATGGTGGACCTGTTTGCCTCAGGGAAAACACTGTTGAGGTTGTTTTGTCACCTACGCTGAAGCCGCTTCTGGCAGACCTGCAGCAAAGCGGACCATTGCAAGGTGGATTACATCATGCATAGGTCTGTGCTGATTGGGCAAGGAGCCTCCCAGAGGGATAAGAGCTCATTCTACCTGCCCTACCGCTGCATCAGTGGCTGCTTCCAGGGACATCCCTATCCAGGAGTTCTGCCGGGCTGCTACCTGGAAGTCAGCAAACACCTTCATCACCCACTACCACATTGACCTTGAGTGTCACTGGGATGCTGTTTTTGGGGCCCTCAGTTCTCCAGTCTGTGTTCTCTAAGTATGGGGTGGCGTGCGCCTTGCCTCCCTTCTCCCGGCATACTGCTAGGAGTCTGCCAATGGGTGTGGATGAACAACATATCCACACTTCTAGAAAAACAGGTTACTCACCTGTAACAGTAGATCTTACTTCGAGAGGGCTCTTGCAGTAGGTAATTACATATAGGACTGATGCCAGCAGGCGGCAGGACCCCACGGAAAAATTTCTAGCTAGCAGTCTCTGGTGAGGGACCACCCCACATCAGGCTAGCTGATGTTTATGCGGCGTCAGTATGAAGAGAGGTCCCTAAGCCTGCCTTCAATTCATCCTGCCGTTGGCTCGTGTCGGTGCCTGGGTGGTAAGTTCAGCTCGTCAACCTGTTGGTAGTTCTACCGTCGTTTTTCTCTATTTAAGTTGATAGTTTTTCGGTGGTGTATGTCGTCTCCTACACCCTCCGAGCACAAGAATAAATGCGACTCATGCAGTGCCCAACTCCCGTACAAGGACAACCATTCCCAGTGTCTCTTCTGTCTAGGCCCGGATCATCAGGTGAAGTGCCAACATTGCCTGAAATTCAACGCCGCCACCCACAGACAGAGGCAGCAGTCCCTGGAGGCCCACATCCTTAAAGAAAATGACCTCTGTGGAGAAGGAGTTGAAAAAGCTCAGTCAGGCTTCTACTTCCCCGAAGGCCATCATAAGAAGAAGGATAAGGGGAAGCATCGGGACCGGGGCCCCTCATCCACCGCAACTTTGGCTGGAGTCGCTGTGTTACAGGTAACTCCCCCCCCCCCCACCGACCACTCCACGACGGCCCGCTCGTCTGGCTCGGGCCCTTCAGGCGCCTCCGGGCTGTTGGAGGCCCCCACTCCCTGTGAGGCTACCGCCGGTGGCTTACTGGTGCAAGTGGCTCTGGTAAGCGGACGCCGGTTCTCTGATGCCCACCCGGAAACAGCCGCTAAGTCGCCAACTGGGCGCACGCCTGTTCCGCCCGACCAGACCGCCTTCCTTTGCGGCCTGCCTCGGGGACGGGTCCGCTAAGTTGGATGTCTGCTCCTCGGCGTCCCCGGACTCCATCGATAAGTCTGGCGTCAGGCTGCCCGACAACCTCCGGCGGCCAAGCGATAGCCGGACCTATTTCAAGTCCGCGTTCCGGCTCCCGTAGCCTGCCGCTGCCCTCCGGGACCCTGGGTCTCCTCAGCCTGACCCGAGGATTTTCCCCTCCTTCCTCAGGCGATGCCAGGGATCTTTCTGCACCCCTGTCGGATCTCCCTCCTGCTGGGCTGGACGACCAGATGTCTGTTTCCCAGACGCCGGTCCTGCCTACACCGGGCGACATCCCCCTCCCGGATGTCACCCCCATGCCGGGCCTGCCACCTGCCGGGCTTCCGGTTCCAGGCCCGCCTGCTGGGTGCCGTGCCGGGGGTTCCTGGGTATCTGACGTTGTCATACCCAGGTCCGCAGTATCCGGTGCCCCAGCACCCAACGCCGGCCTGTCAGACGCCGCAGTACACGGTATCTCATTACTCAATGCCAGGTTACCCACCATCCGGTTACGGATACGCGCCATGTGGATACACTCAGTATCCATATCGCCCTCCTCCTCCACTGCCACCTCAGCTGCCGGTGGATTTGAAGGAGACTCTAGCCCCCCTGGTGGGCTGAGGCCAAGGCTCAGCTCACCAGAGAGGTGGAGAGTCATCTCCCGGCGACGGTGCCGATCCCGGTTCCCGTATATCCAAGACAAGTGACTCCCTCCCCACCTCCGGATACCAGAGGCGAGCCCTCCGGTTCCAGGGCAGGGCAGGATACACTTCCCAGAGGGCTTCCCAAAGGGTCCATTCCTCCCCCACACCGGGGAGGGGAGTCTTCTTCCTTTTCTTCCTCCTCGGACGACTCCGATGGTTGTTCCGACCAGGACGATGAGCCCCACTCTCCAGATAAACCCAGGCCAAGGACTTCTCCAAAGTCCCTTCTGGAGTATCCTTCCTTCACGGAGTTGCTGCACAAAATCCAGGAGGTTCATCAATGACGCTCCTTGGAGCCAGATCCACAACATAAAAAAACTCACTGCGCACCTGGATCTTCCGGAGACCGCTCCGTCCTTGGTGCCACCCTGGATTGAGCCTCGTGCCGACCTTGTTTCCACTATTTGGAAGCAACCGTCGGCAATAGCCCCTCTTCCCCCGGAAGTCGGACAGGCTGTATCAGGCCCCCGAGGGTGCTGACTCCCTTAATTCTCACCCTCGAGCTGACTTGGTCGTGATTAGCGCCGCTCATCGGTCGGTCAGGTCCCTCTTCCCGGAAGTCGGACAGGCTATCCGGCCCCGAGGTGCTGACTCATAATTCTCACCCTCGAGCTGACTTGTCGTGATTAGCTACTAGCCACGGTCGGTCAGCTAACCCGAAGCATTTGAGCTCGTCGCCACCTGACACAGAATCCCATCTTCTGGACCAGTATGGCAAGAAGGTCTTTGCTTCTTCCACTCTGGGTATTGGGGCCCTGAATTATGTCGGTCATATGGGGGATTACCATAAAACTATTCTTAGTGAGGTGGAATCCAAGTTGGACTCCTTTGCTGATTCTCAGGTGAAACAGGAAGTGGCTGGTCTTGTCCATTCTGCACGTTCAGCCAGTCTGCACATTCTTTGTGCCACGTACGATGCAGTGGACGCTGCTGGTAGGAGCTCGGCTTTCGCCGTGGGTTTACGGCATCATGCCTGGCATCGTGTGTCAGGGTTGGTCCTAGAAGTGCAGTCTGCTATCCAGGACGCGTCTTTCCGGGGTTCGGTGCTATTCGGGGGTGATGTCAATTACATTATCACTGATCTGCCGGAGAAGGGGACTGCATTAAAGTCTGTGGACTCCATGTTCAAACCCCCTCAAACGCAGCTTCGTCCCTTTCACAGACAGAATCGGCAAAAGGCGAAACCTCAGGGAAGGCGGGCCAGTAAACACCGGGCCCTTCTGGCTGCCAAGCTCCCCAGCCCCAAAAAAGCAGCGGGGGCTTCAGCCGCGACGCTGCCTCACACCACCCGACTCCTTTCCTCTCCCACAGCCTCTGAGGTCTCCAGAGGAACCTGTAGGAGGGAGGTTCTCTCTCCATGTTCTGGGCTGGGAGAGGTTAACTTCAGACACTTGGGTGCTCCACCTGATTGCAGAGGGACACTCAATAGAGTTTCTCGAACCCCGGTCGTCATACTCTCAGGAGCATCATGTTCTGGTTCGGGAAGAAAATTTCCGCCCTTCTTTTGAAGGAGGCGATAGAACCCATCCCTCTCCTCTTCTGGGGACAGGGTACTATTCACATTTCTTCCTGGTCCCGGAAAAGTCGGGGGACGTGAGGCCGATTTGTGACCTCAGCTCCCTGAACTTGTTTGTGGATTACAAGAGGTTCAGGATGCTCTCTCTGCAGAGTCTCCTGCCCCTTCTGCGGCCGGGATAGTGGTTGTGCACTCTGGATATGCAGGATGCTTACCTGCATATCCCTATCCGCCCTTCCCACCGCAAATACCTGGGTTTTGCGTTCCAGGGGGACCACTACCAGTTCAAGGCCCTCCCATTTGGTCTTTTCCTTGGCGCCCCGAGTGTTTACCAAATGTCTTTCGGTGGTAGCAGCCCACCTGCATAGCGAGAGGGTACAAGTTTTCCCGTACCTGGACGATTGGCTCCTGGTGGCCCCGTCCAGGGAGGAACTCCTGGGCTTCCTTTCCCTTACCTGGCGGGTTTTTGCCTGCCTGGGTATTACCATCAACCACACCAAGTCCCAGTTAATCCCATCCCAGAGGCTTCAGTTTATCGGGGCTATCCTGGACATGACCTCTGGCATGGCTTTTCTGCCACCAGACAATGCGGCCAGACTCCAGGCTCAGGTCAGCCTGTTGTCTAGCTGCAGGTGGGTCAGCGCAAGGTCGGTCCTTTGCCTCCTCGGGCTCATGGCGGCTGCGATTCAGACAGTCCCTCGTGCTTAGCTTTACATGAGAATCTCTCAGTGGACGTTTTGGTCTCAGTGGGATCAGCTGGTGGACGACTTAGATCAACCCGTTCTGGTCTCCACTCCTGTGGCTCGGGACTTGCAGTGGTAAATGGTTCAGGAGAACCTTAGCCAGGGAGTTCCCTTTTATCTTTCTCCCCCAAGACTCTGACTACGGACGCCTCAAGTGAGGGTTGGGGAGCCCATCTCGGCCCTCACAGTACCCAGGGCTCTTGGTCCAAGCTCAAGAAATCTCTTCACATCATTGTGCTAGAGCTTTGGGCTGTATTGTATGCTCTTAAAGCTCTGCATCTGCTTCTCGGACACTTGGCTGTACAGATGGACAATATGTGTGCTGTCTGGTACACAAACAGAGAGGAACTCGTTCCTACCCTCTCTTCAGGGAGGTGATGCGAGTCTGGGATTGGGCAGTGCAGCACAACTTTCACCTCACGGCAGTTCACATCCTGGGGGTCAAGAACACATTGGCAGACAGCCTCAGTTGGTAGTCCGCTCTAGCTCACGAGTGGGAACTGGATGAGGGGGTTGCAGACGATATCTTCCTACGTTGGGGAACACCACAGGTAGACCTGTTCGCATCCCCTCAAAACTTCAGATTTCTGCTCGCTCGCTCCAGGGTGTGGCATTTTTTGGAGAGAGACGCTCTGTCTGTAGACTAGAAGGGCAGATTCGTTTATGCTTCCCCCGATTCCCTTGATTCCGAGGGTCTTAGAGAAACTCAGTTCAGAAGGAGCCTGAATGATTCTGATCTCTCTTTTCTGGCACAGGTAAGTTTGGCTCTCTCTTCTGCAACAGTACTCAGAGGAACTTCCTCTTCCTCTGTCACAACTTTTGCTGCCCCAGGATCAGGGGACCCTGGTCCATTCAGGCCTCAAGTCCCTTCAGTTGCACGCATGGCTCCTGCAGATGTAGCTCAAGTCCGATTCGGCCCCCCCACCTCCAGTAGCGGAGATTCTGGTGGAGGCCAGAAAATCCCCAGATCTGCTTATGCCATGAAATGGAAACGGTTCACTATCTGGGTTGCCTCCAAAGATTTCGAGCCTTTCTCATGCTCTGTTGGACGGCTTCTGGATTACCTGCAACACCTCTTTGACCTGGGTCTCAGTCATTCTTCCTTAAAGGTTCACATGGTGGCCATTTCAGCCTACCATGTCCCTTTCGCAGACAGGACATATGCTCAGCTGGAGGGTCTCTAAGACCTTCCTTAGAGGGGGTCCTCCACTTTTGACCCCCTATCTGGGTTTCTGCCCCTCCTTGGGATCTGAATTTTATCCTGGAGAAGCTTACTCTGCCGCCTTTTGAGCCAGCAGCCTCAGCAGACCTAAAGTTCCTCTCTTGGAAGACTCTCTGCATAGCCGCCATTACTTCTGCTCGAATAATTTCCGAGCTCCAGGCCCTGATGTGTAAAATCCCATATTTGATTTTTTCACAAGGAACGTGTGACTCTGCGTACCAGCCCTAAGTTTCTCCCCAAGGTGGTAGTGGAATCTACACTGAATCAATCCATGGAGTTACCTGCTTTCTTTACGCAGCACTCCAATCGTGGAGAGTACCTCCTGCATACTCTGGATGTTCACTGGATTCTGAGATACTGCACGAACAGGACAAAGGATCTCAGGAAGACTGATCAGCTTTTTGTCTCTTTTGCTCACAAAAGAGAAGGCAGTGCTGCTTCTAAGTAATGCCTGTCTAAATGGTTGGCTCATTCTATCACTTTCTGTTATGACAAGTACAAGATGACCCTGCCAGGTCAGGTCAGAGGCCACTGCACCAGAGGAGTCGCTGCCTCTGCGGCTTGTTTCAAGAATGTGTCAGCGGCTGACATTTGTGCAGCTGCCACTTGGACTTTCGTCCATACCTTTACGAAACATTACAGTTTGGACATTGCGTCTCGCCATAGAGCAGGCTTCGGGTTGGCTGTTCTGCAAGGCCTCCTTTCCTAAGGCTTTCACAGCTAGAGGGTTTGCTTCTGAGTAGTTTTCCTCCTCCCGTTGCTTCTTCTTGTTCCAGACTGCTTGGGACTCATTCCTATATGTAATTACCTACTGCAAGAGCCCTCTCGAAGTACGATAGTACAGTTACGTAAGAACTTACCGTAACAGTAGATCTTCGAGAGAGGCTCTTGCAGTAGGTAATACCTTCCCGCCCTCCATCCCCTAAGCTTTTTCAGCTCCTTTTCCAGGATGGAAAATATCTGCTTCTCTCTCGTCTCACCTTTTAGCCTTTGGCGGGAAAGAACTGGAAGGCGGCCGTAGGGGACGCCCTTTATACTGACATCGGATGACAGTCACCTGACATGGGGGCGGAAGGTCTTTTCTCCATCTTTTTTAATTTCTCCTCAAGGAGGAATCCCTGAAGGGACTTGTGGCGGCGGACCCGGGTCCTGCTATTAAACTGTTTGCAAATTGAACAGGCCTGGGTGTCGTGCTCCGGGCCCAGACACCTGACACAGGCAGAATGATCTGCAAAGGGTATCTGCTTGCCACAGGCGCACTTAGAGGGCCGTCTGTTAGGAGAAGGAGTAGAAGCAGCAGACATGGAGTAAAGATTTACCTAAATTGAAGATTTCACGTGTCGTAAGAGTAGAGCAGGCTTCCGTGAAGCCAATGCTGGCCAGTCGACGGCGGGAAAAGAACTGATGATGCGGGGGGTCTGCCCCTTTTATGTGATGCCTGACGTCGGGGAGGGGCCAACGTCGGGAACGGTCCCCCACTGGATACTGCTAGCTAGAATTTTTCCTTGGGGTCCTAGCGCCTGCCGACTTCAGTCCTAATGGTGTAACCTGCTGCAAGAGCTATTCTTGAAGATCTACTGTTATGGTAAGTTCTTGCGTAACTGTACTATCTTCCAAAGATTGGTCTCTTGCAGTAAGTCATTACTTATGGGAGTTCCCGATAGGTGGTGCTCTAGCACGGCAGTCTCTTCTAGCAGTCTCCATCCCAGGGACCACTTGACACAACCTCACTTCCTGGGCTGTGCCTATAAAAGTGGGTGGTCCCTGGTAGCCTCCATTCATTTTCCCGCCAGCTTCAACTCTGATAGCAGCTTGCGCTTCTGCCAGCAGTCTATGACGTGGATTGAACCCATAGCTTGGTGTGCCTGGGCTTCATACATAGCAATGTCCTGCTGGCACCTATGGGTCCACTGATCCTTCCCTGAGGCAGCAGAGACCCACCCGGAAGGGGGAGAGCAAGTAGGGGCCTATGCCCAGTCTAGCCAGATGGCTCCTCAGGGTTCCATGCGACTTGATACAGTCTCTTGGGGTGGCATTGCTCTAGGTCCTGGGTCCTGGAAGCTTCCTTGTGAAGGACATTTTTACCTCCCATGAGGCCTGAGCCTGGTCGGAGACTCAGAGGACCTCTGTCCCCCTCTTTTCCTTCGGAGCCACTCGTGGTCCTACTATGTTCTTGTGAACATCCAAAGGGTATCCACGGGACAAGGTCCCTCTACTCTTATCCCTTAAGGGTAGGCCCCATCTTGCTTCTTCTGGAGAAAGATTGGGTGAGGCAGCCCTTAGGCTTCAGGAAGGGCTCGTCTTCATGTGACTTCTCTCTGCTGCAGAAGAGACATTGTCCTGGGGTGGATCATTTTTTCCCCCACTGTTATGTAGCGGGTTTGGAGGGGAGTGAGGTGGGAGAGTGCCGAGTTAGGGAGACCATAACCACTTCCTTCTCAGTCTTAGGAACCTAGGTCTGAATGGTTCTTCTGTCAGTTGGTTTTCTGGTTACCTAATGGGCAGACTGCAGAGGGTTAAAGCAGACAGACTCCAATCCCCCTGCCGATTACAAGAGGAGTACCTCAAGGGTCTATATTAGGACCCCTGTTGTTCTCCATTTATATCAGTTCCCTGGGTAATAACATCCACAATTCTAAGCTTCACTTCTTCGTGGATGACACTGTGTTGTACACATCCAGTACTTCTCTGTCTGAAGCATGTGCTAAGCTGCAGTCAGATTTTAATCGGCTGCAGCATAATCTGATTAGCTCTAAATGCAAAGAAAATTGAGGTGATTTGATTTTTTTTTTTTTATGCCCACTCATCCTTTAGCAAACCTACACAATCGGTTTGTACTAGTTCCCATCACAACCTTCTTTGGGGACTCTTTGGAGGTTGTCAATAAATTTAAGTATTTTGGTATCTGGCTAGACAGCAATGGTTGGTGTCCACATTGACTGTCTTACTAAGAAACTAAAAGCAAGGCTAGGGTTTTTCTGTAGAAACAAATCCTTTTTCCCAGATGACGAGAGACGCAGACTGGTGCAAGCCACCTTCCTCCCATTGCTGGACTACGGGAACATCATATATAACTGCAGCACAGCGGCTAACCTGCACAAATGTGATATACTCTTTCACTGTGCTGTACGTTTCATAACAAGTGCGCCTGATAGCACACACCACTGCAACCTCTACCAGGTAGTAGGTGAACATCTCTTACCACAAGGTGGATGATCCACTGTTACTTGAACATAAAATCTTGTGGGACAAACTGCCTCAGTATATTTCCTCACTCATCCATAGGTCATACAGTACCTACTCATTAAGGAAATCTGCCTCTATCCTTTTAGATGTGCCCAGAGTGCGCATTTCACACGGCAGAGGTGCTGTTAGCTTCTCCCTTCCATTGGTTTGGAATAAAATCCAGACTACGCTTAGGCTTTCTGAACTTGTCTCTTTAAGCTTCTTTAAATCATTGGTCAAAAAAACTTTCAAAGATACTTGCTGTCATCACGATGGCTAGCACAGTATTTGCCCTGTCTTTTTACAGATAAGTACCTAAGCACTTAGTTCTCCAATTATCAGATAAGGACCTAAGCACTTGTTCCACATTTACCCAAAGCGCCCCCCGCCCAAAACGCCTATTCTGCCTGACGGTAGTTTAATATGGCTCTGTATTAAATGTTAGATCTACTGTTTGTCTGCACCACTGACCTATTTCCTTATTGTAATTCCATTATATTGTGAGGTTTGTTCTTTGCCCTGTAACATGGTTGTAGACTATGCTATTTTCACATTATGGTATTGTATGACATTTATGTATCTTTTTGCCTTATAATATTGTTTATATAGTATGTTTTCTTGTATTGCTGTTATTGTCTACCAAGACCTCCTTGTGAATGAGCTTGCTCAATGGAGTCTCTCTTTCCTGGAATGAACTTGAGATGATTTCCTGTAGCAGCGAACATTCTCTGCTCTGCCCATCTAGTCCTTGTGTTCCTTGGACGGGGCTTAAAGCATATATATAGTCACAGTTGGACCCTAGCAGCGGAAGAACTACCGCTATGTCTCCGGTCGGAGTCAGTCTTCTCTTCTCTCTCTCTCTCTCTCTCTCCTCTTTAATCTTTTGTTCCATTCTCCTACTCGCCTACTAGTTCACTTTCTGTTTTTCTCTTTTCACCCTACCCATCCTCTCAACCCTTTCTGGCCTGTCCAGTGGTTGGGCCCCTCCATCCCACAAATCTTGGGCCTATCCCCTTTCTCTAGTAGGCTTATACCTCCTTTGAGTTGACATCCTTTCCTTTTCCTATCCCTTGGGCTTCCTTGCCAAACTGTCCTCCTCTTTTACTCTGTCCCTACTTTCACTCTCTGTCGAGCAGAACTGAGTTGGTGGAGTGGACAGCATCAGATCTTCTTCGAGATACAGCTCTTGCAGCAGGTTACACCATTAGGACCGAAGCCGGCAGGCGTCAGGACCCCACGGAAATTTTCTAGCTAGCAATCTTCAGCGGGGACCGCCTCTGGCGTTGGTCCCGCGTCCACGTCATGTAGTACATAAGGAGGCGGTCTCCACAGAATCCCCAGTTCTTTCCTCGTCCGACTTTGCATGTCTCAACCTCTCGGTTAAGTCTAGCACGTGACGACCAGGAAAACCTTCCAAACTTCGGAAAAAAATCTACTTTTCAGCCGTTTTTTCATCTGATGTCCTCACCAACTTCCGTGGAGGGCCATTCTTCGAAGTGTGCCTGTGGGAAGCAGATTCCTTTCAAAGACCCTCATTTGGCCTGCGTTCGGTGCCTGGGCCTGGACCACGACACCCAGGCCTGCTCCTTCTGTCAGGGCTTTAACAGCCGAACAAGAATCCGCCAACAGAAGGCCCGCCAGGCTTTCCTCCTTGAAGAAAAGCTTAAGGCCATGGAACCTTCCTCCAGAGGGGAATCTTCAGGGAAGTCACACAGGCATCATGAGAAGCACCGGGAGAAGGTGAGACCCGGATCCCCCTCCAGGGCCTCGGACTCCCGCAGCTCCGGCTCCAGGTCGCACCGCTCCCCGTCGAGAGCCCACTCTCAGCCTCCCCTGGTTGTAGTTAAATCGGCCAGTGGTTCTTCTATTCTGCGGCCTGCCAAGACCTCCAGGCCCGCTTCCTCGGCTAAGGCCTCATCCAGGTCTGGGGAGTACCACAAGTCGTCTTCCCAGCACTCGGCCTCCGACGTCCGGTCAGTCTCCCTGCCGCCGCCACTCCCAACACAAGACCAAGGAGCTGACCTCCCTCAAGCAGACGTTGGACCCGATGTCTGCCCACCCGATGTCGGCCAAGGTACATAAGCACTCCAGGGAACCGGCGGCAGTTCGTCACCCGTCGCCGGTCAGGCATTCACCCCCCAGGACGCCGGCAGGGGGACTGGCGTCAGATACCGCAGTCAGGAGGACCACACCACCACCTACCGACGTGAGTCGGGAGGCGTTGTTGGAGGAGGAGTCTACCCAGCCCGAAGACCTGGCGGGCGATTCCGGACCCGTCGAACTCCCACGGGAGCCCTCTCCAGAACCAGAGACCCCCAGGGAGCCAGTGCCCAGCCCCGACGACAGGCCACCAGCGCCCGGTCTGTCGGGTTTAAACTTGGCAGAAGTGAAGGAGCGCTTTACCTTCTGGTGGGACACCATCAAAAAAGATGTGGTCACTACGCACCCTCCTCCCGCACCCGTGGCACCACCGACGCCTGCACCCCCTCTTTCACCTAAGGGGTCAGCAGGTCGAGCACCTCCTAGGGGCAGATCTGCAGAAAAGAGAAGGCCTCCGTCAAGATCCTCTTCAGGGTCACCCAGCCCCAAGAGACCCAGAAGACGCCGGTATTCACCGTCTACAGAGGATTCCAGATCTGACATCTCTGAATGCTCCAGGTCTCTTTCACCAATCAGCATCCCCTCTCCGGACCCACGTGACCTCCCTAGGTCTCCTCCGGATGACCCCTCGTTCTCCGAGATAGAGTCCCATCCAAGAGAACATGGGATGGGATGCGGAGGAACTCTACCCCGAAAGACTACGCCTTGCCTGCTACCTTTGGCGAAAAGACCCCAAGCCTGTGGTAGTGCCACCCTTGGTGGACACCTTCGTGGACGTCACCAAGGCAGCATGGAAGCGTCCACATTCGACCCCGGCAGTGCCGAAGAAGGCTGATCGCCTGTACAAGGCCCCAAGGGAGGACCAGTACCTGGCTAACCATCTTCTGGCCGACTCCCTGGTCATTACAGCCTCTCATGACCGGTCTCAGAAACCGCAACATTTGAGCACACTGCCACCAGACCCGGAGTTCAAGCAATTGGACGTGCTGGGCAGGCGCACTTACGCGGCCACGAATTGCGCCATTAGATCATTGAATTACCTGACCCACATGGTTCAGTTCCAGAACGCACTGTGGGAACAGGGACAGGATCTGGCGGAGAAACTGCCAGACAGTGGCCAAAAGGAGGAACAACTACAGCTCCTCCGCACGGGTTCAGACATGGGGACCCAGGTTCTCCGAGCCGCATATGATTCTGTGGACTCTTCGGCCAGAGCGGCAGCCTCAGGCGTATGTCTCCAGAGGCACTCATGGCTCCGTGTCTCCGGGTTTACCCCAGACGTCCAGAAAAACATTATGGACGCTCCTTTTCATGGCGAAGTTTTGTTTGGTGAAGCCTCGGTTAAGGTAATCACCAAATTACAGGAAGCTGGGAAGGCTGTTAGATTTGTCCAGGCCATGTACAGATCTAGACTTAGTTCCTTTCGTAGGAACCAGAGGCAGCAACCTCGATCTTCCCTTGTCAATCTTCACCATTCATTACTTCCTGGGTGTAAGCCGGAGGCGCGCACCCGCCACGGGAGCTTTCTTTTTTTTTAAAGTTTGCCTAACAGCCGCCCTCGAGGAAAGCGGCGTCATGCCTTGGCGGTCAGATATGTAGCCGACTCCTCCTCCAACTCAGTTCTGTTTCTCCCGCCCGTCCAGGCAGCATCTGTCGCGTGGGCGTCAATTCCAACTGCGCGGTAGACAGACTCCGATTTTCTCTTTTCGGCGCCATACTCGGTAAGACTGTTCCTTTTTCTTTTATGTCGGCGCGGTGTTTTCTTTCTGTATTTGACCTTGTTTGTTTGGCGTTATGTCCGGTTCTGGGCGGCGTTTCCGAGCGGGCGCGCCCCTATCGTCGGTGCTCTGTGGCGGCATTTCCCGTCTCGGACCGGCGCAGCGTTTGTCTCCGTTGCCTGGGACCAACCCGCGGCATGGATTACATGCGACACCTGTTTCTCCCATGGAGACCGCCGTGTCCTCGAAGTCATAGCGTTCAAGCTCGGCAAAGCCCCGCCGACCTTCGAGGGCGGCGTCGCTCAAGGATTCTCAGGTAAGGTCTTTTGGCCTTTCCCGGGTCCCCTCCGGGCCTATACGGTCTGAGGAGGAGGGTCTCCTCGTCTTTTCTTGCGAGGAGGAGGCCCTTCTGCGGTGTCGAGGGGCGTCGAGTCCCTCCCGGGAGCATGGCTGACACCGCCGCAAGCGATCGCCTCTTGGAGTGCAGGCTCCCCGTGGCAGGCCCTCGACTTTTGGGCCTGGCTGGGTGGACCCTCGGCCGCTTAACTTCGGCGCCGTTCGGATCAGTGCCGTTCGGCAGTGCGGTGATCGACTCAGCGCTGTTTCCAGCGCCGTCTTGAAATCCCGGCGCGTTCGTGGCGCGGTGATCGAAAGCGGCGCCGCTTTGAATCGGCGCCGTTCGCGGCCCGGTGATCGAGGGCTGCGCCATTATGGCAGTGCTGCTTTGGGCCTCGGCGCCCGTTCGCGGCGCCGTGGACGAAAGCTGACGCCGTCGGCGATGCCGCCCTACCGCCTTCAACAGCGCCCGGTGCCGTGGGTCTTGTCCTTCCTCCAGGCGGCACCGTTGGGGGTGTGCAGCTGGCCTGGCTGCTACTGGCGTGAGGGAGGCAGCGGCGCCTCCCGGTACCGGGGCGTTCGGGCCCAGCCTCGAGGGACCCCTGGGGTGGCCAGCATTGAGGTCCTGCTGGTCTCGTCCTCCTCGGGCGATGATTCAGCGTGGACCCATCCTGGCACCCACTCTTGAGTCTGGGTCCCGGTGGTTAGAGTGCCAGGCGCGCCAGGCCCCTCCTCTGTCCCCCCCTTCCGTCGTCTCCTGAGGGTTCCCGGCTGGGGGCGGCGAGCCCGGGGGTGGCGTGGGGGGTGGCGCGGGGGGCTCCCTCTCTCGGGCCCGGTGGCAGCTACCTCTCGGGGTGCTGTTGCCCCTCTGGGGACAGGGGACACTGTGGTCGAGAGGAGCCCTCACAAGTCCGAGGGTTGAGGGGTGGGGGTCTGCTGCTCGGTCTTCTTTGGCCACCTCAGGGGTGGCCAGGGGCAGTCATCGAGCCTGCCCCTCCCTCCAGGGTTCTAGGGTGTCCTCGGCGGCGTTTGTGCGGACTGCCTTCTGGATCCATACAGTCCAGGCGTCGTCACAGGGGTTCTCCCAGGGCTCTCCAGGCTCCGCTTCCCCAGAGTTCCGTTCTGCGGCCTGGTCTGATTTCCGGATCCCTCTTTCCAGGGCTCCTTTCCCCGGATTCAGAGCCCTGCATGACAGTTGCCTCCAGCGGAGGTGCCCTCTCCCATCTCTCTGCCTTCACCACCCCGCTCCCAGGCCATGTCGGTCCCCCAGGGTCCGTTATCCTGGGAGCAGTTAAGGAATTCTGCAGCGGCCTTCCCCTCATATGTTAGGATACATGCATGGCGGGTCTTCGACTCTCCCCACTGCACATGGAATCCTCTGGGCATTCAGTTCCCCATCATCCTCGTCTCCTCCTCCGAGGAGAGAGAACCCCTGCTCATCTGTCCTCCGATGCTGATTTCACAGAATATCAGCGTTTCCTCTCGAGGATGGTGAGGGACCTCAGTTCCTCGTTCAAGAGACAATACGAGCAGGAGCGCTGAATTCCTTGGTGAATTCAGTGCCCAGCATCTGGTGAGTACCTTCCTGGCCTATCCCCTTCAGGAGGTGTCTATCCGGTCATGGCAGTCCCTGCAGCTTCTTCCACCCACCCGGACTGCCAGCGTAGGTATTGTGCCCCTCTGGTCTCTAGGTTCCCTTCCAACCCGTCCTCCAGGTTTGGTATACCTGGATACTCCTTCTAGGCGCTGTTGCCTGGCGCGACCGCCCACAGTTCGGACTCTCTCCAGTTCGACTGTTGGGGAAGCGAAGAGTGTTCTCTTCTTCTCAAATGCGAGTGCATGTATGCATCACATCAGGCTCACCACGCTGCCTACAACTGGCATCTGTGGTCGATGATGTCCCAGCTGCTGGCATCTATGCCTGATCAGAACAAACCAGACAAGCCATTGCCCTCTCCGCGGTAGGCCTGGAGCTGGCAAGACACCAAGCAAGGAGCATCTTATGGCGTAATGAGATGGCTTCAGGCTTGCGGGGACAGCGATCTGCATCAGGCGGACGGCATAAGCCGTCTTTCCAGGTTGTCACCCTGGCCCGGCGTGGGGTGATTAGCTCCGCCTTCCGGGGACCCGTCTTTTCTCTACCAGAGCTGGGAGACTTTTACAGGGCTCCTCCGTCTCCCTCGATCCTCGGGAGGCACCTCCTAGCTCTTCTCCACCTAGGCTTTCTGAGATAAGCCAGGGTCTTCTCCTTCTGTTTCTCACCAACAGAAGGCTGGGGGTCTTGTTCCCTCAGGGTTTGGCCTCTTCCCCACGGGAAGAGGGCTTAATACTCACCAGAAGTAATGAATGGTGAGAGATTGACAAGGGAAGATAGGAAAATTACGTACCTACGTAATTCTTGATCTTCTCTTGTATCTTCATCATTCATTACCACCCACCATCCATCCCTCAGTGGCCTCTTCCTGTGGCTTCTCCACCTCCGTCTCCTTCCTCTCTTGCATTTTATAAAATTTAGGAAAATTGCTAGGCATTCCAAAAAAAAAGTATAAAAAAAAAAAGATCTTTCTTTGGGGGGGTGTTCTAAATCCAGAAAATTACTTACTCTAAGATTCATGGGCCATCTATGGATTGCATTGGCGATCAGACTGCACAACTATCTCTTGCTATTCTTATGGCAAGATACCTCTAGGGTTTTTGGCCTGGCTCAGGCTATTCAGTTTTGATCCTGCAATCCGTATTCAGATGGTTGCCTGAAATCTAATCCCCCCTCTATTCTTGCCTTGCAGAGCAGAGGAGCAATACGTCTGTTCCTTTCTCTTTTAAAAAAAAAAAAAAAAAATGCTGGGAACTCTCTCCAGGCTATAGCATCTTGGTATCTGGGTCATGCATCTAGTTAAAAAAAAAAAATTTTTTTATCTGTTTAAAAAAAAAAAAAAAATGGAGACATCAAACAAGAAGGCAAATGAGAAGGTAGGCTATCCTTCTACGCTGTTTTACTAGTGGTTTCTCCCTTTAAGTGTCCTCCTGGACAATTTTACAGTAAATTCTGCCTGACCATATCAATCTTAGCCAGCCTAAGCCTTGGCGGCCTTAGCCAGTCAGTCTGAGTCCCGTTTCTATCTTGAAGCATACAAGAAGGCTTACATTTTCCATTTCTAAACCCCTGAGCAAGCGCTCTCATGCTGCTAGGGTTTTGTTCTTCCCTCCTCGTGAAGCTGTCCTCGGTTAAAAAGGCCTTCCTTGACCAGGGTGACCCGAGGTGGTGTCAAGAGCAATGGCATGTTGAAGATTAGGACTATGCCCTCCTGAGTCTGTCTAAGCGGGTTCGGTGAACCTTCTCTTCAGCTCTATCTCGGATTCTTGCTTCCCCTTTAGTAGAACCTTCCTTCACACAAGCTAACTATGCTAGGTTGGGCATTCTGGTCCTTCAACATCCCATCTCTCTCTTCTCTTTCTTCTTCTTCTTCTATTTTCTCATTTCCCTACTCCTCTCTCCCCCTAGAGTCGCCCAGGTAAGGAGGCCCTGCACTCCCTAGGCTAGGGATGTTCTTATCTCCTCTATCCTTCCTCCATCGGCTTATTCCTTTTTCAGTTCATTCTTCCTTGCTTTGCTATCCCTCGGCTATCTTGCCTCGCTATCTATATTTTCTGCTTTCACTTTTGCCTCTCCGGCTCACAGAACTGAGTTGGAGGAGGAGTCTGTATACCTGCTTGGCCGCCCCTCGCGCGCAGCGCGCCAGCGTCTCTCTCGGCGGGGCCGTTAAACAAGCTTTGAAAAAAAAAAGCTCCCGTGGCGGGTGCGCGCCTCCGGCTTACACCCAGGAAGTAATGAATGGTGAAGATACAAGAGAAGATCAAGAATTACGGTAGGTACGTAATTTTCCTTTCTGGCCAGCAATAGAGTGGCTCCTTCTCTCAGAAAGCCCAGGCCAAGACGTCCTCAGGTAGAGGCCAACATGCTACCAAGTCGGCCTAACCTGCAGGACCCGCTGCTGCCACAGCATGACTCCTTCCCGGCCCCGCCCCTCTTCAGGATCAACGGGAAACGAAGGTCGGGGGTTGCATCGCAGACCACCTGCCAGAGTGGCGGTCGATCACCACCAACAGGTGGGTGCTACAGTTGGTCGAAAAAGGCCACTATATAGAATTCCTAGACAAGCCCCCCACGAGGCCTCCTCTCCTCTCCCGTTATTCAGGTCAGCATGCTTTGCTCATAAGGCAGGAAGTGCTCATGCTTCTACAGAAAGAAGCTTTGGAGCATGTTCCAGGGAACCAGAGAGGAGCAGGTTATTATTCACACTTCTTCCTGGTTCCGAAGAAAACAGGGGACCTCCGTCCAGTCTTGGACCTCAGCAACCTCAATATGTCGGTCGTTTATAAGCGCTTCTGCATGGTGACCCTCCCGGGACTAATCCCCATGCTGAAGAAGGATACTTTCCTGGCGTCCTTGGACATGCAGGACGCTTACCTGCACATCCTATTGCTCAAGCGCACAGGAGGTTCCTGCACTTCGAGTTTCTCGGCCGCCACTATCAGTTCCGAGCGCTTCCCTTCGGGCTTTCATCAGCACCCAGAATATTCACCAAGTGCATGACAGTCATGGCAGCATCCCTGAGGAGACAGGGCCTCTACGTGTTCCCGTACCTGGAAGACTGGCTTCTCATGGCCTTCTCCTAGGAGGCATTGCTTTTGGCCATTTAGCATACTCAGGCTCTCTTTCAGTCTCTGGGCATCTTAATCAACTACGAGAAGTTTCTCCTGGTACCGTCCCAGAAACTGCAGTTCATAGGGGCAGTTCTGGACACCATCAAGGGGAAAGTTTTTCTTCCCGAAGACAGAGTGGAACGCATACGATCCCTAATAAGGGACCTATCAGCGAAAAAGACCGTCCCGGCCAGATTGGTCCTTCGCCTGCTCGGACACATGGCTGCGGCCATTCCTACAGTCCCGATGGCAAGACTCCACATGCGGGTAACCCAGTGGATGTTGACTGCAATGGGACCAAAGGCAAGACCATCTGCAGCACCCAGTCAGAATCACAAGGGCCGTGGTTCGGGACTGGCAATGGTGGCTAGATCCGGGAACCCTCTCTATGGGGGTTCCTTTCTTGGCGCCGTCCTCGGTGATGACCCTCTCCACAGACGCCTCAGGGCTGGGGTGGGGAGCGCACTTGAATGGGGTGAAGTCTCAGGGGACATGGACTACTCAGGAATCTCATCTCCATATCAACATATTGGAGATGAGGGCGGTCCTTTATGCCCTGCAAGCCTTTCAGTCGGAGATTCCACCGAGTACTCTCCTGTTACAAACAGACAATACTGCGGTGATGTATTACCTCAACAAACAAGGAGGCACACACTCCTACCCCTTTTGCAGGGAGGCCATGAGTGTGTGGGAATGGGTAATATGACACGGCGCAAACCTCACTGCAGTTCACGTTCCCGGGGTGGACAACACTGTCGCAGACAGCCTGAGTCGTTCCCAGGCCAGAACCCACGAGTGGGAACTTATACAGGAGGTGGCAGAGGACCTGTTTCACAGATGGGGCATTCCAGAATTGGATCTATTCACATCCCCATCCAACGCAAAACTGCCCAATTTTTGCTCTCTAGATCCAGGGCCTGGTGTTTTCTGGCGAGACGCGTTGTCCCTCTCCTGGGCAGGCAGATTCCTCTACGCCTTCACTCTTTTCCCATTGATCCAGAGAGTCCTTCTCAAACTTCGCAGGGAGCACGCGACGCTTATCTTAATAGTGCCTTTTTGGCGCAGGCAAATTTGGTTCCCGCTTCTGGAACAGTTGTCCCGGGAACCTCCGCTTCCCTTGCCAGTCAGCTCCCACCTGTTGTCTCAGGAGGCGGGTTCACTAGTCCACCCGGACTTACACTCATTGAACCTGCATGCTTGGCTCCTAGAGACACAGCCATGTTGCGACACGGGGTCTCGCTAGAGGTGGCAGATGTGCTTTCTGCTGCCGAAAACTTGACCTCAATGCAACACTCACGCCATGAGTGGCGCAGGTTTTCCTGGATTCAAGCGCGGTTTCTCGCTTTTAGACTGTCCTGAGAAGCTGGTTCTGGAGTACCTGCTTTCCCTTTTTCAATCCGGGCTAGCTTACTCCTCGATTAAAGTGCACCTTTGTCCAGTCTCAGCTTATCATGCCCCCATAGGCCACCGCATGGTGGCCCAGTTGGATACTACTCGTGCCTTTCTAAGGGAGGGTCCTCCACCTTAGGCCGCCCATTAAGGATCCTGTCCCTCCTTGGGATTTGCCCTTTGTCCTGGAGCAGCTTACGCTGTCACCTTTTGAACCAGCCGCAGATTGCAAGCTACATTTTCTGTCATGGAAAATGTTGATTTTAGTTGCTGTTACTTCGGGGAGAAGAATCTCCGAATTACATGCTCTCATGTGCAAGGAGCCTTTTTTAATTTTCCATCAGGATAGGGTATCCCTGAGGACAAATCCTAAGTTCTGCCTAAGGTGGTCTCAGCCCTTACTCTTAATCAGGACATTGATTTACCGGTGTACTTTCCTAAGTACACCAATCGAGGAGAAGCACTGCTTCACACCCTGGATGTTCACAGGTGTCTCAGATATTATTTGACCAGAACCAAACAGCACCGGAAAGCAGAGCAGCTGTTCGTATCCTTCGCTGAGGGGATGTAAGGGGCCCCCGTTTCGAAGCAGACCCTTTCACGCTAGCTCATTCAGTGTATCTCGTTTTGGTATGACAGACAGAAGAAACCACTTACCAGGGTGGTCAAGGCCTGTTCTACAAAAGGGGTGACTACCTCCTTTGTACTAATGACGTGTTCATGTCGGCTATCTGTACGCAGCCACCTGGAGTTCGGTGCACACTTTTATCAGGCATTATAGCCTGGACATTGCCTCAAGGCGAAGAGCTGGTTTCGGCCTAGCTGTCCTTCAGGGACTTCTGTCTTAGGCTCAGGACGGGTCTTAATTTCTGTCTTTCCTCCTCCCGATGGCTTTTCAAAGGCGCCATTGCTTGGGAATTGGTCCTAATGGTGTAACCTGCAAGAGCTGTATCTCGAAGAAGATAGTACAGTTACGTAAGAACTTACCGTAACAGTAGATCTTCGAGAACAGCTCTTGCAGCAGGTACCTTCCTGCCCACCATTCCCCCTTGGAGGAAGTAGGTTCTAACCTAACAGCCTTAGGATTGGAATGGTCTGTCCTTAGTCTTGGCCATCTGATGGCAGGTCCTCTGTCTCCTCTTCTGATTTCATCCAGTGGCCGGAAGTCTCCGGCAGGAGAACTGGGGATTCTGGCGGGACCGCCTCCTTATGTACAACGCCTGACGTCAGGGGCGGGACCGATGTTGGAGGCAGTCCCCGCTGTAGACTGCTAGCTAGAAAATTTCCATGGGGTCCTGATGCCTGCCGGCTTCAGTCCTAATGGTGTAATCTGCTGCAAGAGCTGTTCTTGAAGATCTGCTGTTACGGTAAGTTCTTACATGACTGTACTTTACTGGCCAACCTGTGAGCGCCATGTAGTACGTCGGTCTCGAGGGCAGTGCTACCCCTGGCACTGGCTCCTCCTCCTCTTAATAGAAAGCTTTTGAGCTAAAAACTTCCCGCGAGGTCCTAGCATCTCCAGCTTGAACCCACCAGTGATGAATAGTGAAGATGTACAGGAAGGTCAAGAATTACGGTAGGTACATAATTTTAATTTTTTCATCTGGCTTGTGTCAAACAGCACCCAGCCACCAGACAGCAGGGTGGGCGCAAGATAGCAGGACCCTTGCTAGTCTCAAGTACTGCATCAGATGCCCATTCAAAACCCCCTAAAGGTATAGTGCAGCATGGGTCGACTCTCATTCCATTTAAATCACTGGAAGGAGTTAACTACTGATGCATAGATTCAGGAGATCATAGAACAGAGTAATGCTTTGGAACTTCTGGAAATGCCTCCAGATCATCCCCCACTTGTGACAAACTATCCTCCAGAGCATCTATCTCTGTGCCTGGAGGAAGTACAGACATTGCTTCAAAATCAGGCCATAAAACCTGTACCCTTGGAACAAAGGAACACAGGGTTTTACTCCCGGTACGTCCTTGTCCCAAAGTGGACAGAAAACTTCCAACCTATTCTGGATATCTGAGAGCTAAACTTTGTCAGAGTACAAGAAGTTCAGAATGGTCATCCTGCAGTGCCTTTTCCCACTGCTGCAAGCAGGGGATTGGATATGTTCCCTCAATATGAAGGATGTATATCTCCATATCAAAATCCAGAAGCCTCACAGAAAATACTTGTGGTTCCAGTTTCAAGGGGAGCATTACCCGGTCAGAGTGTTGCCCTTAGGCTTGTCTTCTGCACAACGGGTCTTTACCCAATGCTTGGTAGTGGTGGCAGCAGCTCTTTGCAGGGAAGGCCTCTGTTTTTCCTTACCTGGACGATTGGCTATTGAAAGCCCTCTCCAGAGACCAGCTCCTGAAAACTTTAGCTTGAACCAGAGAGTTATTCGATTCTCTGGAGGTAACTGTCAACATACCATAATCAGTGTTGACACCCTGCCAGCGATTGCAGTACATAGGAGCAGTCCTGGGCATGGCCCAGGGCTCAACTTTTCTGCCCATGGACAGGGCAGACCGCCTGGTTGACCATGCACAATTAGTGTATGACCGCTGTTTTGTCTCAGCAAGGACTTTCCTGCACCTTCTGGGACTCGTAGCAGTGGCCATTGTCATAGTACCACTGACCAGACTGCATATATGGATTACTTGACTGATCTTAAGAGTCCAGTGGGGGGGGCAGTTCACAGATGACCTAGAACAGTTGGTTCTAGTCAGATCCCCTGTTCACAAAGTGCTCAAGTGGTGGATGGAACCCAGCAACCTGTTAAAGGGGCTTCTATTCCTTACCCCCCCCCCAAACAGATTCTCACCACAGATGCTTCAGGGATGGGCTGGGGAGTGCACTTGGACCCCAGTCAGGCACAGGGCATGTGGACTCCAGTGGAGACCACCTTGCGCATAAATATTCTGGAAATGTGAGCGTCCTGTATGGATTTCAGGCCTTCCAGAACCACTTGACCCCAGGTCCTCTGCTAATACAGATGGACAGTGTCAGTGTGATGCACTACATCAACAAATGGTAGGGAGAAGGGGGACTCATTCCCATCTTCTGTGCAGGGGAAGCAATGAAGGTTTGGTATTTAACTCTGGAACACTGTCTAGAGCTATCAGCAGTACATGTTTCATAATGTCTCGGCAGACAAGCTAAGCAGGTCACTGTCCAGGATGCACAAGTGGGAACTGCTGACTTCTGTGGTTGACGACCTCTTTGAAAGATAAGATAATCCAGAGTTGGACCTTTTTGCATCCCCACACAATGGAAAAGTGCTGTTTTTTCTGCTCGCTTGCTCCAGGGCCTGAAATTTTCTGGTGAGATACATCCTTCTCTTGGAAATGGAAGATCTTGCTTCGAGAGGGTTCCTTCAGTACGTATTGCATATGGGACTAGTGCCAGTCCGTCTCTTGGAAATGGAGGTTCCTTTATGCTTCCCAATCCAGAATGCTACTCAAGCTTCAAATGGAAGGGTAACTCTGATACTCATTGCTCCCCTGTGGCCTCGACAAATCTGGTTCCTCTTACTGCAAAAGCTAGCAATGGAAACCCCAGTGCCCTCTGCCCCTGTGCAGGGGTCTTCTATCACAGGAAAGGGGAACCCTGGTCCACCCAGACTTGAAGTCTCCCCATCAGCATGCATGGCTCCTGAAGACATAGCCATTGCTTCCTTTGGGGTTTCCCAAAAAGTGGCTGATGGTCTGGTGGCTGCTAGAAGCACTTCAGCAGGTCCACTTATTCCATTAAATGGAAGCCATTTGCTTTATGGGCCGCTTCTCACCACCTGGACGCATTCACCTAATCAGGTTCTCGAGTACTTGCTGTCCTTACCAGATTCAGGCCTGCAGCACTCTTCTATCAGAGTGCACCTGGCCACCATCTTAGCGTTCCACATGCTTATCAAGAGTTGTTCAGTTGCCCAGCTGGCGGTGGCCCATATGCTCTTGAGAGGCATTCTGCATTTGAAGCCTCCCATTTGTAATCCAGTCCCAGCTTGGGACCTGAATTTTATTTTGGAATTGGTTTACTTTGGCTCCTTTTGAGCCAGCCGCAACTTCTGGCTTATGCTTTCTGTCTTGAAAAGCACTATTTTTAGTTGCAGTCATTTCTGCTTGAAGGATTTCAGAACTACAGGCTCTAATATGTGAGCATTCTTATTTGATTTTCCACAAAGACAGGGTGCCTTTGCATACCATAATCCTAAATTCCTACTAAAGGTGGTGTCTGAGTTTACTTTAAATCAAACCATCCACCTTCCAGTTTATTTCCCAGAGCATGCCAATCCAGTGGATGCATTGCTCCATATTTTAGATGTGCATAGAATACTCTGGTACTATACTCACTCTACCAAAGACTACAGAAGGTCTTTGCAGCTTTTTGTTTTGTTTGCTCCTGGGAAAGAGGGCACCCCATTAGCTAAACAGTGACTGTCCAGCTAGCTAGCCAACTGTATTACTTTTTATTACAGGAAGTACGATGAGGAACATCCTGGGCTGGTTCATGGTCACTACTAGGGGCATGGCAACGTCGTCTTGTTTCAGGAATGTATCTGCTGCAGACATTTGTGCAGCTGCTGCATGGACTACTGTCCACACCTGCACTTAACACTACAGTCTGCACATTGTCTCTTGTAGTCAGGCTGGCTTTGGCCTAACTGGCCTACAGAGCCCCCTTTCATAAGCCTACAGGCTCCAGCCCCCCCCAGTCCATTCACTGTCAGTACTGCTTGGTTCTCGTTTCATAGGTGTGACCTGATGAGATATTCATGAAGACGATTGAACAGTTACATACTTACCATAATAGTAGATCTTTGAGAGAATCTTTCATCAGGCCATGCCGTCCCACCCTCCTTCCCTCTTTGTGGGCCTGCAACTCTGGGTTTGGTGTTCCTATCTCCATTGGGCCATTTTCCAGCTTTATGCCTTGCCTGGCTTGCAGAGTACTGGGTTCTCTCTTGGTTCCCTACAGAGAGGTCCTCAGAGTATGATCTCCAGCGGGGAACTGAGGAGAGGAGGGGCCACCCACATTTATGTATATGAGGATGTCTGATGATGTCTTGGGCAGCCCCTGGCAGACTGCTTGCAAAAATTTCCATGTGGTCCTAGCGCCTGGTGGCTACACGTTCCATAGGTGTAGCCTGATGAGATTATCTAGTAGATCTGCTTTTACAGTAAGTACGTAACTGTTTTATTCTGCAGCAGGCTTTGTAGTGTTTAGACTGTGTGTGGAATATTACCTGTACCATGAGTTTTTTGAGCATTCAGATTCTGTATGAATGTTATTCATAAATATTCATTAGTTTGATTCTTTCAGTGAAGCCATTCATAACATTATTTGGTTATAGTAATAGTTTAAGGCTGTCACTACTTTGCCTGACTTCAAGAATCAAATGCTTTCATCATTTATAAAGTTCTGTCCTTTTGTAAATTTGTACTCTAACATGTACGATACTGTATTTATGACTAATTCGTGAATTGTTCTTTAGAATTGATAACGCTTTCTCCCTGACCACATTCCCTCACGAAGAGTCTAACTTGAAGCGCAGGTGAAGTTAACCTGTTAACCACTATTCAAACAACATGAAGTCTTGCTATATTATGACATATGCAGTGAGTCCCAACCTTCGAACTGCTCCGGAGGTGAAAGAGTTAACTTTCCATGCCAAGCATGGAACTTTGAGCGCAAGCTCGGTTGAAAACTCTGTCTGTTGTTCTTCAAACTCAAACTGTCAGATTCTTTACTCCGCCTCACTGAACAGTCGCTCCGGAGATTTCTCCTTCTGCTCGGTTCGTTTTGTCGGTTAAAGTATTATTTTATCGGTTTTTTCGAAATTAAACCGCAACCGGTCGGTTCAAGCTCTGTCTGTGGTATTGTAAGTAATAGATAGGCTTACATTTATATTTATTCTGTGTGGAACTTGTAACGCCGGTTGGTTTGAACCGATCAGGTTATTTTCAAAATTTACTAGTCCTTATTTAGAGTGCAGTTCCCAGTTCTTATCGGTTCTAAAAACCCAGTTTCATTCGTTTTTTCACGACCCGTGACACGGTTGGAACCCGATAGAGAAGTCTTCTTGAGGATTGCCATAAACTGGCAAGTTTGGTTAGGCTGGCACTATGTCTGAGAAACCCAAAAGAAAAACCGGGCCCACTGGGTTTCAGCACTGTAGTGTTTGTGGGGAAGCCTTTGCTAAGGCTGACCCACACACCACCTGTGTGTATTGTCTGGGGTTTGACCACCTCAATGCAGACTGCCAGATTTGTAAGAATTTTCCTGCTGCCACCATAGAAAAGCGAGTTGGTAGGCTCAGGGAAAGGGAGGCCAAAAAGTCCGCTGACCCGGATGGCCAGCCCGGTTCGGTTCCAACCGAACCGGAGGGAGTGCCCTCTGACCAGGGCGATACTTCCTCGGGCAAACAAAGAGCCAGCTCTGAGGAGCTGGTTCCAACTAAAAGGACTAGAAAGTCAGCTGGTGTGGAGCCAGAAGTTCTTTCTCCAACCGCTGAGGAAATAGCTAAAGCAATTCAAATTGTCCAGTCAGTTTCCCCGGTTCCGACCGAACCGACACCATCAGGGAAGCTCAGTTCGCCAGTTCCACGCGTTCAAGATTATGATTTTGAGGATTTTATGCACCAGAGGAAGGGAAGAGGATATGAGGAGAGTGAATGTGGTTTTGAAAGTCTGGATGTGCCCATTGAACCGGACATCTCTCCAGACAGACCGTCAGGGGTTTCTCCTCCCAGGCTCTGAGTCCCCTTCTCATTTTATGTTTTATAAAAAAGTTGATGAAACTCTCCAGCTCCCTGTTGAGGAAGCTGTTGATGACCAAGAGGAGCCTGATTATGTAGAAATGATGGATATTCCAGGGTCTAGGAGACTGTCTATTCCTTTGCATAAATTTTTTCGGAAACAGACAGTAAAAATTCTAAAAACTCCTCACACTATACCTCCTGTTGATAAAAGGATGGACAAGAGGTATACATTATCAGACTCTGATATGGAGTTCCTCACACAGCAATGCAGCCATGTGGGTGGGGGTACTGCAGGCTGCAGTCTGTGACAAGGCAATATCTCCTCAACCCAGCACCCCCTGAAAAGGACTCCAGAGGATTGATGCCATGGCAAGAAACAGTACATGGCAGCATCTTTGGGACTCAGACAGGCAAATTATATGGCTTATGCTGCTAGGTACCAGAAATCCAGATGGGATACTGTGCTGGCTCTAGTAAAACAAGTCCTGACCAGCTTGCCAGGGAGCTGGAACAGGTGGCTGTGGATGGTATTGAGGCATCCAAGGTGCAATTTCATGCTGCAGTAGACTCTAATGATGTGTCATCAAGGGTCATGGCTACATCTGTGGCACTTTGCAGAATGGCTTGGCTCAGATGTACTACCCTATCACAGGATACCCAGTCTGAGGCCATGGATTTTCCTGTTGTGAGCAATTCTCTGTTTGGGGAGCAGACAGAGAATTATTTGAAGAAAATGGATGAATATAGGACCACCTATAGGAGTGCACAGGCCAAGGAAAGGCAGCCACTCCTCAAAGGCAGCATCCCAGGGCAGGCCTTTTTCATGAGCCTTTTACCAAGCCCAGGCCTCCTCTTCTGCTTATGCCCAGAGGGGGTTCTTTAGAGGAGAGGCAGGCAGGGTGCAAGCAAGCCTGCTTCCACCCCTCAGCCTAAAAGCCCTGGCAAGCGGCATCCTGATGGGGTAGCCAGGGCCGATTCTCCTCTACCTGTAGGGGGCAGGCTGGCTTACTTTGTCCAGGACTGGAAGTCTCTAACATTAGACAAGTGGGTCCTGGAAGTAGTAAGCCAGGGACTGGTTCTCAGCTTAATAAAATTTCCAAAGATGAGAGCCAGGTCCTTTCCACCTGCAAATCCATCAGAGGCACTTGCCCTAGAAACAGAAGTTTCTACCCTCCTGGCTGTCAGAGCTATGGAAAGGGTTCCACCCCTACACCAGGGCAAAGGGTTGTACTCCAGGTACTTCCTTACCCCCAAAAAAGACAGGAGAACGACGGCCCATCCTGGATCTCAGATACCTAAACAAGCACCTTTTAAAACCAAAATTCAAAATGGTGACTCTGGGAATTATTCTACCCTCTCTAAGGCCAGGAGGCTGGCTAGCATCCCTGGACCTCAAGGATGCCTACTTCCATGTTCTTATCAGAAGCTCCCATCGAAAGTACCTCAGATTCGAACTGCCCTCAAGCCATTACCAGTTCAGAGCAATGCCCTTCGGCCTCACCTCTGCCCCGAGGGTATTCACAAAATGCCTGGCAGTAGCAGTTGCCCACTTAAGAAGGCAAAAGATTGCCATTTTTCCTTACCTGGACGACTGGCTCATAGTAGGCCAGTCTCCAGAACAAGTCAAACTACACCTTCAGGTAACTCAGCAACTGCTCACATCTCTAGGTTTCCTTCTCAATCTTCCAAAAGTCAGTTCTAGAGCCTGTCCAGCTTCTCACCTTCACAGGTGCAGAACTGAACACAAAAGAGGCCAGAGCCTTCCTTCCTCTGGAAAGAGCAAGGGCCTTGGTCTCTCTGGCCTCCTCTTTCACCCTGCAGGTCTCTCGATCAGCCAGGCATTTTCTGCAGCTCCTGGGGCACATGGCTGCTTCTATAGCAGTTGTGCAGGGAGCAAGATTTCAGATGAGGGACATCCAATTTCATTTGAGAGCCTTTTGGTCTCAAAGGAGAGACCCTCTGACCAAAGTGATCCCAGTGACTCGAATCCTGATCCAAGCCCTTCAGTGGTGGCAGGACCAGAGCAGTCTGAGACGGGGTCCCCTTCACCCCTCAGTCTCACTCCTTAATCCTTACTACAGATGCATCCCTCTTGGGGTGGGGAGCTCACATGGGCGATCTCACTACCCAGGGATTGTGGTCCCCTCAGGAATCTCTGCTCCACATCAATCTGTTGGAACTCAGAGCAGTTTTTCTAGCACTTCAAATTTTTTACACCTCTGTTCAGAACAAAGTTGTACAGATCAGAACAGACAACACCACTAGAATGTGGTACATCAACAAGCAAGGAGGCACTCGGTCTACGGCCTTGTGCACTGAAGCAATGAAGTTGTGGTCTCAGGTGTATTCCCTGAACACCTCCCTTACAGTAGTTCACCTCCCAGGCAAGGACAATGTCCTGGCAGATGCTCTCAGCAGGATTTCCCAGGGCCATCATGAATGGTCACTGGATCCCCTAGTATTGGAGGTAGTATTTGCCAGATGGGGCACCCATGAGAGATCTTTTGCAGCCCCAGACAATCACCAACTTCCCTTTGTTGCTGCAGGCCCCCAGTGTTGGGCTCAGTCCTCTGGATGCCTTCCTTCTCAGTTGGGAAGGGAAGTTCTCTATGCTTTCCCCTTCCTCTTCTGTTCAAGGTGCTAGTCAAAATCAGATCTCAACCCTGCAAGATGATCCTGATTGCTCCAGATTGGGCCAGACAGCCCTGGTACCCCTCCTTATGTCCTTAGCAGTCCACCTTCCCCTGTGTCTTCCCAGGAATCACAACCTGTTAACCTGTGCTGAGGGGAGGGTTTGGTACCCGAATCTCAAATCTCTCAATCTCAAGGCCTGGCTCTTGAAGAGTTAGAGTTTGCTGACCTACACCTCTCCCAAGGTGTATTGGATATATTGAAGGCTTCTAGGAAGCCATCCACCAGGGCTACTTATAATTCCAAATGGAAGAGTTTTTCCATATGGTGTTTTGTAAGCATATTTCCCAGAATCTGCTGACTTACCCACAGTCCTGGATTATATGGTGCATTTGAATACTTTGGGGCTGAGACCAGCTACCCTAAAAGTGCACTGGCAGCCGTGTCTGCTTTCTTATCAGCAGGTAAACCCTCTTCTCTTTCGGCTCATCCTGTATTCTCCAGTTTTCAAGGGTTGCTTCACACAACCTCCATTCAAGGGACCCTGCCCCTGCCTGGGATCTTAATATTTGCATTGCTCAGCTTATCTAACCCCTTCGCCAGTATGTCTTCAGCAGAGCATAAGTACTTGACTTGGAAAACTGTGTTTTGGTAGCCATCACTTCTGCCAGGCATAAGTGAATTACAAGCATTGTCAAGTGGAGCCCGATTTTATCTCCTTTCATAGGGATAAGGTGGTCCTCAGGACTAACAGAAAGTTCTTGCCTAAGATGGTTTCAGACTTCCATCTTAATCAATCTTTGTCTCTCCCTGTGTACTTCACTGACCATTCCTCCTCTAGCGAGAGGAGACTGCACAGTTTAGATGTCAAAAGAGCCCTTAGTTACCACATAGAACGTACCAAGGGTCACAGGTTTGACTCCCTCCAACTGTTCCTCACTTATGGTGAGGTTGGTAAAGGGAAACCTGCCACTAAAAGATCCATTGCCAGGTGGATTGTCTCTTGTATCCAATTTTGCTATGAAAAACTGGGTGAGTTCCTCCCTCAGGCCTGAGGGCTCACTCTACCAGAGGTACAGCTGCATCTCTGGCTGCTGCCAGGGACATCCCTATCCTAGAGATATGTCAAGCAGCTACCTGGAAAACAGTTCACACTTTTACCAAGCATTACTCCCTGGACATCCAGGCTAGGAGTGATGCTCGGTTTGGCACAGCTTTTCTTCAGAGCCTATTTCCTAAGTAGGTTCTGTCCCTCCTCCATGGACGTACTGCTTGGTAGTCTGCATATGTCATAATATAGCAAGACTTCATGTTGTTTGAAGAAAAAATTACTCACCTTAGTAATGTTGTTTCTTCTAATGGAGTCTTGCTATGTTATGACCCCCCGCCCCTCTCAGAACCTCTACTTTTGGGATGTGGGCAGTGCAGTGTTGGCACTTAGTAGATGCCCACCTTATTTTTCACCCCTCCTTTTTGGGGTGTTTGGGTGTTATGTTTTTAATTTTTTGGATCCCCTGACTTGAGTCTTTCTTTTGGGACCAAGAAAAATGTGTTCTTATATTTAGTAGCCAGTTGGCTAGTGTAGGTTTACGGCTTCCACACAGAACTTATCTGCCGACACTGTCTATGTATCTATGTAACCTTAGTGAGTTTTGCTCGTAAAGATCTGACAGTTTGAGTTTGAAGAACAACAGACAGAGTTTTCAACTGAGCTCGTGCTCAAAGTTCCATGCCTGGCATGGAAAGTTAACTCTTTCACCTCCGGAGCAGTTCGAAGGTTGGGACTCACTGCATATGTCATAATATAGCAAGACTCCATTAGAAGAAACATTACTAAGGTGAGTAATTTTTTCTTTTGCATCCTATGAGCTTTCTCAGTGCAACAGTGTTATTTGACTCCATTCTGAGTGCAGGGATATGTCCCGGTTCTGTATTCCATTGTCAGAGCTGGCAGTCCTGTCTCTTGCACTGGCCTAGCACTGCAGCTTTCGCGGTCCCACCCTTACTGAATTTTATCCCTGACCAATCTGAATTGCACATTAGAGGGAGGCGGCAACACCCATGACCAACCTTGATTGCATAACGGGGGGGCCAGCACCCCTGACCAACCTGGATTGCATACCAGAGGGAAGCCCCAGCACCTCTAACCAGCCTGGACTGCATACCAGAAGGGATGACTGCAGCACCCCTGACCAACCTCAGTTGTATATCCGGGGGAGGGGGGGGAAAGCAGCACCCCTGTCCAACCTGGCTTTGCATACTTGGGAGGGCGCACACCCTCAGAGAACCTACTGCATACAGCAAGCCACCAGATGAGTGGCTAACCATGCTGGTAGGTCACCCAGGGAAGCCAGTGGCAGGGGAGTATCAACACAGGATGAAAAACTGTCATGGAAATGTTTAAAACTTTGAAAGTATTCAAGTTAAAACATATATAAAAGATTATCCTGTCTAGCTGGTGGTTTCTGACAACTGTTCTTCAGTTAGAATGATGCAGAATTACTTTTTTCAGTACTTAAAACTATGCAGAATTACTTGGAAATTGAGGAATGGGTTTTCAGGGAGACCAGTAATTACCTTATGAACAATCCCTTTTTTTCCTCATTAACTTGGGAGCACTGAGAACTTGAAGAACTGTCCTGCTGGGTACATCTTGACATTGATGCACTGCCCCAAAAAAAAAAAAAAAAAAAAACACCCTTCAGGGCCTTGGGAATGTTAGGTGTTTAAATGAATTTTGTGTTTACAAACTGGGCAAATCAAGTTTGTGTGTTTATAGAAGAAAGGGGTTGCTAGGACACCTTTGGGTTCTGGTGACACCGTAGCACCACTTGTGACATCACAGAACCAGAAGAGTATGAGGAGGCACTGTAGCCTAGAGGTTAGAGTAACGAGCTGTGAAAGAGCTTGGTACATCCAGTAGACCGGGGTTTGATTCCCACAACCCCCACTTGCACACTATGCGACTCTGTACAAGTCACTTAACCTTCCCAGTGCTCTCAGGTCACCCCTGAAAACTGGCACTTATGCCTAGTGGGCCTTGCCCAATTACCAAAGAGAAAAAAAAAAAAAAGTAAGTAAAGCTTTTTTTTTTTTTTTTTCTAGGATTGTGGCTATGTTGTTCATCCACACTTATTAGCATGTCCCCTTTCTCTTTAAGGATCGCCAGAAGTCTTCAAGCTGGCTCCTCCCATCCACCCGGGAGGTATGACCCTCGGCTCCGCCCCATGATGCCAGATCTTCCTTTCTGCTGGAAGATTCAGGTTGCCTCCTTCAGGCTTCGTCTAGTTCGCATTAGTGACCGTGACTACTCTTCTTAGATTATGGAAGAAGTCTTCCCCTGGTTTTCGCCAGTGTTCGTGCAGCCAGAAAATGTTGCGCACTGATCCCCACACTGCTTGCGTATACTGTTTGGGTGTCGGCCATGACACATCTAAGTGTGTCTTCTGCCATGCATTTCAAACTAACGTCCTTGATGACCATCTTGCTCGTCTGAAGTTGGGGAGGCCGGGAAAAATTGAATCCTCCGGTGAAATCAAAGGAGGCTTAGTGGGCGGTTTCAGCAGCCGTGGGATCTGCCGAGCAATTGGAATGTAAGAAAGCCTTCGAGGAGGAAGCGGCTGGGGCCACAGAATCTTCCTCTCTGAGCTTTTTTGTTCCACTCAACCTGGGCTCCACCTTCTCGGGTTCTTTCCGAGAGTTGTGCCAGTCTCTCCCGACTGAACGGGAGTGTCCTGTTGTCATGCTCTCGTCTTGGTCCCGTAAGTGGGAAAAGGACCCGGGATCGTCTGCGTCTTGGTAAAGATGTTTTTGGGATTGGGAGAGATCTCGAACCCAGGAACCGCCAGTCTCAACTTCGGTCGAAATTGCCTCTTCAGCCGCTGGCTTCTCGGCCTTACTGTCGATCGAAAGAGGTTGAAATTGTCATTGTCCTAATCAACCCATTGTCGCAGACTCCGGTCGATGACTCTCTTGTTCGGACTCTGGTCCTTTCTTTCCCCGAAGAGGAGACCCAGCCCGCTGGGAATCCCGTTGAGGATGTGGTCCCCAACCCTGGGAAATCACCGGTCCCACTGGTGTTTCCTGAGCGACCGAATCGGCCCATCCGATCTTGGTCGAAGTGGAAGATCCCCTTGACTGAGAGGCCAAGTAAGAGCCACAAGCGCTCAAAAAGAGGCGACGCCGTTGGTCGTCCTCATCCTCCTTGGATGAGAAGAGACTCTGGCGGAAACACAGTTGGTGCTATGAGGACCTCGTGTGCCAACAGCTAATTTTGTCTGGGCACAAGCCGACCCCGGCTTCTACCCTGGCCATTACTTGGCTTTTGCCTCCCAGGTCAAAGCCGACTCCTTTGGAGCCAATTAAGTTGGTTCCCCCACCTGAGGAACCGGCGAAACCTTCGGTTCGGCCTATACCTGTCTCTCCACCAATCATGGTGGAACTGCCACCCAAGCAGCCTGTGGAATGGGCTCCTTCCAAGGGAGATAGACCAGATACTGGGCTTCCCTGGTGTCTTGCGGTCACTGCCACGCAGGACCGCCCTTGATGGGTCGAAGGTGACCTAGGCGGTCTACCGTTGTATCCGGATTCCTCGGATTCGGATGAGACCAGCCTGTATTCTCATCCTGGGGATGATGAATCGGCTGGTGGGCTAGAGATAGAGGGAGGTCCTTCGTCTTTTCAGGGCATTCTTCACCTCATCTCTGAGTCTACAGGGATGCCCCTGAAACCTATCCAGAAAAATGCGGAGTACCCTCTCACGGACATCCTCCAGAGAGGGGATACCACGACGGTGGCTGACACAATAGTTGGCCCAGCTCTAGAACTTTGGCAGCACCCTGCCTCTTGTCCAGCTCCGTCTGCCTGCATGGCCTGCAAGTATGTGGTGCCCATGGGGTCCTTTGCGGGGTTCACAGAGCACCCTTCGGCCGAGAGCCTGGTGCCCGCCTCTGCTTTCAGGCGTACTGGCAGTTCTGCCAACACTGACCGACCTCCCGAAAAGGAATCCAAAAATTATCATTTGGCTCGAAAGGTCTGTGCTCCCTCGTCCTTAGGTCTCCGTCAGGTAAGTTCGGGCGTCATCATGGCACACTTCTCCCATGCTCTCTTGGGGTCTTTGGATGAAGTCTTCCCACACTTCCCCGCTGACATGCAGACCACGGTCAAGCAGATCCGGGATCAGGGCAGGGCTGTTGACAAACAGCAGCTTCAGACAGCCCTGGACATTGGGGATTCTTGTGCCCACTCAATGGCAGTAACAGCTGCCTCTCATCATAGGGCTTGGCTGAGACTCTTCTCTTTTCCAGCAGATACTCAGCACAAACTAGCTGATGTGCCTTTCCTGGGCACCAACCTTTTCAGCCAGGTGTGGCTGGACACCTTCAGCGTATTCAGCAGTCCAATGCCACCTTGGACGCTACTTCTGCTAAAGGTTCTTCGGGCAAGAAACCGCAGCAGAAGTCTTTTCAGCACTCTTCCCCTGCAGCACAGCAACCCTCCTTTCAAGGAGGGCAACAGCAGCAGTAGGCTCAAGCTTGGCACGCCCGGCCCCGCCCGTAAAGGAGGCCGAGGTTCAGGTCCTGGATCCTCTTCCTCCAAGCCTGCTCAGTGACGGGTGGGGCTGCCACCTCTCTCCTGTCACGCCAGCTCTGGGTCCTCCTGTGGGGGGCCGGCTCCACCACTTTCCATCTGGTCCGTTATTACCACGGACAGGTGGGTTTTGAAAGTGGTCCGTCGGGGACTGCCTCTGGAATTTGAGCAGTACTCTCCAAGCCGAGCTCTCGCCCCTCAGGAGGAAAGAGTATCCGCCCAGACCCAGTCGGCTATCCAAGACATCGCTCAGCTCCTCCTCAAGGAGGTAGTATCTCTGGTGGTGGCTTCTCCAGCAGACCCAGATTTTGTCTCCAGGTACTTCCTGGTGCCCAAGCTGATGAGGGGGCTGGCGCCCCATTCTAGATCTGCATGACCTGAATCAGTATCTCAGGTCACGCACCTTTTGGATGGTCACTCTGTCCCAGATCATACCATCCTTGGAGCAAAACGTGGTTCTGTTCACTGGATTTGTAGGACGTGTTCTTTCACTTCCCAATCCGTCCGTCTCATTGGCGGTTCTTCGGCTTCAGAGCCGAAGGGACCCTATACGAGTTCCGGGCGGTGCCGTTTGACCTGTCATCAGCCCCATTGGTCTTCACCAAATGCATCGCAGCGGTGGCTGCCCATCTCAGGCATCGGGGGGGGGTCATAATTTACCCCTACCTCAACGATTGACTCTTAACTGGTCCCACCCAGCAGGAGGTGGAGTGGTCCAGGGACCTGGACCTCCAGACCTGCTCCCAACTCGACCTCTTGATCAACGAGGCCAAGTCGGAACTGGTGCCTTCTCAGATGATGTGCTTCATCGGGGCAGAGCTCGACTCTGGTCAAGCCAGAGCTTGGCTTCCGGAGGACAGGGTGGAGGTTCTTTCCTCCTTTGCCCAATCATTTGTGTTAGGGCAATTGCGCCCTGCCCGGGACTTTAAGCACCTTCTGGGTTACATGGCAGCAGGCACCTCCATGGTCCATTGGGCCTGGTGGCACATGCACCCCCTCCAGTGAGAGCTGGCCGCCTAGTGGACTCAGCGCCACGGTCATTTCGACCAGAAGATGTGTGATGCTCTCCAGTGGTGGACCACCCCAGATCGGTTGCAGGAAGGGATCCCATTTGTCCACCCAGAGCCGACGGCCGTCCTCACGACCGATGCCTCTCTCATGGGCTGGGGAGCCCATGGAGGCACAAAAGGGCCCATGGGTTCTGCCCCCCCACCCAGGAGTCCTGATACTACATCAACCTGTTGGAGCTCAGAGCAGTCAAACTGGCACTGTCAGCTTTCACTCCTCAGCTCCGGGGTCAGGTGGTTCAAGTCCAGACGGACAGTACCATGACCATGTACTACCTCAACAAACAGGGCGGCACGCATTCCCGTCTGCTTTGCAGGGAGGCGCTCCACATCTGGACCCTCGTCAGCCGTCTGGAGGCAGATCACCTAGCCAGTCATGTGGCAGGAGCCTCAAACCATCTGGCGGATGCTCTCGGCCGCTTAGGCGAGACATCCCACAAGTGGTCTCTCCATCGAGAGGTAGCTTACAGCCTGTTCTCCTGCTGGGGCAAACTGATGGTGGACCTGTTTGCCTCCAGGGACAACACCAAGCTGAGGCTGTTTCATGCCCGCCCCCCCAACATCAGCAGGGCTCGCTGTAGGGGAATGCCTTCTCAAGGCCGTGGACCCCAGGCCTCTTCTACGCCTTCCCTCTATTTCCCTTGATCCACACGATGTTACTCAAGGTGAGGAGGGACAAGGCGAAGGTGGTTCTGGTAGTCCCAGACTGACCACACCAGATCTGGTATCCAGATCTCCTCAGCCTAAGCTGCAGGACCCTGGAGCGTCTTGTGGCATGCCCAGACCTGATCTCTCTCAATCAGGGGAAGGTATACCATCCGAACCTTCAATCCCTGCACCTCACAGCCTGGTTCCTGAGTGGCTAGAGTTCCAGGCTTTGGGTCTTTCCGAGGATGTCCTCTCAGTGGTGAAGGCATCCAGAAAGGAATCGACCAGGAAATGTTATGTCTTCAAATGGGAAAGATTTTTCATTTGGTGTCAGGGCAAGGGCCTGGGCCCTCTGTCCTGTACAGTGGCTGACATTCTCTATTACCTTTGGTCTCTCTCTCTCTCTCTCTCTCTCTCTCCAGAGGGGGTCTTCAGTCATCGACCCTTAGGGTGCACCTGGCTGCCATCTCTGCTTACCGGGCGCGGGCTGGTCAGCTGACATTGGCGTAGGAGACAGTGGTCAGGCACTTTTTCAAAGGCCTGGATCACATATCCCCTCCGGTGCGTGAATCTCCACCTCCATGGGATCTACTGCTGAAACTGGCCAAGCTAATAGGCAAGCCATTCGAACCAATGCACAAGTGTGCGTTGTCACACTTGTGGAAGACGGCCTTCCTGGTGGCTATCACGTCTGCCAGAAGAACAGGGGAGCTCCAGGTGCTTTCAGTGGACTCCCCTTATCTGGTCTTCCACAGGGACAAGGTTGTCCTACATCCCCACCCAAAATTCCTTCCGAAGGTGGTGTCAGAGTTTCGCCTTAACCAGGTATATTACCCTAATTACACCTCAGAGGCCGAGTACAGGCTTCATACTTTGAACCTGAGACGAGCTCTCTTCTATTATAAGGAGAGGACAGCGGAAGTTCGGGGAGAGGTTCACCAGCTGTTTGTCACCTATGCTGAAGCTGCCTCTGGCAGACCTGCAGCAAAATGGACTGTTGGAAGGTGAATTACATCTTGCATAAGTCTGTGCTATGAGTTGGCGGGCATGGAGCCTCTCGGAGGGATAAGAGCTCATTCTACCTGCCATACCGCTGGATCATTGGCTGCTTCCAGGGACATCCCTATCCTGGAAATCTGTCGAGCTGCTACCTGGGAGTCCGCAAACACCTTAATTACCGCATCAACCTTGAATCACGCCTGGATGCTGGTTTTGGGGCCTCAGTTCTCCAGTCTGTATTTCCCAAGTGAGTATCAGTTGGGGGGGGGGGTGCCTTGCCCCCCTCCTCCCAGAGAACTGCTAGGAGTCTGCCAATAAGTGTGGATAAACAACATATCCACAATCCTAGGAAAACAGATTCTAGGATCGTGGATATGTTGTTCATCCACACTTATTGGCATGTCCTTTTCCCCTTTAAATCTTGCCAGAAGTCTTCAAGCTGGCTCCTCCCACCCACCCAGGTGGTTTAACCCTCGGCTCTGCCCCATGATGCCAGATCTTCCTTTCCGCTGGAAGATGCAGGTTGCCTCCTTGTGCTCACGCATTTCATAGGCCCTGGCTTTCAATACTTCAGATTTACCAAAATTAAAACTCGTCCTCGATCATAGAAGAGAAATCTTCCCAGGATTTCCCCAGTGTCCTTGCGACCAGAAGATGTCGCGCACCGATCCCCATCTCACATGCAACTACCTCCTAGGTGTCGGCCATGACACCTCGTCCTGCAGTTTTTGCTTGGCCTTCCATCCCAACGTTCTGGATGACTGCCTGGCGTGCTTAAAGTTGGGGAGACCGTAGGAAAGGAATCCTCCGGTGAAGTCCAAGGAGGCTAGGTGGGCAGTTTCTGCAGCCGCAGGTTCTACTGAGCAGCTGGAACGCATGAAGACGTTCGAAGAAGAAGCCACCGGCACTTCGGACAATCAGAGCTTTTTTGTTCCACTCAATCTAGGCTCCACCTTCTCTGTTTTGGATTGTGGATATGTTGTTCATCCACACTTATTGGCAGACTCCTAGCAGTTCTCTGGGAGGAGGGAGGCAAGGCGCGCCCCACTGATACTCACTTGGGAAATACAGACTGGAGAACTGAGGCCCCAAAAACAAAAATATAGATGAAATGGCTTCATGACCTCCCAGCAAGATTCTTAAAGGTAAAGGACATGCCAAACAGTGAGGATGAACAACATATACCACTCCTAGAACTACTGTTCTAGGGACATGGATATGTTGTTCATCCACACTCATTGGCAGGTATCCTTGCCGCTTTAAATCTTGCCGGAAGGTCTTCAAGCTTGCTCCTCCCACCCACCCGGGTGGTATAACTCTCGGCTCCGCCCCATGACGCCAGATCTTCCTTACCGCTTGGAAGCTCAGGTTCCTCCTTAACGCTCTGCGTTTGTGACTAGTTCCTATTTCTCCGTTTGCGGTTTAAAAATAAATTTTGCAAAAAGACTTCAGTCTTCCTATCCCTCTGGCCGCGATGGACAAATCGAATCGGATTTCGAGATGCCCATGCGGGCAGAAGATGTCTCGGACGGATCCACACTCCACGGTGTCTACTGCTTAGGCCTTGAGCACCACCCGCAGGCTTGCGACCTGTGCTCATCTTTCTCGGCCTACGTCCTCGAAGACCGTGCTGCCCGATTGCAACTGGGCCGTCCCGAGAAGCGTTTCCCTCCGGTGAAGTCCAAGGAGGCCCGGTTGGCGGTGTCCGCGGTGGCGGGCTCGGCGGATCAGCTCGAGCGGATGGTCGCCCTCGAAGAGGAGGCGGCGCGGGCCGTATCTTCCTCGGCCGCGGCATTTATCCCGCTCTCTCTGGGTTCTTCCTACACGGCTTTTTTAGGGAGCTTTGTCTGTCCCTCTCCACTAAAGGAGAAGGGCTCTGCTCTGCTGGACCTTATTCTCTGTCCAAGAGGACAGAGTAGAATCCCTCTCGGCGCTCCTGGGAGGCGAAAGGTCCCTCTCCCGGGCCGTCGGCGGTCGACGCTCGGCCGCGGCCACTGGCCTCACGGTGTCCCGTCAGGTCAGTTGACGAGACTCCCACCGATGAAGTCGAGATTTTTCTCGACCCATTGGACGAGCTGTCGCCTTTATCGGCGAGATTCCCTCTCCCGGTTCCCCGGGAGGAGTTGAGGATCGTGGGCTGCGCCTGTGCCTCCGGTTCCGGGCCCTCGGATGGACCATCCGAGCGAAGGGAGTGCCGGTTCGGCCGACACCTCCCGCACCGACCTCGGAAATTCCGGGACTCGGTCTCGGTCTCCGGACCTCTTGGCGGTCAGCCGATCCCACCGTCATAGGCGGTCTCGGTCTCGGCACGCGCGATAGCGGCGTCCCTTCGTCTCGTCCTCCTCCTCGGATGAGGGAGCTTGGCGTAAATTCGTCGGCGATGCGAGGACCTTATGTTGCAACAGCTCCTCCTGGCTGGAATAAGCCGGACCCGTCGCCTTCCCGGCCATTAAGTAGCTGTCACCGGGCGCCGGCCACAACCCCTCGACTTATCCGAGGCCTATACCCAGGCGGTTGTTCGGCCAAAACCATGCTCCACGATTCCGGTGGAACCTCGCCTCACAGCCACCAATTGGGGCTCGGACCAAAGAGTTCTCGGTCGGCTAAGGGTCTACCCATCGGTTGTCAGTTACCCTCACTCCGACCGACCTCGGCGGGTGAAGGTGCTCAGGCCAGAGGCAGCTCTTCGAGGACTCTTCCAAGTCCGAAGATGATTCCTCCCTTTTCTCCATGCGACTGGACTTGGAGTCTTCAGGAGGTCAGTCAATGGACGATAGCCCGTCGTCCTTCCTAGGACTGCTTGGCTCATCTCGGAGTCTGCGGGATGGAGCTCGAACCCGTTCCAAGCGGGCCAGGTATCCCCTCAGGAGATTCTGGACCGAGGGATTCTCGACGGAGGCCTTTCCGGTGGCCGAGGGCCAGTGGGTCCGGCACTGGAGCTTTGTGGCGCCCTGCTTCCTGCCCTCGCCTTGGCCAGGATGGCGGAAGTATCACCGGTCACCGGTTCCTTGTCCGGTTTTTGAACACCCCTCTGCTGAGGGTTGGTTACCGACAAGCGTTTTCCGGTAGCGCCCGGCAGCGCCAGGGATATGGACAAACCTCCTGACAAGGTCAAGAAATTGGACTATGTCGAGGCGAAAGTCTCACGCTCGTCCTCTCTCGGCCGTCAGGCCAGTTGACCGTCCTCATGGCACATTTTCTCATGCCTGTTGGGCTCCTGGATGAGGTCATCCCTCATCTTCCGCCGATCTGCAGACTACGGTTAAGCAGGTGCGGGACCAGGGCAGAGACAGTGGCCAAACAGCAGCTCCAGACTGCTTTTGGATATAGGGGACTCATGTGCCAGATGGGTGCGGCGGCCGCGGAGTGGCTATCGTCGTGAGGCTTGGCTGAGGATATCCACCTTTACTGGATACCAGCACAAGTTGGCGGATGTTCCCTTTTGGGGACTGACCTCTTGACCCTGGGGTGGAAGGTCACCTGCAGAGGATCGAGGGAAGTCAATGCCACCTTGGACTCGGTCTCTTCCGCTCAGAAGGACAAGGCCGCAAACCACAGCCTAAGCCCTTTCGTCCTTCTCTCCAGCCTTTGGCGCCCGGCCAACAACGTCAGGGCCAGCAGGCTCGGCCTTGGCATCCCAAACCCAAGCCGCGGCTTCCTCTAACAGGAGGCAGGGAGGAAAGGGCCAGGAGGTCCCTCGGCGAGTCCCTCCTCCAAGCCTGCCCAGTGACGGGCTGAGGGGTGTCGCCCCCATTCCCGTCACCTTACCCCTGGGTCCCCCCGTGGGGGGACGGCTCCGGCACTTCCGTTCCGCCTGGTCCGCTGTTACCACGGACAGGTGGGTCTTGGAGGTGGTGGGAAGAGGCCTGCCTCTGGAATTCGAGCAGGCACCACCCTTCAGAGCCGTCGCCCCTCGGGGGGCTTCGGGATCCCCAGCCTCACTGGCGGCTCGTCGAGCCAACATCGCTCTCCTCCTCCAGAAGGAGGTGGTAAGAGAGGTGGTGGACCCTCCTTCAGACCCAGGGTTTGTGTCCAGGTACTTCCTGGTTCCGAAACGGACGGGGGGCTGGCGCCCCATTCTCGACCTACACGACCTAAACAAGTTCCTAAGGTCTCGAACCTTCAGGATGGTCACTCTGGCTCAGATAATACCATCCTTGGAGCGCGGCGTGTCAGTTTCTGTTCTCTGGACTTGCAGGACGCGTTTTCATGTCCCTATCCGTCCGTCTCACCAGAGATTCCTTCGCTTCCGGCGGAAGGATCCTCTTGAGTTCAAGCCATGCCCTTCGGCTTGTCTCCAGCTCCAGGGTCTTCACCAAATGCATGGCTGTGGTGACAGCATTCCTCTTGGCGCCGAGGGTCCGGTGTACCCTTACCTGGACGACTGGCTGATAGCAGCTCCCTCAGGAAGAGGAGGAGTGGTCGAGATCTGGCCCTCCAGGTCTGCTCTCAACTGGGCCTCCTTATCAACGAGGCCAAGTCGAACTCGAGGCGAGCAGGTGATTCTATTCATCGGGCGCAGCTCGACTCTCTTCGAGCCAGAGCGGCTCGGCGGACAGGGCCGAGTTCTTTCCTCCTTTGCCCGATCATTTCTGGTTGGGCAATTGCGCCCTGCGGGACTTCCTGCGCCTCCCTGGGTCTCATGGCGGCCTGCACCAGCGTGGTCCGTTGGGCCGCTGGAACATCGTCCCTTCGGTGGGGACTGGCCAGCCAGTGGTCCTGGCAGCTGCGATCCTTTGGACCAGCTTGTGCCGGTGACACAGGGGATGTGGAGCGCTCTCCAGTGGTGGACCGTTCCAGATCATTTGCAGGAGGGCATCCCGTTAGTCCGCCCGAGCCGACGGTCTCTCTATCGACCGATGCCTCTCTGATGGGTTGGGGTGCCCATCTGGGGAACACCGGGCTCATGGCCTCTGGTCCCCGCGGAGTCCCGATGCCACATCAACCTGCTGGAGCTCCGGCCGTCCGCCTAGCTCTCACCGCCTTTGCTCCGTTCCTCCGGGGTCAAGTGGTCCGAGTCCAGACGGACAATACCACGACCATGTACTATCTAAACCGCCAGGGGGGTGGCGCTCCATGCTTCTATGCAAGGAAGCTCTCCGCATTTGGTCACTCGTGCGCAGCCTGGAGGCGGATCTCCTAGCCATTCACGTGGCAGGAGCCTCCAACACCCTGGCCGATGCCCTGAGCCGGATAGGGGCTGCATCCCATGAGTGGTCTCTCCTGCCGGAGGTAGTACAGCATCTGTTCTCCCATTGGGGCACACCTCAGGTGGACCTGTTTGCCTCCAGGGAGAACGCGAAGCTGAGTCTGTTCCATGCCCGCCCCCCTCAGCAGGGCTCGCTGCAGGGGGATGCCTTCTCGAGGCAGTGGACCCCGGGCCTCTTTTACGCCTTTCCCCCATTTCCCTTGATCCACAAGGTGCTTCTCAAGGCGAGGAGGGACAAGGCGCAGGTGATTCTGATAGCCCCAGACTGGCCTCGCCAGTTCTGGTACCCAGATCTCCTCAGTCTCAGCTCCAGGATTCCGGCAGCTTCCAGCTCGCCGGACCTGCTCTCAGTCAATCAGGGAAGGTGTTCCATCCGGACCTTCAATCCCTGCACCTGACGGCCTGGTTCCTGCGGCTAGAGTTCCAGGCCTTGGGTCTTTCCGGCGAGGTCCTCAATGTAGTTAGGCGTCCCGTAAGAGTCGACCAGAAAATGCTATGCCTTCAAATGGAAAAGGTTTTCCATTTGGTGTCAGAAACAAGGGCTTGGATCCTTCCTCCTGTTCCTTGGCAAGCATCTTGGACTATTTATGGTCCCTTTCCAGTCAGGGCTTAGGTCGGAGACCCTAAGGGTGCACCTGGCAGCCATCTCTGCTTACAGTGCGGGCCGGGAAGCAGTCGATGGCGCAGGAGAAAGGTGGTCTGGCGCTTTTCAAAGGCCTTGATCACATTTCCTCCAGTCTGAGGGAACCCCCACCTCCGTGGGATCTACTGCTGGTACTGGCAAAGCTCATGGGCAAGCCATTTGAACCTATGCACAGGTGTGCTCTCTCTCACCTGTCGTGGAAGACCGCCTTCTTGGTGGCTATCACGTCAGCCAGAAGGATGGGAGAGCTCCAGGCGCTTTCCATCGAGTCCTTACCTGGTCTTCCACAGGGACAAGGTTGTCCTGCGCTTCCACCCGAAATTCCTTCCGAAGGTGGTGTCGGAGTTTCACCTTAACCAGGTGTTGACTCTGCCGGTGTTCTACCCCAATCACACCTCGGAGGCCGAATATAGGCTCCATACTCTGGACCCTAGAAAGGCGCTCGCTTATTATAAGGATGCGGCTGAAAGTCGGGAGAGGTTAGCCAGCTGTTTGTCACCTACGCTGAAGCCGCATCTGGCAGACCTGCAGCCAAGCGGACGATAAGCAGGTGGGTAACCTCCTGCATAGATCTCTGCTATAAGTTGGCGGGCATGGAGCCTCCCAGAGGGATAAGAGCTCATTCTACCCGCCATACTGCAGCAGTGGCTGCTTCCAGGGCGTCCCTATCCAGGAAATCTGCAGGGCTGCTACCTGGAAGTCAGCAAACACCTTCATTACCCATTACCACATCGACCTTGAGTCACGCGGGATGCTGGTTTTGGGGCCTCGGTTCTCAGTCTCTCTTTCCCAAGTAAGTATTGGGGTGTCGTCTTGCCTCCCTCCTCCGGAGAACTGCTAGGAGTCTGCCAATGAGTGTGGATGAACAACATATCCATGTCCCTAGAAATACAGGTTACTCACCTGTAACAGGAGTTCTAGGAATGGTATATGTTGTTCATCCACCACCACCACCTCGGCTCGACGCACAACCTGAGCTTCCAGCGGGCCAGATCTGGCGTTATGGGGCGGACCGAGTTATACCACCGGGTGGGTGGGAGAGCAAGCTTGAAGACCTTCCGGCAAGATTTAAAGCGGCAAGGATACCTGCCAATGAGTGTGGATGAACAACATATACCATTCCTAGAACTCCTGTTACAGGTGAGTAACCTGTATTTACAGGCGAGTAACCTGTTTTTAAAGGGGCACTGTCAGCTTTGCCTCTTCGTTTTTGGCCAAAAGTAAATAGTGTGCCTGTTGGCACACAGCTATCACATGTATACTTCAGAACGTCCCTATATATGGAAAAAACAATGTTTTTTTACCGTTTTTGTGCATTTTGCCAAAGTAGCTTTCCATTCGGGTCCACGTTAAGTCCTCCGCATACCGGAAGCACATTCAGGTCGGGGCCGCGCGTCTGCCACGAGTGCGGCCCCGAAGTACGATTTTTTCATACTCGACATGCAGCTACATATTGCGTGGGTCCCTTGCACTATTCTAAAATGCTCCATCTATGAGCGACTGCAAACCGAGCACTGGGAGTACTGTAATTTATTTTTGTACATACGGCCAAAATCCGTGCGTGACACCAGAGCATGACCAAAGATCACGCATGTGCAAGAACATGCCGTTAGTGCACATGCGGGATTCATTTCGAGTACAAAAATTACAGTACCCCAGTGCTCGGTTTGCAGTCATTCATAGATGGAGCATTTTAGAATAGTGCAAGGGACCCACGCGAGCCGCCAACTGCATGTCAATCAATCGTGCCGAACGCACTCATAACAGAACATGACCGGCTTGACCTGAAATGCGAGTCTTGAATACACAACTGGCAAAATGCCTGCTGACTGCCATGTTTTTCCATATATAGGGGCGTTCTAATATATATGTGATAGCTAATGTGTAACAGGCACTAATACTGACCAAAAACGAAGAGGCAAAGCTGACAGTGCCCCTTTAAGGGCAACCTCTAATTGTACTAGGTTCAGGGAAACTAAATGTGACCTTATGCATATGTTCTGGTCATGCCCTAAAATTGCTCATTTATGGAATATGATTGCTGATTATTTTAACAATATCACATGACTAAGGCACATTTAGTAAAAAAAACAATGCTGGTGGGCTATTTTGATGCATTGGAAATTTGGACTAAGGAACAGTGTTGCACTATAACCCTGATTTCAGTGGCAGTGAAAAAATAAATAAAGCTTAAGAACCCCTCAGTGTTCTAACAACCCTGAACTTCAGCCAGGGGTTCAGTATTCTGTAAGTTGTAGGCATTTTAATTTTTAGTAGATAGTTGCTCTTAGCAAGATGCCTTTCTAAAATGAATGAAATTTGACTGTGAATCGTAAGCCATGTATTTTTATTTACATTTGTTTTTACAGTTACATAGAAACATAGATGCTTTCAATTCCTTATTTTTAAAATATATGTTTTGCCAAGGTATATAGAAGTACTTTTAAACTAAGATTTTTTTCTTTGGGGGGGGGGCTATGTATATAGTCACTAGCTGGCTAGTGCACTTACCCGGTTAACAAAAACTAAATAAATATCAACATATTAAGGACTGATGTTACAAAACCAAAGGATTTTTTGAGAAACTAACTAAACTCCAATGATTTTTGTCAGGGTGAAGCAGAGTTTGCCAGGATAATGGGAATTGTTGATCCCAACAACACAGGAATGGTGACATTCCAGGCCTTTATCGATTTCATGTCCAGGGAAACAACAGATACAGATACTGCAGACCAAGTCATTGCCTCCTTCAGAATTCTGGCTGGAGACAAGGTAAGCCAATCGGAAAGTGACAGGCTAGCTGTGTATGTGGCTGTGGTGCTGTCTGTCAGGAGCATTCCCACCCAAGGAAGAGCAGTGTGCATGGTGGCTGAACTGCAGAACAAGTGGGTGGGTTGGGCTACTTTAGAAACCCCAGCTGGTTGGCATCACTTGGCTTAGTGTAGCAGGGAGTTGTAGCATAGGTAGGTAGCTGTGACCTTTCACAGTACCTAGTCAGGAAAGGGAGTCGCATCAAAAGTGAAACAAAAACTCTGGGTTGGCAGCCGTAATAGCACACAGACAGGATATCTGTTGCCATCCACCAGGGTAAAGCATACGGGAAGAGGTTGAGGGCACTGAACATGTACTCCCTGGAGAAGAGGGAGAGAGGGGACATGATTGAGGCCTTCAGGTACTTGAAAGGCATAAATAGGGTGGATAAGGAGGGTCTCTTTGGGCTAAGCTGGAACACAAGGGGGACGTAGTTTTAAGCTGGAGGAGGAGGTTTAGGAGGGAGGTCAGGAAGCACTTCTTCACAGAGAATGTTGTGCCTGTTTGGAATGTGCTAACAGAAGACATGGTCTCGTTGAGGACAGTGGGCAGCTTTAAGAGAGGCTGGGATAGACCTGTGGGGGAAGGTAAGGGTCATGGGTAGGAGAGATGGAAAGGATGGGTGGAGTCCAAAGGTTGGGCAGGGTCAGTAGCTCAGGCTGTGGACCCTGCAATATGAGCAAACTAAATGCCTTATTCACTTTGTTCTGCTAGCTTCTTTGTATGTTTGTATCTAGTCAGAACTGTTATCTAACCTGAGTTAAAGCAGCAGCATTTTTTAGTCAGCGGAGTGTTTATACAGTTTTTAAGGGTACTGTATTGCTAACTTCCCAAGATAATCAGTAGGATTTTCAAAGTCTTTAGACACTCTATGCTGTTATTACTGTCAGTAACATACTATGTACCTGTACTATATACTACATATTGTATAATCTCATCTCGTTTTATGTATGTATCCTCCCGGGTTGTGCCTGAAAATAGTCAACTTTGGCTGGCGCACCTAACCCAGTTAACAAAAACTAAATAAATAAATAAATATGGCTGCCACCTGCAGTTTTTAAAAATCTCTTCCCAAGGCTGTTCTTGGAGACACTGTGCTGGATTCAGGCAGTAGCAGGGTGATGCTACCAAACATTTCTGATGGTAAACACAGCTTCATTACCACAGTGCTTGGATCTCCTTCAAGGACATCTCCCTTCACAGAGCCACACATGTTGAACTCGAAGCCGATGGCTTGAGGCCCACTCGAAAACTTTTGCCTGGCTGGGGCCACCCGTGAGTGATGTACCTCGTCAGCACCTATATAATCTGGGAAGCTCTGTACCGCCTCACTTTCATTCTCACTGCCATTGACCACTGTCGCTGAACTGAAGACACCCCTTGATCAATTTTGATAGCTGAAGTTTTTTTCTTCTGTAGTTTTTTCACACCTATTACATGAAAGGAAAAGGTTTTAGTATGTTATGTGTCTTTCACTCACTAGAGCCCTACTCTTGTCCAGTTCAGCGGATTTTGGACTACTTCCTCTTCTTGTCTAACTCTAGCCTACAGTACTGTTCAGTGAAAGTACATCTTGTGAACATTTCTGCCTTTCTTACCATCACAGATGTCAAATCTGTGGCTCAATTGGAGGTTTCCTATGATACCTAAAAGGTTATTTTCCAACTGGTATTCGGTTCGCTGTCCGGTTTTATGGCATACCTCAGTCGCTGGATGCCTTTAAGCTTGGCTTTTGGCCCCCACCCCGTCTGACATTGAATCTGTCCACTGGAAGGGACAGGTCCCCTTCCCAGCTCCTGCAGCATGTGAGGATTCTCAGTTTACAAGCGTAAAACGTTGGTGATTGTTCTCAAATTCGATCTTTGGCCTGTTCTGTGCGATTCATGTTCCAGTTAACACTCCCATCAGTAGTGCAAGAATGGAATGCAAATGGGCTGAATTTAACTGGTGCATTCGGTGCCAGCAGAAGTTGCTGGCCATGGATCCAGACACATGTCTCTCTGGGGGCTAACCACGATGTTGTGGGTGGGGGGGTGACCATGTTCGCTTCCTCCCAGGTAGACCTCAGGAACATCGACAGGCCTTGGAGACGGCAGTGACCGGGAGAAGTTTCTTGGCCTTTGCCTTGGTCCTGATGGGTCAGGCATCAGGCACTCAGTTTGCAGACTTCCTAGAGTTTTTGAAAGTGTGCCCGACTCTGAAAACCTGTCAGGAGAGTCCCTTTTACTCAAAAAGGCATAAAAATGGCACCACCATCAATCATTTGATAGCACATTCCAGTTCTCTGTCAGGGTCGGTCAGTCAGTTCCATGGATCCTCGGATGGCGCAATTGATGTCAACTCAGGTCGATGAGCCAGTCAAGATTTTTCTCATCCTGCTCAATCAGGAGTCAGGAGGTGATGAGACATCCTCCCTCTTCAAGACCCCAGTTCTGACTGGACCCTCTCTGGCCCGGGGGTCAGCCCATGATCTTGTTCGAGCCTACCCCGATGCAGTCTATGCCAGTGATCCCTCTGCAGGTGCCTACCACAGTTCCTTTCATTGTGGTTAAGCCACCTCATCAAGTGTCTGTGCGGCACTGCTAATGGACACTCATCGACCCTTCGTAAAGATAGAGATCAAGATTTTGGTTGCAGTACCGATATCAAGCCCAGTCCTGCTTCATTTGACCCATTTATTGACATCTGTGAAGCTAGTCATCATCTTTGGAAGACTGCCAGTGGTGTCAAATAAGGAGGGGAAGTATGAAGCCTCCTCTGGCAGCATTGGGCCATTTCAGGCCCTGGGCTGGGTAGGCCCATGCTCCCTGCCCCTTTGGTCCCGTCTCGCATGCCAGTGCATTCTCAGCCGAGACCAGAGGTTCTGCTGCCTATGGCACCTCCCGCTGATTGGATCATGATGGAGTTTCCAACCCCACAGACACAGGTTTTAGGGGCATGGATAATGTTCACTATCCACACATTGGCAGTTTCACTGGAAGTGCTGATTTGTCGGAACATCTAGCTGTACAAATTAAGCTCCTCCCACCACCTATGCTACACTAAGCCAAGTGATGCTCTTCTTCCTCCCTTTCCTTTCTGTACTATCCCTTCAAACAACATGAAGTCTTGCTGTGTTCAAACATAATGCAGTTGGCCCCAGCACTTGAACTACCCTGGAGAGGAAAGAGTTAACTCTGTGCAGAAGCATAGACCGTTGAGCTCGAGCTCGGTTTTCAAACCTCTTGTCTGTGGTACTTCCCAGTGTAACCGTCAGATTCTTTACTCCGCCTAACAGTGAAGTCACTCCGGAGATTTCCTCTGCTCGGTTTGGTAAAAGAGAAATAAACGTTCAGTTTAAACTGTGTATTTTTGTTATTTTTGCATTTCCAGCCTCTGTCTACGGTACAGGTAGTATGTAGATAGGTAGCGGCTGTGTTTTATTTTGCTAAAAAGAGTGGAAATTGTCTTTTTTCGGTTTATTTCTGGTTGGTCCGGTTTGGAACCGACTTTAAAATTTTTCTCTTTCTAGGATTAGTGTGGTGTTCCGGTGCCGATCGGTTTAAAAAAAAAGACTTTTGCTGGTTCTTTTAAAAAGCCTGTGACACGGTTTGTAACCGATCGGTTGCTTTATTACCTGGCTTGAAAGCTTCTATAGGGTAGTTTGTTAGGGCGGCCATGTCTGAGAAACCCGAGAAGAAAACCGGTCCCACTGGGTTTCAACACTGTTCTGAGTGTGGAGAGGCCTTTGCTAAGGCAGACCCCCACCTCATCTTTGTTTATTGTCTGGGGTTTGACCACCTCAAGTCAGACTGCCAAATCTGTAAGAACTTTCCTAAAACCACTCTAGATAAAAGACAGAGTAGGCTGAAGGAAAGGGAGGCCAAGAAGTCCGTAGATCCGGATGGTCAGCCCGGTTTGGTTGCGGCCGAACCTGAGGAGGTGCCTACTGACCTAGGCGATACCTCCTTGGGCAAAAGGAGAGCCAACCCCGAGGGGTCGGTTCCGTCAAAAAAATAGCGCAAGTCTGCCTGTTCGGATCCTGTATCCCTCTCTCCAACTGCAGACGGAATAGCCAAAGCGATTAGTATTGTCCAGTTGCTTAGACCGGTTCCGTCCGAACCTGTACCGCCGGTTCGGCGCTCAGTTCGGTTGGATCCGTCTCCTCCAGATTATGACCCAGATGCTTATTATGAGGAGTGGGAGGGAGACGAAGACTATCCCTGTGATGACGATGATGATGATGATGATGAAGGGGGTCTGGATGTGCCCATTTAACCGGACAGACATCTCCCCAGACAGGTCCTCAGGTGTCTCTCCTCCCAGGCTCTCTGAGTCCCCTTCACGCTTTTTGTTCTACAAAAAGGTGGCACAGACCCTGCAGCTTCACTTGGTTGAAGCAGCAGAGGAGGATGAAGAGCCTGATTTTGTGGAAATGATGGACATCCCAGAGTCCAAAAAGCTGTCTATCACTCTTCATAAATCTTTGGGGAAACGCACACAATTTTACAAACCCCCTAATTCAGTACCTCCTTTGGATAAGAGAATGGACAGGAGGTATTCATTACCAGGCTCCGCTGCGGAGTTCCTTTATAGTCATTGCAGCCATGGTGGGGTAGTGCAGGCTGCAGCATGTGACAGGGCTAACATTCCTTTGGCTTCTTATCCCCTGGATAAGGACTTCAGGAAAGTGGATGCCATGGCCAAAAAACAGTATTTGGCATCCTCTTTGGGACTCGGGCAGGCTAATATGGCCTACATAGCCAGGTACCAGAAATCCGGATGAGACACGGTTCTGGAACTGGCTAAACAGGCCTCTCCCAGCTAGCCAAGGAGCTGGGGGTGGTGGCTGCTGATGGAACTGAGGCATCCAAAATACAATTTTGTGCTGCTATGGACTCCAATGTTGTGGCATCTAGAGTCATGGCTCTACATCTGTGTCTCTCAGAAGGCATGCTTGGCTCAGATGTACTAGCCTTTCACAGGATACCCAAACTAAGGCCATGGATTTTTTCTGTAGTAGGTAACTCTCTGTTTGGGGAGCAGAGGCTTACATGAAGAAAATGGATGAGTATAGGACCACGTACAGGAGTGCACAGGCCAAGGAAAGGCAGGCCACTCTGCACAAGCAGCAGTCTAGGGGCAGTGGCAGGCCCTTTCAAAGGCCTTTTTACCAAGCCCAGGCCTCCTCTCCCTCCTCCTCTGTCTAAGGCTCCTGCCAAGCAGACACCCTGATGTGTCAGCCCGGGTCGACTACCCATTTCCAGTAGGAGGCAGGCTGGCTTACTACTTCCAGGCCTGGAAGTCTGTGACCTCAGACAAGTGGGTCCTGGAAGTAGTAAGCCAGGGACTGGCCCTCAACTTCAAAAAATTTCCAAAAAGAAGTGCCAAGTCTTTTCCACCTGCATCAGTCTCAGAAACCCTTGCCCTAGAGGCAGAGGTTTCCTCTCTTCTAGCTCTCAGAGCTATAGAGAAGGTTCCTACTCAGCACAAGGGAAAAGGACTGTATTCCAGGTACTTCCCTACCCCAAAGAAAACAGGGGAGTGGCGACCCATCCTAGACCTATTGTATCTGAACAAACACATTTCAAAGCCCAAATTCAAAATGGTAACTCTGGGAATAATCCTTCCCTCTCTAAGGCCAGGGGGATTGGCTGGCATCTCTGGACCTCAAGGATGCCTACTTCCATATTCCTATCAGGTGCTTCCACAGAAAATACCTCAAGTTCGAGTTGCCTTCATGCCATTACCAATTCAGAGCCATGCCATTCGGTCTAACATCCGCTCCAAGGGTGTTGACAAAGTGCCTTGCAGTAGTGGTGGCTTACCTCAGAAGACAGGGTATCGCCATCTTTCCGTATCTGGATGACTGGCTGTTAGTAGGTCAGTCTCATTTACAGGTCAAGTCAGCTCTTCAAACTACCCAGGACCTATTCAGCTCCTTGGGTTTTCTTCTGAATCTTCCAAAGTCTGTACTCGAACCAGTTCAACTTCTCACCTTTATAGGCATGGAGTTGGACACTGTACAAGCAAAAGCCTTCCTTCCCCTGGCAAGGGTAAAGGCCCCAGTGGATCTCGCTTCCTTCTTTCGACCTCAGGTCTCCCGCCCAGCAAGACAATTCCTCCAGCTCCTGAGCCACATGGCAGCTTCCACGGCAGTGGTTCAAGGAGCAGGGTTCCAGGTGAGGGACATTGTTTCATCTGAGGTCTTTTTGGTCTCGAAAGAAGGATTCACTTACCAAACTGATAACAGTGACTCAGACTCTGGTCCAGGCTCTCCAGTGGTGGCTGGACCAGGACAACCTCAGACAAGGGGTTCCATTTCTCCAAGTCCTATCAGTAGTTTTAACTATGGATGCTTCTCTCCTAGGATGGGTAGCCCACCTGGGAGCCCTGACAGCTCAAGGGCTCTGGTCTCCACAGGAGTCTCTCCTTCATATCAATCTCCTGGAACTCAGGGCAGTTTTCCTAGCCCTGCAGAGCTTCTCAGATTCAGTCAAGGGCATGGTGGTCCAAGTCGGAATAGACGACACCACCACAATGTGGTACATCAGCAAGCAGGGAGGCACTCAGTCCTTGGCCTTGTGCACAGAAGCCATGAAGCTGTAGTCTCTGGCCTATTCTCTTCAGACTTCTCTGGTAGCAGTTCACCTTCCAGGGAAGGACAACATACTAGCAGATGCTCTGAGCAGAATTTCACAGGGACACCACGAATGGTCCCTGGATCCTCACATACTGAAGGTCGTCATCTCCAGGTGGGGCACTCCAGAGATAGATCTCTTTGCAGCACCGGACAGTCATCAACTTTCTCTGTTTTGTTGCAGACCTCCTGTCCTGGGGACTGTTCCCCAGGATGCTCTTTTGGGACTGGAATGGCAGGTTTCTCTATGCCTTCCCTCTGCTGTTCAGAGTTCTGATCAAGATCAGGACTCAACCCTGCACAGTGATACTGGTGGCTCCAGATTGGGCCAGACAGCCTTGGTATCCTCTACTGCTGTCCTTGTCAGTGTCACATCCCCTGTCTCTGCCCAGGACTTAGTCTCATGTCCTCCTCCCAGGGGCAGATCTGGTACCCCAATCTCCAGTCTCTCCATCTCAAGGCGTGGCTCTTGAAGAGTTAAAATATGCAGCTCTACATCTTTCTCAGCAAGTTCTGGATATTCTGAAGGTCTCTAGGAAACCTTCCACTAGAAAAACTTAAAACTCCAAATGGAAATAGTTCAGTATTTGGTGCTCTCAGAAAGGCATCCTGCCTGATTCTGCAGACATTTCCACAACCTTAGGCTATCTAGTTCATCTCAATGGTTTAGGCCTTAGGCCTGTCACTCTGAAGGTTCATCTAGCAGCAGTCTCTGCATTCCTCTCAGCAGGGAAGGGCTTTTTCCTGGCATCTCATCCTGTTTTCAGAAAGTTTTTTCAAAGGTCTGGTTCACATTAACCCTCCCTTTAGGGAGCCCACTTCGCCTTGGGATCTTAATGTCTGCATAGCTCAGCTAATGCAGCCACCCTTTGAACCTCTGGCTTCAGCCAAATTGAAGTACTTGACCTGGAAAACTGTTCCTGGTAGCTATTACTTCTGCCAGGCAGATTATTGAGTTACAGGCTCTGTCAGTGGAACCTGACTTCATCTCCTTCCATAGGGACAAAGTAGTCCTCAGAACCAATAGGAAGTTCTTGCCCAAAGTGGTTTCAGATTTTCATCTGAACCAGTCTATATCTCTCCCTGTGTTTTTCACTGACCATTCTTCTTCAGGTGAAAGAAGGTTACACAGTCTGGATGTTAAGAGGGCCCTTAGCTACTACATTGAGCATATTACGGCACATATAAATGACTGTCTTCAATTGTTTCTCACTAATGGTGAAGTGGGAAAGGGTAAGCCTGCCACTAAGAGAACTGTTGCCAGGTGGATTGTTTCTTGTATACAATTTTGTTTTGACAAGTTGGTTAGGACGCCCCCTTCAGGCCTGAGGGCTCACTCGACCAGGGGTACAGCTGGTTCTCTAGCTGCAGCCAGAGATAAACCTTTGTTAGAGATCTATAAAGCAGCCACCTGGAAAACAGTATATACTTTCACCAAGCATTACTCGCTGGACATCCAGGCTAAGAGTGATGCTAGGTTTGGTACAGCAGTACTGTAGAGCCTCTTCCCAAAGTAGGTTCTGCATTCCCTTCTCCATAGGGAACTGGTTGGTAGTCTGCATTATGTCTGAATATAGCAAGACTTCATGTTTAAAGAAAAAATTACTCACCATAGTAATGTTGTTTCTTCTAATGGAGTCTTGCTGTATTCAGGCCTCCCCTCTCAGAACCTGGTTTTGGGAAGTGGGCTGGCAGGTACAGTGTTGCACCTCAGGGGTGTACTTTGTATCCTCCCTCTTGGGTGGGGTAGATGTTATTTTTTCTGGTGTTTTACTAAATATTGGCACTTCCTTTTTGGGTTCTTGACTTGTCTTTTGGGGCCCAAGAAGATATATTTTGCCCTTTGGCTATATTTGAACAATTTCCATACTTTAGTTACTAGTTAGTTGGCTTGTAAGAATCTGACAGTTACACTGGGAAGTACCACAGACAGAGGTTTGAAAACAGAGCTTGAGCTCCACGTTCTGTGCTTCTGCATAGAGTTAACTCTTTCCTCTCCGGGTCAGTTCATGTGCTGGGGCTAACCGCATTATGTCTGAATACAGCAAGACTCCATTAGAAAAAAATAACATTACTATGGTGAGTAATTTTTTCTTCTGGGGTAGTAGGAGACTGTTGAGTCTGATCCTGATCTATGATTAGGAGATGATCTGGATGAGGCTGCATCCTTTGGAGTGGAAAGTAAGCCCTCCACTTCAGCAGAGCCTTTGGTCGGGGACCTTTCTTTCAAGTCTCTACTGAAGAGTAAGAATTCTAGGAATGTGGATATGTTGTTCATCCACACTCTTTTGGCATGTCCCCTTCCACTTTAAATCTTACCAGAAGTCTTCAGGCTGGCTCCTCCCAGCCACCTGGGTGATATATACCTCTGCTCCGTCCCATGACGCCAGATCTTCCTTTCCGCTGGAAGATTCCGGTTGCCTCCCTCGTGCTCACACATTTTGTATGCCCTGGCTTTCAAACCTTTGGTTTTACCGAAAATGTGCATTGCTCGAGTTAGCGATCGCAAATTTGCAGCTTGGATCGTGGAAGATGTCTTCCCCCGGATTTCATTGGTGCCCTTGCGGGCAGAAGATGTCGCGTACTGATCCCCACACTGCGTGCGTCTATTGCCTCGGTGTCAACCATGACACCTCAAAATGTGGTCTGTCTTGTTTTTCATCCCAACATCCTCGACGACGTTCTCGCACGCCTGAAACTGGGAATGCCGGAGAAGAGGAACCCTCCGGTAAAATCCAAGGAGGCTCGGTGGGCGGTTTCTGCCGAGCAGTTGGAACGTATGCAAGTGTTCGAGGAGGAAGCGGCTCGTGCTGCAGATTCCTCTTGGAGCTTCTTTGTTGCGCTCAACCTGGGCTCCACCTTCTTGGGTTCCTTCCGAGAGTTGTGCCAGTCTCTCCTGACCAAGGGAGGGGCGCCTGCAGGCTCGCACTCCTTTCGATCCCGTAAGCAGGAGAAGGATCCAAGAGCGTCTTCGTCTCGACAGAGACGTTCTTGGGAGTGGGAGAGATCTTGGTCCCAGGAGCATGCGGTCTTGACTTCGGTCGATCACTTCTTCAGCCACTGGCTTTTTGGCTTTGCTATCTGCTCAGTTGACCAAATTATCTGTCGATGAGGTCAAAATCGTGATCAAGCCTATTGATCCGATAGTGCCCACTCCAGTCGACAGTTCCCTCGATCGAACCCCTAATCTGGTCCTTCCAGATGATGAGACCCAGCCTGCTGGAACTCAATCAAAGATGTAGTCGCTGATCCCAGGAAATCACCGGTGTCTCCCGGGTGACCGAGTCGGGCCGCCCCATCTCAATCAAGGTTTCAGACCCCCTCGTCTGACAGGAAGAGCCATAAGTGCTCTAAAAAGAGGCGACGCCACCGGTCGTCCTCGTCCTCTTCAGATGAGGAGAGGCTCCGGCGGAAACTCCAGCGCTACGAGAACCTCATGTGGCAGCAGCTAATTTTGACCAGGCACAAGCCCACTCCAGCTTCTACACTGGCCATTACCTGGCTTCCGCCTCCTTGGCTGACGCCAACTCCTTCGGAGCCGATTAGATAGGTTCCTCAGCCTGCGGAGCCAGCAAAACTGCCTGTTCGGCCCAAAACGGTCTCTCCACCAATTGCGGTGGAACCATTGCCCAAACAGCCTGTGGGAGGGGCTCCTTCCTAGGAAGACAGACCAGACACCGGGCTTCCCTAGCGGTTGTCGGCTACAGTCACCCCAGACCACCCTCAGCGAGTTGAAAGTGACCTGGGTGGTAGACCCCTATATCCGGATTCCTTGGATTCATACATCACTGGCTTGCATTCACATCCAGGTAATGATGAATCGACCATTGGCCTGGAGACTCAGGAAGGTCTCATCTTTTCAGGGATGCCCCTGGAGCCAATCCAGAAAAAGGCGGAGTACCCTCTTATGGACATTCTTAAGAGAGGGGATACCCCAAAGGAGGCCTTTCCTGTGGCCAAGACTATTGTTGGCCCGGCCTTAGAACTCTGGCAGCGCCCTGCCTCTTGTCCAGCTCTGTCTATCCGCATGGCCCTTGCGGGATTCACAGAGCACCTTTCGGCCGAGAGCCTGGTGACCGCCTCTGTGTTCAGGCGTACGGGCAGTTCTACCGACACTGACAGATCTCCTGATAGAGTCCAAACTTTTGGTCCATTCATCCAGGAAGGTCTATGTGGCTTCCTCCCTGGGCCTTCGTCAAGCAAGTCCTGCAGACTCCACGCTTGATAGGTCCAGCATTGCGTGGAGTCCTGTTGAGGACAAACCCCATAAAGGGCAGTACCGGACCATCTCCACAGAGGATGGACTGGGGGGACACCTCATGGTGCTATGATCCAACCAAACGATTGGATCAGTCTTGAGGTCTTTGACCCCAAGACCCAGAATGAACACCAGGTCCAATGTGTGTGACAGCGCAAGTGGGTCGCTGAGGTGACAACTTGCGACGGGCCCAGAGCTTCCATACTCTGAAGGAGGTCACGTCCAAACGTAGATGGTCTGTCATCGACCCAGGCATTGAAATGCCCTAGAATTAACCATCTGGGGGACTCCAACATCAGGCCGGCGATGAAGTTTCTGACCTCCTGCAGGAATTCCCTCTCCCCACCCAGTGGGCAGTAAATAAGAAGGATCCTGTAACCTGCGCTAGGACCCCCTCACATGGCAGTACTCTCAGATGACCCGGTAGAACCCAGTGGTAGCACCATGAGGCCCAGGCTGGTTTTAATACAAATGGCAACTCCCCCACCTCTGTGATCCTTCAGGTTGTGTATCAGAGTACCCGGCCAGCACCGCAGCTTCCAGAATGGGAGCAGCATTTTCATCCAGCCAGGTCTCTAATGCAGGCCAGGTCTACCAAGGAAACCAAATCCACTGTTACTGCACTCTTGTTTCTCACCGACCTGGCATTGCAGAACACTGCCTGAGTAGGATGAGGAGAGGTTGCTCGATCAACCTTCTGCCCACTACTAATGGTGGAGCCCTTGGGTATGGGAATCGGACAAGGTGGACCCCTTTCCAATTCCCATTTTGCCGCGGGGCGCCTCCTGTGCCTCACCCACCCGTATCTGCGACTCCCCGACAGCCACTTGCATGAACTCCTGCCTCGCCCCCCCATCCCCAGGTCCTGCACCTCATATACATTTTGCAGGTAGCAGGAAACTCAAAAGGAAGCGAAGGGCATGGAGTAGGCCGACAAGTAGCTGCACCTTCTAGGCCCATAACCCAAACACGTCCTGACTCTCTATTGTTATAGTCCCACTAGACCCGAAAATTACTACAGTAAAACCCCCCAGCAAATCACCAAAATAATCTTAATGCCCAACAAAATTTCCACATCCGCACATACACAGTCATTCACTCAATCACTCGCACTAATACAGCCACACCAAAAATGTCCCCAACCCACCCAGTCCCAAATAACAATTTATAACCCAAGCAGTCCACTAAATTATTACAGAATTAAAAGCCCGCAGTGCACTTTGGTCCAGATACTTTTCCATTTCTCAATGTAATGCAATGGGGCTGTCACTTCCCATTGCAGATTGGTCCCAGCACAACTTAGGAACTCTCACTTCCCAGAAACGGTTGAATTACAATAGTCAGACTGTGTTTTAATATCTTGGTTCTCTCTCACCTAACATTTCAGCATTAATTAAGTTCTTTTATTTAGCCTTTGGACCATTACACTGCCTAAGAGCTTTATGTCCAAGGTTCATAACTTACATCATCTCATCTTGGTGCTCATGGATCTTACTTTGAGAAACAGCTCTTGCAGCAGGTACCATAAGGACTGAAGCCAGCAGGTGCCAGGACCCAGGAAAAATTCTAGCTAATGTACCAGCGAGACCGCCCGACGTCCGATGTCACAAAAGGGTGGTCCGCATGCACCTCAGTTCTTTTCCGCGTCGACTCACCAGCATCAGCTCCACGGGCGCCTCTAGCAGACAAACGACGCCAGAACGTTTCCGTTTTGACAAAATTAGATAGGTACCCACATGTCTACTTCCCATACAGAAGGGCGCCCCTCAAAGTGTGCTTGCGGTAAGCAAATCCCTTTCAAAGACAAGCATTCTGCTTGTGTACGGTGTCTAGGTCCAGAACACAACACCAAGGCCTGTCCTATCTGCCAGCAGTTTAACAGCAGGACCAGAATCCGCTGCCAGAAAGCGCTCAAGGGGTTTCTTCTGGAAGACAAATTGAAGGCCATGGAAAAAGATCCTTCCTCCAGAATGGAATCCTCTCATCATAGGTCGGGGAAACATCAAGAGAAACACCGGGACAGGGATAGAGTTAGATCCCCGAGTCTGGCCTCGGACTTCCAGGCCAGCTCCAGCTCTACCCGGTCAGAGAGAGCTCCCTCCTGAGCTCAGTTTCTGCCCCCTCCGGTAAAGGTACGGGCTTTGGGGGGGATTCTAGCTCAGTCTCCCTTCAACTACTCAAGACCAAACATAAAGATAGCCAGTCATCCGGCTCGACTGCCAGGCCCGAGGCTTCGGACCGGCAGACACATAAGTCAGCACCAAAACTGGGTGCCGACACGTCAGACCAACGGGACACCGACCAACACTCAGTCTCCCAACCTCCAAGGAGGTTGGAAGCCCCTCCGAGAAAAACACCAAACTGACGTCCCTTAAGCAGATCTCCGATAGCAAGTGGGTGTTCAGCCCGACACCCGGCAAACGGGCGAAAGACCTGACGCCACCCCCCCTCACCTCCGCCCACTGACACTGGGGCTCAGAGGAGGATGTTGGGGCCTATGCTGCGGACGACCAGATGTCGGGGGATATCTAGGACGTCAGGTTGCCCCAGGAACCGACACCCGACCTGACTACACCCCAGACACCGAAGCCCGAGCCAAAAGACAGACCGGTGCCAACACCAGGCCCATTGTCCGGCCTCAGTATTCAGGAGGTCAAAGAGCTTTTCACCTTCTGGTGGGACACCATTGAAAAGGATGTGGTGCCCACAAAGCCTCCTCAAAAATTCCTCCCAAGGAGCCTGAGAAGACGATACTCCCTGAACCCAGAGAACCTACCTCTCCTAGGGGCAGATCAAAGGAGAGATATGGGGCAAAGCGAACACTTCCCAGGACTCCCTCAAGGTCTCCTAGTGACCACAGTCCTAAACGTCCCAGACAGAGATCCTGCACTCTGCCGGGAGACTACTCGCATCCGGATTCCTCTGACACTTCAAGATCACCTTCTCCGGTTAGTCTCCCATCTCCAGACCCACGGAACGTTCCTAGGTCACCATCAGACGACCCCTCTTTCTCAGACATAATGAGGCACATCCAAGAGAACATGGGGGGGGGGGAGACTGAGGACTTGGACCCAGAATGGCAGTGCCTGGCAAAGTACCTCAGGCAGAAAGACCCCAAGCCTCTGGTGGTCCCACCATTGGTGGATACTTTCTTGGACGTTATTAAAGCCGCATGGAAACGTCCTTATTCTACCCCAGCAGTGCCCAAGAAAGCAGACCACCTCTATAGGGCACCCAGGCAGGACCCATATCTGGCCCAGCAGCCCATGGCTGATTATTTAGTTATTATAGCCTCCCCCAACCATTAACAAAGGCCTCAGCACCTTAGTACCCAGCCACCAGACCAAGAATCTAAACAGCTGGATTCCTTGAGTAGTTGCACGTACGTAGCTACTACATGCTCCATCAGGTCCCTCTATCTTACACACACGGTGCAGTTTCAGAATGCACTGTGGGACCAGGGCCAAGACCTGTGAAAAGACTTTCCAGAGGGTGAGAAGGAGGAATTACTGAACCTTCTTCGCACAGGGTCAGATGTTGGGACACAAGTCCTTCGAACAGCTTATGACTCGGTGGACTTAGCTGCAGGTGTTTGCCTCCTGGGACACTTCTGGCTGAGGGTTCCCGGGTTCACCACGGACGTCCAGAAGAACATTCTGGATGTCCCGTATAACCGCTCGGTGTTGTTCGGTGAGGACTCCGAAAGAGTCGTCACCAAATTACAAGATGCATGGAAGGCTGTCAGGACAGTACAGGCCATGTACAGACCTAAGTCTGGCCCCTTTCATAGGGACCAGAACTGTTTTCGTGGCCAGCAACACAGACAACATCCTCATTCCGGCCAGCAACTCGGGGGCAGTTACAATAGGAAAAGCCAACCCAAATACTCCGGGAGTCAAGGTTGGAGAAATCCATAATCGACCCAGCCCGCTGCAACCAACACCACCACAGCATGACTCCTTCCCGGCCACTGCCCCACCTCTGGATCCAAGGGAAGGGAGGGTTGGAGGTCATGTCGTTTTCCACCTGTCGGGGTTGAAGCGGATAACCTCTGACCGGTGGGTTCTTGAACTGGTAGGTCGAGGGCACTCTATAGAGTTCCTCGACCAACCGCCAACATCTCCTCCTCTGCACTCCCGTTATTCGGGTCAGCATGCCCTGCTCATCCAGCAGGAGATCTCGACACTCCTGGACAAGGATGCCGTCAAGATCGTCCCAAAGAACCAGAGAGGAAATGGTTACTATTCCCACTTCTCCCCAGTTCCAGAGAAAACGGGGGACCTGCGCCCGATCCTGGATCTCAGCAATCTCAACACCTTTGTGTTGTACAAACGCTTCTGCATGGTCACCCTTCCAAATATCATCCCCATGCTTAAGCAAGGCGCGTGGCTAGCATCACTGGACATGCAGGACGCATATCTCCATCTTCCTAGCACCGGAAGCTCCTACGCTGAGTTTTTAGGACTCCATTATCCGATTTTACTTCGAGAAACCGCTCTTGCAGCAGGTTACACTATTAGGACTGAAGCCGGCGGGCGCCAGGACTAGGCTTTCTGGCTAGCAGTATTTAGCGGGGACCGCCTCCGTTGTCGGTCACGCCCCCTGGCGTCGAGGCGTAGTACATAAGGAGGCGGTCCCCCCATAATCCCCAGTTCTTTTCCTGCCGTCGACTCGCCAGCATCGGCCTCTCGGTCTCCTTTCTAGCGTACGACGACTACTGAACTACCGAATAATTTCAAACCTTTTTGGCTGTGCTCCACTGATGTGCTCTCCAACTCCATCTCTAGAGGGTCACCTTTCGAAGTGCGCCTGCGGCCCGACAGATCCTTCAAGGATCCCCATTCATCCTGTGTGCGTTGCCTAGGCCCGGACCACGACACCAAGGCCTGCACCTTTTGCCAGGGTTTTAACAGCCGCAGCAGGATCCGCCATCAGAAGGCACTTCGAGCATTTCTCTTGGAAGAAAAGCTGGGAGAATCTTCAACTAAATCCGACAAACACCGGGGAAAAGGCGAGGTCTAGGTCTCCTACACGGGCCTCGGGCTCCCGCAGCTCTGGCTCTAGATCGGACTGCTCTCCCTCCAGGGCTCGGTCGCAACCTTCAGGTCAGGTCCACCAGCGGTTCTTCATCGCTCCAGCCTCTCAAGACTTCAAGGCCCTTGGCTTCATCAACATACTCCAAGGCCTCTTCAAAGTCGGGTGAGTGCCACAAATCTTTATCCTCCCATCGCTGGGACACCGACTCCAGGTCAGTCTCCCAACCACCCTGAGGTCCCGATCCGGCACCCAGGAAAACTAAGGGCCTCAAACGGACGTCGGACCAGCTCTGCCCACCGACGCAGTCATAGCACTCACTCGGAAAGCGCTCACGGGAACCCGGCGACACCGACTAGACACCGTGGCTGGCCAGAAGCGTTATCGAATCGAGCGTCGGCCTGGGGACCGTCGGCTACCCATTAGGAAGCCGCACCCTATTGCCAGCGGGCGCTGGTGGTAAAGGATTCTACAGAGGAGGAGGACGCCACACAGCCCGAAGACCAGGCGGGCTACACCGAGGATGCCGGGCTCCTACGGGAACCTTCCTCGGAGCAGGAGACCCCCCGGGACCCGACCCTGGCGACAGACCACCGGCGCCAGGTCCATCGTCGGGTATGAATCTTGCGGAAGTAAAGGAGCTCTTTACTTTCTGGTGGGACACCATCAAGAAGGATGTGGTCCCCACACGTCGTCCTCCTACTACCCCTCCTTCACCGGCTACGCCCCCCCCCACCTAAGGGGCCAGTTGGACGACCTCCATCCCCCAAGGAGCAGACTCCACCTCTTAGGGGCAGATCTACTGACAGGAAAAGCCTCCCTCAGATCCCCTCAGGTCACCCCAGCCCCAACGTCCCAGGCATGGCGAGGTACACTCAGGGGAGATTCAGGTCGGATACTTCAGAGTATTCCAGATTGACTTCTCCACTCAGCATACCCTCTCCCGACCCACACGACCTACCCAGGTCTCCACCGGATGATCCCTCCTTCGCCGAGATCATGAGGCACATTCAGGACAACATGGGGTGGGATGCTGAGGAGCTTGACCCCGAACGACAATACCTTGCCTGCTACCTTCGGCAAAAAGATCCGAAGCCTGTGGCACGCCCTTAGTGGACACCTTCGCGGACGTCACCAAGGCTGCGTGGAAACGTCCGCATTCCACTCCTGCAGTGCCGAAGAAGGCTGACCGCCTGTACAAGGCCCCTAGGGAGGACCAGTATTTGGCGAACCAGCCTCTGGCAGATTCCCTGGTCATCACTGCTTCACATGACCGGTCTCAGAGACCACAGCATATGAGCACTCAGCCACCGGACCAGGAATCCAAGCAGTTGGATGCCCTGGGGAGGCGCACGTACGCGGCTGCTACTTGTGCCATCAGGTCACTGAACTATCGTTCCCATATGGTTCAGTTCCAGAACTCCCTGTGGGAACAGGGCCAGGACCTGGTTGAAAAGCTTCCCGATGGCGACCAGAAAGCGAGCTCCTAAACCACCTCCGCACTGGGTCAGATGTGGGGACCCAAGTGCTCAGAGCTGCATATGATTCTGTGGACTCTTCAGCCAGAGCTGCAGCCTCAGGCGTTTGTCTCCGGGGACGCTTTTGGTTTCATGTCTCCGGATTTACCCCGGACGTACAGAAAAACATTCTAGACATCCCATATAACTGCAAGGTGCTGTTTGGTGAAGCCTCCGAGAAGGTTATCACCAAACTCCAAGACGCAGGGAAGGCAGTCCGATCTGTACAAGCCATGTAAAGATCTAGGCCTAGTTCCTTTCGCAGGAACCAGAGCTGTTTTCACGGCTGGCTACAAAGGCAGCAGCAGCGTTCCAGCCAGCAGCAGAGGGGCACTTTCTCGCGCAAGGCCCAGGCTAGTCGTCCCCAGGCAGAGCCAGCACTACTCAAAGTCGGCCCAGCCTGCAGGGACAAACCTGCCACAGCATGACTCCCCAGGATCTGAACGGGCAAAGAGAAGGGGAGTCGCATTGCGCCACTTTTCAGGGTGACACAGTCGATCACCACCCGACAAGTGGGTTCTCATTGGTCAAAAATGGCCATTACATAGAGTTCATAAACAGCTCGCCTACAAGACCTCCCCTGCTTTCCCGTTATCCGGATCAGCATGCCCTGCTCATACAGCAGGAAGTTCTCGCACTTCTGGAAAAAGAAGCCTTTGAGCACGTACCAAGGAACCAGAGAGGACTAGGGTACTATTCTCACTTCTTCCTGGTTCCAAAGAAAACAGGGGACCGCCGTCCAATACTGGACCTCAGCGATCTCAATCTTTCGGTTGCTTACAAGCACTTCCGCATGGTGACCCTCCCGGACCTGATTCCCTTGCCGAAGCAGGACGCATTTCTTGCATCCCTGGACTTGCAGGACGCCTGTCTGCATATTCCTAGTGCTCAGGCGCAAAGGAGGTTCCTGCGCTTAGAGTTCCAGGGCTGCCATTATCAGTTCCGAGCTCTTCCCTTGGACTGTCGCCGGCACCTCGGGTATCCACGAGTGCATGGCGGTCGTAGCCGCATCTGAGGAGACAGGGCCCTACGTGTCCCCTACCTGAACGACTGGCTTCTCATGGCGCTCTCAGGGGAGGCCTTGATGTCTGCCATTCACTGCACCCAGTCTGTGTTCGAGACTTTGGGCATTCTCATCAATTATGAGAAGTCACGCCTGGTTCCATCCCAGACACTGCAGTTCATCGGAGCAGTTCTGGACACTGTCCAAGAAAAAGCTTTCCTTCCCACGAACAGAGCGGAACACATCAGATCCCTCATCTGGGAATTGTTGGCGAAGAAGACCGTCCCAGCCAGACTGGTCCTTGCCTGCTCCGGACATGGCTGTGGCCATTGCAACAATCACACTAGCCCTTCTCCACATGCAGGTAACCCAGTGGATGTTCTGGTACAGTGGGACCAAAAGAGACCATCTGCAGCATCCAATCCGAATCACGAGGCCGTGGTCGAGATTGGCAGTGGTGGCTACATTCAAGGAACCTCTTGGCGGAGTCCCCTTCACAGCGCCATCCCCGACTGTGACACACTCCACAGACGCCTCAGGGCTTGGGTGGGGAGCACACCTCAATGGTGTTCAGTCTCAGGGCCTGTGGACATCCCAGGAGTCTCATCTCCACATAAATATACTGGAAATGAGGGCAGTTCTTTACGCTCTGCAGGCCTTCCAGTCGGAGATTCCACTGTGTACACTTCTGTTACAGATAGACAATTCCGTGGGTATGTATTACCTCAACAAACAAGGAGGCACCCAGTCCTACCCGCTTTGCAGGGAGGCCATGAGAGTATGGGACTGGGTCTTGCAACACGGCGCAAACCTTATTGCAGTTCATGTTCCGGGAGTGGACAACATCATCGCAGACAGCCTGAGCCACACTCAGGCAGGAGTCCATGAATGGGAACTACTCCAGGAGGTGGCAGAAGATCTGTTTCTCAGATGGGGTACTCCAGAGATGGACCTCTTCGCGTCCCCATACAATGCAGAACTGCCCAGTTTTTGCTCGCTAGATCCAGGGCCTGGTGTTTTCTGGCGAGAAGCGTTGTCCCTCTCCTGGGCGGGCAGATTCCTTTATGCCTTTCCTCCTATCTTCCCTTGTCAATCTTCACCATTCATTACTTCCTGGGTGTAAGCGGGAGGCGCACCGTCACGAGGCTTTTTTTTTTTTTAAATTTCATGGCCCGCCCTCGAGAAGCGGCGTCATGCGGCGGCGTTATAGCGACCGACTCCTCTCCAACTCAGTTCTGTTTCATCGCCCGTCGAGAGCGCAGCACCTGTTCATGTAGCTAACTTGAAAAGTGCGTATCCGACTCCTTTTCTACACTCGGCGCCCTACGGTAAGACTGTTCCTTTTTCTTTCCTTTGTAGCGGCGGGTATGGCTTCCAACTGTGTTTAATCTTGTTTATTTCGCGTTATGTCCGGTTCTGGAGCGAAAGCGTTCTTCTAAGACGGGCCGTGCCCTATGCGTCGGTGCTCCTGCGGCGGCATTTCTCCGTCTCGGACGGCATGGCGTCTGTCTTGCGTTGCCTGGGACCCAACCATAATATGGATTCATGCGGCGCTTGTTTCTCGATGGACCGTCGGCGTCCCGAAGTCCGCGTACAAGCTCGGCAAGGCCCGCCCGACTTTCGGGGGGCGTAGCTCGCCGGGAATCTCGGGCGAGATCATAGGCCTTTCCCGGGTCCCCTCCGGGCCCTATCGATCCCGAGGAGGTCTCCTCTTCCTTCTTGTCGAGGCCCCTTCCATGGTGTTGAGGGCGTTGTAGCCCCCCTCGGGCGCGGCGCTGACACCGCCTCGGCGATCACCTCTTGAGGTGCAGGCTCCCCCGTGTCGAGGCCCATGGCTGGGCCCGGCTCGGGTGGACCCTCGGCGTCGCCTCGCTCGCCGTTTGAATCGGCGCCGTTCGCAGTGCCCGGTGATGGCAGCGCCCGGCTCGCCAATACCCGTGATCGGGCGGCGCCGTTAGCGGCACGCTTTGGATCCCAGCGGCGCGTACAACGCCAGTGATCAAAGCGGCGCCCGGGGCAGTGCTGTTTTTGGCCTCGGCGCCGTTACGGCGGTGCCGATGAGCCTGGCGGCGCCAGCGCGGTTGCCGCTTCGCCTCCAGCGCCACCGGCGGCGTCGTGACCTTCCCCTCCTCCCGAGGCGGTGCGGGTCTGCGGACGCTGGGGAGTGTGGGGTTGAGCCTTCATGCTGCCGGCGTGCTGGGGCGGCGGTGTCGCGCACTTTCGGTACTGGGGCGTTCGCGGCCCGTGGCCTCGAGGACCCTGGGGTGGCCAGCATCGAGGTCCTGCTGGTCTCGTCCTCCTCGGAGGCGATGACTCAGATGTGGACCCATCCTGGCATCCCCATTCTTGGAATCTGGGTCCTCGGTGGCTAGGGGTACCAGGTGGCAGCGGGCCTCTCCTCTGTCCCCCTGCCGTCGTCTCCTGAGGGGTTCCTCGGCTGGGGTGGCCGAGGTCCGGGGCAGGCGTGGGGGTGACGGAGGGCTCCCTCTCTGGAGGTCGGTGACAGCTACCCCGGGGTGCTGTTACCTCCTCTGGGATTGGGGGCGTTGCAGTCGGGAGGGCCTCTCGGGAATCCGAGGGGTTGAGGGGCAGGCGTCCTGCTGCTCGGTCTTCTTTGGCCACCTCAGGGGGTGGCCAGGAGCACGGCACAGAGCCCCCCCCCCCAGGGGTTCTAGGGTGTCCTCTGGCGGCGTTTGTCACGGACTGCCCTTCTGGATCCATACAGTCCCAGGCGTCGTCACGGGAGTTTCTCCCCAGGGCTCTTCCAGGTTCCGCTTCCCAGGTTCCGTTCTACGGCCTGGTTTGATATCCGGGATCCCTCCTACTAGGCTCCCTTCCCGGATTCCAGAGCCCTCCAGAGGCAGTTGCCTCCTCGGAGGTGCCCCTCTCCCATCTCTGCCTTCACCACCCCGCTCCCCAGGCCATGTCGGTCCCTCTGGTCCGTTATCCTGGGAGCAGTTCAGGGTTCTCCGGCCTTCCCTCATATGTTAGTTACATGCATGGCGGGTCTTTCGACTCTCCCACTGCCGCAGGAATCCTCTGGACATTCCAGTTCCCCATCATCCTCGTCTCCCTCCTCTGAGGGAGGGAACCCCTGCTCATCTGTCCTCCGATGCTGATTTCACAGAATATCAGCGTTTCCTCTCGAGGATGGTGAGGGATCTTCGGATTTCCTACGTTCAGAGAGACAATACCGAACGGGTGACGCGTGAATTCCTTGGTGAATTCAGTGCCCAGCATCTGGTGGTACCTTCCTGGCCTATCCCCTTCCAGGAGGCGTCTATCCGGTCCTGGCAGTTCCCTGCCGTTTCTTCCCCAGCCCCGGCGGACTGCCAGCATAGGTATTGTGCCCCCTCTGAGTCTCTAGGTTCCCTTCCCAACCCGTCCTCAGGTTTGGTATACCTGGATACTCCTTCTGGCGCCGTTGCCTGGCGCACGACCGCCCACCGGATTCGGACTCTCTCCAGTTCGACCGTTGGGGGCGAAGAGTGTTCTCTTCTTCTCGTGCGAGTGCATGTATTGCATCACATCAGGCTCACCACGCTGCCTACAACCAGCATCTGTGGTCGATGATGTCCCAGCTGCTGGCATCTATGCCTGACATGGAGCAAACCAGACAAGCCGTTGCCCTCTCCGCGGTAGGCCTGGAGCTGGCAAGACACCAAGCAAGGGCATCTTATGACGCCAATGAGGTGGCTTCCAGGCTTGCGGGGACTGCGATCTGCATCGAGATGACAGCATAACCGTCTCTCCAGGTTGTCACCCCTGGCCCGGCGTAGGTGATGCGCTCCGCCTGCGGGACCCGTCTTTTCTCATCCAGAGCTAGGAGACTTTACAGGGGCTCCCTCCGTCTCCTCGCCCTCGGGAGGCACCTCCTAGCTCTTCTCCCACTTAGGCTTTCTGAATAAGCCAGGGTCTTCTCCTTCTGTTTCTCACCAGCAGAGGCTGGGGTCTTGTTCCCTCAGGGTATGGCCTCTTCCCCTCCTGAGAGAGGGCTTGTACTCACCCAGGAAGTAATGAATGGTGAAGATTGACAAGGAAGATAGGAAAATTCGTGCCTACCGTGAATTCTTGATCTTCTCTTGTATCTTCACCATTCATTACTCTGCTCCCTCTCATCCTCAGTGGCCTCTTCCTGTGGCTTCTCCACCTCCCGTCTCTTCCTCTCTCTGCATTATATAAAATATAGGAAAATTGCTTCATTTTCAAAAAAAAAAAAAATCTTCTGGGGGGTTAAAATCAGAAAAATTATTTACTCTAAGATTCATGGGCCATCTTACGGATTGCATTGGCGATCAGACTGCACAACTATCTCTTGCTATTCTTATGGCAAGATACCTCTGGAGTTGTTTGGCCTGGCTCAGGCTATTCAGTTTTGATCCTGCAATCCCGTGTTCAGGTAGTTGCCCTGAAATCTAATCCCCCTCTATTCTTGCCTTGCAGAGCAGAGGAGCGAGTACGTCTGTTCCTTTCTCTTCTAAAAAAAAAAAAAATGCTGAGGGAACTCTCTCCGTCTGCTATAGGCATCTTGGTATCTAGGTCATGCATCTAGTTAAAAAAAATTTTTTTTTTCTATCTGTAAAAAAAAAAGGAATAGGAGAAATCAAATGAGAAGGTAGGCTATCCTTCTAGCTGTTTTGCTAAGTGGTTTCTCCCTTTAAGTGTCCTCCTGGACAATTTTTACAGTAGAGCTCTGCTGACCATATCCAATCTTAGCCAGCCTAAGCCTTGGCCGGCCTTAGCCAGTCAGTCTGAGTCCCGTTTCTATCTTGGGCAGCCTGAAAGGCTTACATTTCCATTTCTAAACCCCTGAGCAGCGCTCTCATTGCTGCTAGGGTTTTATTCCCTCCTCTGCTGTCCTCCAGTTAAAGGCCTTCTGCGGCCAGGAGCCGAGGTGGGTGCCAAGAACAATGGCATGTTGAAGATGAGGACTATGCCCTCCTGAGTCTGTCTAAGCGGGTTGGTGAACCTTCTCTTCAGCTCTGTCTCCGAGTTCTTGCTTCCCCTTTAGTGAGCCTTCAGCTACAACTAACTATGCTCGTTGGGCATTCTGGTCCCTTCAACATCCCATCTCTCTCTTTCTTCTTCTTCTTCTATTTTCTCATTTCCTTACTCATCTCTACTCCTAGAGTCGCCCAGGTGAGGAGGCCCTGCACTCCCTAGGCTAGGGATGTTCTTATCTCCTCTGTCCTTCCTCCATCGGCTTATTCCTTTTCAGTTCATTCTTCCTTGCTTTGCTATCCCTCGCCTATCTTGCCTCGCTATCTATATTTTCTGCTTTCATTTTGCCTCTCCGACTCACAGAACTGAGTTGGAGGAGGTGTCTGTAGCTACTAACGGCCGCCCTCGCACGCAGCGCGCCAGCGTCGCTCGGCCAGGGGCCGTTGAACAACAAAAAAAAAAAAAAAAGCTCCGTGGCGGTCGCGGCGCCTCGGCTACACCAGGAAGTAATGAATGGTGAAGATACAGAGAAGATCAAGAATTACGGTAGTCACGTAATTTTCCTTTCCCGCTGATTCAGAGTTCTTTTAAAACTCCGCAGGGAGCATGCAACGCTCATTCTGGTCACACCTTTCTGGCCCAGACAGATATGGGTCCTTCTCTTGCATCAGCTATCCCCGGGAACCTCCAGTGCCTTTGCCAATCAGCTCCCACTTACTGTCTCAGGAGGCGGGTTCCCTAGTCCATCCGGATCTACGTTCCCTGAACCTGCATGCTTGGCTCCTAGAGACATAGCCATGATGCGACACGGGGTCTTGCAAGAAGCGGCAGATGTGCTTACTGCCGCTAGAAAACTGGCTACCCACACGACCTACGTCATAAAGTAGCGCAGGTTCTGCTTATGGGCTCAAGCACGCGGGTTTTCGCCTTTGGACTGTCCAGAGAAGCTGGTACTGGACTACCTGCTATCCTTTTTCCACTCCGGTCTGGCTTACTCCTCTATTAAAGTGCACCTTTGTGCTATTTCAGCCTACCATGCCCCCCATGGGCCAGCGCACTGTAGCCCAGCTGGACATGACACGTGCCTTTTTGAGGGGCATCCTCCACCTTAGGCCCTCGATTAAGGATCCACTCCCTCCATGGGACTTACCCTTCGTCCTGGAGCAGCTCACGCTGCCTCCTTTTGAACCAGCCGCGGATTGCAAGCTATGTTTTCTCTCTTGGAAAACATTGTTTTTAGTTGCAGTTATTTCTGCTAGAAGGATTTCTGAAATGCACGCACTTATGTGCAAAGAGCCTTATTTGGTTTTCCACCAGGACAGGGTATCCCTAAGGACTAATCCTAAATTTCAGCCTAAGGTGGTTTCGGCTATCACCCTTAATCAGGACATCGATCTACCAGTGTATTTTCCGCGAAATACTCTAATCGAGGAGAAGCCCTTCTGCACACCCTCGATGTGCATAGGTGCCTCAGATACTACCTGACCAGAACCAAACAGCACCGAAAGTTGGACCAACTTTTCGTCTCCTTTGCCCATAGGATGAAGGGAGCTCCTGTCTCGAAGCAGTTGCTGTCTAGGTGGCTTATCCAGTGCATTACATTCTGTTACCAGAAGTGCAATAAACCCTTGCCAGGCGCGGTTAAGGGTCATTCCACCAGAGGGGTGGCTACCTCTTTTGTGGCTCTAAAGAATGTTTCCACCTCAGCTATTTGCGCTGCAGCTACTTGGAGCTCCGTGCATACCTTTGTCAGGCATTACAGCCTGGACATTGCATCGAGGCGAAGAGCAGGGTTTGGTCTAGCAGTCCTTCAAGGACTTCTGTCCTAGGCTTGAGGTATCTCAAGGATTCTACTTTTCCTCGTCCCGATGGTGCATGATTGTCATTACTGCTTGGAAATCGGTCCTAATGGTGTAACCTGCTGCAAGAGCTGTTTCTCGAAGTAAGATAGTACAGTTATGTAAGAACTTACCGTAACAGATCTTCGAGAACAGCTCTTGCAGCAGGTACTTTCCCTCCGACCATCCCTGCTGGAGGTAGGTCATAGTCAAGCATCCATCTCCTAGGACGGAACATTTATTGTTGCCTTGTTTTGGCACCTGATGGTGGATCCTCGGTCTCCCCTTCTGATATCATCCAGTGGCCGGGAATCTCCAGCGGGAGAACTGAGGATTATGGGGGGACTGCCTCCTTATGTACTACGTCTGACGTTGGAGGCGATCCCCGCTGAATACTGCTAGCTAGAACATTTCCGTGCGGTCCTGGTGCCTGCCGGCTTCAGTCCTAATGGTGTAACCTGCTGCAAGAACTGTTCTCGAAGATCTACTGTTACGGTAAGTTCTTATGTGACTGTACTTTCTGAGCACTTCCATTCGGTCTGTCCTCAACGCCTCGCGTATTCACCAAATGCTTGGCTGTTGTGGCAGTGGCCCTCAGAAGACAGGGCCACTATGTATTCCCATATCTGGACGACTGGCTTCTCATGGCCTCCTCTCGAGGCCCTGGTGACAGCAATTCAGGACACCCTTTCCTTTTTAGGGTAGCTGGGCATCACCATCAGTCAGGAGAAGTCGATTCTCGTCCTCTCACAAAGATTGTAATTCATTGGCATGGTTCTGGATACCGACCAAAGGAAAGCTTTCCTGCCCGAAGACAGGGCGGAACGCATCCAATCCCTCATAAGGGGCATCATGGTGAAGAGACTGGTTCCCGTGAGGTCTGTGCTTCGCCTGCTCAGTCACATGGCGTCAGCCATCGCCACAGTTCCCCTGGCTCATCTCCATATGAGGGTTACTCAGTGGATGCTCAGTGGGACCAGAGACTGGCTCACTTGGATCAGCTCGTCCGGATCACAAAGCCAGTCATTCAGGATTGGCAATGGTGGCTCGTCCCGGAGCACCTTTCCAATGGAGTCCTCTTCTTAGTGCCTGCTCCAGCTCTGACTCTCACCACGGACACTTCGGGGTCCGGTTGGGGAGCTCACCTGGAAGGGTTCAGGACTCGGGGATCTTGGTCGACCCTGGAAGCCCACCTCCACATCAATATTTTGGAGATGAGAGAAGTCCTATACGCCTTATAGGCTTTACAGTCAGAGATTCCACCAGGTCATCTGTTAGTACAGACAGGCGACACCTCGGTCATGTATTACATCAGCAAGCAAGGAGGCACTCACTCCTACCCACTTTGCAGAGAGGACATAGAGAGTGTGAGATTGGGTATTACAGCACAGCACCAAAATTACTGCAGTGCATGTTCCCAGTGTAGATAACACTGTCGCACATCACCTGAGTCGGTCACAGGCCAGGGTTCATGAATGGGAACTTCTGCAGGAGGTAATAGAGGACCTGTTCTGCAGATGGGCAACACCAGACATAGACCTATTCGCATCCCCATACAACGCAAAACTGCCCAATTTCTGCTCGCTAGATCCAGGGCCTCGTGTTATCTGGCAAGACGCATTGTCCTTCTCTTGGACGGGCAGGTTCCTCTACACTTTCCTGCCCTTCCCTTTGATCCAGAGGGTTCTTCTAAAACTCTGATCGGAGGGCGCGTCCATGATCTTGGTGGCACCCTTTTGGCCCAGACAGTTTTGGTTCCCGCTCCTCCACCAACTAGCTCAAGAACCTCCCTTGCCAGTCGGCTCACACTTGCTGTCCCAAGAAGCCAGCTCCCTGGTTCAACCGAACCTCAGGTCATTGAACCTGCATGCTTGGCTCCTAAGGACGTAGTAGTCGCCTTTAAACATGGAGTTTCACAGGAAGTGGCTGACATGCTGGTAGTGGCTAGGAAACCACCTACTCATGCCACCTACACCATGAAATGACAGAGGTTTTGTCTTTGGGCCGAGGCCCACAAACTTGATCCACTTTGCTGCCCTGAGAGGTCTGTTTTGGACTACCTCCTACCCTGTTTCAATCAGGCGTGGCATATTCCTCCATGAAGGTACACCTTTGTGCTATCTCGGCATACCTTGCTTTGGTAGGTCAAAGGTCACTAGCTCAGTCAGAGGCCTCACGCACTTTTTTGCGCGGCATTCTGCATCTGAGACATCCCATTAAGGACCCGGTTTCTCCTTGGGATCTTTCTTTTGTCCTAGAGCAGCTTATGCTGCCTCCTTTTGAACCAGCCGCAGATTGCGAGCTACGTCTGCTTTCTTGGAAGTCGTCGTTTTTGGTTGCTATTACTTCGGCAAGGAGAATTTCTGAACTCCAAGCGCTCATGTGTAAAGAGCCTTTTTTGATTTTTCTTAAGGACCAATCCTAAGTTTATTCCCAAGGTGGTCTTAGCCTTAACCCTAAATCAGGGCATCAGTCTTCCAGTATACTACCCTAACTACTGTAATCGAGGAGAAGCTCTACTGTACACACTAGATGTACACAGGATCCTCAGGTTTTACCTGAACAGAACCGGACCACACCGTCAGTCCGATCAGCTGTTTCTGTCCTTTGCTCACAGGATGTTGGGAGCACCTGTGTCAAAACAGACACTTTCTAAATGGCTAGTTAACTATGTTGTGTTCTGTTACCAGAAGCGCAATAAGCCCTTACCAGGATCGGTAAAGGGCCATTCCACTGTGTGTGTGGGGGGGGGGGGCACCTCCTTTGCTGCACTTAAGAACGTTTCAACGCCAGTCATTTGTGCAGCTGCTAGTTGGAGTATAGTGCACACTTTCATCAGGCATTACAGCTTGGACATTGCCTCAAGGCGCAGAGCGGGCTTCGGCCTGGCAGTCCTCCAGGGACTTTTGTCCTAGACGGTAGATTTTGGGATCCCTCCTGTCCTCTTCCTGAAAGGATTAGCCATTACCCTTATTGCTTGGGAATCAGTCCTTATGTTGTAACCTGTTGCAAGAGCTGTTCTCGAAGATTTACTGTTTTGCTAAGTTCTTACGTTAACTGTACTTTCTGTGGCCAACGGAGAAAACGAACAATCAAACAACCAGTCACAGCAACGCAAATCGTGGTGGCCGGTTTCAGTTCAGACCTCAGTCGATAACACTGCTGTGTTCCCTGCTGGTTGTGACCATAATCGCATGGGACACTGAATGGACCCGCCGATGCCAATCAACCGGCTGCAGAGTAACACAGAATCCGCCCACTCTCCATAGGTGGCGCAGGTCCTTCTTCTACAGTCACCTTCAACCATAACACACCACGCACAATCCTCCTTTTAATAGTCACCTTCAGAAAAGGTGGTTAAAACCACCTGAACAGCACTGGGCAGCAAAAGTCCTCCCCGCTATCCTAATCGGGCTCAAGTTCCAGTGCCAGCAAGCTCGCCTTATCAGGCGCAAGCTCCTCTGCCAGCAACTGCACGAGGGGCCGGTCAGGGATCTGCACTCAACCATATCTTCACAGCGGACCTCTCTGTCCAGGTGAAAACCTTCAGTTAAGCTCACAAGGAGGAGTCTTGGTACTCCACCAGCACTGATAGCAAGTTCTTTAACAGACTTAAAATTACAGATCTTACTTTATGAGGGCTCTTGCAGTAGTTAATCACCTTGAGGACTGTGCCCCATGGCGTCAGGACCACACGGAAACTTTAGCCAGCAGTATCTTGATGGGGGACTGCCCATCCGACGTCACGTGACTGACGTCAGCGTGATCCTATATAGTGGGTGGTCCCCACACCCACCTTTCAGTTCTTTCCCACCGTCGATCTAAACGGTCAGACCTCGCAGAGATCGTATGCCGCAGTTCAACCGCTATTCAGATGAGAGTCCATTTTTTTCTTTTTTCCAGTCAAGCTATTTGGTTTTTTTTGCATGTAAGTCATCTTCCATCGTCGAAACTGCAAAAATAAATCGCGCTCGTGCAGCGATGCAACTACCACAGGAGGATTCATACTTCCTCTGCCTCTTTTCTTAGTTCCGGAGCACAAGGCTGACAGCTGCGAGAGCATGCCGGCTTCAATCAGACCACGTAGGCGCCGTAACTGGCAGCCTAGAGGCCCATTTGCTAAAAAGGATGGCCACCATGGAGAAAAGAGCTCCAAAATTACACAGCGTTTCCACCTGAATCCGCCCGAGGTCAAAGCATGAGAGAAGAGGAAGGAGGAAAAACAGGGACCAGGACCAGTCCATCGTCCAAAGCCACCTGCGGGCCTTGGACGAGTGGAGCCAACCTCAGAAAGTTGGCTGCCATGAATGGACTGCTCCCCCCCCAAAGAGCAGTCCTCAGGCCCACCACTGCCACTGGTCCTGGTGGCCACAGTTAGACCCATCTCCACAGGGGGGTCTAGTGCATAGACGGGAGCCGCAAAGTCACTTGTCGGACCCTCTGAACGCCCGACTTCAGCTGTGGTGTCAGGCGCTGGAGCCTCTGAGGCCCGCCCGGCTTTGACTGCTAAGCCAAACGTCAGCCAACCCTACGTTCACATGGTCACATTGGACGATAAGTCGGACACCAGCTCTGCCGATGCCCGCCTGACCGATTTGGTGTCTGGATCAGGTGATGGCCCCGACGAACCCCTACTTCTGGACCTACCTCAGCAATCCTCGGAAGGTTCTCCCCATCAGACCTCTCCCTCTCCACGGGATGTGGTCCCCCCCTCACTTTTCTGTCGATCGAGGGATGGCAGTTGGGGAGCTTCCATCAAGTGTCCCAGATACACCCACAGACCTGGTGATAGGAGTAGCCATCATACTAGATGGTTCTCAGCCCCGTTTTCTGCTGTCAGGGGCTGTCGTGCCGCCGGTCTGGCGTGCCCCCCCCCAAATGGATCTAACCCTACCAGGATCATCAGGGTTCAGCGTTCCACAGGGGCTTCAGTCAGGGCGTCTGGCCCTTCACCGGGGTACCACCCGTTGGGCTGCCCTCCATTGGGCCATCCGTCAGTACCCTCCGCCAGGACCTTATTCAGGGTTCCCACTGTCAGGGTATCCAGTGCCTCGGGCACAGACATATAACTCACCAGGTAACACCCCCCCAAATCAGGGTTTCACATGACAGGGTATGCTTCAGCCTACGCCTTGTCAGGTTACCCACCTTACCATACGCGGGATTTCCAGTCTTATCCTCTGGCTTACCAGCCTCCTCTTCCTCTACAACCTCCAGTAGACTTCTGGTCAATTTTATAGTCCTGGTGGTCTGAGACTAAGGCCCAGTTGGTAATAGAGCTAGATAACCATCAGCCTCCCAGGGACACCCCTAGGAGCCCTGATGTCCAGCAGCCGAGACAGGTTCCTCTGCTTCTGCCAACGCTGGCCCTTCCGAAGGCCCAGACGCCATCTGGACCCTCAGGCAAACAGACATCTGAGCCTCGAGAATCTTCTGGCTCAGACCAGGATTCAGACTCAGACTCTTCAGAGACATTGGGATTGGGATTTGAAACCCCACCTATAGGGGAACCCCAACCCAAAGAATCCCCCAAGTCTTCTCCAGAGGATCCTTCATTTCTAGTGATGTGGATGATATGATCTATCCATACTGTCTGGCAGATGCCTTTCCCTTTAATTCCTGCCGGAACATCTTCAAGCTGGCTCCTCCCACCTAGGATGGTAAAACTCTTGGCTCCGCCCCTAGGCGCCAGATCTTCCTTTCCACTTGGAAGACTCTGGGTCCCACCTTAATGCTCCCGCATATTGTAGGCCCTGGCACTCAATCTTCAGATTTGACTCCTAAACTTACCTTAAAACTCATACGAGTTCCAACTTCAACCTTTTCTTCAATCGATTCCACGATGGAAGACAAGACTGCTCCCGGGTTTTGCCTGTGCCCCTTTGGGCACAAGATGTCACAGACCAATCCTCATGCTACGTGCCTGTACTGCTTAGGCCACGATCATGATCCTCAGGCCTGCAATTTCTATCGGTCCTTCCACCCGAATGTGCTGGATGACCACGCTGCCAGACTCCAGCTGGGGCGACCGGAGAAGCGTTACCTACTGGTCAAATCCAAGAACACCTGTTGGGTGGTCCCCGCAGCTGCAGGGTCCACCGAGCAGCTTGAACAGCTCAAGGCCTTTGAGGAGCAAGTGGCCCAGGCCGCCGCTCAAACCTCTTCGGCTTCGGCCTTTGTTCAACTCCAGTTGGGCTCCACTTACTTGGCTTCCTTCAAGGAGCTGTGCCAATCCCTCTATACTAAAGGAGAGGGTCCTTCGGGATTGCATGGTTCTCACTATAGAAGAAGGAGGCAAAGACGAGGAGAAGACTCGTCGACGTTCCTGGGATTGGTAAAGTTCCCAATTTTTAGGAGACTTCAATTTCGACTTCAGTCAAAACCGTGGCTGTGGCCACTGGTTTCACGGTGACCCCATCAGACCTGTTGGCCGAGACGCTGGTCGACGACGCAGCTGAGATTTTTTCGACCCAGTCAACTGGTTGTCATCCGAAGAGGCTGATAATTCTTTTTTTAGGACTCCAGTCCTCCCAGTGACCTCTGATGGGTCGGCCCAGCCTGCTGAGTCAAACCTGCCAGTCCCAGACCCTGGCCAGGAGGAGCCATGGGGTTCCCCAGCTCCGTCTGAGGCTCCCTGTCTGCACCACCGGTGATCAAGGTCTCTGTCTTCCTCTTCGGGGTCGGGCAGGTCTCGCTGTCATCAGCAATCTCGCTTCTGGCATCACGGAAAGCGACGCCGCCACTATTCTTCATCCTCTTCAGATGAGAGGCTTCTGCACAAATTGCGTCGACGCTATTAAGATTTAATGTGGCAACAGCTGATCTTGACCAAACCGAAACACAGTTTTCTATCCTGGCCATTAAGTGGCTGTCGACTGAACAGCCGATGTCGACTCTCCTGTCTAGGCTGGTTGCCACCATCCTTCCCCCAGCGAAGCTGGTGCAGACCACGTTGGCTCGGCCAAAGCAGGCTGCTCTGCCTGTCATGATGGAGCCACCACCTAAACAGCCGATGACCGGGGCTCTGAATTAGGAGGCTCGGCTGGCCCAGGGACTTCTCCATCAGCTGTCTGTCACCCTCACTCCCGACCGTTTTAGGTAGGTTGAGGGCAACGCTGGTGGTCGCCCTCTTTATACCGACTCCTCTGAGTCCGAGGATTCCTCCTTGCACTCACGTCCCATCGACACTTGAGTCATTGGGAGGCATCTCCATGGACAAAAGTCCTCCTTCGTTCATGGGCATTCTTCGGCTCATCTCCAAGTCCACGGGGATGGAGCTCTAGCCTGTCCAGAAACAGGCTCAGTATCCCCTCACAGAGATTCTGGACAAAGGGGATTCTCCCATGGAGGCCTTGTTGGTGGCCAAGGCCATTGTCGGTCCGGCCCTGGAGCTTCGGCAGCGTCCTGCCTCTTGTCTGGCGCCCTTGGCCCAGATGGCCCGAAAGTACCAACCGGCTCCCTTTTGGGGTTTTCTGAGCATCACTCGACTGAGGCATTGGTGGCTGACTCAGTTTTCCGCCACTCAGGCAATACAGAGGATGTCGATAGACCACCAGACAGAGTCCAAGAAGCTGGACCATTCGGCTAAAAAAGTCTACGCTGCCTCTTTGCTCAGCCTTCACCAGGCTAGTTCGGCCGTGCTGATGGCACACTTCTCTCATGCCCTGTTGGGCTCCCTGGATGAGGTGATTCTGCACCTCCCGGCGGACTTCCAGACTACGGTCAAGCAAGTCCGAGACGAGAGGAGGGCAGTGGCGAAGCAGCAACTCCAGACAGCTCTGGATATTGGCAACTCTTGTAGCCACTCAGTCACAGCTGCAGTAGCCTTGTGCTGTTGGGCTTGGTTGAGGATCTCAACCTTCACGGCGGATACCCAACACAAGCTGGCGGATGTCCCCTTTTTGGGCACTGACCTCTTCGGGCCCGGTGTGGAGGGTCACCTCCTGCACATTGAAAAGTCCAGTGCCACCCTAGACTCTGTGACATCCACCCAGAAGGACAAGAGCCCTAAACATCAGAAGCTCAAGCCCTTTTGGTCCTCCACTCCTGCGACAAAACCAGCCCAGCAACAGAAGGGCCAGCAGGCTTAATCTTGGCGACCTTGGGCCAAGTCAGTGGCGTCATACGTCAGAAAGCCCAGAGGGAAGCGACCCAGTGACCCCTCAGCCGGCTTCTCCTCCAGACCTGCTCAGTGACGCGATGGGGGTCACCACCCTCATACCCATCATGCCTCCCCTGGGGGGCTGGCTCCGCCACTTTCTTTCCACTTGGTCCGTTGTCACCACGGACAGGTGGGTTCTGGAAGTGGTCGGCCAGTGTCTGCCTCTGGAGTTCGAGCAGTACCCTCCAAGCCGAGCCCGCGCCCCATGGGAGGACTGTTTCTGCAGTCATTCAGTCGGCTCTTCGAGATGACATTACCTAGCTCCTCTGTAAGGTGATCGTGGTCAGAGACCAAAATGGACATGGGGCTGGCGCCCCATTCTAGATCTGCGTGACCTGAACAAGTTTCTCAGGTCTCGCACCTTCAGGATGGTAACTCTGGCACAGATCATACCATCTCTGCAGCAAGGCATGTGGTTTTGCTCCCTGGAACTTCAGGACACGTTCTTTCATGTCCTGATCTTTCCATCCCGTCGAAGGTTCCTCCATTTTTGGGCAGAGGGAATTCTCTGAGTTCCAAGCCATGCCCTTCGGTCTCTCCTCGGCCCCTATGGTCTTCGTCAAATGCATTGCAGTGGTGGCAGCTTACCTGAGGCGCAGAGTGGTCCAGGTGTACCCCTGCCTGGATGACTGACTCGTAGCAGGCCCCTCCAGGCAGAAGGTGGAGCGGTTCAGAGACCTGGTCCTCAAGACTTGCTTCGAGCTTGGCCTCCTTATCATTGAGGCCAAGTCGGAACTCATGCCTTTGCAGGTGATCCATTTTATCGGGGTAGAGCTCGACTCTTGCCGAGCCAGGGTCTGGCTCCCAGCGGACAGGGCAGCGGTTCTCTCCTCCTTTGCCCAGTCATTTCTGGTTAGGCAATCGTGCCCTGCCTGGAACTTCCTGTGCCTTCTGGGTTACATGGTGGCCTGCACCAGCATGGTCCAATGGGACCACTGGCATATGCATGCTGTCCAGTGGGAGCTGGCCAGTCAGTGGTCTCAGCGCAATGCTCACTTTGACCAGCTGATCACTGTGACTCAGATGATGTGGGATGCCCTCCAGTGGTGGCTTGTCCCAGCACATTTGCAGGAAGGGATCCCGTTTGTCCACCTCAAGCCAACGGTCATTTTGACGACCAACGCGCCTCTGACAGACTGGGGTGCCCACATGGAGTCCTGATGTCACATCAGCCTGCTGGAGCTCAGAGTAGTTCGGCTAGCCCCGACCACATTTGCTTCGTTCATTCGGGGTCAAGTGGTCCAGATCCAGACGGACAACACCGCGACCATGTACCATCTCAACAAGCAGGGTGTGACGCACTCTGTGCCTCTGTGCAAAGAAGCTTTCCACATCTGGACCCTCGTGCACAATCTGGAGGCATATCTCCTTGCCATCCATGTGGCAGGAGCCTCTAATTAGCTAGCGGATGCCCTCAGCCGAGTGTGTGAGGCATCTCATGAGTGGTCTCTCCATCCGGAGGTAGTACACGATCTGTTCTCAGAGTGGGGCACCCCTCAGGTGGACCTGTTTGCCTCCAGGGAGAACACAAAGCTTGAGGCTGTTTTGTGTCCGCCCCCTTCAGCAGGGCTCACTGCGGGGGGATGCCTTCTTGAGGCCATGGACCTCAGGCCTCTTCTGTGCCTTCTCTCCACTTCCGTTGATTCACAAGGTGCTGCTCAAGGTCAAAAGGAACAAGACACAGGTAATCCTTTTGGCTCCGGACTGGCCCCGCCAGTTTTGGTACCTCTATCGCCTCAGCAACAGGCTCCCGAGGCATCTTCCAGCATACCTGGACCTGCTCTCCATCTGTCAGGAAAAGGTACTCCATCCGGACCTTCACTCTCTGCACCTGACAGCCTGGTTCCTGAGCGGCTAGAATTCCAGGCTTTGGGTCTCTCTGACGAGGTCCTCACGGTTGTTGAGGCATCCTGTAAGGAATTGACCAGAAAATGCTACGCCTTCAAATGGAAGAGATTCTCCATTTGGTGTCAGGGCAAAGAAGTGGACCCTCCGACCTGTCCAGTGGCTAGCATTTTGGACTACCTCTGGTCCCTCTCCCAAGGGGGACTTCGGTAGACGACCCTTAAGGTGCACCTGGCAGCCATCTCTGCTTACTGGGCGTGGGCCGATCAGTAGTCGGTGGTGCAGGAGAAGGTGGTCTGGCGCTTTTTCAAGGGCCTAGATAACGTATCCCTTCAGGTGCATGAATCACCACCTCCATGGGATCTATTGCTTGTTTTGGCAAAGCTCATGGGCAAGCCCTTTGAACTGATGCACAGGTGTGACAGCTCCCACCTGTCGTGGAAGACCGCTTTCTTGGTGGCTATCGCGTCAGCCAGAAGGCTTGGGGAGCTCCAGGCATTTTCGGTGGAGTCTCCTTACCTGGTTTTCCACAGGGACAAAGTACTGCGCCCCCACCTGAAATTCCTGCCGAAGGTGGTATCGGAGTTTCATCTTAACCAGGTGTTGACTCTGCCAGTGTACTTATCCCAATTACATCTCGGAGGCAGAGTACAGGCTTCATACTTTGGACCTGACAAACTCGCGCCTACTATAAAGAGCATATGGCTGAAGTTCAGGGAGAGGTTTTCCAGCTGTTTGTCACCTACGCTGAAGCCGCACCTGGCAGACCTACAGTCAAGCGGACAGTTGGCAGGTGGATCACTTCCTGCATTGATCTCTGCTATAGGTTGGTGGGTAGGGAGCCTCCTGTAGGGCTAAGGGCTTATTCCACCCGCCATGCCGTTGCATCGGTGGCTGCTTCTAGGGACGTCCCTATCCAGGAAATCTGAAGGGCTGCTGCCTGGAAGTCAGCAAACACCTTCATTTCCCATTACCACATTGAACTAGAGTCACAAAGTGATGCTGGTTTTGGAGCTTTAGATCTTCCCTTGTCAATCTTCACCATTCATTACTTCCTGGGTGTAAGCCGGAGGCGCGCACCCGTCACGGGAGCTTTTTTTTTTTAAATTGCCTAACGGCCCGCCCTCGAGGCGGCGTCATGCGCGGCGGCTGCGTAATGTACCGACTCCTCCTCCAACTCAGTTCTGTTTCTCCCGCCCGTCGAGGCAGCACCTGCTTTCAGTGGAGCATTTTTCAACTGCGTAGTTTTGACCCGACTCCTCCATTTGTATGCTTTTCGGCGCCATACGGTAAGACTATTCCTTTTCTATTTATGCAGCGTCGGTGTGTTTCCTACTGTGTTTCTCTCAATAGTTTAGCGTTATGTCCGGTTCTGGGCGGCGTTTTGAGCGGGCGGGCCCCTATGCGTCGGTGCTCCTGTGGCGGCATTTCTCCGTCTCGGACCGGCATGGCGTGTGTCTTCGTTGCCTGGGACCCAACCATGATATGGATTCGTGCGGCGCTTTTTCTCGATGGACCGTCGGCGTCCTCGAAGTTCGCTCATACAAGCTCGGCAGAGACCCGCTGACTTAGGGGCGGCGTCGCTCATGAGGAATCTCGGCGAGATCATAGGCCCTTTCCCGGGTCCCTCCGGGCCTCTCTGATCCGAGGAGGAGGTCTCCTCTCCCCTTCTTGCGAGGAGGCCCTTCCAGCGATGTGGGGGCGTCGCCTAGCCCTCCCGGGGCATAGCGCTGACACCGCCTTGGCAGTCACCTCTTCCGAAGGTGCAGGCTCCCCCATGCCGAGGCCCTTGGCTGGGCCCGGCTCGGGTGGGACCCTCGATATCGCCTCTGGCGCCGCTTTGAATCCCAGCGCCCGTTCATGGCGTCGGTGATCGAAGCGGCGCCGTTGGCGGTGCCGTTTTAGCCTCGGCGCCGTTCGCAGTGCCGATGAGCCTGGCGGCGCCGCCGCGGTGCCGCCGCTTCCGGCGCGCCGGTGGCTTCGGCCTTCCCCCTTCCTCCGGCGGTGCGGGTCTGCCGAACCGCTGGGGTGTGAGGGTTGAGGCCTTCATGCTGCCCGGCGTGGTGGGGCTAGAGGCGTCGCACTCTGTGCCGGGCGTTCGGCGGCCCTGGCCCTCGGGACCCTGGGGTGGCCAGCATCGAGGTCCTGCTGGTCTCGTCCTCCTCGGAGGGCGATGGCTCAGATGTGGACCATCCTGGCACCCCATTCTTCGGAATCTGGGTCCTCGGTGGCTGGGGTACCAGGCGGCGCAGCGGGCCTCCTTTGTCCCCTTGCCGTCGTCTCCTGGGGTTCCTCGGCTGGGGTGGCCGAGAATCCGGGGCAGGCGTGGGGGTGACGGAGGGCTCCCCTCTCTGGAGGCCCGGTGACAGCTACCCCCCGGGGTGCTGTTACCTCCTCTAGGGTTAGGGGAACGTTGCAGTCGGGGAGGAGGGCCCTCTCGGAATCCATGGGGTTGAGGGACAGGCGTCCTGCTGCTCGGTCTTCTTTGGCCACCTCAGGGGGGGTGGCCAGGAGCCGTAGCGCAGAGCCCCGCCCCTCCCCCAAGGGTTCTAGGGTGTCCTCTGGCGGCGTTTGTGCGGACTGCCCTTCTGGATCCATGCAGTCCCGGCGTCGTCACAGGGGAGTTTCTCCCCCAGGGCTCTTCCAGGTTCCGCTTCCCCAGAGTTCCGTTCTGCGGCCTGGTTTGATATCCGGGATCCCTCCTACTAGGGCTCCCTTCCCCGGATTCCAGAGCCCTCGCAGAGAGCAGTTGCCTCCTCGGAGGTGCCCCTCTCCCATCTCTCTGCCTTCACCACCCCCGCTCCCAGGCCATGTCGGTCCTACGGGTCCGTTATCCTGGGAGCAGTTCAGGGGTTCTGCCGCGGCCTTCCCCTCATATGTTAGTTACATGCATGAGCGGGTCTTTCGACTCTCCCCCACCGCCGCAGGAATCCTCTGGACATTCCAGTTCCCCATCATCCTCGTCTCCCTCCTCTGAGGGAGAGGAACCCCCTGCTCATCTGTCCTCCGATGCTGATTTCACAGAATATCAGCGTTTCCTCTCGAGGATGGTGAGGGATCTTCGGATTTCCTACGTTAGGAGACAATACCCGAGGGTGGCGCGTGAATTCCTTGGTGAATTCAGTGCCCAGCATCTGGTGGTACCTTCCTAGCCTATCCTTCCAGGGCGTCTATCCGGTCCTGGCAGCTCCTGCCGTTCTCCCCAGCCCGGCGGACTGCCAGCGTAGGTATTGTGCCCCCTCTGAGTCTCTAGGTTCCCTTCCCAACCCGTCCTCAGGTTTGGTATACCTGGATACTCCTTCTGGGCGCCGTTGCCTGGCGCACGACCGCCCACCGGATTCGGACTCTCTCCAGTTCGAGCGTTGGGGGCGAAGAGTGTTCTCTTCTTCGCGTGCGAGTGCATGTATTGCATCACATCAGGCTCACCACACTGCCTACAACCGGCATCTGTGGTCGATGATGTCCCAGCTGCTGGCATCTATGCCTGACACGGAGCAAACCAGACAAGCCGTTGCCCTCTCCGCGGTAGGCCTGGAGCTGGCAAGACACCAAGCAAGGGGCATCTTATGGCGCAATGAGGTGGCTTCCAGGCTTCACGGGGACAGCGATCTGCATCAGAAGCCGGGCGGCGGCAACCCCGTCTTTCAAGTTGTCACCCCTGGCCGGCGTGAGGTGATGCGCTCCGCCTTCCGGGGACCCGTCTTTTCTCATCAGAGCTAGAGACTTTTACAGGGGCTCCAACCGTCTCCTCGTCCTCGGGAGGCACCTCCTAGCTCTTCTCCACTTAGGCTTTCTGAATAAGCCAGGGTCTTCTCCTTCTGTTTCTCACCAGCAGAAGGCTGGGGGTCTTGTTCCCTCAGGGTATGGCCTCTTCCCCCTCCTGGGGAAGAGGAGCTTGGTACTCACCCAGGAAGTAATGAATGGTGAAGATTGACAAGGGAAGATAGGAAAATTACGTACCTACCGTAATTCTTGATCTTCTCTTGTATCTTCACCATTCATTACTTACCCCCACCCACCATCCCCTCAGTGGCCTCTTCCTGTGGCTTCTCCACCTCCCGTCTCCTTCCTCTCTCTGCATTTTCTCTTTTGTTTATAAAATATAGGGGAAAATTCCTTAATTTTCAAAAAAAATAAAATAAAAAAAAAAAAAAAAAAAAAAAAAGTTCTTTCTTAAGGGGGGGAAGGGTTCTACACCCAGAAAAATTACTTACTCTAAGATTCATGGGCCATCTCGTGGATTGCATTGGCGATCAGACTGCACTACTATCTCTTGCTATTCTTCTGGCAAGATACCTCTGGGGTTTTTGGTCTGGCTCAGGCTATTCAGTTTTGATCCTGCAATCCGTGTTCAGATAGTTGCCTGAAATCTCCCCCCCTCTATTCTTGCCTTGCAGAGCAGAGGCAATCGTCTGTTCCTTTCTTCTTTTAACAAAAAAAAAAAAATGCTGAGGGACTCTCTCCGACTGCTATAGGCATCTTGGTATCTGGGTCATGCATCTAGTCAAAGAAATCAAACAAGAAGGCAAATGAGAAGGTAGGCTTTCCTTTCGCTGTTTTCTATTGGTTTCTCCTTAACTGTCCTCCTGGACAATTTTACAATAGAGCTCTGCTGACCATATCCAATCCTAACCAGCCTAAGCCTTGGCCTGCCTTAGCCAGTCAGTCTGAGTCCCATTTCTGTCTTGAAACGCCTGAAAGGCTTGCATTTTCCATTTCTAAACCCCTGAGCAGCACTCTCATGCTGCTGGGGTTTTATTCTTCCCTCCTCGGGTGTCCTCCAGTTAAAGGCCTCCGCGGCCAGGAGCCCGAGGCGGGTGTCATGAACAATGGCATGTTGAAGATAAGGACTATGCCCTCCTGAGTCTGTCTAGCGGGTTCGGTGAACCTTCTCTTCAGCTCTATCTCGAGTTCTTGCTTCCTTTAGTCGAGCCTTCAGCTACAAGCTAACTATGCTCGTTGGGCATTCTGGTCCCTTCAACATCCCATCTCTCTCTTCTCTTTCTTCTTCTTCTTCTGTTTTCTCATTTCCTTACTCATCTCTCCTCCTAGAGTCGCCCAGGTAAGGAGGCCCTGCAGTCCCTAGATTAGGGATGTTCTTATCTCCTCTGTCCTTCCTCCATCGGCTTATTCCTTTTTCAGTTCATTCTTCCTTGCTTTGCTATCCCTCGGCTATCTTGCCTCGCTATCTATATTTTTCTGCTTTCTCTTGCCTCTCCGGCTCAAGAACTGAGTTGGAGGAGGTGATACTTGACGCCGCCTCATGGCGTCGCCTCTCGAGGGCGGGGCCGTTAGGCAATTTAAAAAAAAAAAAAAAAGCTCCCGTGATGGGCGCGCGCCTCCGGCTTACACCCAGGAAGTAATGAATGGTGAAGATACAAGAGAAGATCAAGACTTACGGTAGGTACGTAATTTTCCTTTCTCCAGTCTCTCTCTCCCAAGTCGTGGATGTGCACCTTGCCTCTCTCCTCCTTCAGAACTGCTAGGAGTCTGCCAGAAAGTGTGGATTGAACATCATATTCATGTCCCTAGAAAACATGTTACTCACCTGTAAGTTATTCAGTGAGTGGTATATGATGATCATCCACACGGACCCACCCAACCTCACCTGGTTTGGGCGCACAACACTGCTTCCAGTGGACAAGATCTGGTGTTACGGAGCAGAGCCGGGGAGTTGCCACTCGGGTGGGTGGGTGGAGGAGCCAGCTTGAAGACATTCTGGCAGGAATTAAAGGGAAAGGCATCTGCCAGACAGTGTGGATGAACATCATATACCACTCCTAGAACTACTGTTACAGGTGAATAACCTGTGTTTTCGGACCTCCTTAGGAAAATTGCGGAGGTGTACGACTGGAAGTTGGATGCCCAGGATCCTAAAAGAGTGCCTGGCAGAGCACCTGGACATGCAGGAGCTGGCACCGATCCTTACCTCAGCCTGGTTCGAACCACATAAGGACCTGGCATCAATCATCTGAATGATGCCCTCTATCCCAGCAATGGCCAAGAAAGCCGACCGTACCTGCCGTACGCCAGAGGGAAAGGATTGCCTCAGCACGCAGTCCAAGGCCGATTTCAGTCATCATAGCAGCTGCTCCTGACTGTTCCTCTAAGCCCCGGCATATGAGCACCTCACCACCGGACAAGGAGTTATGGCAATTGGACCAGTTTGGTCGGAAGTTTTATTCATCTTCCACTCTGGCCATGAGGGCTGTTAATCATGTCAGGCACATGCTGGTCTACCAGAAATCCTTTATTTACCCAGCTAGAACCAGCCATTCAGGCACTACCAGATTCAAAAACCATATTGGCGGATTCGATCCAGTCAGCAAAAGTGGCCTGCAGGCATCCGCTGAGAGCCACCTACAATGCGGTAGACTGTTCTGCGAGAGGGGCCACTACAGCTGTCCGCCTGCATCACTTCTCGTGGCTGAGAGTATCGAGCTTGGCACGAGATGTGCTAAGTGCTATCCAAGATTCACCTTTCAGGGGATCTGTCTTCTTCGGTGGGGATGCTCAAGACGTCACCTCCCTTCAAGACAAAGGCACATCATTTCGGTCAGTACAGATGATGTACTGCCCAAAGTTTCAGCAAAAGAAGCCATTTCGGCGCCAGACCAAAGCGGCAGCCGCTGCAGCAGCAGCAGACGGCCTGACAGGTTGGGATTACTGTCAATTTTCCCAAGTCTCAGCTTGTTCCTTCTCAACACTTGCAATTTATTGGGGCGGTGTTGGACACAGTCCATGGTATGGTTTTCCTCTCACAGGACACGGTGGAAACCCTACAGAGGCTGGCTTTTTAAGTAGCCTCTAGCCAGAAGGTCTCGGCCAGGTCGATTCTTTGACTATTGGGCCTGATGGCAGCAGCCATCCCCACAGTTCCTTTAGCAAAGCTTCACATGCGTATCTCGCAGTGGATGCTCAAGGCACAGTGGGATCAGATGTCTGACAACCTAGACCAGATGGTCATGGTCTCCAGTTCCATGCAGAGAGATCTCTTGTGGTGGCAGAATCTTTATAATCTCACCAAGGGGGTCCTTTTTCAGTCCCTTCGTCCTTCTCAGACCCTGACAACTGATGCATCAGGGATGGGATGGGGCGCTCATTTGGGAGACGTCAGGACTCGAGGCATGTGGTCTCTAGTGGAGTCTTCTCTACACAGCAGTGTTGGACATGAGAGCAGTGTTGTATGCATGCCAGGCTTTTCAACACTGGCTTCTTCAGGGCACTGTTAGTCCAATTGGACAACATGTGCATAGTCTGGTATCTCAACAGGCAAGGAGGTACCCGCTCATACCCCCTATGCAGGGAGGTGATGCAGGTGTGGGATTGGGCTGTTCTGCATCAGATTCACCTCACAGCTGTTCACATTCTGGGCATGCAAAACATCCTAGCGGACAGTCTCAGCTGCACCATAGTCAGAGCCCACGAGTGGGAGCTAAAACAAGAGGTGGTCGACTCCATCTTTGACCTATGGTGACAGCCGGAACTGGATCTGTTTGCCTCCCCATACAACGCAAAACTTACAAGTTTGCTCTTACGCTTCCGAGTATGGTGTTTTCTGGCGAGACTCGCTATGTCTTTGCTGGACAGGGAGATTCTTGTTCGCCTTCCCTCCCTTTCCAGTTCTGCAGAGGGTGCTGCTCAAGCTATGGGTGGAAGGGGTCCACATTATTCTGATTGCCCCCTTTTGGGCCCACCAGATTTGGTTTCCACTGCTTCAGTAGCTTGCAGAGGAACCTCTAGTTCCTCTGCCTCTCTGCAACGACTTCCGACCCAGGAGGCGGGCATGCTGGTCCATCTGGGACTGAAGTCCCTTCACCTTCATGCGTGGCACCTCAGGACATAGCCAGTCTTCCTGGACTAAGTCTCCATCACTCATTCACACTAGTGGGATAGCGCCGGAGGGGCTAGGACCAAACGGGAGCCTAACATTTTCAGAAGGGTCTGCGCCGAGACAGGACCACGCATGTGCGGCACCGCGAGACTAGCTCGCGCCTGTGTAGGCTATCTCGGCATCAACCCTCCAAGTGCCTCAGTTCCTTTTCTCCCACCGTCGAGTGCACTTGGATGTCGACATCGCTCATCTGCCGGAGTCAAAGATCTTCCCTTGTCAGTCTTCACCATTCATTACTGCTGGGTAAGCCAGAGGTGTACACCCGCCACGGGAGTTTTATTTTCCAGAGGAGTTTGTGCCGACGGCGCTGCCCCGAGAGTGATGCATCGTGTGATGCATGAGGGGCGGCCGTTAGGCGCCACAGACTCCTCCTCCATCCCAGTTCTGTTTCTCCCTCCATCGAGGCTACACATGCTGCACGGAGTTTCTAGAAAAGTTGGTGCGCCATAGGCGTGTTTCATTTTTCGACGCCTTCATCACGGTTCTTTTCCTGACGTCGTCAACTGGTAAGACTGTTCTTTTTCTTAATACTTTGACGACGCTGGGAGCTTTGCTATTTTATACTGTTTTTTTTTTCCGCATCATGTCGGGTTCAGGGGCGAAAAGTAAATCAGACGGGTCATGTCCCTGCAGCCGACAGTTTTCCGTCACAGACCAGCATGATGTTTGTCTTCGGTGCCTGGGACCCTACCATGATATGGATCACTGTGATGCCTGTTTCTCCATGGATCGCCGTGTATTAGAGATGCGTACATTCAAAATCGGAAGGGCTTCACCGACTTTTGGAGGATAACGTCGCCCACGGGCTTCCCAGGCCAGACATCTCGACCCTTCCTCCGGGTCTCCTTCCGGGTCTATATGGCCCGGTGAGGAGGGAACCTCCTTCACTTCTAGCCTTGCTGAGGAGGAGGTTTCTTCTTCGGCGCTGGGGGAACAGTATAGATCCCAGCAGTGCACTGTCGGCACCGTCCTGGCGATCACCTCCTCTGAAGTGCAGGCTCCCCAGTGTCACGGCCTCAGGTTGCGGGGCCCGGCTTTGTTGGACCCTCTATTTAAACTGCGATGCTGCTGTGAGTCGGTGCCGAGAGGCGGTGCAGCGATGCCACTTTGGTGCTGGCGCCATCCAAGACGCCGGGGACTTGGGCGGCGCCAGTCGCGGTGTCTCCTTGGGTTCCGGCACAGTCTGCGGCACCAGGGACTTGGGCGGCACCATTGACTGTGCCGTTTTGGGTTCTGGCGCCGTTCATGGCGCCTGCCGGGATTCCTGGGGCTGATGGCGGTCCGGTGGACTCCAGTGTTGTCGTTGGCATTGTGGCCTTCAGCGGTGCCAAGTTCTGGTCCATTGTGCGTGAGGTTCCTGCGGTTGCCTTGTTGGAGTTTTCTCTGCTTGACACTTATTCGGAGGTGGATAACTCGGAGGGAGACTCGATCTGGCAACCTGAGTCTTCTGAATCGGAATCTCCTGTAGGCCATAGCACCAGGTGATGCAGTGTTCCTGTCCCCAAGTCCCCAGAGCTGGTTAGTCCAGAGAATTCCACAGTTAGGGGTGGCCCGGAGTCTTCTGCGGCAGACCCTTCAGGAGTTCAGGAGAGGATACCCTCTTCTCGGAGGACAGAAGGAGCGATATTTATCCTACAAATGGCCCGATACATCAGAGAGAACAGCTCTGTTCGAGCTATCTCGATGCAACATATGCTAGGTCTCATGGCATCCTTGGTGTTCACTGTACCCCTAGCACAGTATGTCGGAAACCCCTTCAAAAGTGCTTCCCCTTAAGATGAACCTTCTGACTCAGGGGCCTGTGGCCCATCCCAATCTGAGATCGCTTCACCTTCAGCTCCTGAAGAGATAAAAGTGAACAGGTTCAATGTCTCTCGCTGAGTTTCAAATATTCTTCTGGCTGCGTGCAAGCCAGCCACTAGGAAAAGTCAAATGGAAGCGTTTTTCACTCTGGTGTGCAAAATCCTCTTTGAATTCTTTTTTTTGGCGACCAAATAAAGTTCTAGAGTACCTTTTAGACCTCTCAAATTCAGGTCTGCAATACTCTACAGTCAGGGTTCACCTTTGTGCCATTTCAGCTTGTCATGAGCCAGTACTTTCCTTGTCACTGGCTCAGTTACCTGTGGTTAAGAGGTTTCTTATGGGTATTCTGCATACCAGACCTCCTATCGGATGTCCAGTCACAGCCTGGGACATTAATCTTGTACTAGACATGGTCACTCGAAAGCCTTTCAAGCCTCTAGCTACCTGTGAGCTGAAATTTCTCACTTGGAAAACAGCCTTCCTGGTGGCCATTACCTCGGCCCACAAGTTCTCTGAGATGCGTGCCTTGGTCACAGACCCTCCGTATACTGTGTTTCATAGAGACAAAGTTGTTCTCAGGACCCATCCTAAGTTGCTCCCTAAGGTTGTTTCAGAATTCCATCTAAACCAACCTTTGGTCCTTCCTACCTACTTGGCAAACTTCCAAAATGAAGAACGTACCCTTCATTCTTTGGACATCAAAAGTGCTCTGCGTTTCTGTTTAGATAGAACAAAAGAAATTCGCAAAGCTCCACAACTGTCTCCTTCAGCGAGACCCGGCTGGGTCAACCTGTCGCTATCAGATGCATTTCTGCATGGCTGGTAGTATGCCTTGACCACTGTTACTCCATGGTGCAGGTTAAGCTGGAGGGCAGAGTGTACGCTCATTCTACTAGAGCGGTCGCGGCATCCCTGGCGGAAATCCGCAGCCTGCCCATTGTAGATATTTGCAGTGTGGCTACCTGGAGCTCAGTGCATTCCTTTGTCGAGCACTATGCCCTGGATGTCCATGCCAGGCGACATCTGTCGTTTGGCAGGACAGTCCTTAATGGACTTCTGTCCTAAATTTGTGAGCTCTTGGTCTCTCCTGCCGCCCTCTCGGGGGATTATTAGCTCGGTACTCTCCCATCAGTGTGAATGAGTGGTGGAGACGTTATGTCCAGGAAGATATGGAAATTACGTACCTACCGTAATTCTTGATCTTCTTGGACGAAGTCTCCACCACTCATTCACACGCCCACCAACCATCCCCCGAGCTCACCTCTGTTTTTGGTCTTCACTCCCTCAATCTTTAGGCTGTGAAGACTTCTTTCTTGACCCTTCTTATATGGGTCTTCTGGACTATCTTATGTCCGTTTTTTGTTAAGCTGTCCTTCTAGGTTAGTTACGCTGCACCTCCTCGGAAAAAAGGTACTGAGGCGGTTGGAGGCTCGACGCCAAGATAGTCATTGCCGCACGAGCCGAGTTTGCGGCACCACTCCTCACAGCTCCATCTCTGTCGCTGACCCTCCTGCAAAAAATTTGCTCCCGCTGGGTCCTAGCGCCTCCGGCATAGTTCCCATCAATGTGAATGAGTGGTGGAGACTTCGTCCAAGAAGATCAAGAATTACGGTAGATACGTAATTTCCATTTCTGTTCACTGGATCTGCAGGATGCATTCTTTCGCGTCCCAATCTCAGTCCCATCAGCGGTTCCTCCGATTCAGGGTCAAAGAGACTCTGTACGAGTTCCGAGCCATGCCGTTCGGCCTGTCAGTGGCCCCATGGGTCTTCACCAAATGCATTGCAGTGGTGGCGACCCATCTCAGGTGTCGGGGGGGGGGGCAGGATTTACCCATATCTCGACGATCGTCTCTTAGCACGATCCACCCAACAGGAGGTGGAGAGGTCCAGGGACCTGGCCCTCCAGACCTGCTTTCAACTCAGCCTCCTGATAAATGAGGCCAAGTCGGAACTCATGCCATCTCAGGTGATGGGCTTCATCGGGGCAGAGCTCGACTGTTATCAAGCCAGAGCTCAGCTCCCGGCTGACAGGGCGGAGGTTCTTTCCTCCCTTGGCCAGTCATTTCTGGTTGGGCACTTGCACCCTGCCCAGGACTTTCTGCACCTTCTGGGTTACATGACGGCATGTACCTCAGTGGTCCATTGTGCCTGGTTGCACATGTGCCTCCTTCAGTGGGAGCTGGCCGCCCAGTGGACTCAGCGCCACGGTCATTTCGACCAGCTGGTCACTGTAACCCAGAAAATGTGGGACGCTCTCCAATGGTGAACCACCCCAGATTGGTTTGAGGAAGGCATCCCGTTTGTCCACCCCGAGCCGACGGTCGTCCTCAGGACTGATGCGCGCCTCATGGGCTGGGGAGCCAACATGGGGGATGAAAGGGCCCATGGGCTGTGGACCCTCGAGGAGTCCCAATGCCACATCAACCTGTTGGAGCTCACAGCAATTAGACTGGCATTGTCGGCTTTTCGCTCCTCAGCTCCAGGGTCTAGTGGTTCAAGTCCAGATGGACAGTACCACGACCATGTACTACGTCAACAGACAGGGCGGCATGCAGTGCTGTTTGCTGTGCAAGGAGGCGCTACGCATCTGGTCCCTCGTAAGCCAGTGGGAAGCAGATCATCTAGCCATCCATGTGGCAGGAGCCTCAAACCATCTGACAGATGCTCTGACACTTAGGCCAGATATTCCACGAGTGGTCTCTCCATCCAGAGGTAGCTTACAGCCTGTTCTTCCATTGGGGCAAACCGATAGTGGGCCTGTTTGCCTCCCGGGAAAACACCACGCTGAGGCTGTTTCATGCCCACCCCCCTCAGCAGGGCTAGTTGCAGGGGGATGCCTTCTCGAGGCCGTGGACCCCAGACCTCCTCTACACCTTCCCTCGATTCTCAAGGTGATAAACCAAATGAATTTGTGCTGCGATCAGATCAGCCCGTTCTCATAACTGGTGCAGTGAGCAAACGAGCGGCCAGCCCCAAGCAAAGTAGCAAGAAAAACAAATGGCCAGGAGCTTATTCACAAAAAAAGGAGAGAATTAGATGGAGACAGAATGATATATTACAAGTAACAAATGTCTACTGACATTCTTTCATTATTTCAGCTTTCATTTTTTTTTTTTAAATATTCATGTTTTCACCAAAAAATTAAATGAAAGCTGAAATAATGAAAGAATAATGCAGCTATTATTTATGCTAAGATTACTTATTAGCACCATCTAGTGGCCAAAGATAAGATAGCAGCAGGATAATTTGTATTTCACATTTTATTGTTTGCACCTGTGATTAGATGTATTTAATTCTCCTGACAAATAAGCAGCTCCACCCCCTGAGGAAGACTCATTAGTGAGTCGAAGCGCTGGAGAGCACATTATTTTTGCCGTGACCTGCGTACCAAGTATCCTTTGAATAAATTCATTCATTTGTGAATAAGCTCCTGGTACTTGCATTTTATGGTCAGATTGCAGTGGCCACTTGTTTTTTCTTTCTCCTCAAGGTGAGGAGGGACAAAGCGAAAGTGGTCCTGGTAGCCCCAGACTGGCCGCGCCAGTTCTGGTAGCCAGATCTCCTCAGCCTCAGCTGCAGGCACCCGGAACGGCTTTGCACACGCCCGGACCTGATATCACTCAATCAGGGGAAGGTATTCCGTCCGGACTTTCAATCCCTGTACCTCATAGCCTGGTACCTGAGCGGCTTGAGTTCCAGGCTTTGGGTCTTTCCGAGGATGTCTACACTGTGGTGGAGGCATCCAGAAAGGAATTGACCAGGAAATGTTAATGCCTTCAAATAGAAAAAGTTTTCCATTTGGTGTCAGGGTAAGGGTCTGGACCCTTTATCTTGTTCAGTGGCTAATATTCTTGACTACCTTTGGCCTCTCTCCTAAGGAGGTCTCTGGTTATCGACCATTAGGGTGCACCTGGCAGCCGCCTCTGCTTACCGGGCACGGGCCGGTCAGCTGACGGTGCAGGGGACAGTGGTCGGGTGCTTTTTTCAAAGGCCTGAATCACATATCCCCTCTGGTGATTGAACCTCCACCTCCGAGGGATCTACTGCTGGTACTGACAAAGCTCATGGGCAAGCCAATTGAACCTATGCACAAGTGTGAGTTGTCACACTTGTCATGGAAGACTGCCTTACTGGTGGCTATCATGTCTGCCAGAAAGACAGGGGAGCTCCAGGTGCTTTCGGTGGACTCCCCTCATCTGGTCTTCCACAGGGACAAGGTTGTCCTACGCCCCCACCTGAAATTCCTTCCGAAGGTGGTGTCAGAGTTTCACCTTAACCAGGTGTTAACTCTGTCGGTATACTACCCTAATTACACCTCGGTGGCAGAGTACAGGCTCCATACTTTGAACCTGAGACATGCTTTCTCCTACTATAAGGAGAGGACGTCGGAAATTCGGGGAGAGGTTCACCAGCTGTTTGTCACCTACGCTGAAGCCACTTCTGGCAGACCTGCAGCGAAGTGGACTATTGCAAGATGGATCACATCATGCATAGGCCTGTGCTACGAGTTGGCGGGCAAGGAGCCTCCCAGAGGGATAAGAGCTCATTCTACCTACCATACTACTGCATTGGTGGCTGCTTCTGGGGACATCCCTGTCCAGAAAATCTGTTGGGCTGCTACCTGGAAGTCAGAAAACGCCTTCACCCACTACCACATCAACCTTGAGTCACACTGGGATGCTGGTTTTGGGGCCTCAGTTCTCCAATCTCTGTTCTCTAAGTAGGGGGTGTGTGCCTTGCCTCCCTCCTCCCAGAGAACTGCTAGGAGTCTGCCAAAGAGTGTGGATGAACAACATATCCACGCTTCTAGAACAGGTTACTCACCTGTAACAGTAGATCTTCCTGGACATAAGTCTCCACCACTCATTCACACTAGTGGGATTAGCGCCGGAGGCACTAGGACCCATCGGGAGCAAACTTTTTGCTGGAGGGTCGGCACGAGAGACGGCGCCACGAGGCATGGCGCCGCGAGCAGCGGCTCGAGCGGCAATGACCATCTCGGCGACGACCCTCCAACCACCTCAGTTCCTTTTTTCCCGCCGTCGAGTGCGCTTCTCAGTGACGACGTCACTAGTCGGGAGTCAAACTTCAAACTAGCGATAGTTTTCAGTTTATTTTTTGTAACATTATCTCGTGAGTAGTATTGCTTAATTTTTAAATTTAACTTACTTGAAGAAGTCTCGGCCTACTGGACGGAGTCGACCATGAGCAGGTCAGGTGACAGTAGCGAGACTTCGTATGAAAGCTGTTCAGTCAGCCGGGCTGGGTCCGGTCAGCCTCCTTCTCCTCAGCGGGGTTCCGACAACGGTCAGTCCGATGCCCGGGGGGATGGGCGGTCCCCCCGTCGGCATAAAAATAAACGGTCGCATTCTCGGCACCGTTCGGCCTCGAGCTCTTCTTCGGCCCACAGGTCAAAAAAGAGAAGGCATCACCGAGGTCTTCCCTCTGGTATGTCTCGCGCGTCGACGGTGGGTTATCGTAGCTAGTTGCCGTTCTCCTTCTTCGGAGTCGCCAACTGCTGGTGACCGTCGTCCTGGACATCGGAGCCCCTTCCCGCCTATAGGTAGGGCTCCAGATGAGCAGTTTCATCAGTGGGCCGCTCTTATGGAGCAATGGGCTCGGAGGTTGGTTCTCCTGCCTGGCTCGGTTGCCACGGAGCCCCCGGGCTCCTCCAGCGATCGGGTAGGGCGGTTGGACCTTCCTAGTCGCGCGGTGCCTTCTTCGGTGCCGGTGACTCCGCGCTAAGGTGTTCCCCCCCTCACATGGCTGCGGCGCAGGGGGCCACACCGATGCCCTTATCTCCTGGTTTTTTCCCTTCTCTAGTTTTCCAGGTTCCTGGGGCCTTTCTGGCACCTTCCGCGGGGTCTGTTGGCTTGTCGGCGCCGTTTTCGGTGCCGCTGGGCCTTGGGCGCCGTCAGCGGCGCCAGCGTGGTCTCATGCGACGCCCGCCAGTTCAAGTGGCGCCCGCTTGGTCAGCGGCGCGCCCGCTTGCGTGCCGCGTGCCTCTTCGAGCGCCCGTGCCCCTCTGCGGTGCCGTTTTAACCCGTTTTGCCTTCTCGGCGCGGGGCCCTCAAGGGATCCTTGTTTCTTGCTATTTCCTCCTCTCTAATTTCCTCCTTTCCTGTCCAAACAGTCCTTCCTGGACCATCAGGAGATGATGTTGAGCCTGACCCAGACCTTCGGTTGGGTGAAGAAGTGGAGGAAACAGGATCTTTCTTTTCTACAGAGCCTGTGGTCTAGAACCTGTCCTTTAAGTCTCTGTTGAAGAACCTGAGATCCACTTTTTCTCTCCAGACTACAGACATCGATCCTGGGAAGATATTAAGACTCTAGTACCTTCATGCTTCGGAGATCCCTACGGATTTGACTCCTCCGATCCAGCCTTCCTTCGAGACGCTGTCTCAAATGGTATGGAATAATCCTGCTCTTATTCCCTCAGTGGCTAAATCCATTGATAAAGTATTCAGCTCCCAAGGATCGCCCCATTTTGGCATCCCAAGCCTTTGCGGATCCTATTGTAGTCCTGGCAGAGAATGATAATGTCATTCTTCCTCAAACTACTACAGCTCGACCTATTAACAAAGAGTCTCGTAAGATTGATACATTAGGTAAGAGAGTCTTTGCTGCCCACACTCATAAGTATGCAGTTTATATTGTACACCGCGCCATTCCTGGCCAAGTACTTCTGGCTTCACGAATGATGCTCAGCAGCAGGTAATGGCGCTGCCCTTTGATGGCTCCTTTCTTTTCGGCCCTCAGGTGGAACAAGCCTTAAAGGCCACTCAGAAGACTAGGTCGGCCATTAAGTTGGCCAGACATCCGCCTGCTCCCTCTCGGGGGCATGTGAATAGTCGTCAGTCCTTTCAAGGCAGAGGCAGGGGAAGCTTCCATAAAAGTCAACCTGCCCAACCTCAAAAGAAAGCGCAGCAGAAAGCGCAGGGGCCTGAAGCCCCCAGCGCCACCTTATGAATTGCTGGCCCAAGTTCCATCCACATTGCCCGAGGTGGAACTTTCTCCTCCGTGGAGTCGTCTGATGTACTTCTACAACCAGTGGAAGTCCATAACTCGGACAAATGGGTCCTTCGGATAATTCATGAGGTTATTCTCTCAATTTTTGAAACCCCCAATTGTCCTCCCAGACGACAACCCAGGTTGTCAGCCTCTAGTCAGACCTCCTCACCACGAGATCCAGGGCCTTCTAGCAACAGGGCATAGAACTGGTGCCTCCGATCACGAAGCACAGGTTCTACTCCCATTACTTCCTGGTTCCAAAGAAATCTGGGGGAATGCGCCCCATTCTAGACCTCAGAAAGTTAAACAAATTTCTCCCCAGGGAGAAATTCAAAATGATTTCCCTAGGTACCCTGTTATCCTTGCTGCATCAGCACGACTGGCTGGCCTCCCTGCATATGCAGGACGCATACCAGCATATCCCCATCCACCCGACCCACTGCAAGTTCCTCAGGTTTGTAGCTCTGGGTCAGCATTATCAGTTCAGAGTCCTGCCTTTTGGGCTATCCTCGGCGCCGCGAGTCTTTAAAAAGTGTTGTGCAGTTCTCGCAGCGCATCTCAGGAAGATCGGACTCCAGTGTTTCCCCTACCTGGACGATTGGCTTCTAGCAAGCCCTTCCAGCCAAGGGACCTTGAAGCCGTGCAAACCACTTCTCGTCTTCTTACGTCCATGGAATCCTGCTGAATTTGAAAAATCACAACTGCAGCCCTCCCAGAGGCTCCTTTCATAGGGACTTCTAGACACCTCTTCGCAAGGCTTTCCTTCCAGAGGACAGAAGACTCGACATCCTTCGGATGGCCCGTTACATCGGGGAGAACCGATCGGTTACAGCTCTCTCGATGCAACGCATTTTTTGTCTCATGGCGTCCTCGGTTTTCACTGTACCCCTGGCCCGGTTGCACATGAGAACCACCCAATGGATGCTCTCCACTCAGTGCTCTCCGACCTCTCACCCCCAGTCTTATCCCATCAAGGTGACGGAGCCCCTTCGAAGGTCTCTCACCTGGTGGACTCAAGAGAGCAATCTCCTGGAAGGGTTCCCCTTTGCTCCCCCGGATCATCAGATCTCCATCACCACAGACGCATCGCTAATGGGATGGGGAGCTCACTGTCGCTCCCTCCACACTCAAGGTGTATGGACTCAGTTCGAAACTCTTCTCCACATAAATGTCCTGGAGATGAGAGCGGTCCTCTACGCGATCCAAGCTCTGAAGGATATCTTTTGTCACAAGAACATTCTCCTTCAAACGGACAACAAAGCTGTGATGTATTACATCAACAACAGGCGGTGCTCATTCTTTTCCCTTTGCAGGGAAGCAATGAGGGTGTGGGAGTGTAGCGGAGCACAAGTCTCTGATTCAGGCGGTTTATCTGCCAGGTATACAAACGATCTAGCAGATCACCTCAGCAGAACGGAGGCAGACCTCACAGTGGTCTCTCGATCCAGCCGTAGCTCGGTCACTATTCGAAGAGTGGGGGACTCCAGACCTGGACCTTTTTGCATCCCCACTCATCGCAAAACTGCCTCTCTTCTGCTCCAGAAGTCCAGGGCCTGGCATTTTCTGTCGGGATGCGTTCAGGCTGCGGTGGACAAAACGTTTTCTTTACGCCTTTCCACCGCTCCCTCTAATCCAGAGAGTTCTCCTCAAGTTCGAGTCTCAGGGACCAAAATGATTCTCATTGCTCCCTCTTGGCCTCGGCAACTATGGTTTCCTCTGCTCAACAGTATGTTGGCAGCCTCTCCGAGACCACTTCCCTTGCAAATCAACCTTTTGACTCAGGGTTCGTTGGTCCATCCCAACCTGAAATCACTTCACCTTCATGCGTGGCTCCTGAAGAGGTAGAAGTGAATCGATTCAACGTCTCTCGTAGAGTCTCGGACATCCTTCTGGCTGCGCGGAAGCCAGCCACCCGAAAAACATACGCTTCCAAATGGAAACGCTTTTCTCTCTGGTGTGCAAAGTCCTCTGAATCCTTTTCCTGTCCTCCTGACAAGGTTCTGGAGTATCTTTGGACCTATCAAACTCAGGTCTCCAGTACTCCACAGTTAAAGTTCACCTTAGTGCCATCTCAGCGTTCCATGAGCGGTTTCTTCCTTGACTCTGGCTCAGCTTCCTATGGTGAAGAGATTTCTTAGGGATTCTTCATACCAGACCCCTGTTAGCGTCCAGTTGCAACCTGGGACATTAACCTGGTGCTGGACATGCTCACTCGGAAGCCTTTTGGAGCCCCTAGCTGCCTGTGAGCTAAAATTTCTTACCTGAAGACTGCCTTCCTGGTGGCCATTACCTCAGCCCGCAGGGTCTCGGAGATTCATGCCTTGGTGACGGACCCTCCGTATACTGTATTCCATAAAGACAAGGTAGTTCTCCGTACTCATCCTAAATTTCTTCCCAAGGTTGTGTCAGAATTCCATCTAAACCAACCTCTGGTACTTTCCTCTTACTTCGCTAATTTCCAAAATGAAGAGGAACGATCTCTTCATTCCTTGGATGTTAAGAGAGCCTTGCGGTTCTATTTAGATAGAACCAAGAATTTTCGCAAGACTCAGCAACTGTTTGTTTCTTTCAGCGACACCGGCTGGGTCAACCCGTCGCTATTAGATGCATCTCATCATGGTTAGTGGCATGCCTTGACATTGCTACTCCATGGCTCAAGTTAAATTGAGGGTAGAGTGTCGCTCACTCTACTAGGGCGGTCGCGGCATCTTTGCGGAGATTCGCAATGTTCCAGTGTGGATATCTGCAGCAGCGCCACCTGGAGCTCAGTGCATACCTTCGTTAAGCATTATGCACTGGATGTTCTCCAGGCGACATTCCGCATTGAGCAGAACTATCCTTAATGGGCTTCTATCTTGGCGCGTGAGCTCTGGCTCTCCTGCCGCCCTTTTGGGGATTATCAGCTTGGTACTCTCCCACTAGTGTGAATGAGTGGTGGAGACTTATGTCCAGGAAGATATGAAAATTACGTACCTACCGTAATTCTTGATCTTCTTGGACGAGTCTCCACCACTCATTCACACGCCCACCCTCCATCCCCCGAGCTCACCGCTGTGTTGGTCTTCACTCCCTCAAATCTTTAGGCCGTGAGGACTTCTTTGCTGACCCTTCTTACACGGGTCGTACGGACTATCTTATGTCCGTTTTTTAAGGTTAGATTTACTCTTTACGTTAGTTGCGCTGCACCTCCTTGGTAAAAAAGGTACTGAGGCGGTTGGAGGGTCGTCGCCGAGATGGTCATTGCCGCTCGAGCCGCTGCTCGCGGCGCCATGCCTCGCGGCGCCATCTCTCGCGCCGACCCTCCAGCAAAAAGTTTGCTCCCGATGGGTCCTAGTGCCTCCGGCGCTAATCCCACTAGTGTGAATGAGTGGTGGAGACTCGTCCAAGAAGATCAAGAATTACGGTAGGTACGTAATTTTCATTTCTAGTAGTGATATATGTTCATCCACGCGGACCCAGCCGACCTCCCTGGCTGTGGACTCGCACAACCTGGCTTCCAGCGGGCTAAGATCTGGCATCACGGGGTGGAGCCAAGGTATATACCACCCAGGTGGGTGGGAGGAGCTAGCTTGAAGACTTCCGGTGAGATTTAAAGCAGAAGGGGACATGCCACAGAGTGTGGATGAACAACATACATCACTCCTAGAACTACTGTTACAGATAAATAACCTGTTCTAAGTGGGGTTATCTTCCCCGCGTTTCTTTTATTACATCCAGTGGCTCTTTCAGCTGCCTACCATACATCATTTCAAATGGTTAAAACCCTGTTGATACCTGTGGCACTTCTCTGAAAGCAAAAAGTAGGCAAGTCAAGTATTGGTCCCAGTCTTTCCCTTCCCCTTTTACAAACCTTTTTAACATGCGTTTTAGGGTTTGGTTAAAACATGCAACAGACCGTCTGTCTGAGGGTGATGGGGGAGGTTCTTATGGCAGCGATACCTAGTAGTTTGTACAACTCCTTAAGTAATGCAGCACCAAAATTACTACCCTGATCAGTAATAATTCCTTTAGGTATGCCCACTCTGCTGAAAAGTGTTGCAAGCTCTGCTGCCACTTTTGAAGCTGTGACAGTATGCATTGGAACTGCTTCTGGGTATCGAGTAGCATAGTTGCATACTACCAGGATGCATCTATTACCCTTTCTACTTTTGTGTAAAGGACCAACCACATCCATTGCAATTCTGTTAAAAGGCACATCTATCAAGGGTAGGGGCACCTTGTCTTTTGTAGTGACCGAGGCTACTTTCTGAAACTCTGCACAGGAATTGCAGTAGGTAGCAACAGCTTCATGAATTCCAGGCCAGTAAAATCTATGCAACAATCTAGCAAGGGTGTGATCCCTCCCTGAGTGACCAGCCATAGAACTGTCATGTGCTATCTGTAAGCACTCAGTTCTATACTTCTGTGGTATAACCAATTGTTCTGTCTGTTCCTGTGTCTGAGGTTTAACCCAAACTCTGTACAGTAACCCATTAATTTTTTTAGACCTTGGTCCACCCTGTTTTGGTTTCACCCCTAGCTACTTAAAATAACCCTGGAGAGAGAAACATTGTGAGCTTGTTTTGAAAGATCATCACAATCCGTGATCAGTTTAGTTTCAGCATTTTCATATGTTAACCCCTTATGTCCATCAGTCATTTGTTGCCAGTTTCTTCAGGCATCGTCTTTCTTTCCTAGATTTCCGGATCTTGGAGCTGTGCTCAGACAAGTCCAAATCAGTCACTGAAAGGAAGAGTGTCCCCACCGTCTGAGATTTTCTTTGCCCGAGCTCTTGTTACCACTGCTGCTGAAACTGCAGGGTTCAGTTCCTCTGAGATTAACTCAGTAAATCCTGGACAGTCCTTTCCAGTAATCACGGGTACTGGTAACTTAGATGCACCAAATGAAGGTGGGGGTAGTAACACACATAGATACATAGATACATAGACAGTGTCGGCAGATAAGGGCCTATGGCCCACCCAGTCTGCCCATTTGAGCTTGTAAGTTCAGTTTGTTTTCCTAGAAGTCTGTTGTACCTTACCCCTGACCTCCAGAATTCCTTTATGTCTATCCATGCATTCTTAAATCCGTGATTGTTTCTGGCCCACCACTTCCTCTGGCAGGGTGTTCCACTTGTCCACCACGTTCTGTGAAGAAATTCTTTCTCATGTTTCCTCTGAATCGTCCTCCCTCCAACTTCATCCCATGCCCTCTAGTCCTGGAACACCTTTTTCGCTTAAAAATAGTGTTTTCCTGCACCCTGTTCCTCCCTGTAAGATACTTGTATGTCTCTATCATATCCCCTCTCTCCCTCCTCTCCTCCAGGGAGTACATGTTCAGTTCCTTCAACCTGTCTTCATAGGACTTGTGATGCAATCCATGCACCATCTTTGTTGCCCTCCTCTGAACCTTCTGTACCCTGTCTATGTCCTTACGTAGGTATGGTCTCCAGAACTGTACACTGTACTCCAGGTGGGGCCTTACTAGTGTCTTGTATAGCGGAATTATGACCTCCCTTTTCCTGCTGGTAATGCCCCTGCCTATACATCCCAGCATCCTATTTGCTGAGTCACTTGGGTGTTGGGATAGTATTGAGTGTCCCCGTAGATGCAGATGACACCAGTACCTGGTCCTTTTGCACAGTTTTCCCAGCACCTCAGCATGCACTAGGGTCTGTCTGCTTTCTGAATCAGAGTCCTGTCACAGTCATCTCCCACCTTCACATCTGTTAAGTACTTGCCCCAGTTTGCCAAGGACAAATCTGCTCCAGTGTCACTCTTCTTGCGGCAATTTCTTGCAGTATAACCTGGCTTATTACAGTTATAGCAAATAATGTCTTCGGGCACAGATTTGTTACCCCCAACAGAGTTCTTATCAGTCTTTGAGTTTAAATGGGAAAAAGAGGGTCTTACTGATGCTTGGCTGTTACCTCACTGCTGTGGCATTTGTCTGGCCATTTTGTAGTCTTTGGCCAAAGAAACCGCCTTTTCCCCACTTTCTGGTAGATATTCCTTTACCCAAAGCTGCACATCTGTAAGCAGTATGTTGATGAAGTGCTCCATTGCAAATGTGTCTATCTGTAGGACTGTTTTGCGCTCTGGTTGGAGCCATTTTATCAGGAGTTCTCTGAGTCTGGTGAAGGCTTTTCGAGGACCGTCTACTGAGTTGTACTTCAGAGATCGAAATATCTGCCTGTAGGTCTCTCCGGAGATGTCATACCTTTTCAGGATTTCACTTTTCATCAGGTAATAGTTTTCTGACTGTGCAGTGTCCATGTTGCTGTAGGCAAGTTGGGCTTTCCCTGTCAGGTAGGGTACCAGTCTGATTGTCCATTGCTGCTTTGGTCATTGGCAGACTGTGGCAACTCTTTCAAAAGTGTTCAGGTATGCCTCGACATCCTCCGAGGGACACAGCTTTGTAAGTTTAATGGTTTTTAAGTTGCTTGTGTTTTGTTGCTCGTCTGGATCTGTGCCAGATCCTCTGCGTTTGATAGCTTGCAAGTCATCCAGCCATCACTGCTCCTGTCGCTGCATCACTTCTCTCATCTGCTGCTTCTCTTCTTCTGCATCTCTTTTTGTTGTACAGCCCACCATTTGAAAAGTTCATCAGTCTTTCAGGTTCTGTCCTGCCTTCTCTCTCCCATAACTTGTGCTGGCTGTACAGTCTCAACTTGGACTTCTATCTCTGCCAGTTTGGCTGCCTTTCTCCTGGTAACCACTTCTGGACTTGCTGCTACAGAATCCATACCTTTTTCTATGCTTCCTTAGTACTAGGTCCAGTACCTACGCATAACACTCCTGGTTTAGAGTGTGCATGGCGTAATCCCACTTATGCTGACACCGTCTGTCATCGAGGCACAGGTAAGGAAGCATAGGAAAAACCAGAAGCAGTTGTAGAATTCACAAAAAGTGTTCTAGTACTAGCAGTAACAAAAATAAAATTGTTCAGAATAATTTACAAAGGCAGAATAAACAGAGAATATCCATCTAAGTTTTCCTTCAATCTCTGTGTCTCCTGCAAGAAATTGCAGCTTTGTTTTTCATACATCCTTGCAGCCCCCCTTCTTAACAAGCATCCTGTTTGTTTCTAAACTCTTCTTGTAAATTTCAGGCAGGTGCAGTTAGGACACAATGTTCCAGAACTGAGGCCCCTTTTCCATAGCTTCTGAAACAGGGTTTAAAAACTGGTCTCCATTTAACCCTTTTAGTTGCTAATAACTTTTTGCAGTCATTTCAAACTATAATTATATACATTTCAGCAGTAACACTATATAATTTCTAAGCAAAAGGATCCCAATATCAGTTACATTCCACCTAATGATTTGCACATATTTTTATACTAGCAGATATGCAAGAGGGGGAAAAGACAGAATAGCAAGGGAAGACTGAGCGACAGTGAGAGGCAAAGAATTGAGAGACTGAGTGATCAAATCCTAGGTCTCACAGGAAAATTTGACTGCGCGACAAGACAGACAAGAGACAGGAATGGAAAGAACAGAACAGATCCCAGCAATCAAACTCTCCATAACAACTGAGACAGGGTCCTATTCAACCCTGTCACAAGTTGAGGAACTTCCTGTTTGGCAGTAGGAAGGGAAGGATCATAGAGAAACATTGGTTTTGTCAACCCTTAAGGAAAAAGTAGCTCACTCTCTCCCCCAGCTGCTGGTGGTCTGACATTGAGCAAGGAAGAAGGAGGCTACTAAAGAAGATAGGAAGTTGCTCTCCCAGAACAGGAAGGTGAGAGTTGTAGAGAGGAGGACTAAGCATACAGAGAAACAGGAGAGGGACACAAATGACATGATAGGAGTGGTGCAGTGCAATGGCTGTGGGGCAGGCAGTGTTCGGGAGACATTCTGGAGGCTGCGATGCCCTTATTTGCAGGCACCTCTCTGGTGTGAGAGAGGAGGTTGCCCGTCTCCAGGCCTGACCTGGCTAGATTCTGAAACCTCCTCCCCACCCAGGGACCACCAGGCCAATGCCACTACCTCAGAGGTTGCCAAGAAAGAGGAGAGGCTGGACCAGGGTGGGCTCAGGGAGGAGGAGGTGGTGGAACAGAGTTGCATCCTCCAGCTGTACCTCTCCATAATTCATTTGCTCTTCTGGTGGATAGTGGTTCCTCTATGGAGGCACCTGCAGTGGAGACCGAGGATGCTGGGAACCTTCACAAAGGAGACCCACAGGAGGGTGGCATGGGACCCCACAGGGGAAGGAAACAACTCATGGGGGAGGAAGGGGAGAAGGAGGTAAGGTGCCTTCCTGGCGCCACGGCTTGGAGGGACAGGAAGCGAATCCTCAGGATCGTGGGAGGAGCTGCACGAGGGAGGGAGCTGGATGTCATTGTCCACCTAGGGACAAATAACCTGGCTAGGAATGGGATCAGAGCAGTGCAAGAAGAGTTTATAGAGTTGGGGAGGGGCCTTAGACAAGTAGCGCATACGGTAACCTTCTCGGAGGTGCTGCCTGTTCTATGCAAGGGATGCTAGGGCAATCCTCACCAGAATTCAATGAGTGGTTGAAAACCTGGTGTGGAGCTCAAGGTTTTGGCTTCATTGGGGACTGGGGAGCCACCTGGAGGGATGCAGACATATACTGGTGTGATGGTCTGCATCTGTCCGGGAGGGGAACCAGGATCCTAGGTGAGAGGTTTAAATGCTTCATTGGCAAGCATTTAAACTAGCAAGGGAGGCACTGAAAGGAGCAGGGAAATCCCAGCCTCCCCCAACAAAACATGGTAATTAGAGGTAAACACCAAGGTAGAAGTTATTAGGGAGCAGGACAGAAGTAAATGTAAAAAAAAAGGCAAAGGCAGTAAGGACAGGAATGGGGCTAAAGGGTAAGGCTATCAAAAGTGGAGGGTGATGAGTACCAACGCCTGTAGTCTGTTAACAAACCCCTGAGCTAGTGGCCTTGATGGAAGAGGTTGCCTGGATATTGTGGCAGTCACAGAAACATGGTACACAGAGAACCATGACTGGGTTATCAACATACCAGGGTACACAACCTACAGGAGAGACAGGGAGAACAGAGGGGGGGGGGAATAGCGCTCTATGTAAGGGAAGGGATACAAGCAACTGAACAAAAGAGTAAACAGGGAAGAGAGGAGGCACTCTGGGTCACCCTAGAGACAGGAAATTGCACCACTATCTGCACAGGGGTTGTATACAGACCCCCATCTCAGGAGGAGGGAATGGACAAGGAAATGATAGAAGGCTTCCTTAGAATGGCAGAAAAAGGGGAGATATTGTTGACGGGGGACCTGAATATGCCAGATGTTAACTGGAGCACCTTTGCTGCAGGCACATCCAAGAGAAGGGTCATTCTTGATGCCCTACAGGGGGCATTCCTCAGACAGCTAGTATTGGAACCCACTCGGGAGGGCAATCTTAGACCTGGTGCACTCAAATGGGGACGGAGAAAGAATCTCAGATTTAGAGGTGGGTAGCCATCTGGGAACAAGCGACCACCAAACAGTATGGTTCACAATAAACACAGCCATACAATCAAGTCATACAAAAGCAAGAGTATTGGGTTTAGGAGGCTGACTTTGGGAAAATGAGAGTGCCTTAGAAAAGCACTAGCAAACAGGCAAGGAGGAGGGGTGGAGGAACAATGGGGAGTGATCAAAACAGCCATCACAGAGGCAACAAGCCTTTGTGTAAAGCAAATCAATAAAACACAACAAAGGAAAAACCACTGTGGTTCTCAAAAGAGGTGGCAGGAAAGGTTAAGGAGAAAAGGATAGCATTCTGGAAATATAAGGAAACACTGAAGGAGCAGGATAGAGAACTTTATCAGTTAAAGCAGAAAGAGGCTGGGACGGCAGTCAAAGAATAGCAAAGGCCCAAACCGAGGAAAGGATAGCCAATTCTGTTAAGAAGGGGGATAAGACCTTTTATTGGTACATTAGGGAGCGAAGAAAGACCAAAGGAGGGATACTGAGGCTTAATAAAGGGGAGGGAATGTGGGTAGAGGGGGGACAGTGAAAAAGCATGGATACTGAGCAATATTTCTGCTCAGTATTCACAAAGGAAGAGGAGGGAGGTACCTAAACCAAACAAGAGAAACACTCTGAAGATGGGGTCAATACCAGTCCATTTACAGAAGAAAGGGTTCTGAAAAGAACTAATAAATTGAAGGTGGACAAAGAAATGGGGCCTGATAGGATTCACCAAGAAATCTAAAAGAACTAAAGGGTAGAACTAGTGACTCAAGCTGCTCTCTTTAACAAATCATGGGAGGATGGGGTGGTACCTGAGAACTGGAGGAGGGTAGATGTGATTCCTCTTCACAAAGTGGGAGCAGGACAGAGGCAGGAAACTACAGACCAGTTAGTTTGACCTCAGTGGTAGGAAAATGATGGAATCACTTCTGAAGAAAAAATTGTTGAGTACCTAAAGGCCAATGGGGCACAGGACCCAAGGCAGCATGGATTCACGATGGGAAGGTCGTGTCAGGCCAGATCTAATGATTTCTTTGACTGGGTGACAAAGTAGTAGACCAGGGAGGGGCTGTAGACATGGCCTACCTAGATTTTAGCAAGGCATTTGATACAGTCCCACACAAAAGATTAATACACAAGTTAGCCAGCCTTGAAGTGGGCCCCAAGGTGGTAGCCTGGATAAAAAAAATTGGCTAGACAACAGGACGCAAAGGGTAGTAGTAAATGGAGTACACAGTGAAGAAAGGAGGGTTACTAGCGGGGCACTGCAAGGTTCAGTACTGGGACCGGTCCTTTGTAATGTCTTTATAAGTGACATTGCAGAGGAACTGGAAGGAAAAGTATGTCTCTTTGCAGACGACACAAAGATCTGCAACAGGGCTGATACACAAGGTGGAGTTGAAAGGATGAGAAGGGACTTGGCAAGGTTGGAGGAATGGTCAAATGTATGGCAGCTCAGATTCACGTAAAGAATGTGCAGTAATGCACATGAAACAAAAACCCAGGGAAGACTACATAATTGGGGGGTGAGATACTGACAACAGTAAAAATGGAAAGGGACCTGGGGGTAATTATATCAGATGACCTAAAGGTGGGCAAGCAATGTGAGAAGCAGTAAGAAGGCTGGGGGATACTGGGATGCAAAGGAAGAGGCATCAATAGTAGAAAACAGGAAGTTATCCTCTGTACAGACAGTTAGTGAGACCCATCTGGAGTACTGTAGTGCAGTTCTGGAGACCTCATCTCACAAAGACAGACAGAGTGGAGCTGTCCAGAGTGAGAGCAACCAAAATGGTGCAGGGCCTGCACCAGAAGACATATGAAGAAAGACTAAAGGAGCTTAATATGTATACCCTTGAGGAAAGAAGGGAGAGAGGGACACGATAGAAACTCCTTCAAGTACCTCAAGGGAATCAACAAAGTCCAAGAGGGTAGCATCTTTCAGAAAGAGATGCAAGAACAAGGGAAAGCAATTTGATGATAGAGGGGATGGCTCAGAGGTAATGTGAGGAAGTATTTTTTCACAGAGAGGGTTGTGGATGCATTGAACAGCCTCCCTGAGGAGGTTGTGGAGTCAAACAGTGGGGGAATTCAAGAATGCATGGGACAGTCATAAGGCAGTCCTAGTGGGGGATAGGAGGAAGTAAGCTATTGGTTAACTAGGATCTGCAGCTTATCTATTAAGTAGGAAAATGGGCAGACTAGGTGGGCCAAGCAGTCCTTATCTGCCGACAAATTCTATGTTTTTGTGCTGGGGTCTCTGATGGTAAACGTGAGGTAGGTCTGGAGGACCGCCCCTTTATAGGACAGGCAGACGTCAGCTTGCTGGCGGGGGCGGTCCCCCATGATAGACTGCTAGCTAGAAGTTTTCTATGTGGTCCTGGTGCCTGGCGACTTCAGTCCTACTGGTGTTGCCTGCTACAAGAGCTCCTTTTGAAGATCTACTGTTCTGTTAAATTCTTACCTAACTGTACTTTCCTCCACCTGCATGCTTGGCTCCTGAGGATGTAGCCATTGCCCAGTTCGGGGATTCTCTGAAGGTAGCTGAGGACCTGGTGGCTGCCAGAAAACCATCTGCCAGGGCAGGTCGACTTGTTCTTTGAAGTGGAAGTGATTCGCCTTATAGGCTGCTTTCCATCAGCTGGACCCGTTCACCTGTCCAGGGAATCTGATCCTGGACTACCTGCTGTTCCTGTTGGACATGGATTTAAAGTATTCCTCCCTGAAAGAGCACTTGTCTGTCATTTCAGCTTTCCATATGCCTGTCGACGGCCATACAGTAACCTAGCTGGATGTGATCTGTATGTTTCTGAGGGGCACCCTATCCGTAATCCTGGCCTGGCCTGGGATTTAAACTTTATTTTAGAGAAACTTACTCTGGCTCCTTTTGAGCCTGCCGCGACTTGAGCTACGCGTTCTGTTATGGAAAGCGTTATTTTTAGTTGCTGTTACCTCCGCTCGAAGGATATTGAAGCTTCAGGCACTCTTGTGTGAGCAGCCTTATTTGATTTTTCACACAGACATGGTATCTTTATGTACAAATCCTTAGATCTTACTTCGAGAGGGAGCTCTCGCAGCAGGTAACACATATAGGACTATGCCGTCAGGCACTAGGACCCCATGGAAAACTTCTAGCCAGCAGTCCAAGGCCCCCGTCGACCCACTAGTATTGGCTCCATGGATGCCACTATCGCAGTCAACTGCCATTTTGCACCTCACGCAGTTATCGTTCATTTTCTTATTTTTCTCGCCTTTTCTACACTTTCAGTGCATGTCTTCTCCATCCACACAGTGGCGGAAGTCTTAAGTGTGCATGCGGCAAGCAGATCCCGGCGAGAGATGGCCATTCGGCCTGCCTAATCTGCTTGGGCCTGGTCCACAGGCCAGATGAGTGCCCACATTACCAAAAATTTAATAAGACTCAGATTCTCTCCTCAAATCTTTAAAGGCCTGCCTCCTGGAACAGCAAGTGGCCACTTTGCAGAGGACCCAGTCTGGACACAGCTCTTCTTCTTCAGTCAGGGACTCCTCCCCCAGAGAGAAGAGATCAGGCGGGAAACACCACCATGGGGACAAGGATCGAGCCAGGTTAGAATTCCACCCTAGGTCCCCTCACAAGACCTCTGCATCCTCCACCTCCGGCGGGAGGTCAGAATCCGTCCAACCCCCGCCCCCAGTTCAGTAACCCTTCTCGGGGTGACTGCTAAGACAACCACCACCCCTTCTCATTCACAGGGCAGAGAATCTTCTAACTATGGGTGTTCATCCGCCCTATGTCCCTGGCTGTAAGGGCCCCACAAGCCGTTGTTGGGTCTAAGCCAGAAGGACAGGCATCTTCTTCTGGCAGAAAGTCGGACTCTACCACCTGCAAAACCTCAGGGTCATCTGACAGGTGAAAGAATTCGGCAACTTCTCCAAACACCAGAGTTCACGGTGCCATCCGAAGCCTCCCTCCCTTGAGAAAAGGCGGTGTCTGCTTCGGAAGGTCATCGAACCACAGGGCCTTCCAACTCTGCGTCAGAGACGGACCAGGCGCCACCACCCAAGCGGCAGTCTACTCCAAAAGAGCGTCCGGAGGATCAGGCAACGGGTCATGCCTAAAGGCTGGACACCGGGGCCTATCGACCATGGGTTGAGCCCTTCACCTCATCCAGATAAGCCGGATGCCCAACCTCCGGGAGACCCTGACCCGACAGGAAAGGTCCCATCAGGCCCGAAGGCAGAAAGCCTGGGGATCGGGAGACAGCACCGAGCACACCACAAAAGCCATTGCCAGGACCCCCAAGCGTCCCCACCCGGCACCAGCACAGCCTGTCATTCCGCTGGCGGAGGTAGGGGCTTTGTTCAGTTCCTGGTGGAATACTGTTAAAGGGGATCTGCTGCCCAGAGCAAGGGAGCCATCCCCGGCCCCTGTAGGACTTCCGCCCCTGGCCCCGTCCAAGGAGCCCTCACCTCACAGACCAAAAAAAAAAACCCCCCTCCGACGCCAGACTGCCCGTCGTCTGGGGATGGCCAGCTGTGGTGGCCAGCTCCTAGTGCCCATATGAGGTACCCATCGTACGTTCCCTTCTCTAGGGGACGTCCGCACTCTTCCTCTGGGGAAGATGCAGGGGACTCGGACTCCTACTATTCTTCTGAGAACCAGTTGCCTTTACCCTCCCTGGACTACAAAAAGGACTCTCCCAGGTCTCCCCCTGATGATCAATCCTTCCTGGACGTGATGGGTCACATCCAGTCCCTCAACCAGTGGGACAGAGAGGAACTTGACCTTGAACATCACAGACTAGTTCCTTGGGGCAAACGGCCCAAAATCTTCGGTTGTTCACCCACTTGTAGAGCCCTTTCAGGATGTTACCAAATTAGCCTGGAAACATCCCTCCACCACCTCAGCTGTCCCCAGGAAGGCGGACCACGTGTACAAAACTCCAAAGGGGGAGCCTCATCTCTGTGAGCAATCAAAGGCAGACTCCATGGTACATGGTACTAACAGCAGCACATGGCAGGGCGGAACAGCCTAAGCACATGAGTTCCCAGCCTCCAGACCCCGAATCAAAAATGCTGGACCAGATGGGCTGAAAAGTCTACTCCTCGGCCACCTGAACAGTCCACTCACACTATTTTGGCACATATGATGATGTATCAAAAATCTTTGTAGGACAAGGCCTTAGATTTTGTCAAGCCTCAACCTGACTGTGACAGTAAATCTAAACTCATGGCTGTTATACAATCTGGCATTGATGTGGGCAGATACATCTTGAGGAGTTCTTATGACTGCAGACACAGCTGCCAGAGCAGCAGCCACAGGGGTGTGCATGAGGAGACACGCATGGCTGCGGGTCTCAGGGTTCTAGCAGGCCCTACAGGATACTATCCTGGATGCACCCTTTCAGGAGTTGCTCCTCTTCAGCCCTGATACCGAAAAATTGATAACAGGGCTGCAAGACTCTGGAAAGGCTGTCCCTAACGTCTACAGGATATGCAAATCGGAGCCGGCTACCGCTAGACAACATTCTTTTTGTAAGAATCATGGTCACCAAGGAAGGCATCAGCAACCACAAAAGGGATTCAAGCCAAGGGGCCCTCCCCTGCCTTCAGGTTCCCAGGGCCCCCAAAATGCCAGAACTCTCTTGCCTACTCCCTCTGCATGACTCCCTGCCAGCCCGCCCCCTTCCAGTGGAGGGTCAACGGGACGCAGTAGGCAGGAGATTCTCCCTCAGCAGATGGTCCAACAGTACCACAGATCAGTGGATTCTCCAGATCATCGAAAGAGGGTATGCTCTGGAGTTTACTCAGACTCCACTAGACAACTCGCCCATTCCTTCCCTCTGCTCTGCATCCCACGCAGCTCTTATAAGGGCAGAAATCCAGGCCATTCTTGAGAAAAGGGCTATTTAGTCAGTACCCCCAGGTCAAAGGGCAGGGGATACTATTCCCACTTCTTAGTCCCGATGAAGACATGGGACCTCCGTCCCATCCTCTGTCTGAGCCAACTGAACACCTTCACAGAGTACAGAAGGTTCCGGATGGTGACACTGCCTGGCCTGTTGCCCATGATCCACCTAGGAGATTGGTTCTGCTCCCTGAACATGCAGGATGCTTATATGCACATAAAGATCCTGCCGTCCCAGAGGAAGTACCTCCGCTTCACCTTCCAAGGAGAGCATTATCAGTTCAGTGTTCTACCATTTGGCTTTTCATCAGCCCCAAGGGTTTTTACCAAGTGCCTGGCTGTAGTGGCAGCAACCCGCAGGAGAAGGGGTCAGTTATGTTTACCCCTACCTGGACAACTGGCCTCTTACAGCCTCTTTGGAGGACCAGCTGCGTCGGTCAATAAGGGAGACCTTAGGTCGGTTTCAAGACTTGGGCATCACCCTGAATCTCCCCAAGTCATGCCCCTGGCCTACCCAACGGCTGCAGTACATAGGGGCAGTTTTCTGTGGGGTCCTAGTGCCTGGCAGCTTAGTCCTACATGTGTTACCTGCTGCAAGAGCTCCTCTCAAAGATCTACTGTTGCGGTAAGTTCTTATGTAACTGTACACCTTCCTGGACATAAAGTCTGCACCACTCATTCACACTAATGGGATCTACACCGGAGGCACTAGGACCCAGCAGAAGCAAACTTTTTCCAAGAGGGCTGGCGCCAGAGATGGAGCTATGAGGAAGCAGCACTGCGAGCCCCGGCTCGTGCGGTACAGACTCTCGGCGTCGACCCTCCAATTGCCTCAGTTCCTTTTTTCCCCGCCGTCGAGTGCACTTCAGTGATGATGTCACTCGCCCACCAGGAGTCAAACTTCAAACTAGCAGCGTAATTCTCAGTTTATTGTTTTGTAATTTATCTTCGAAACAAGTACCGATTAGATTTAATTTTATTGATTATAATAAAGTTTTCAGCCCTCCATTGACTGAGTCTACCATGAGCGGGTCAGGTGATGGTAGGGAGACTTCGTATGAAAGCTGTTCAGTCAGCCAGGCTGGGTCCAGTCATCTGCCCCTTCCCGAAGGGTGGGGTCTGACAATGGATGGTCCAATGCTGAGGGAAATGGGCGGTCCCCCCGAAAGCATAAAAGGAAGCTGTCCCATTCTCGGCACCGTTCAGCCTTGAGCTCTTCTTCGGCACACAAGTCAAGAAAGAGAAGGCATCACTCGGTTGCCTTCTGGTATGTCTGCGCATCGACGGTCAGTCATTGGGGCCAGACGCTGGTCTCCTTTCTTGGAGTCACCGGGTTCTGGCTCCGGTGGCCGACCTCTTCGACATCGAAGTCCATCTTCGTCTATTGGAGGGACTTCTGATGAGCAGTTTCACCAGTAGGCTGCTGTTATGCAGCAGTGGGCTCGGAGGTAGGTCCAGCTACCTGGCCCGGTGACTCAGAGGCCTTCGGGCCGTTCGAGGGACCAGATAGGGCTGTTGGACCTTCCTAGTCGCGCAGCGCATCTTTCGATGCTGTCTTCATGCTCGGGTGTTTCCCCCCTCACATGGCTGTGGCGCAGGGGTCCACACCGATGCCTCTATCTCCTGCTAATTTTCCATTTTTTCCCTCAAATCACAGTTGTCGGAACCTTGGGACTCTCTCTGCACCATCCATAGCGATCCAAGGATTCCGGACTGTCCATGGCGGAGGCTCTGTTGGCCCCCGCACCAGAGGCGGCTTTCGGCGGCACTTTCGGCGCCGTCCGCAATGCCACAAGCTCTTTCGGCACTGTGGCCTCTTTTGGCACCATGTGCTGGGCTGTTTCTGATGGTGCCGACTTCCTCTTCTTTGACGGCACCGATGCTTTGTGCAGCGCCGTCCAGCTTCCAGGGCTTTTCAACTCCGATTCTAGGGACATGGATATGTTGTTCATCCACACTCATTGGCAGTATCCTTGCCGCTTTAAATCTTGCCGGAAGGTCTTCAAGCTTGCTCCTCCCACCCACCCGGGTGGTATAACTCTCTGCTCCATGAGCGCCCTGATCTTCCTTACCGCTTGGAAGCTCAGGTTCCCTCCTTAACGCTCTACGTTTGTGACTGGTTCCTATTTCTCCGTTTGCGGATTTAAAAATAATACTTTGCAAAAGACTTCAGTCTTGATCCCTCGCGGCTCACGATGGATAATCGACTCCCGGATTTCGGAGATGCCCATGCGGAGTCAGAAGATGTCTCAGACGGATCCACACTCACGTGTGTTTTACTGCTTAGGCCTTGAGCCGACCCGCGCAGGCTTGCGACCTGTGCTCATCTTTCACCGACCTCGTCCTCGAAGGACCGTGCTGCCGAGTGCAACTGGGCCGTCGAGCGTTCCCTCGGTGAAGTCCAAGAAGGCCGGTTGGCGGTGTCATGGTAATTTCGGCGGATCAACTGCGGCGGATGGTGGCGGCCCTCGAAGAGGAGGGGGCGGTAGCGGGCCGTGATCTTTCGGCCAGCGGCATTTATCCCCTCTCTCTGGGTTCTTCTACGGCTTCCTTTAAGGAGCTTTGTCTGTCCTCTCCACTAAAGGAAAGGGCCTGCGTCTGCTGGACCTTTTTCGGTCCAAAAGAAGGACAAGGGTAAGTCCCTCCGTGGGCGCTCTTGGGAGCGGGAAAGGTCCCTCTCCGGGCCGTGGCAGCCGGCTCAGTCGACCGCTCAAGCTGACCACTGGCCTCACGGTGTCCCGTCAGGTCAGTTGACCGAGACTCCACTGATGAAGTCGAGATTTTCTCGACCCATTAGGCAGAGCTGTCGCCTTTAGCAGCCGAGATTCCCCTCTCCCGGTTCCCCGGGAGGAGTTGAAAGATCCGTGGGCTCGCCTGTGCCTCGGTTCCGGAGCCCTCGGATGGACCTTCGAGCGGAAGGAGTGTCGGTTCGGCCGACACCTCCCTGCACCGACCGAGAAATTCGGGACTCTCGGTCTCGGTCTCGGACCTCTTCGCGGTCCAGCCGTTCCCACCGTCATAGGCGTTCGGTCTCGGCCGCTGATAGCGCGGCGTCGCCGCTTCGTCCTCGTCCTCCTCCTCGGATGAGGAGGCTTGGCGTAAGTACGTCGGCAGTGCGAGGACCTTATGTTGCAACAACTCCTCTGGCGGGGAATAAGCCGTCCGGCGCCTTCCCGGCCATTAATCGTTGTCACCCGGGCAACCGTACAACCCCTCGACTTGCCGAGGCCTATACCAGGCGGTTGTTGGCCAAAACCAGCTGCTCCACCGATTGCGGTGGAACCTCCGCCTCCACAGCCACCAATTGGGGCTCGACCAAGGATTCTCGGTCGGCTAAGGTTTTACCCATCGGCTGTCAGTTACCCTCACTCCCGACCGACCTCGGCAGGTGAAGGGTGGCTCAGGCCAAGGCAGCTCTTGAGGACTCTTCCGAGTCCGAAGATGATTCCTCCTTCTTCTCCAAGCGACTGGACTTGGGTCTTCGGGAGGTCAGCCAATGGGCGATAGCCGTCGTCCTTCCTGGGACTGCTTCACTCATCTCGAGTCTACCGGGATGGAGCTCGAACCCGTTCCAAAGCGGGCCAGGTATCCCCTCACGGAGATTCTGGACGAGGGATTCTCCGACGGAGGCCTTTCCGGTGGCGAGGCCATGAGTGGGTCCAGCACTGGAACTTTGGCAGCGCCCTGCTTCCTGCCCTGCGCCCGCGGCCAGGATGGCCAGGAAGTATCGCGGTCCCTACGGTTCCTTGTCCGGGTTTTGGAACACCCTCTGCTGAGGGGTTGGTTACCGACAGCTGCGGCGTTTTCGGCGCCCGGCAACGCCAGGATGTGGACAAACCTCTGACAAGGAGTCCAAAAATTGGACATGTCGGGCGGAAGAAGTCTCGCTCGTCCTCTCTCGGCCTTCGGTCCAGGCCAGTTCGGCCGTCCTCATGGCACATTTTCTCATGCCCTGTTGGGCTCCTGGATGAGGTCATCCCTCATCTTCCCCCGATCTGCAGACTACGGTTAAGCAGAGTGCGGGACCAGACAGGAGCAGTGGCCAAACAGCACTCCAGACTGCTTTGGATGTAGGGACTCATTGTGCCAGATCGGTGGCGGCCGAGTGGCTATCGTCGGCGGGCTTGGCTGAGGATATCCACCTTTGCCGGATACCCAGCACAAGTTGGCGGATGTTCCCTTTGGGGACTGACCTCTTGGCCCTGGGGTGGAAGGTCACCTGCAGAGGATCGAAGTCCAATGCCACCTTGGACTCGGTCTCTTCCGCTCAGAAGGACAAGGCCGCAAACCACAGCCTAAGCCCTTTCGTCCTTCTGGCCCTTTGCGCCCGGCCCAGCAACGTCAGGGCCAGCAGGCTCGGCCTTGGCATCCCAAACCCAAGCGCCGGCTTCCTCTAACAGGAGGCAGGGAGGAAAGGGCCCAGGAGGTCCCTCGGCGGTCCCTCCTCAAGCCTGCCCAGTGACGGGCTGAGGGTGTCGCCTCATCCCGTCACCTTACCCCTAGGGTCCCCGGTAGAGGCGGCTCAGCACTTCCGTTCCGCCTGGTCCGCTGTTACCACGGCAGGTGGGTCTTGGAAGGTGGTGGGAAGGAGCCTGCCTCTGGAATCCGAGCAGGCACCACCCTTCAGGCCGTCGCCCTCGAGGGCTTGGGATCCCCAGCCTCACTGGCGGCTCGTCGAGCCGACATCCTCTCCTCCTCCAGAAGGAGGTGGTAAGAGGTGGTGGACCCTCCTTCAGACCCAGGGTTTGTGTCAGGTACTTCCTGGTTCAGCAGTGGGGGCTGGCGCCCCATTCTCAACCCTACTACGACCTAAACAAGTTCCTAAGGTCTCGAACCTTCAGGATGGTCCTCTGGCTCAGATAATACCATCCTTGGAGCGGCGTGTGGTTCTGCTCTCTGGACTTGCAGGGCAGCGTTTTTTCCGTCCCTATCCGTCCGTCTCACCAGAGATTTCCTTCAGCTTCGGCGGAAGGATCTCTCTTGATTCAAGCCATGCCCTTGGCTTGTCTCCAGCTCCCAGGGTCTTCACCAAATGCATGGCAGTGGTGACAGCATTCCTCTTGGCCCGAGGTCCGGTGTACCCTTACCTGGGCGACTGGCTGATAGCAGCTCCCTCCAGGAAGGAGGCGGAGTGGTCCAGAGATCTGGCCCTCAGGTCTGCTCCTCAACTGGGCCTCCTTATCAGCAGGCCAAGTCGAACTCGAGCAGAAGCAGGTGATTTTATTCATCGAGGCGGGCTCGACTCTCTTGAGCCAGGCCCTGGCTCCCAGCGGACAGGGCGAGGTTCTTTCCTCCTTTGCCCGATCATTTCTGGTTGGGCAGTGCAGCCCTGCCGGGACTTCCTCGCCTCCTGGGTCTCATGGCGGCCTGTACCAGCGTGGTCCGTTGGGCCCGCTGGAACATCGTCCCCTTCAGTGGGACTGGCCAGCCAGTGGTCTGCGCGATCCCCTTGGACCAGCTTGTGTCGGTGACACAGGGATGTGGAATGCTCTCCAGTGGTGTTCGTCAGATCATTTGCAGGAGGGCATCCCGTTCGTCCGCCCGAGCCGACGGTCTCTCTGTCGACGATGCCTCTCTGATGGGTTGGGGTGCCCATCTGGGGAACACGGGCTCATGGCCTCTGGTCCCCGGGAGTCCCGATGCCACATCAACCTGCTGGAGCTCGGCGGTCCGCCCTAGCTCTCACCGCCTTTGCTCCGTTCCTCCGGGGTCAAGTGGTCCAGGTCAGGCGGACAATACCACGACCATGTACTATCTAAACCGCCCAGGCGGGAGCCCAGCTCCATGCTTCTGCAAGGAAGCTCTCCGCATTTGGTCACTTTCGCATGACCTAGAGGCGGATCTCCTAGCCATTCACGTGGCAGGGCCTCCAACACCCTGGCCGATGCCCTGAGCGGATAGGGGCTGCATCCACAGTGGTCTCTCTGCCGGTGGTAAAGCATCTGTTCTCCTTTGGGGCACACCTCAGGTGGACCTGTTTGCCTCCATGGAAGCAGCGGCTGAGTCTGTTCCATGCCCGCCCCCTCAGCAGGGCTCGCTGCAGGGGATGCCTTCTCGAGGCAATGGACCCCGGCGCCTTTACGCCTTTTCCATTTCCCTTGATCCACAAGGTGCTTCTCAGACGGGAGGGACAAGGCGCAGGTGATTCTGATAGCCCCAGACTGGCCTCGCCAGTTCTGGTACCAGATCTCCTCAGTCTCAGCTCCAGGACTCGCGGCAGCTTCCAGCTCGCCCGGACCTGCTCTCAGTCAATCAGGGAAGGTGTTCCATCCGGACCTTCAATCCCTGCACCTGGCGGCCTGGTTCCTGAGCTGACTAGAGTTCCAGGCTTTGGGTCTTTCCGACGAGGTCCTCAGTAGTGGTTGGCGTCCCGTAAGAGTCGACCAGAAAATGCTATGCCTTCAAATGGAAAAGGTTTTCCATTTGGTGTCAGGAGCAAGGGCTTGGACCCTTCCTCCTGTTCCTTGGCAAGCATCTTGGACTATTTATGGTCCCTTTCTAGTCAAGGGCTTAGGGCTGCCACCCTTAGGGTGCACCTGGCAGCCATCTCTGCTTCAGGCGCGGGCCGGAAGCAGTCGGGTGGCGAGGAGAAGGTGGTCTGGCGCTTTTCAAAGGCCTTGATCACATTTCCTCCAGTGCGGAACCCCACCTCCGTGGGATCTACTGCTGTGCTGGCAAAGCTCATGGGCAAGCCATTAGAACCTATGCACAGGTGTGCTCTCTCTCACCTGTGGTGGAAGACCGCCTTCTTGGTGGCTATCACGTCAGCCAGAAGGATGGGAGAGCTCCAGCGCTTTCCATCGAGTCTCTTACCTGGTCTTCCACAGGGACAGAGTTGTCCTGCGCCCCACCGAAATTCCTTCCGAGAGGTGGTGTCGGAGTTTCACCTCTAACCAGGTGTTGACTCTGCCGGTGTTCTACCCCAATCACACCTCGGAGGTCAACATAGGCTCCATACTCTGGATCCTAGAAGCGCGCTTATTATAAGGAGCGACGGCTGAAATTGGGAGAGGTTCTGCCAGCTGTTTGTCACCACGCTGAAGCCGCATCTGGCAGACCTGCAGCCAAGCGGACGATAAGCAGGTGGGTAACCTCTGCATAGATCTCTGCTATAAGTTAGCGGGCATGGAGCCTCCCAGAGGGATAAGAGCTCATTCTACCCGCCATACTGCTGCAACGGTGGCTGCTTCCAGGGACGTCCCTATCCAGGAAATCTGCAGGGCTGCTACCGGAAGTCAGCAAACACCTTCATTACCCACTACCACATCGACCTTGAGTCACGCCGGGATGCTGGTTTTGGGGCCTCGGTCCTCCAGTCTCTTTTCCCAAGTAAGTATATGGGTGTGCGTCTTGCCTCCCTCCTCCCGGAGAACTGCTAGGAGTCTGCCAATGAGTGTGGATGAACAACATATCCATGTCCCTAGAAATACAGGTTACCACCTGTAACAGGAGTTCTAGGAATGGTATATGTTGTTCATCCACCACGACCTACTCGACTCCTCCCGGCTCCGGACCAAGACAACCTGAGCTTCCAGCGGCCAGATCTGGTCATGGGGCGGAGCCGAGTTATACCACCCGGTGGGTGGAGGAGAGCAAGCTTGAAGAACCTTCCGCAAGATTTAAAGCGGCAAGGATACTGCCAATGAGTGTGGATGAACAACATATACCATTCCTAGAACTCCTGTTACAGGTGAGTAACCTGTATTTCCTTCCTCTTCTATTTTTCATTCTGATTTTCACTCCTTTCCTGTCCATACAGTCCCCCCGGACTGTCAGGAGATGATTTTGAGCCTGACCCAGATCTTTGGCTGGGTGATGATGTGGAAGGAGCAGGGATCAAGCCTGCTGCAGAGCCTGTGGTTGAAGAACCTTTCCTTTAAGTTTCTGCTGAAAAATTAAAATTCCACGCTTTCTCTACAGACTACAGAGATTGATCCCGGGAAGTTTTTAAGATTCCAATACCTATATGTCCCAGAGATCCCTATGGATTTAACTCCTCTGGTACAACCATCTTTTGAGACCCTCTCTCAGATGGTATTGAACAATCCTGCTCTTATCTCTTCCATGGCTAAGTCCATAGACAGGAAGTATGCTGCTCCCAAGGATCGACATATATTGGCCTCACAAGTCTTTACTTATCCTATTGTAATCTTAGCAGAGAATGACAAGGCCGTCCTTCCTCAGGCATCTACAGCCCAGCCTGTAAATAAAGAATCTCATAAGATAGACACATTAGGTAAGAGAGTCTTTGCTGCAGGGTGGTGCACACTCTTACCCATTATGCAGGGGAGCTGGGAGAGTATGGGAATGGTGCCTGGAGCACAAGGCTCTAATCCACGCAGTTTACCTGCCAGGAGTGCAGAATGAACTGGCGGAACGTCTCAACAGAATGGAGACAGATCCTCATGAGTGGTCTCTCGACTCAACCGTCGCTCTGTCACTCTTCAAAGAGTGGGGAAGTCCAGACCTGGACCTTTTTGCTTCCCCACTCAACGTAAAACTGCCTCTCTTCTGCTCCAGAAATCCAGGACCTGGCATTTTCTGTCAGGATGCATTCAGGCTGCAGTGGACAAAATGCTTTCAATACGCCTTTCCTCCTCTTCCCCTGATTCAGAGGGTATTTATCAAATTCGAGTCTCGGGGACAAGATGATTCTCATTGCTCCCTTCTGGCCTCAATGGATATGGTTCCCGCTCCTCAGCAGTCTGTCAGAACCCCCCCCCCGGCTCAAAGCACTTCCCCTTCAGACGAACCTGCTGACCCAAGGTCCCGTGGTCCATCCCAATCTGAAGGTGCTTCACCTTCACGCTTGGCTCCTGAAGAGATGAAGGTGAATAGGTTCAGTGTTTCCCATAGGGTTTCAGATATTCTCTTGGCTGCATGTAAGCCAGCCACTAGAAAAACCTACACAGCCAAATGGAAGCATTTCTCTCTCTGGTGTGCAAAATTCTCTTCGAACCCCTTTTCCTGCCCACTAAATAAAGTTTTGGAGTACCTTTTTAGACCTCTCCAATTCAGGTCTGCAGTACTGTACAGTCAGGGTTCATCTCTGTGCTATTTCAGCTTATCATGAGCTGGTACAGTCCTTGACTCTGGCTCAGTTACCTGTAGTTAAGAGGTTTCTTAAGGGTATTCTGCATACCAGACCTCCTATAAAACACCCAGTTGGAGCCTGGGATATTAACCTTGTGCTAGACATGCTCACTCGGAAACTTTTCAAGCCTCTAGCTACCTGCGAGTTGAAGTTCCTCACTTGGAAAACTGCCTTCCTGGTGGCTATCACTTCAGCCTGTAGAGTTTCTGAAATACACGCTCTGTTCACAGACACCCCCCCCCCCCCATACACTGTATTTGACAAGGACAAAGTAGTTCTTAGGACTCACCATAAGTTTCTCCCTAAGGTTGTCTCAGAATTTCATCTAAACCAACCTTTAGTCCTGCCTACCTACTTTGCTAACTTTCAGAATAAAGGGGAACGTGCCCTTCATTCTTTGGGTGTTAAGAGAGCACTACGATTCTTTCTGGATAGAACAAAAGACATTCACAAGGCTCAACAACTGTGTTTCCTTCAGCGAGACCTGGCTGGGTCGATCTGTCGCTATTAGGTGAATTTCAGCGTGGCTGGTAGCATGCCTCCACCACTGCTATTCTATGGCACAGGTTAAGCTGGAAGGCAGAGTGTACGCTCACTCTACCAGAGCAGTCGTGGCATCTCTGGCAGAAATCTGCAACGTGCTCGTTGCAGACATTTGCAGTGCAGCTGCCTGGAGCTCAGTACACACTTTCGTTAAACACTATGCCTTGGATGTCCATGCCAGACATCTGTCATTTGGCAGGAGTGTTCTTAACGGACCTCTGTTCTAAATATGTGAGCTCTTAGTTTTTCCTGCCGCCCGTCTCTGGGAGGGGGGGATTATTAGTTCGGTACTCTCCCATTAGTGTGAATGTGTGGTGGGGACTTTATGTCCAGGAAGATATGGAAATTGCGTACCTACTGTAATTCTTGATGATCTTGGACGAAGTCTCCACCACTCATTCACATGCCCACCCACCATCCCCCGAGCTCACTTCTCTGCTTTTGCTCTTCACTCCCTCAATGGCTAGGCTGTGAAGACTTCATTGTTGACCCTTCTTATACGGGTCGTTCGGACCATCTTATGTCCGATTTTGTTATGTTAGTCCCTTTAGGTTAGTTACGCTGCACCTCCGGGGTGGGGGGGTACTGAGGTGGTTGGAGGGTCGACACCGAGATTGTCTTTACCGAAGTGCCGCTTCCTCATGGCTCCATCTCTGGCGCCGGTCCTCTTGGAAAAAGATTGCTCCCGCTGGGTCCTGGCACCTCTGGTGTAGATCCCATTAGTGTGAATGAGTGCTGGAGACTTTGTCCAAGGAGATCAAGAATTACGGTAGGTACGTAATTTCCATTTTCCTACCAAAGGTGGTGTCTGAGTTTACCCTGAACCAGACCATCCACCTCCCTGTCTTATATCCCGGAGCATGCCAGTCCAGGGGAAGCCCTGCTTCACACCTTAGATGTTCATGGAATTCTCCGCTATTATATTCATTGCATGAAGGACTACAGGAAGTCCTCGCAGCTTTTTGTTTCCTTTGCCCCTGGGAAAGAGGATGTCCCTGTTTCAAAGCAGGTGGTGGCTAACTACATTATCTTTTGCTACAGGCTGTACGGCAGAGAGCTTCCGGGAGTGGTCAGAGGCCACTCCACCAGAGGCATGGTCACTTCTGTTGCCTGTTTCAGGGGAGTTTCCGGAGCCAGGATTTGTGCTGCACCCACGTGGAGTATGGTTCATACCTTGCTATTGCCTGGACATCGCCTCTAGAAGGCAGGCAAACTTCGGCCTCGCTGTGCTCCAGGGCCTCATTTCTTGAGCCTTTATCTTTTTTCCTCCCTGCTATGTGTTCTCTGCATCACTGTTTGGGACTTGTCCTTAGTATGTGACATGCTGCAAAAGAACCGCAAAGAAGATAGAACAATTACATAAGAACTTACCGTGACAATAGATCTTCGAGAGAATCTCCTGCAGCAGGTCACACTTTCCCTCCCTCCTTTCCTCTTGGTATCCCCCTTTCCAGGATGGTCTGGCTTCTGCTTCTGATGGTTTCTTCGGTGGTTTCTCTGGCACTCCTTGATTCCCTCGAGAACTTGTCCTCGCTGAATGGTCTCCGGCAGGGAACTGAGTAGTATATGGGTCCGTCCACGATTGTATATGGTAGTGTCGACATGATGACATCGATGTTGTAGCCAGGCCCAGGAAGACTGCTACCAAAAAGCTTCCATGTGATCCTGGTGCCTGATGGCAGGAGGTTCCTATTGTGTGGCCTGCTGCAAGAGAGTGTCTCAAAGATCTACTGTTACGCTGAGTTCTTGCGTAACTGTTCTTTCCTGGTGGTGTTCATGCTTATTCCACAAGGGGTATGGCCTCTTCTGCCACCTTTTTGAAAGATGTCTCTGCTGCTGACATTTGTGTTGCAGCCACTTGGAATACAGTCCACACCTTCATTAAGCACTACGGTCTGGACATTGCCTTGCACAAACATGTGCTGGTTTTGTCCTTGAATTTCTTACAAGGCTTCCTCTCTTGATCCAGACTGCCATCCTCCCATCTGTCGTTTGGTACTGCTTGTGACTTGTTCCAGAGATGTGGCTTAAGGGAAGAGATATTCTTGAAGTAAGATAGTACAGTTTCATACTTACCGTAACAGTAGATCTTCGAGAGAATCTCTTACATTAAGCCATGCTGACCCTCCCTTCCTCCCCCTAGGATGAGACAGTACATTCACACTGGTATTTTTTCTCCATGGTGCTCCTGCCAGCACTTGTCTCACCTAATGTGACTGGTGCAGGCTTACTATCCTGGTTCCGAAAAAAGCACCGCTTGACAAGTCTAATCTCCGGCATGGAAATGAGGTAAGGCTGCCCGCAGTTGCATACGCACTGACGTGTGACGTTGACATAGGTGGTCCCAGCTTGTTAAAAGTTTCCGTGTGATCTTAATGCCTGACAGCTGTTGTTCCAAAGGTGTGGCTTAAGGGAAGAGATTCTCTCAAAGGCCTACCGTTACGGTAAGTACGAAACTGTACTTTTCTTAAACATCACAGTTCAACATTCTGTCTTAATCAGCACAGTTCCTAAAGTACCTTTGTATTTTCTGTTAGTCCCTGCAGCGCAGCAGCCACTCTCATCCGAGAAGGAGCTGAATTCTTTCTCTGCCCCACAGATTAATTTTCTTCTTGAGATAACCCACATTTGGGTTGTTTTTATCTTGCATTTTTCACTCTCCCACTGAAGGTTCAGGTCCTCTTTATGACGTTCATACGCCTCGTGGGGAGCACGGACTTGCTCCACATGATCCTCCACTGGCATTGAGGCCTGGCCGCTCCTCATTAAGGCCAGTGACTCCCTCCAGAAGCTCCTAAGATCAGATCCATTTGGAGTGGCAAAGTCCAGGAAGTCATGGTGTCTCAACTGACTGAGGAAAGGGGTTTCATCTATCTAGTCAAGCCGACATCCATTTCCCACTAATTTTTGGGAACATTTGGGCTCATTTGAAAAGCTGTACTTCTCTCTTTGGCTTAACAAGCTGACAACCTGGATTTGAGCTCTGAGCCTGGGGTGTTGGACATGGGGCAGCAGCGGTAGTGTGGAGTATCCAATTCCTACTTCTACACCTTCAGCGTTAGGAGGGTAGATGACTCCAACCATTATATGATGCCCCCTGGTGGTCAGGGATACTTGGAACACACAGGCTGAAATCTTGTTTCTCAGGTTGCTATTATATACAGAAACAAAAGGCTCAAATGGGAGTGAAACTCTGTCACCATGGTGAGGCAGGGCATGATTGAATTGTACTTTTAGTCCTTTGTTAGCGAGCATCAGTCAGTGTGTTGGGTTTAGTCCCAGCCCATTTCTGACTGGGGATGTGTGTAAATAAATTAGGAAAAATGGCAGTCAAGCTGATGGTGATACTATGCTCTCTATTCCCAGTTTCAGCCCCAGTTCTGACCAGCTTCAGGACTGTATGGCACAGTATAGAAAAAGGTGTCTGGGGGCCAGTGATGACTACTGCAGTTGGTTTGGGGTGTAAGACTTTTTTATGCAAACACAGTCGGAAGGAGAGCTTGTCTAACCACATGAGAAAAATAGTAAAACAAAAATAAATTGGTAAAAAAAGTACTTCACTCGAGTAGCGGTGGGTTTGGAACCAATTACCAGATGTTTCAGAGTGCGATTGTCCATAACTGGCTGCGGGTTGTTGAGTGCTTAATAGCTGCTGCATTTGTTTTGCTAATATCTGCTTCAGGTCCTTCGAGATGCAGCATGACTTTCAAAGATGCTGGGCCTGATCGTTTTGCACCTCTTTGGAGCCTTGCCAAACATGGCAGGGGGGCTGTCATTGTGATCGATCTCAAAGGGCCTGTTCTATGTGTTTTGTTTTATTGTGCACTACTTTGTGCCCCCAGTTTTGTGTTTTATCGCCACACCAAGAGTAAGAGGGCGTTTCTTTTTTCAGAGGGTACCACAGAGCTAAAAGTCCTCTAAGCATTTTTTTTTTTTGCACCCACTAATTGAACCAGTTTTACAAGTGCCAGTCTTTACACAAAATCGTTTTAGTCCTGCCACCCTGAACGGGGTTGTAAATCAGCAACATGCAGCAGGTCTTTGATACAGTTGTGTTGTAGACGTGTACTGTACTGAGGAACAACGAAGCAATGCTTTTTGGTGAGGTCCACAATAGTTGGTCCTTCATTCAGCCTGAAACGTTTATTATTGCTTGATGAAAGCACATTAAATTTGATTCATTGAAGTAGATCATTGTAATTTTGGGGGTTGGGGAGATTTGTGTGTCAAGGATACTTTACCTGATCTAGACCACAGTAGGAATAAGATAAGTTTGCACCTAATGGGCATTTCCTTTGCAGCAGCCAAAAAGGCAATAACTTGCCTATGGCTTAAACTAGAACCGCCTACGATATTCAGTGGCAAGGTATCATCTGGGATATCAATAGGATGGAAAAATGAGGATGTAATATACTTTTTTTTTGGGGGGGGGAGATACTTCTATATGTAAAGGGTAAATGCCACAAAACCAGGTCATTAAATAAGTGTGCTGTTATGTAGAGCTGCCTTTGATGTAATGATTTCATCTTGCGCATGATTTCTTTTATTACAGAATTACATCCTGGCTGATGAGCTACGACGAGAACTACCACCTGATCAGGCAGAGTACTGCATTGCTCGCATGGCACCATATCGGGGTCCTGATGCTGTGCCCGGTGCCCTAGACTACATGTCTTTCTCTACAGCTCTGTACGGCGAGAGTGACCTGTGAGCTGCTTCTGCTTCCCTGCTGCTGCTGCCATAGTTTTGCCATTCTTCTCATTCCTGCTTTCACCAATAACTTTTAAATATATATATATCTAAATATATATATGAAAAATAGTGGGGTTAAGGAAACTCTGACTCCTGACCAAGGAAATAATTTAATATCCATTCTCTTGGAAATCATACATTCCAGTTATTACATGCTCAATAAATATATCTATGCAATGGTTTTCACTTTGCTCTGTATCAAGCATTGAGGTTTTTACAGATAACTTGGTAGTGAACTCTTCAGGTAGCTGAGGTTCAAAAGGGTTAAAGAAACTTTGTTTAAACTGGGTGTGCGTTGTTTTAACAAGCAAGATTTGCTGTCGATGGATGAATTTGAAACAAAGTATTTTGAGGGAGATTATATTAAGGTTTCATGCAAACCCTGAAAAGTCCCATTCAAAAAACAAAATGTTTCTTGATTTGTTTTGTAACAAAAAGAGGCAAAGTTATGACCCATCTTTCCATCAGATCATAACTTGTTTGAACTGAGTTTCATGACTTGAAGGACTTGGTTTTGCTACTCTGCATTTCTTAAACTGTGCTTTGTAAAACCTGGCAACAGGCCTAGTTCTACTATACCTGTTTCAGTCTCTGCAGCTGGCAGTGCGTCCCCTTTTCACTGGTCATTGTACAGAAAGGAAGAACCGTTTAGAAAGATCGCTGTTGGTAAACAGGCTGAAATGGCAGTTTTGCTCTGATCATCAGTTGTACCAGTCCATGGTTTGGGAAGAACAGTCACCTCTCAGCTTTTACTGCAGCCCTTCATTTCACAGACCTCTGGTCCTTCCTTATGGAGGAAGACATTTTGTAAGCAGGAGATCTCCACTGCGTCTGTAAGTACATCAATGAGCAGAGTAACTTGGGACTTATTTATTAAATCTGCCATCAGTGAGATAGCCAGATACTAACAGAAACAACCACCATCTCACAGGGTGGAAAATTGTGACTTCAATATAACAAAATCCGATGCTCTAGAGTTCTGTCATCTAAAAAATGTTAACTGTACTTCCAAACCCGGTGTATAAGTCGGAACCTAGGAACTTTTAATGCTGTCCCTCCTTTCAGTTGGCAGAAATGAAATAAAAACTTTTTTCTAGGCTAGTTTTGGCAGTTACAGAATGGAAGGGGTGGGGCTAGGGTTCATAACCCTCTTCATTGTAATTGTACTCAATAGCAAGAGACAGAAGACTGACAAGCTGTTAGGATTTATTTCTTAATTTGTATTATTAAGGTAGAACCCTTGACAGGGAGCAAAAAGCAATAAGTGGCATAGAGTAAAATATTTATCTCTAAAGTATTTAATCTTGATTTTGTTTTTCAATGTACATACTGCAGTGATCTTTGTTTTCTTCTGATGAAGCTGGGCTTTAGTTTTCTTCCTGTGATAGACACCCCTGCAGGCAGTAGGGAGAATTTGGGGGTGTGAAGATCTACCTTTTTTTTTGTTTTGTTTTTTATTAAACTTTTTTTTTTTTTTACTTTTAACCATTGAAAGGAATAAAAGGCAATCTTCTGGGTTTCAAGGGGATGCTTAATTGCAGTTTTGCTGCCGACTCTGGTGTAGCCTTAAATAATGGTATAACGTGGACCTGATATCACGCTATCAAAAGTACAGCAGTACAGTCTCCTCCCGTCATGTATCCCTCCACCCAAAAAACAAAACAAACAGCACAGTGTCGACTGGCATTACAGTAATCATATCTTGTACCAGATTTTTATTAGAGCAAGGGGGAAGGGTGGTAGTTAGCAGCAAAACTGGCTGTGAAGGATTAGGAGTATAAAGTTTTTCATAACCCCCTCCCCAAAGAAAGCACAACACACCTCACTGACACACATATCAGCATTAAATAGGGCTCTGTAAGCTGCTTTTAGAACAGGAGAAAAATCTGCCTCTAATGATCAGGGAACTCATTCACCTGAAGTACACCTGTGCTGTTCAGACGTGACAGGAACCGTGTGTACAGCTGGCAGGTTTACTGCAGGTAATGAAACTCTGTATACATTTTGAATGAACCCATCTATGCCGGGAATGTCAGTTCACTTCCTTTTCAGGGGGTAGGGGCCCTCATTTAATACCAGGTAAATTGAGACTGTGCTGAAAACCATTCCTATTTTGTACCAGGCGGATAATTGTGAAAACACTTATTCATTCCTTAATCTATACAGAACTGTTTTATTTGTGGACCAAAAAACTTTGTGGGGATACTGTTGACTTATATTAACTTGGGATCTATTATATAAATATATAATCCATCTATAGACATGTAATGGATTTTTTGTGTAATTAAAAATGCTGATTATTAAAACAGTGAAATTTGTAACAAACCATTCCAAGCCTTGTACTGTTTTCTGGTATATTATTTTGGAAATTGTAGTAGAGAATTTTTTTCCATTTATTACATTTGAATGAATATTAAATTGCAACGTGCTAGCACAGTTGTAAAGTATGTGTAGGGAGGTGTAGCTGTTTTCTGCGCTTCAAGGGTGATTGATATGCTTGGGTATTTTTGAAATGGCCTACCCCCTTAATAGAGCAATAAAATGATCATATTTTTAAATATCCCTGTGTCTCATTTTCACATACCATTATGCCTTTTATTGCATTGGCATAAAATGATTTTCTTGTTGTGGGGTACTCTGTGCTAGACTTTTTGCCTGCTTGCTGGTTTTCAAACTGGGATGGTATTTAGTCAGCCTCTGCCATAGAGACCCACCCTTTGGTCTTAGAGTTGGAGGCACTAGGACCTTGTGGGAACAAGAACTGCTGGTGCTGGCCACAGTTGCCTTGGCTCCATTTTCTCTGCATTCATGGTGCACAGCTCACCTTGTCTGGAACCAGAGCATCATTCTTTGTCAAATCATGATCTTCCTGGACTGCAGTCTCCACCACTCATTCACACTAATTGGATAGCGCCAGAGGTGCTAGGACCAGGCGGGAGCCGAAAATGTTCAGAAGGGTCAGCGTCGAGACAGGACCAAGCATGCCCGGCACCGCGAGACCCGGCTCACGCCTGTATAGGCCATCTCGGCATCGACCTTCCAACCGCCTCAGTTCCTTTTCTCCCGCCGTCGAGTGCGCTTGGATGTCGGCGTCACTCGTCTGCCAGTCAAAGTTTTCATCTATACGACAGCAGCATTAAGCCGTTCAGTATTCGTTAAATTAACATTTCAGTATCTTTTTCTTATTTTAAGAAGAAAAAGAAGTTTATAAAGAAGAAAAAAATTCTCACCTGCCATTAATGGAGTCTTCCTTAGACTGTGGCAGTGAAGTAGTAACTTTTTGTTTGAAAGTTATGGCAGAGGGCAGTGTCCGGTCCGCCGTCTTGTTGCAAAGGGGGTCCAACCACAGACAGTCCTGTGCTCGGGGATAGTCCACCAAACACAAAACTGGTGGTTCTGGGGATCTGGCTTCGCTTGACCTCAAGCTGTTCTTCCTCCTTGGGGGGAAGAATAATCTATACCACTCGAGGTCGCCCTCTAGTACGTCTGTGTGGGGATTGTCGGTGGTGAGGGGCGGTGGGCCTGAACCAACTTTGGTGGGTTCCCCTTAACCCTGCTCTTAATGGCCACGTTCTTTGACACTGGATTCTATCTCTGTCCTCTACAGAGTTTTGGTGAGCAGTTTCACTTTTGGGCCGCTCCTTTGGAGCAGGGGGTTCGACTTCTGTGCCGTTTTCCTCGCCAGTGTTCCGGGTTCTGGGGCCTCAGAGCCACTGGACCGGGGCTGGGTCAATTGGGTCAGGATGTGCGCGGTGCCATCTCTGGTGCCTTCACCATTCGTTGACCCCTTGGCCCAGCATACCCTCCTTTTTCATGCCAGGGCCGACACGGTGCAGCTTCCTTCTCCCTTTCCTTAGAATCTTGGGTGCCGTGGCTGCCAGGCTGCGCGGTGCAATGGATGGCGCCGTTGGTGATGTGCGTCACTGTGGATGGCGCCGTTGGTGCGGTGCAGTGCTGCTGGTGCTACGCAGTGCCGTGGATGGCGGCATTGGTGCTGCATGGTGTTGTGGATGTTGCCACTGGTGCTGTCAGTGCCGTTCGTACTGTGCAGCGCCGGTTGGTGTTGCATGGTGCCGTTGGTTTCATGGACGGTGTCGGTGCTGCACGACGTTACAGGCGGCCCTGCTGGTGCCAGATGGCTTCGCATGCGGTACCACAGGTGTCCGGTGCCGCGGATGGTGTCAGTTGGTGCTGTCCGGCAGAACAGGTGGTAGTGTTTTCCTTTGCATGGACCTTTTCTTCCGTAAAAGTTGTTGCGAAGAGTTTTCCATGGAATGAAGTCCTGTTCTGCGGAATATTTCTGCAGATCCTAGTGGGTGGAGGTCTCTGCGCTGTTCTGCCGGTGGAATTCTGCATTCCGCTTAGCACTTGGTTGGCTCCTTAAGTGGCATCAAGCTCCTCGACACCTTTCCTGGTGGCAGTCTCTCTAGTGATTCTGACCTAGACTTCCTTTTGGAGGTCCTTGTGGGATAGAAGAGCATCTGGATGAGTCTCACCCTGTCCTACTTGGCAGTGATACAGTGGATGACTCATTTTAGAAATTGAAGGGTAAGCCTTTTCTATCAGCAGAGTCTGTGATGGAAGTTCTTCTCTTCGGTCTTTCCTCAGGGATATGGGGTCCACTATAACATCTTGGACTTCTTCTTCCGTGGACCAAACACCTCTGTATCTGGATTCTCCTCAGTCATCAGTACAAATATACCCTGTGGAACACACTAATTCAATGGTCAGGAGCCTTCCAGACTCTTCTGTACCTTTGAGAGGGGTATATAGCCCCCTCTGTAGTACTGCCTTTTCAGTGGCTTCATCAGCAATGGGTGATAAACATCTCAGCTGTGATTATTGGTCCTGTCCCAGTTTCAGTTATGGATGCTCAGGCTCCCCCTGCCCCTCAGATGGACGACATCTTCGTCATTCTTGTATCAGGCAGTCCTTTCAAGGTAGCAGCCTGAGAGCCTTGTC